>OX031021.1:18072130-19272130 GCA_943736025.1 Tenthredo mesomela
TGGGTTGCACCGTCTAATAAGCGAGGGATAAGGTGGTTGAACAACTATTTTTGGAGAACGAATAGCCCGGGCAAGTAGAGAAGCATCAAATGTAATTCAACTTCACTACGCAACACAAGGAGCTCGCCGCGCGGACGTGGATTGACGCGCGTGGCGACGCGCGACAAGACGTTTCATTTTTTTTCTCCGGCCCAGGTAGGTTCTCCATAAATTTTTTTTTTTAGGGTTGAAGGGGAAGAATTCGGCTATCCAAAAAAAATTATCTCCATGGATTCCTGTAGGTCCCGCGGAGATAGCAACGAAATTAAAAATAAAACCGACGAAAAAAAATTAAAAGAATTTTTGTTCGAAAACAAAATTTTTTGTATAAAAGAAAATTCTTTTACGAACAAAATGATTCCAGGATGAATCCTTTCGGAGATATGAATTTTCAAACATAGCGGTGCAATAGCGACTTACCAAAATTCAAATAGCTCTAAGTCCGCCATTTTGGAAAATTTTCAAAATCCCTGAAGTTGTATTTTTTTTTTCCCCATAGTACTAAAGATATGTCGAATGGTGCAAAGATCCGTGACTTGACGGTTTTTTTTTTAGTGAAGTGACGTAGATCCGCTTACATACGTCCAAAAAAATGTTTGTTTCGTGCGAAAATAGAGTTTACAGATGGTTTCCTGGAAAAAAATTTTTTCACGAAATTTTATGAAATTTCATAAGTTTTCATAAAATTTCATAAAATCTCATGACATTGAAGTTTGCATCGTTGGAACGCAACGAAATTCAACGTGAATTTAAAAAAAAATATACATAGCATAAAAATGATGCTACTAGGTTTATTAACATTTTCAAGTTATTTCTAGTCGTTTTCAATTTTCAAACATAGCAGGATCATTTTTGGTAAATTGATATATTTAAATTATTTTTTTTTTTCGGAGTTCGTTGCGTTCCAACGATGCAGATTTCAATGTCATAAAATCTCGTGAAATTTCATGAAATTTCAGTATTCAAATTTTATGAAATTTTATGAAATTTTATAAGTTCTTATAAGTTTTCATACGTTTTCTAGAAATTTTATCAAATTTCATAAAATTACATAAAATTAGAATCGCGTACAAAAAGTATTGCTTTTATGAACTTTTATAAAATCTCATGTAATTTTAAGAAATTTTGTGAAATTTTACATAAACTTGAGAAATTTCATATAATTTCATAAATAAGAATCGAGTGCAGACAGTATTGCTTTCATGAAATTTCATAAGTTTTTATGAAATTTTATAAGTTCTTATAAGTTTTTATACATTTTCAAGAAATTTCATCAAATTTTTTTCCCGGGCAGTACGAATATACAATAAGATTTTGTAAAATTTGATCGAATTTAATTTCTATGAAATATATTTTCGGAATAATGAAATGAAATTCTGTGAAATTCGTATATTTCTATGGAGATATGATACAATTCGTATATTTTTATATACGAATTTCACAGAATTCAATTTCATTATTCCGAAAATATATTTCATAGAAATGAAATTCGATCAACTTTTACAAAATCTTATTGTATACCCCGGATTTCTTTATAAGAATTTCACAGAATTCAATTTTATTATTCCGAAAATATGGATACATTTTCATAAAATTTCGTATAATTTGATAAAATCATTTTTCGAAAGAGAGTTCATTTCTACATAACTACCGTTTTGAAATAATCAACTTCATCTATTGTATGTTTCATGATTTTCATTCAGTAAATCCATTATTGAAATGTACAACTGGAGATATGATACAATTTAATACAATTTAATTACAGTTCACCAGGCCATTTTCAGTATGAATTTTTATTCATAAAATGCCCTGGTCAAATTTTATGAGATTTTATAAAATTTTATCAGGCCATCATCAGTACAAAATTTTGAAATGTTATGAAATTTTATATTGAAAATAATTTGTTGGAATTTTATGAAATTTCATAAAGTTTCATAAAAGTTCACAAAATTTTATGAAATTTCATCAGGCCATTTTCAGCACGAAATTTTATGAAATTTTAATAAATCTCATACCCGGGAAAAAATTTATTGGAATTTTATGAAATTTCATGAAGTTTCATAAAAGTTCACAAAATTTTATGAAATTTCATCAGGCCATATTCAGCATGAAATTTTCTGAAATTTCAATACTGAAATTTCGTGAAATTTTATAAAATTTTATGAAACTTCATGAAAATTTTTTTTCCCGGGTTTTACATTGTTCGCCGAGGAAATCGAATCCGAACGGATCCTTTTCAAGAAAAAAAAATTTGTCCTAAAGTTTCAATGCTCTATCTCGATTTTAACATCCCGCGCACGACCGCCGAGGTATTTTTTTTTTTTTTTTTCTTAATTTCCTACAAAAAACATGTATGACCCAACTTTGTCAAGTCTTTAACGTCGGAGTTTTAACATTTTGCGTCCTGCGTCAATTTTAACATAAATGAATACTTTATCGGTGTATTCTCAAAATTTGAGAACGAAACACCGTCTAGTTTCTTCAAAAAATAGTTTTAAATATGACGTTTTCAGCGCCGTGCCAACGGGCGGCGCAATGGGGCAACCGCGCCAGGGCGCCACCTCGCATGGGGCGCCGTACCATAGTCCAAATCAATTTTTGCGGACGAAAATGCAAGAAAAAACACATGTTTCATAAAAGCAGAACATTGTTTTTTTTTTTCCCCAATTCTTGCCCGGTCAAAATCAATAATAACCAGGGCGTCATGGGAAATTATGGCCCCAGGTGCTTTTTTAACTAGGCACGGCGCTGGACGTTTTTAAAGGTCTTATTCACAGACTCTTATGGCTGACAAGTCACAAGCTACCGTCATCACTTGATTTATTATTTTCAATATTAATCTCCCAAGTTTAACGAATAAAAAAACGCACGTAATAAACTTGAATACTTATAAAATATTATAACATCTTAACAATATACCGTTACCGTTGTAATTATTGAAATAATTGAAGTTGAACTTGATTTTTTAATCTCGTTTATCGACAGTGATACATATTACTGAAAGTTTGGCAACGTCGCGGGAGCGGCTGAGGGAAAAGAAAAAGATAGAAATATAATTAAAAAGCGAGATGAGAAAAGAAATCAAATTCTCTATTTTGCTACATTTTTTTCACAAAATTATATCTGCAATTAAGGAGGTTCTACACCTATTGTCCCACCAAACGTGGGTATCAGAGCTGATTTTGAATACTTCTCGATGAGGAAAAAATCTGAAAAAAATCAAGCATGTAGAAGATCCTCGGGAGATTGATTTTGCATAATAATAATTCAAAAAAGTTATTAACAAATTGATGGAAAACAAAAACTGTTCAAGAAATTAGCCGGTGACTCAACTTTTTTTTCAGGTGAAAATGATTTGTCAATTTTTATAAATACGTATGAATTTTTTAAGAATTTTGTTACGTTTTCGAAAATTGCGTTTTGTCAGGTATGAAAAATTTTCAAAAATAGCAATTTTCAAAAATGTAACAAAATTCTCAAAAAATTCATACGTATTTATAAAAATTGACAAATCATTTTCACCTGAAAAAAAAAGTTGGGTCATCGGCTTATTTCTTGAACAGTTTTTTTTTTCCATCAATTTGTTAATAACTTAACCCTATTAAACTTAACTTAACACTATTACCTCATACGATTTCGCAGAGTCAGAGATCATAATGGAAAGGAGAAAGAAAGAAGACGATTACAACATGTATTTTCGGGTAGGTCAAAGTTATATAAAATTTAATAATTGCCATAGATCGTCTCTACTAGCGTGCGTACTGCGTGAATGACAATTTCTGATTATGCATTTTTTTTCAGATCTAGAGGCGCAGTAGAAATCGCTGGTATTCTGGTCCCATCCAATTTATACTCAAGTGTGTAGTATCTTGCTGGTCTAATAACACGATTTGTTGATGAAGTTGCCTTACGTTTCGTGACTCTTTTCACGACTTTAGCAATTTTTGCAGCACGGTTATCGAAGCTACAGTGTCGTTGCAGCTTAACTCGCAACATAAAGCGCACAGCAAACATCCGGTGAGTGTGACATGGATTTGCTTCATCAAACCACTGCGAATCGATTGCATTGGTTTTTTCAATCGCGCAGCTGACAAGTTTGGCCAATATGCCGACTTCATGCTTATGGCGAATGAAAATTGGCAAAAAGGATTGGAGTTGTACTTCCACAATACGATGGAACTTGACAGTAGGTCTCTTCAATTTACTCACTGTATATGTGTCGTCTGTAACATATTCTCGACATTCACTGTATGTCTCATCGGTAGTCAACAACTCATCTACTTTTTTAGCGACTACATCATGGCAACGATCGCAGTGATGCACCTTCATCATCTTGTGACTCGTGTAACCAGCAAAAAAAGCAATTGCATTGGCCTCGTACGTTCCGTGATTGACAGGCGGTACTGTCTCTTGAGCCAATCGTACCCGACTGGCGAGGTCAAGATTGTGCTCATCTAGTCCGTCGTAGGTGTCATCAGCACTGTCACTGCTGCTATCGACCGGAGCCTCATCGCACTCATTGTTTGGTGAAAATACCCCGTCTTCGAAAAATTCTACAGCACTGACGCCAGCTTTGTTCTGCAGATCGGTCTCATCTATCACATCCGGAGTGGTAACCAGAGGTGGTAGGTATGGCAGCTCACTGCATACGACATTTCCTCGTCTAGTCGGAATTATGTTCCTTACAGCAATCAAGTGCCTTGCTGCGAGTTGAAACATTCGGCACGTGGGGTTTGGATTAAATCCGCCACGTCCTCTGAACCGTGAAAACAGCTGTTCAACAGAATCTTGGTTGCACAATGGTGTACAAAGTGCAAATTTGGGAAATTCATCTACCAGTCCAAGATAAATCTCCAAGATCCCAGTGACAGTTTGGACGATGCCACTGAAGCTAAAAGGCCTCTTCCACTTATTTTTGGCACAAACTGTCATCTCCGGTGCCCAGGAAAGAAAGTCACGCAATATCACTTCCACACCTGGATTTTCTGCAGACAGTGGTCGCTTTGCAGGGTTTGGATCGTATAAGCACGAATTATTGCAAGCGTCAATATTTTTGTTCATCTCCCTACAAACCATTGCAGTATCAACAATTGTGTCCGATTTAACACTGCCCGACTGGTATGCCAGCTCCATAGCCGATGCAAACTGTTTGCTGAACATTTTAAACGCTCTCGATACGTTCATGCGCTCAAAATTATTCGGGTCAAGATAGGTCTCCGTTATGTGCCCGAGAAGGTTTGATGTTGCACACCGCTGGTCTGCATACCATGTCGTTCTGTAGTCGGAGTAAGTCACAATCTTGCCCTTCGCTTTAATCTTTCCCCATTTACGAAACAATCCCAAGATATTCTTTATTTCGTGTGGATAATCATAAATAGCCATGATTTTTTTGCCTTCATGAAAGAAATATGGCTGCTTTTCAGACAATTTCAAAGTACAATATGCCTTCCTGTTTGGTCCACCCTGGTCGTAGACCGTTAGTCTTAGATCCGCTCCCGTCTCATTGATTTTTGCAATGCAGGTTTTTAGTAATGTGGCTATATCCAAGCTGGATATGCAATTGCAGGCCTCGAAATAAGCCAGCATCGTGCGCCACTGATTCTGTTGATGCAGTCCATTCAGGCAGAATACGAAGGGCGACGTTCTGCCCAGGCTTCCAAGATCTTCGAACCGCTCAATAATATCACTTTCTGGGCAATATTCTTCTCTCTCCATCAGAGACATTTCATCCCATTTTAATGAGCAACACCTTTCAATTGGCGGGATATTTTGCATGTGCTCTTTTAAAGCTGCGAATACATGGTCACAGAATCCGAGTTTGACTTCAGTCTCAGCTACCCACCTTCGCTGTTCTTTCGCTAGGTAACTTGAGACCTATCGTGTGCATTTTATCGTATGCGGATGCAGAATGATAATGCAATTTCATATCAAGTTGTCGTTGATTTTCGGGAAAAGGCTGCGTCGTATTTTCAGAACGCACCTGCATCTTGACCATTGCACGGCTAGCTTCAGATGTCACGCCATTACGGTCAAGGAAAGTATCGACATCATCTTTCCTGTTCAGATTCGGTGGTATACTCTGTGTATGGTCAACGGTTTCAAAAAGGGGGGGTTCATGATTTGCTGTTCTGGTAGATTCACGTAACTGGACCTCCATCTTCCGAATCACCTCTCGCAGTCTTTCAGTTTCTGAACGCAAATCCTGAGCACTATCTTCGACGAGTGTCACACTCGTTATTTTCTGAGCGCCACCGTATAGATTTTGGTATGGGTCGTTTTGAAATATAGTGCTTTCGTCATGAGTCATCTGCGACTTGGTATATTTTCGTACTGTTTGAGTTATATCAAATGATTCCATATCACAATCCGGTACTACAGTGCGATAGTCTGTGGGTATAGCATTTCGGGTTAGCTTGTCATGCTCATGGGTCGTGAAACTATCCGTCGGGAAGTGCAGTGAGCACAGCCGATGGTGGTTCAAGTTTGCATACTGCAAAGCCTGTCTTCTTGCCCGTTAGAATAAACGTCACGACAAGACATTATATCACATGTCAATTGCAAGGTGTGCAAATATTGATTCTCGCATTTCGCTTTAGGCCCATCTGGGGCCATTCAACAATTACGTCACGCCGCAAAGGGGGGGGGGGGGAGGGTCAAGAATGGTCGAAAATAGCGTGACGTAATTGTTGAATGGCCCCTCTGTAATATATTCATTTATCCACTGCATGCTTTGATTGGAATAGTGCATTTTTTCATATTTACATACGTTTTAGTTTTAATATATGCATGCTTCAATTAGAATAGTTAATTTTTTCATATTTATATTTTTTTAGATTTGATATATATGCATGCTTCTACAATAGTCCATTTTTTCATATTTATATATTCTTCTAGTTTTAATATAATATGTATACTTTGATTAGAATAGTTCATTTTTTCATATTTGAGCGGATCCACGTCACTTCACTCAAAAAAAAACCGTCAAGTCACGGATCTTTGCGCCATTCGACATATCTTTAGTACTATGGGAAAAAAAAAAATACAACTTCAGGGATTTTGAAAATTTTTTAAAAATGGCGGCGTTAGAGCTATTTGAATTTTGGTAAGTCGCTGTTGCACCGCTATGTTTGAAAATTCATATCTCCGAAAGTATGTACCGGAGCGGACTGATCCTGGAATTATTTTGTTTGTAAAAGAATGCGCTTTTATACAAAAAATTTTGTTTCAGAAAAAAAAATTCTTCCAATTTTTTTTCGTCGTTTTTATTTTTAATTTCGCTGCCATTTCCGCGGATCCTACAGGAATCCATGGAAATAATTTTTTTCGGATAGCCAAATTCTTCCCCTTCAACCATAAAAAAAAAATTATGGAGAACCTACCTGGGCCGGAGAAAAAAAATAAAACGTCTTGTCGCGCGTCTCCGCGCGCGTCAATCCACGTCCGCGCGGTGAGCTCCTTGTGTTGCGTAGTGGAGTTAAATTACATTTGATGCTTCTCTACTTACCCGAGCTATTCGTTCTCCAAAAGTAGTTGTTCAACCACCTTATCCCTCGCTTATTAGACGGTGCAACCCGTGATCATCAGCTTTTCATTCTGGTGATAGGTACAAACACACACGGTATGTGTATACCACTCGGCCCTGCTAGAATACATTCTTTTGGGCGCAACTCTGCAAATTTGGAAAAACCGATTTTTTTTATCCGGATAACGATCACGAAACAATCGACACAATTCTCTCAGATTATTCAACATCAGATGCTTTTGAACCGATAGTAGAGAGGGTGCAGTATACCGTTTATGACCCCCCCCCCCCCCCCCCCCCCCGCCCCGCCCCCTTTTTTTTCCCCTTTTTTTTACTTTTTTTCCGCTTTTTCTCCCCTTTTTTCCTTTTCTTTTTCTTTTCCTTTTTTTTTTCTTTTTTTTTTTTTTTTTTTTTTTCAATCCTAACCTGAGTTAATTTCAACTATCCTAACCTAAGAGAATTTCATCGATCCTAATCTAAGAAAACTTATGTATACTTATCGAATGGAAATAAATATATATGGTGAATGTAGGGAAAGGATAGGGTTGGTAAAAGACGCACAGGTGAATATTGTTATAACGAATGTTTATTCATATCATTTAATATTTATAAAGGTAAAGATTCAAACTTATGTTTACTAAAAAAGGTTCAAGCTTATAACTAAGATTTATTCAACAGTATTGCGTATAAAAATTACAACTAATTATGTTAAGGCTTATTCTAGAGAAAGAACAGTCGTTTCTTATGCTAAATGCTCAACGTGGGTATACACTATATGTTGAATCCATGGATCCTTTAATTTCCTCGGATATGTCAAGAGCGAACAGAGCCTTTAGTTCAAGCAAAACAATTTTATACATATTCGTACTAAGATTCGGTTTCAAATTCGACTGTAACCCATCCAGCCGCTCGTTAATATCTTTTAAGACAAGCTCTGTGAAACGATAAAGAGGTGTATCCGTAAAGCCAAACGCATTTGCCAGTGTAGAGAGTTCCCTTACCATATCGTCTTTTAGTTCGTACACAGCAACCGCATGTTCTCTTAGACGACATAAATGATTACAGACGCACGGCATTATGGCATTTAGTCCATCGATCGATGTTTTCTGCAGCACGATGGACGGCGAGTCCAACCTCCGTTTCTTAAGACTGGTGGAATTGTAAGTAGATGACTCATCGTCTGTGTCTCGATCTTCTTCCTTTTTCCACTGCTCAGCTGGTTCTGTTAGTTTGATGGCTCTCGAACCGTGAGCCAAGATGAACGAAACGGTATAACCGTACACATCTATGGTCGTAGTATCGGTAGAAACGGCTGGAGTATAGGCTGTGGTCGT
The DNA here is from genome assembly GCA_943736025.1 of Tenthredo mesomela. Taxonomy (NCBI): domain Eukaryota; kingdom Metazoa; phylum Arthropoda; class Insecta; order Hymenoptera; family Tenthredinidae; genus Tenthredo; species Tenthredo mesomela. The sequence continues at coordinate 18,081,026 of OX031021.1, forward strand.
TGGTTTAGCGAAGTATTCGTTGATTTTGCTCAACTTTGTTAAAAAGTTCCACCAAACGTCAGTTTTCATCGCGATAATACTTCCACCTTAACCACTGAACTGCACAATAGGTTCGAAACGTTCTCCGATTAAAGAATATCCAACCGAGACTGTCGTGGAAAACGAAGGGTTTATTCCATATGTGGTTGATAGTAACATCCGCCTGGTTGGTCGCAGCGGGTCAATTATGAGTGGTTTATCAACCGAATGAGGTTTTTGCAATGCACGCACAGATTGAGAGTTAAACATGATGAAATTATGATTCAGACACTGAAGAATATTGATGCAGAGTAACTGTTTTTCACTGTTGTAAGCACGGGCTATTCGCAACTACTGACGTAGATGCTTACAGACCCCTTAATATTTCAAGAAAAACCCCCCACTACTGGGTGAGGTTTTATTATTCCTCAGAGGGTAGGGACAAGTTTTTCAGCTATGCTGAGGGATTTCACGGTTGTAGCAGTGGACGCAGTACTTACATATAAAATCTTATTATGGGACCGCCATCCTTCCTAAAGCGTTCCAAGTTGTCATACGAACAAAAACAATCATTGGGCTATCTTCGGATGTTTTCTTCATAGGAAGGAGTGGCGGTCCCATAATGAAATTTACACAGTAAACTCTGAGCAATGAGAGAGTCGTTCTCGAATTTTTTCATCCAAATCAAAGCGGCCCGAAAACTTAAAACCACCTTTTTTCCTATTTTTTCTGGGTTTTTTGGCATTTTTAGCCCTAACTGTCATTCTATAAAAATTGAAAATATTTTTACTGGAAAGCTGATGAAAAAACATAACTTTCATGTATTTTGATTTTTCTTTCATTATCAGTAATTTATAAATACGTAAAATAAACAGATTATCCTAATATTTCGTATATCTCAGTGCTAAAAATCTGCAAAAATTCAGCAAAACTCCTAAAAAGTAGGGTAATCATTGGAGGAAATAATCAAATTAATTCGAGACCACGGCGAAAATGGGTGGCCCACTTGAGAAAGAATCCTTCATATATACTAGCTCACTCGCGCGCTTTGCGCGCGTTTGCCGTCAACTTTTCAGATTTCGATTCTGCATTTTCGATTATAAAAGTATAGAAAAGATTTTTTATCACAAAACGAAATTTTATAATGAAGATACGTGAATCCTCATTTTCAGAATGCATTTAACTCAACAACATTCAACCGATAATATTGACATCTTGACGAATATTTGGTAAATTTAACAGTTCATTAATAGTAATTTGCCTCTGACGACGCAGACATTGATTTGCATTATCAGTCCATCCATTAAATATACATTTGAACATGAAGATGAACCGAGAAAGCTGATTTTTTGATGTTGTGTAGGGGGGGGGATTAAAAAAGCTTATCCTCAAATTGTCGACCAAGATTTCCTTTGTGCTTTCTCCGCCATCTTGAAAAAAGGGGTAAATTTTGATTTTTTTCGCGATAACTTGGCTCCCCGTCGTAATACGAGAATTCTGACCACATGATTAAGCGTCGCGTTTTTTGCGCTCTACGATTCAAGTCCTATAACTTTTTCACGTGCTATGTCGATTCTTTTCCAGATATCTGATGAGAATGAAAAAAAAAAAAATATACAGGGTGGTCCATTTTAATCTACGCAGGCGAATATCTCGAAAACTAACAGTTATAAAAGAAGAAGTTTTTTACAAAACTTGAAGGGTTTTGAGGGGGAAAGATAATGCTGATATGTGTTGACATGTGGACCTCGGAAATTCCGAGATTTCGCAAGCAACTTCGGATTTTAGATAGGGAACACATATCTTGGTTGGCGGCATCTGATAGCGCGATAAAAGACTCATTCAAACACGCAAGCGAAAAAAATTGGAATAAAAAATTTCGCGAAATTTTTTTTTGCAAAAGATTGCTTTTTTGTCCCTACTCTCTAAATATGAATCAGTGAAAATTCACTGGTTCTCAGTTAATAGTCACTGATAGTCACAGTTATAAGTATACCACTGGTAATCAGTGAAAAACTACTGATTCAACCAGTGAAATTAGCTCACTGGTTGGATCAGTGATTTCGAAAAGCACGTTCTTACTAATCGAGCAATGTGTTATAATATATGTATGTACAAGCAATACAGAAGTTGCTGCACATTGAAAAGATTATATATTATATATTGTTGTAATAAGTAATACATACATAAGAAATAGACTTATAATAGCCATGTAACCACCGCCTCATAGATAATACAGCGCACATGAAGAACATCCTGAGTAAACATAACCTCTATCAGTTTCTATGAAAAAACCGATTGAGACTGATATTTCGGAAGATCAGCAAGATTTTCAGACATAATAACTTATTATTCAGTTATTCAGCATTTCTTAGTTGTAAAACATAACCTACTTTATCAGCTATAGACTGCACTTGACGGTAAAATTTGCTTTTATTCTGCCAACAACGCACCGAGACGCGCGTACAGTAAGAATGCGCGGGATGGTCGTAACCGTAATACACTGCTGGATCAGTGCAAAGAAGGAACCACTGGCCAAACAGTACACGAAGGCACTGGTTAGTCAGTCGCAATTCACCGTTCTGAACAAATTAACTAATTATACAGTGTATGTTGACCGAAATGACTGATTCTGCAGTGAGAAACTGAATCACTGATTGAATTAGTGAAATTTTCACTGGTTCATATTTAGAGAGATAGCTTTCGAACACATTCATTCTTTATCATTCTAGCTCAACATTTTTCTTGCCAATTTTGAAATTGGAAAGTTTGAATGTACCAGATTAGTAGAAAAAATCGTAGATTCGTAGAAAATCTCTTTTCGAAAAGTTTTGGAGGAAAAACATTTGAATCGAAGTATTGTTACAAAAAAAACGTTGGTAAAGAAAAAAAAAAAAAAAAAGAATTTATTAAAAATTGAAATTAAAAAGATAACAAAACCTTTACATATCCGCAGATTTGACGTTGGTGTAGAGGCTTAAGTCCGACATGAGCTGGAACATGTTGTCAGTATAATTATGTCGGGCGAACTAATGCGGCTAGTTGTTTGCGTTATTGATATACGATTTTTTTTTTTTTTTTTACTAATCTGGTAGTACATTCAAACTTTCCAATTTCAAAGTTGGCGAGAAAAATTTTGAGCTAGATTGATGAACAATGAATGTGTTCGAAAGCTAGAGACAAAAAAAGCAATCTTTTGCAAAAAAAAAAAAAAAAAAAGAAATTTCGCGAAATTTTTTTATTCCAATTTTTTTGCAAAATTTTTTTTTTCCAATTTTTTTTTGTTTGCGTGTTTGAATGAGTCTTTGATCGCGCTATCAGATGCCCCCAACCAAAACATGTGTTCCCTATCTAAAATCCGAAGTTGCTTGCGAAATCTCGGAATTTCCGAGGTCCACAAGTCAACACATATCAGCATTATCTTTCCCCCTCTAAACCCTTCAAGTTTTGTATAAAACTTTTTCATTTATAACTGTTAGTTTTCGAGATATTCGCCTGCGTAGATTAAAATGGACCACCCTGTATGTTTTACCAATAAATTTCTTAGATGTGATTAAAAATGTTATTGTTTTATTTATTTATATTGTATTTTAATGATTTTATCTTGAACAGTAAATCTGTCGCAACGAAAATTTATACAACCGCGCGAACTTCGGAATTGAAACTTCGTATGGACTTGCCGACTTTACATGAGCGCGCTAGATGTCGTAAGTTACATCCTAAGAATAAAAGAAGAAAACGAAATTGGCGGTATTAGCATGCTCTTCTTCTTCTTTTTATTCCTGTGGTTATATCCTCTTGGGACTGACGCCCGAGGGAAGTACCAAAATACCAAGATATTAGCATGCTCTACAAGCTTTGCTAAGCCCCCCCCTTCCGCCGCCCCGACACAATATCCAAAAATCAGCTTCCTCGGTTCATTTTTACGTTTTCGCCGTTATTTCGGATAGAATGACTGGACTATATTTCTCTCCATACGCGCGCGTAGAAACTCCTCCTCTTTTTCAACGGTCCGAATGATCTTACGACGTGGCATTATGAAAACAAATCTGAACCAACGTATAACTGATTTACAATTGTATAGGTACTCATATTTTCATCAGTACGTACTCGTAGGATTCATATAGGCACTCGTATGATTCAGATAGATACTCGTAGGGTTTATATGTCGGATCGTCGAGCAGATATCTGAATGGACCTGGAGAGTCCATTCTTATTTTCAATAAAATGAACTCAAACACAAAATTAACTCTTTGGAACACGAACAATATTTATTTAACAACCTTCTTCAAAATTATCTTTTAATAAATCTCTTTAATTTAATTTATATATTTTGATGCAGAAAAGGACGAACAGTTCCGTGTTAGATTTCAAATTCAAATCTATCCGAAAACAACCGCGTTGCGTCTCAACCAAACAATAACAATACACGGCTCTGTACGAGCACTCCCAGCATGCAGGGATCACTCTGTCCTTTCCTGCACAGGGTATTTCTTCTAAAATTCTCAATACGCCGACATATATAGATATCCTTGTATGGTCTTATCAATCAAGTGCTCGTAAAAATATTTCTTTTAATTAACAGTTATTGATGTTTATTTTATCAATCATTACATATATTTAAAAAAAAATCAAATTCAAATATTACCATTTTATTGTCAAACAAATTTCAATAAATACAGAGCAAACATTAAAAACTATTAATTGATGTGACAATTTGTGATTACTTTGCTATATATGGGGCTGTCCACGTCAACTCGACACGGCTCCAGACCTCAACATCTCCAATGTGATTTTTAATTTTATATGTTATTACTCCATGTCTGGAGAACCTTCCAAATTTTTTTTGGATTTTTCGAATCAACACTTTCGGAGCTAAGATTTTTTTCATCCTTAAAAAAAGGACCGTGTTTAAAATTCTGAAAAAAATCACAAAAATCCTGTTGATGATGTGGAACAACCTCCCATTCGCAGAATCGCGGGCAGAATTTTCCTGATATTTTTTTTTTTTTTCATTTTCAACAAAAAGGCTTATCTAATGACATTTATTGGCAAAACATTATTATGATTAATAATTATTGTAAAAACGACAAAAAATTTTGATAATATAGTTTATAGGAAAAAAAGATGCGCAATGAAATTCTCTTCCGAAATCCATTTTGTAACTTTATTTTTGAGCGAGTGAGAAAAATAATGTTCAAGACAATTTTTTTGAAAAGGAAAAAAAAAGTATAAAGAAAATTCTGCCCACGATTCTGCGAGTGGAAGGTTGTTCTACATCATCAACAGAATTTTTGTGATTTTTTTTCAGAATTTTGAAAAAGGTCCTTTTTTAAAGGATGAAAAAAATCATAGCTCCGAAAGCGTCAATTTGAAAAATCAAAAAAATTTTGGAAGGTTCTCTAGACATGAAGAAATAACATATAAAATTAAAAATCAAATCGGAGATGTTTATACTTTTTGAATGGGTGTACTCTTTCTAATGCGGACCTGAAAAAAAGAAAAGTATAATAAATACAAAAGTTGTATTCTGTACTTCGATCGACTCGGAAGTCTTGAATGAGAATTTTTATTCATATTTTATTTTTAACGAATCTAACAGTTTTGGGTTATGTACCTGATATGTTGCAATTCCGACCTGCTGGATATCAATGACGCGTAGATAATATAGAGATATTATATCACGTATTATAGTGTAATATACATATTATCTGTATATATGTTATATTATTTAATGAATCTTTTCCGCTTGAGCTGCTTTTATTCAGCTGCTTTGCATCGACAACACGCTGATTTGACAGTTTTGACACAATATTTTTTTTCAAACAAAAACCCCGCGTTGCTCTTTGCCTGCGCATTGCGTAGCGCGCATTTCGCGGTGACGGAAGTTCCGTTACAATCTCTTTTTTACTGAAGGGATATAATATATGTATATATTGTTATAAATTTAGCTTTAGAGCTGGAAATTATGAAATAAAGAAATGGGTCCCTGAGTTGAAAGAAAGATTCAAGTCGATTACAAAGAAATTATATTGAAATATTAGCTTTTAAGTTTATTGGATTGGAAAATGTATGCGTTTCGTTTTATGTCTGAAACAAGACTGTTATTTACAACAATATTCGTCGATCAGCTATCTGTATACATCTTTTATTTGTATTCATTTATCTTCATGACTGCTAGACTGAATGCGATATAAGGGAAATTTAATGACAAGTGGAGGAGGAAAATACACCTTCGTAACAATATATTATATATATATAGGGAATTCAACGTGAACTCGACCAATGTTTTTCCCTCACCATTTTTGATTCGCTTCACGATTTTTTATACGATTCTACGACCTCGAAAAAGCACTGCTGAATTTTTTCAGATTTTTCCCTCCAACCGTTAATTTTCCATGATTATTCAAACCCATTTTGAAATTGGCATTTTTCAAAAATCTCGAAAAATTCTCAAAAATCTTTTTTTTTTTATTTCGATCATTTCGACACCCCTTCCGTGATGGGATCATTATTCCTTCTTTTTTTCTTAGCACTTTTAACATTTTCAACAAACGAAACACCATGTTCCAACGTTTCGAAAATTCTTGAAAAATTACGAAAAATTCTGTGTTTAATTCTGAATGTTTTCGCATGAGACCTACGATGACGGACGAAAAAAAGTTGTTTTGATCCTGCGTAGCAACGAACGGGCCAAGTTTTGGACAAAAATCTGCAAAATTTAGCCCTCTCGATGCCACGCAGCAAAACAATCGGGAAATATCCGATAATTTTGAAGGTCTTGTGGTATTACAGACAATATTTGAGAATTGGTCTTGAGAGTTCAACACTATATCGGCATTGATTTGAGGCAGTGAAACCTATTCTTTATACCGTGGGAACGAAGAATAATAATAATTCCCTCTGCGGGAGGCTTGAAAAATCCTTTGTTTCGTCCGTCATCATGGGTCTCTACAGTCATCAAACAACGGAATATCAATTATACGAATATCTACGAAAATTTACAGAGACCTACGAACGAAATGTAGCTAAATCATTTTTCGTAGTTTTTCGTACACATTCGTAGAACTGATATTCGTTCGCTTGAAGACTGGAGGTTTTCATGATTTTTCATGAAAATTCGGAGATTTCTACTTCCAAAACTACAGGATGAACTCAAAAAAAGACTTTGCTCCATTTTGTTTGTAGATCTTTGTAGATTTTCATAGATAATCGTAGAACTGATATTTCGGTGGTTGAAGACTAGATTTTCGTAATTTGTCGTAGAAATTCGTAGTCTTCTACTTCAAAAACTACGATAAATTACGGAAAACTACGATTCTTTACGCTTTTTTACGCTTTGAATGTTTTCGTATTTTGGCGTAGAAATTATTTTCACCAGGGAACATATATATTTGTAGTGTTTCGTGACCGTGATGTTTTACAGGGAAATTTCGTCGGAGACGGTCAAAGAAAACGAAAAGAAAAAGAAAAATTTTTCTTTCTTTTTTAAGAAACTTTATTTCTGGTGTGACGTTTCGGCAGGCGACGGCCGGCCATCTTCAGACTGTTTAGAAAAATTCACATATTGCATTTTAGACTAGATGAATTAGAATAATATCAACCGTGATGAAACACGTGTAAAAGAATCCTTATGTAAATCATAGATATAGAAGGATAGGCCTTCCTAGCATTAATAACTTTAAAATACATTCTTATAAACGTGGTTGAGCACGTGGTATATCAATAAAATGTTATATCAGGAGGTTAGGCCTCTTTTTATAAATAAATATATTTACCTATATCGGTTTTTAAAGTTAACAGAATATTATTTACAGTTTAAATCTAAATTTTGTACAGAATTATATAAGGAAAGGAAAATTACCACCACGTGACGTTCCTCATCGCTTCAGATGTTAACAATTCAGCGTTTGGACGGGAAGTGACGGTTAGCGTATGTGGTAAAGAGGATGAGGTGTGATAGACTTGCGACTTAGTTAGCTAAAGAGTGGTTGGACAAATTGTCTATTGTATGTTAAAACTACTTAGATTTTAAAGAGTCCATATCCTAGTGTGAAAAGAAATAACCAAACATTTCGTCATTCCTTCGTTGTTTGATGTCAAGAGCGGAACATAGGTATCCATGGATGCCAACTTCTTGACGAAGTGGTATGAAAAAGATAGTTATTCATATTAAAGATAGTTAGAAATCTAAAACTCCATTAGAAGACAAGATTCACTCTATTTACAAGATTCCATGCGCGGATTGCAGCTCCTGCTATATTGGACAATCCTCGCAACATTTAAAAAATAGGATTAGAGGCCATAAAACGGATTTAAAAACTAGGGATCCTGACAAATCGGCTCTGGTAACACATTCACTTAAACAACATCACAACTTTGATTTCAAAAATGCCTCCATTCTTGGAACAGAAAGTAATAACCACAAACGACTTATTAAGGAGATGATTCAGATTACCAAACATAGCAATACCACCTGTAACAAAAGAACTGACATTCAGAATTTGAGTCATCTCTATTCGGACATTCTTAAAATCTAACTAGTCCAACACATTGAATAACTATCTTTTTCATACCACTTCGTCAAGAAGTTGGCATCCATGGATACCTATGTTCCGCTCTTGACATCAAACAACGAAGGAATGACGAAATGTTTGGTTATTTCTTTTCACACTAGGATATGGACTCTTTAAAATCTAAGTAGTTTTAACATACAATAGACAATTTGTCCAACCACTCTTTAGCTAACTAAGTCGCAAGTCTATCACACCTCATCCTCTTTACCACATACGCTAACCGTCACTTCCCGTCCAAACGCTGAATTGTTAACATCTGAAGCGATGAGGAACGTCACGTGGTGGTAATTTTCCTTTCCTTATATAATTCTGTACAAAATTTAGATTTAAACTGTAAATAATATTCTGTTAACTTTAAAAACCGATATAGGTAAATATATTTATGTATAAAAAGAGGCCTAACCTCCTGATATAACATTTTATTGATATACCACGTGCTCAACCACGTTTATAAGAATGTATTTTAAAGTTATTAATGCTAGGAAGGCCTATCCTTCTATATCTATGATTTACATAAGGATTCTTTTACACGTGTTTCATCACGGTTGATATTATTCTAATTCATCTAGTCTAAAATGCAATATGTGAATTTTTCTAAACAGTCTGAAGATGGCCGGCCGTCGCCTGCCGAAACGTCACACCAGAAATAAAGTTTCTTAAAAAAGAAAGAAAAATTTTTCTTTTTCTTTTCGTTTTCTTTGACCGTCTCCGACGAAATTTCCCTGTGGAACATATATAGACTCGCCAAAAACGTGTCATTTTATCAGTTTGAAAAACTATTCAGTAGGGGAGACTCTGCTGGTTGTGATCTTCTGATTTCGAGTGGTTTAGCAATTACTGTTGCGTTTGTTTTTTCATTCGTGAAAGGCATTGTAACCAAGCGAACGAGTTTGAGCTTCGAGAAAATTCTGGACAAGTCCTTATTTTTCTTTTGTTTATTTTGGAGGATATTTTTTGCGATGAATCGTGTTGAGGATAAACGTGTCATATCAACCGTGAAAGGTTTAATCCTGATGGTGATACGGTACCTCGAGTCTACAAGCCCGGAAGTTGTTACGAGGCGTATGCGTGAGTGGTACCATCGAGTCAAGGGAATGCATACTGAGCAGGAAGTGACAACGGTTCTACGTAATATTATCGGTACACTTGACATGAGGATAGTCGTGCAAATCATGACGTGTTCGACCTTAGTGGACAGACCTTTTTGGATGAGACAAATGTTGAAAATTGTGAAAATTGCCCTTATACAATCGGATCTTCGAATAGTGGCAAATGTCATCAAGCCACGAGGACAGGATCTGAAGACGGCAGCATGTCAGGATGCCGCGGCTATAGCACGAGAAGAAGCGGTTGCTATAGAAGCTGTCGAGGCTTATGAATTAGCGGTTGAAAGTGCGATGGCATTTACACAGGATGATCCTGCTGTAGATACGGACGGTGCGCCGGCGATAGAGGAGACTATGGAGCGGCTATCACAAGTCTCAATGAAGGATGCGGAGGATGCGAACGAGACGGGGATGATCGCTAAAACGACGGATGAAATTTGTCGATATGCGTCGGATCTATTGAGTGAAAGTACGCGGTATACGCCCGTGAGCGGTAAGTGTTGTTAGATAATATACCACGAGTACACTCCTGCCCGGAAAATGCTGAATCTTATTCTCTGTCAATCAAATTTATGTATTTTTTTCATAGTTCTGAATAATTTTACAGATGTTGTACCGAGAACGAAACCAGCGACAGGTCTGTTCAACGTTAACGCTGGAGCTTCTACCTCAACGTCAGGAATTCCAGTCAGAATATACGCGGTCAACGAAGGGGCTAGCACTTCAGGAATACAGCAGGGTGGAGCAGCTCGTCGCGCAGGAAAGCGTAATGCTCCATCGGACGATGTATCTGAACAGGAGGATCGACCGGAAGTTGTCAGGCGGGTTAGTGTACCGATTCAGGATGCAGGGTTAGATCCAGAAGTAGAAGACGTAGAAGGTAATAGATCAAGACGGTTTAGAATCACGCAGCGTGTGAATAAAAGATATCCGCGTTTTGGGTTAGCTGGATATCAGGTCACGGTAAAAATCATAATTCCGCCAGAGACGGAAAACTCACTACGTTGGTTAGAGGACGCATTTAGGGAACTTCATAGGTATTTCAGACCATTGTGCGGTCAGGGGGATCTAATGGGTATAACATTTGTTACGGATGGTTTCACGAGGGGCGCAGCGGGATTAAACTTTCGACCGGCACGCGATTTTCAATTCGAGGATTTATGGGGTCTTGTGTTTAGAATCACGCAGAGTGCGAGCGAGTTTTCGATAGATCAGCCTTTTACTATCAATATATTTACGGTCAATTCACCTGTTGGGAGGGGTAAACGCTTACGGCTGGACGGGGAGGGAATATTAAATAAGCGGTCGATCTTACAAATTAAAAACGATGATAATTTATGTTTACCACGGGCGTTGTTCGCAGCTGGGGTATACGCGCGTAAGGGTACGCATCCTGATTTTAAAAATATGTGGAACAGGGCTAGGGACAACGAAAAATATCAAAAAGAGAGGGCTCAGGAATTAGTTAGAAAGGCACACGTCACGATACCCGAGCAGGGCTGCGGGTATGATGAGCTCCTGCAGTTTCAGCAGTATTTGGCACGATACGACACTGTCATAACTGTTTACTTGCGGCGTACACTTGGAAAGGGCGGAGAACCTTTTTTTAATGGCGAAGATATTGTGGTAGGCTTGGGACGGACTGCAACCTATAGAATCAACATTATTTACAGCGAACGAAACAGACATTACGACGTCATTTTAAATATCAGTGCAGCAGCCGCCTCTAATTTTTTTTGCATACCGTGTAATGTAGGCTATTCTCGTGGTATGGAGCACAGGTGCTCTAATATATGTCCTCGTTGTTTGACAACGCCCGCTTGCGATACGAGGGCTGATCGAAGGGAATGTATCTCGTGTAGACGCGAGTTTTACGGCATTGAATGTCTTAATAATCACAAAAAGCCCGGTTCGTTCAGCGGAAAGCGGTCAATCTGCAGTACCCTGCGGATTTGTCAAACCTGTGATATCTATATGGATACATCCAAGGGGAAACATGTCTGCTGGGAAACATACTGCAAGATCTGTCGTTCAAATCAAAAGATAGAGCATAGCTGCTATATGAGACCTGTGAAACATACCGCAGGAGAGCCTGCGAATTATATATTCATTTTTTTATGATTTCGAGACACAACAGGACCAGACACTAGACGGAGACGATGCAGTGAACGTACACGTGCCAAATCTGTGCGTCGCGCAGCGGGTCTGCACGCGTTGTATAGATGAGGATTTTAGTGAGGGTTGCGCAGGGTGCGGTGCTCAACGAGAATTTGTTTTTAGTAGGGACCCAGTGAAGGAGTTCATCGAGCTCGTTGATAGGAAAGTTGACGGTTATAGAAAGATTATATGCATAGCACATAACGCCAAGGGTTTTGACGCGCAGTTTATTCTGAAGTATCTGGTGGAGAATGGAGGCGAACCGCCGCGGGTTATACTCAACGGGAGTAAAGTAATACTTTTGGAGACAAACAACACCCGTTTCTTAGACTCGCTGGCATACATGCCAATGGCTTTGTCGGCATTGCCAAAGGCATTCGGTTTACCTGAGGCCACCCAAAAAGGATTATTCCCGCACTTGTTTAATACCCCGGCTAATCAGGGGTATGAGGGTCCCTTACCTGCGGTCGAGTTTTACTCACCAGATACTATGACGAGAGAGGCTAGGGAAAACTTTTTTGAATGGTATAATAGGTCAGTTAGAGAGAATTATATTTTCAACTTTGATGTAGAATTGCTAAGGTACTGTCGGTCAGACGTGACAATTCTACGGCTCGCCTGTCTAGCTTTCCGGAAGATCTTCCAACATACAGGAAAAGTTTGTCCGTTTACGGAGAGTACGACTACTGCGTCAGCTTGCTCGATGGTTTTTCGAAAGAACTTTTTACGTGACAATCAAATCGGGATTATCCCTCCTGCTGGGTACAGGCTAGGTGATAAACATTCACGTAAAGCCATCGAGTGGCTGGTATGGCGGGAGCATGAGCTAGGTATTGAGATCGAACACGCTGGTAGAGGAAGAGAGAGACGGGTACAGGGACGCCGAGTTGACGGCTACTACGCGGGGCCCGATGGCGTAGAGCATGTGCTGGAGTTCCATGGCTGTTACTGGCACGGCTGTCCCCGTTGTTTCCGTATCAACAGAGATAAGCGGCCAGCGGTTGGCGAAAGCATGGATCGGCGGCTCGAACAGACCATAGCCAAGACAAGGCGTCTGCGGAGCCAAGGGATGATCGTCGAGGAGATATGGGAGTGTGAGTTTAATAGGATGGTTGAAACAGATGCAGTGCTGCGTGCATATATCGAGGATAACGCGCTTATTCCCATGTTAGGTATAACTAAATTGAATCCTCGTGATGCCTTTTTCGGAGGGCGGACCGGTAATACGTCGCGGCTCTACGAAGTAGATGGCGAGGGCAGTGAGCAAATACACTACGTTGATGTTTGCTCGCTGTATCCGTACGTCAATGCGACTGGTGAATACCCGCGTGGTCACCCAAAGGTATATGTAGGGCGAGAATGTGAGTCGTTAATAGGGAAGCAGGGTGTAGATCTTACCAGAGTCGAGGGACTGGTTCAATGTGTCGTGCTGCCACCTCGTAGACTTTATCATCCCGTGCTGCCATTCCGCATGCATAATAAGCTAATGTTTCCGCTTTGTTACACGTGTTGTCGCGAATTATTACAATCGCCATGCCCGCATCATGAAGAACGCAAGCGATATTTATCCGGCACTTGGGTTTCGGTTGAATTGAAAGAGGCTGTAAAAAAAGGGTACAAGGTCATATCGGTATCGGAAATCTGGCAGTACGAGGTCACCAAGTTTAATCCTGAGACCGGAGAGGGTGGGCACTTCACTGGTTATATACGTACTTTTCTCAAACTTAAACAGGAGGCCAGCGGCTGGCCCGCTGGTTGTAACACCGAGGATGCGCGATCAGACTATATCCGGTAGTATAAGCTAGTAGAGGGTGTAGAGCTAGACCGTGAGAAAATCGAAAAAAATCCAGGGCTTCGCTCTGTGGCGAAGTTATGCCTCAACTCATTCTGGGGTAAGTTTGGTCAACGGGACAACATGTCAAAGACGACCGTCATTGATACGCGGGAGGGACTGTTGGCTCTGCTAACAAATCCAGCGATTTCACTGGAGGATCTAGTCCCCGTCAACGACGACGTGTTGTACGCCCGCTGGTCCTATATAGACCAGAGTATTGAGCCATCCGTCCTCGCGAATGTAGTCATAGCGGCATATACAACGGCACAGGCGAGGCTGACATTATATTCTTATTTGGAAAAGTTAGATCGGCGTGTATTGTATTATGATACAGATTCTATTATTTATGTTCGTTCGGGTAGGGCTGGAGAATACGAACCGCCGGTCGGTAATTTTTTGGGTAATATGACCAACGAGCTTGAGCAGTATGGTAGGGGTAGCTACATACGGGCGTTTGTATCCGGTGGTGCGAAATTCTACGCTTTCATAGTGGTGTGTCCAGACGGAAGGGAGGTAGAAGTCTGCAAGGTTAAAGGAATTAGCTTGAACTATTCAACACGCTTGAAAATAAATTTTAAATCTGTCAAGAAAATGGTAGAGGAGAATGCAGCGCCGATTCGAGTAGAGTTTCGAGGAATAGGACGAACTGTAACACATGATGTAGTGACCAGGAACCAGACGAAGACCTGTCGGCCTGTTTTTGTAAAGAGGCGTTGCTGTAGAGATAGTTGGGATACCCTTCCTTACGGTCACACCGATGAATAGTCGAAGTAGGTCGTGTCGTGTTCGTAGGTCTAAGCTCCACTATAGGTCATGACGAACAGATTCACTGTTTCAACCATCCTGTTGAGCTCTTTGCATTTCCGTACTTTTCGCTATCGTTCGTCTTATTTATAATATTAATCTTGCGTATCTTTTTTAACTTATTTACAGGTGATATTTATAATATTAATCCTGCCTATCTTTTTTAATTCCTTTGCAGGTGATATTTACATCATTTACTCTGTCCATATTACTCTTATATTATTTAAGTAACTCAATTGTAATATATGTAACATCGATAATAATATTCATCTTGTTCGTAGTACTCGTATATCCTTTATAGTATTTGTGTCATAACCTTGTTATTAGAAGTGTAAAATAATAGAAACTGTGTAAATATCAGCTTTAAATATAAGCCAATGCATACCTACTTAATTGTCATGGTCTATCGCTGTAATAAATACAACTGTTCCCTAGTAAGCCCATACCTAACCATTGTAGAAATAAGTACAAGATATGTCTATGTAAGATTATTGACCGTATAACAACGCGGTCAGTTTTTCTTTAAATATACCTGTGGAAAAAATTTCTGTTTATATTGCTACCTCCCCAACGAAATAAACATCTGAATCCGAACCCCAAACATTTCGTATTAATAACCTCCCACCCAGCATTCAGCCCTAATCGGTATACGTGCTAGTTCAGCCTTTGATACGTATATATGTAGTAAAAACAAATTTTTCATATGATATATCTACTCTGAGAAAAAGCGCGCATTGCATGAGAGATGGCGCGTGCCACGCACTTAGACTCCTTCGGAAAATATTGTAGCATAGTTAGTCGCAGGTTGAGTTAAACTTCATTCATAGTTTCTAAATCACTCGTCGCGTACAGTCGGAAATAGTGGGAGTCCTCCATAAGAAAAATGGACACACGCTGGCGACACCCTTTTCCGCGATAATCGCCGGACCGTCCGGTTGCGGTAAATCAATCTTCGTCAAAACCTTTCTGCGAAACATCGATGAATTGTGCGATACACGATTTTCACGTGTCCTATGGTACTATGCTGAGCAGAATTCGCTCCAGGGGTCTCTCAATAAAAACGGTACAACGGATGCTACAATTGAGTATCGGGAGGGCTTACCTCAGGTATCCGACTACGTTACGGATAGAACACCTAAGCTAATTGTGGTCGATGATCTAATGCGGGAGGCTTCCAAGAACGTAATAGTTGACGTGTTCACCAAGGGTTGTCATCATAAGAATCTGAGCGTGTTTTTCATCACACAGAACCTATTTCATCAGGGTCGGGGTCAGAGGGATATATCGCTCAATTCAAATTATATCGTCTTTTTCAAGAACCCGAGAGATCGTGCACAAATACAACATTTAGCACGCCAGGTTTATCCTGCGGATCAGCGTTTTTTACAGGAAGCCTATCATGACGCAACTGCGCAACCGCACGGCTATCTATTACTCGACTTGAAACAATCGACGCCTGAAAACTGCCGCTATCGCACCAATATATTTCCATCTGACGAGTATCAACACGTCTATGTTCCACGAAAAGATATAAAGTCGCGTTCTATTTCCAATTTACCAGTCGTTCGGTTGTAATGCCACGCGTACGGAGGTCTCGTGGTACCTCGGATAGTACCCTAAGTGTAAAAGGTTCAACGATTGCAGCCGCACGTAGACGCTTCGGAAACGGAAATACAGCAACACTACAGGCACTCTGCAAGCTGAGTCCTAAACAACGTCTGGCACTGCTACGTACTGCCGATAATTCTCTTGTGAAAAGTATATGTGAGTGTGCCTTGAACACAGTGCATGGTAACGTCGTATTGACGCAGAAGGAGAAATCTAGACTTGCTAAGCATAAACAACTTCTTCGTAAATTGGCTAGCAGCAAAGGAAGCTTGAAAAGTAAAAAACAGATACTGGTTCAGCGTGGTAGCGGTTTTCTGCTTATGTTACTTGCACCCGTTCTCGGGACTCTGTTTTCACACCTGTTTGGCGGATAGAAACAGGAAAACGATGGAACATGCAAAGAAAATGGTTTTGATACCTTCGGAGAGTGTAGAACGTCTCCAGCGTAATGCCGCGTCTTCAGGACTACTTTCCAGTAATAATTACGAGAATACAGACCAAATCGCTAGAAATCCATTCTCTAGACTCGATAACGAGATGCGAACCATTCTGGATTCGTCTACCGGGGATGACGCTGCGAAATGGAAACTATATCAACAACTACTACAACGTTTTTTATACTTCGCCGAGGATTCACGAAAACCTTTAAGTCTAGAACTTCACACAAAGTCTGTAAACGATAGTTCCGCAGATATCACGCATGAGAAAAAAGCGGAAGTGTCATCTGACAAGCAGCAATCGTTATCACGAATTGTTTCTACAGTACCAAAGAAATACCGATCAAAGGCAGAACATCTACTTAGACACCTTGCCGATGTTCCGACGCGTTTCTCCTGGGACAGTAATGGAGTGGTGACTATAGACAACACGGTTGTACCTGGCACAAACATCGTGGATTTGGTGAACGATTCTATGCGCTCTAGAAAAGGCTTTCAACCTGACGGCAGACATGTGTACGCACGTTTTCTTCAGAGTATCAATGTTCCGCGGGAATATATTGGGAATCAGAATATCTGGAAAAATGCGGCAGCATCACCATCGACAGCGGAAAATATCGTGATGTGGAGCGGTGCAAAGCGGCGTCAAGCATCCAACCGTTCTAGAGTCAGCGGGGAAAGCAGTAGTGAACATTCGGCCAAGAACGACGGAAGTACCGACGGGAAAGAGGACGAGTCTCTCTACCATCAAAACTACCGCGCGATCGAAAAACACCCCGTACTTCTCCGAGCAAATCGTCAAAACAAGGCTGGTTGTCATTCGGATATGGAAAATGAAAGAACTAGAACGTCTGTATTTTGACCCCTCACACCCGGCTGGCTATGCAGGAGCAAGAAAATTGAAAAAAGCCGTTCGAAAAGTGAGCTCTACAGTAATTGAGAACTGGCTAAGTGCACAGGATGCTTACACTTTACACAAACCTATACGGCGTAAATTTCTACGACTTCGGTACAACATTTCAAATATTGACGAACTCTGGGAAGCCGATTTAGTTGAACTTGGATCGATAAAGGAATATAACGACGGATTCCGTTACCTATTAGTAGTCATCGATGTCTTGAGTAAATTCGCATGGGTGATCCCACTCCGTAGTAAATCGACTGGTGACGTGGCCGACGGCTTCAAGCAGATTTTAGACTCTACCGAACGACGACCTGCTACCGTGCAGACTGACAAGGGTAAAGAGTTTGTTGGTGGTGCTTTTCAAAAACTCCTTGCCCAGAACGATATTCGTTTTCGAGTGACGCGTAACCCTGATATAAAAGCAGCTGTTGTTGAACGATTCAATCGTACTCTAAAAGACCGCATGTGGAGATATTTTACTCATAAAAACACGCATCGATACATCGATATCCTGAAAAACATCGTTAACTCGTATAATAATACTATACACTCGAGCATCAAAATGGCTCCATCGGCTGTTACGCTCTACAACGCGGCTGAGGCCCGTGCGAATATTCAACACATGCATCCTCCACACAGGGCGCGCAGGCTGAAATTCAATAAGGATGATCTTGTACGCATAAGCAAGACAAAGGGTACCTTCGCTAAAGGATACGAGGCTAACTGGAGCGAGGAGTTGTTCAAAATCAGACGCGTTTTACCTGGTTTACCGAACGTATATGAGTTGGAGGATCTTTCTGGAGAGGAGATTGACGGCTATTTTTATGAAGCGGAGCTGCAGCGTGTGACGGTGGATATTGAAAATACTGAGTTTCAAATTGATAAAATCATTCGCAGCATGGGTCAGGGTCGCAGTGAGAAGGTTCTTGTCAGCTGGAAAGGTTACCCTGAAAAATTCAACAGTTGGATTCCGGCCACCAGTCTTCAGAGTCTTGCATCATAATGAAGTCGCAGTTCTACATAACACTACCTAGCAATAGCTCGATGCAGGTTTTCCCCGATAACAGGACCTGCTGCTATATTACACAACTACCACGGACGATCGAGCTCTCTGGCGAGTGGGAAGTCGCTATTGTTGAAATACAGTATCCTCTGACATACATACATAGTAAGAAAGAGGTGTTGGCTCGTAAATTAACTGCAAACAAATATAGTGTAGATACTGTTAGCAATAGGATTACGAGTGGAGATGACATTTCGCAATCCCGCGATAAACCAGAGGTTATCATTGTACCGCTGGAAACCGGTCAAGAGGTCCAAGAGACCCCATCGCTCATGTTCGTCTATTGCGATATCATAGAACCACGTATCGTGGGAGACGTCTATGCTCCCCTTCTGCGTATACTACAGGTTAAACAAAGGGCCGACACCGTAGATGTGGAAGTGAAAACGTTTTCACCGCCGCACTATCTTCCTTTACTTCTTTCGAGCTTCCGGACCATCGAAATATCTATAAGAGACCACCAGGGTAAATCTATACCATTTGACCACGGGACATCGACAGTCACACTACACTTCAAGAAAATATACTAGTTCAACGCCAATATTAAGGATACCTGGAAGAACGGAATAATACTATGGCTCAGTACATAGAGTATTACGAATCACAAGTAGGTGGGGGAATCGATCGCGTTTACGTCGGTGCACCCAATCAACGGGGCCATGGAATCGGTAGTTTTCTGGGCGGTCTATTTAGACGAGCTATCTCACTGTTGAAAAAAGGAGCCCGTGTACTCGGTAAAGAAGTTTTGCGCAGTGGTATGAATTTCGTGTCGGACCTAGACAATGACGTACCGTGGAGACAGGCGTTTCAAACACGCGCCAGCGAGACACACCAGAACTTGAAGCGGAAGGCCAAGGATGGGCTTGAAAAGGTTATGAGAGGAGAGGGCTATAAACGCAAGTACGGGGGAGCGTTGGGCCAGTCTGGACTTGTCCTTGCACCGAGGCTATCGATAGCAGCTACTAAGTCTAAATCGCTTGGAAGTCGTAAAACCCCTACGAAGACAAAGAAAAAGAAAACGACCAAATCCTCTTCGAAGAAAAAGACAACTAGTACTAGGGGATCGTCCAGCAGAGGTAGAAAGAAAAAGTGTTGTAACAAAAGAGCCGTTACGGATATTTTCGGATCCTTGTAAAATCAAAACCTACAGTGAATAATCCTACCATTGCACACTACAAAAATGGCCTACCTTCATGCTCACTCCTGTGAATGCTTGAAATCCGAGCTGAATCTCTTCACTCTACCGCCTACACAGACATCTATCGAGGGTGGCCAATGGGTGCAGTACAAACCTGTGTCTGCGCTCACCGATGACTCACGGATTGAATTCGTCGTACCGGGTCAGGGTGATGAGTACTTAGATCTCACACACACGATGCTCCGGGTATGTGCAAGTGCATTAAGAATGAAGACCGATTCAACCGTTACTGATTCGTCACGTGTAGCCCCTGTCAACAATTTCCTGCATACTATCTTTAATCAGGCGGATGTATATTTTAATCAAAAACTGGTTTCTCCGAGTAATAATTCATATGCGTACAGAGCATACATCGAGACTTTGTTAAATTACGGCGACGCAGCTGAAAAATCGCATCTCACCTCGGGCTTATGGTATTCTGATACACCCGGTTATTTTGAGGAGACCACGGGTGTTAACAATACGGGATTTAAAAGTAGAAATAAATATTTCGTTGATAACGGTCCTGTGGATATGCTCGGTCGTTTGCATTGCGATGTCTTCAATCAGGAAAAATTTCTGTTAAACGGAGTTGAGCTCCGATTGAGACTCGTCAGGTCCAGGGACGCCTTTTGCTTGATAGAAGTTGGCGACTATCATAAACTGGAGATTACCGACGTGACCTTACTCATACGTCGTGTGAAAATTAGCCTCGGTATTCTGTTAGCACATGCACGAACCCTTGCCAAAACGACTGCGAAATATCCGATGACGCGCGTTGAGGTCAAGACAATGACAATACATAGCGGCGTGCAAGCCGAGACCCTCGATAATGTTTTCCTTGGCCAACTACCGAAACGTTTAATCATCGGATTTGTCGATAACAAAGCCTATAACGGAGATAAAAAACTTAACCCGTTCAATTTCTCGTCTTTCGGATTTAAGCCACCTATCCTTATATATCGAAGGCACCCAGATTCCGTCAAAGCCTTTACAGCCAAATTTCACGAACAACTTATTTGTGGATTCCTACAACACTCTGTTCACGGGTACCGGTATACATTTCCTCAACGAGGGGAACTCGATTCCTCGTGAGGATTATGAGGAGGAATACTGTCTCACGGCATTCGATCTTACCCCTGATCTCTCAGCCAGTGATAACGGTCATTGGAACCTCATCAAGCATGGCAGTGTCCGAATCGAAACGCGTTTTGAGCAGGCTCTGACTACGACTATAAATTGTATCGTCTACGCAAAATTCGATAACGTGATTGAGATTGATTCTATGCGTCAGGTCATCACAGATTTTGGTAATTAGAAATGGTAACGAACAGATGGCCTGTACAAGACATGCTTCTACTTGTTTAGAGCCAACCTGTAGGTGAATACACCCGACGCTAGGGAAAATACCTGAGGGTCATAAACCATGCTCAGACCCGTTTGAACCGGCAAACGGTTTTCGATACAGGCCTAGGTATTCCCCTTCGGTAGTGGGAGGTAGTGACCATCATAAAACAGAAGACCTTAAATACTTCCAAGCGTACTCCCAATAGTTTAGTTCTCTACTTCTGCTTGAAACGTTCGCATTCAATCCTGTCGCGTGTACTTCGAAGAACCAAAACCATGCATTACATTATCGATATACAGGGCTGTTACGGTAATAACGGTCAGTTTCTACCAAAAGAAGTTGCTGTCGTGACGTACATGTATGACACCGCGTCTCACTGGCTAATCAAACCACCGCACGTGTTTTCCGAACTCTGTACGAAACAACAGATAGAGAATAACGTTCTAACTCGCAAACATCACGGTATAGAATGGTTCGAAGGCAATGTGAGTCTTGAGGATTTGAAAGCGGATCTACGCTCTCTTACGCGTAAGGCGATGAACATTTTCACCCGCGGTGCACAAAAAGCTAAATTCCTTGAAGATGTGATGGCACGTGAAATCATTAATCTGGAAGGCGGAGAGTGGGAATCACCAGCATTCAAAGATATGGTAATGGACAGATCATGCATCCTACATTCGGGTAACCGAAAGAACTTCACCTGCGCATTGACCAACGCATTGAAGCTGAAGAAATGGCTGGAGCCGTACGAATTATCAGATCGCATTGTGACATCGTTTTCGTTCTCTATCAAATCGTTGAACGCGCATATTCAACCAGAATTTTCGAAAAAACCTGTGAAGACGGATACAACAGATTTCGTGGGTATTAACAAGTGTGGTGACTCGTGGCAGGAGCGGGAAAACAAGAGGTTACGCGAGAGGACAGTGTCATCATTTGCTCCCATTACCAAGTCCTCAAAGTCACCTGATGAACCCGAATCCTGCGAGACGCCAGATCTAGGCTACGACGAGATAGATGACTGTTTAACATCAACCAACAGTGATAATTACTTCAGTACCTAGTCAACCAAGCTACAGAATGGACAGTCTTCAAATCTACAAAGCGTTGGAGATGATACCTGCCCGTTCTAGGGGAGTGTTTCCAGCCGACCAGTTACCCCTGAGATGGTCATATCCAGCTGTTATCGTAGCGAACACGGATGAGCATACCAAACCAGGATCTCATTGGGTTGCCTTTTATGTGCCAGACTCTTATAACGGAATATACTTCGACAGTATGGGTATGCCACCACTCATACCGCATTATCTACGTGCCCTCCGACGAAACTGCACATCCTACCGATGGAATGACAAGCAACTACAGAGTTTTTCATCCCGTGTATGCGGACAATTCTGCATTATGTTCCTGCACCATATGACTCAAGGTTTCACACTTGAACAGTTTACAAATATCTTCAGTGAGAATCTCGAGTCAAATGATAAAGTGGTCGAATCCTTCTACAGCTGTATAAGCCGCAAGTCTAAAGGCATGTGTTCTAAAAATGAAACCTGTGCGCTCGAATGTATTCAACACTGCTCGCCGTGTAAACATTAAAGTTTGAGCATTTAGCATGTATAACAACGCCTATAGTTTGTCACAAGAAACGACTGTTCTTTCTCTAGAATAAGCCTTAACATAATTAGTTGTAATTTTTATACGCAATACTGTTAAATAAATCTTAGTTATAAGCTTGAACCTTTTTTAGTAAACATAAGTTTGAATCTTTACCTTTATAAATATTAAATGATATGAATAAACATTCGTTATAACAATATTCACCTGTGCGTCGTTTACCAACCCTATCCTTTCCCTACATTCACCATATATATTTATTTCCATTCGATAAGTATACATAAGTTTTCTTAGATTAGGATCGATGAAATTCTCTTAGGTTAGGATAGTTGAAATTAACTCAGGTTAGGATTGAAAAAAAAAAAAAAAAAGAAAAAAAAAAAGAAAAAAAAAAGGAAAAAAAGAGGAAAAGTAAAGGAAAAGAAAAGGGAAAAAAAAAGAAAAAGAAAAGGAAAAAAGGGGAAAAAAAGAGGAAAAAAAGGGGAAAAAAAGGGGGGGGGGGGGTCATAAACGGTATACTGCACCCTCTCTACTACCGATACTTTTTCACGATTTCTTTCAACGGTTGCGCAGCTTCTTTAACCTGGTGTTATGCGACTGACCTCTTCACTTCGATAAAATTCTACCACGAGTGATACAATTTCAGATGATATCGTCTTGCCAGGTCTCGAATTTGGTGAGGATAATATTCCTTTATCTTCAGCTAACCTTTTCGCCGTCCGAGCCATATGATTAGTTACGTTAAACTCTTCCTCGATTTTTCCCACACTCCAACTCTTTGGAAGAGCAGTAAGAATAGTCAATCTGAATGCCTTATCATCTGTTTCGTTAAATCTATCTTTTAACTGAGTTAACCACTCGTTATAATCGGCACTCTCGCTTTTCGTAGGTACACAGTCCGGAAAATGTTGTTTGAATGCAGTTGAAAGTTTTCCTAATACCTCTACTTTTTCCGAAACCGTTTTGATTTTTTTACGGGTATCGGTGATTCACCTAAACTTGACAATGATGAATTGATAGCAGAGATTACATTTATTGTATCAACCTCGGGAAAATTAATACATGAATTTCCGGATTTACATTCGCTTGATAACGATGTCGAACCAATCTCGGGGACTGCATTGTCCTTTAATATCAGCCGACAAGTATCACAAATCAGACAACCGTGTGTGATCGATGTCGCTTTATCGCACATCCACTGTGTTACCGGGCATAAATTATTCGAATGCTTTGGCAGGCCGAACGGATCACAACAATGATTTCTCGCGGGCATTTCGATGGCGAAAGAGTTGTTGACCATTCAAGTGCGAGTTTGTCGTGAGACTGGGGTCATTACGGAATTGCTGAGCCTTTTATTTCGGGTCGGTTCAAAAGATGCCTTACAGTAGGTGCAGGCAACTTGGTGGAATTGTTGCACTTGGTGAATGCGGAAAAAAAGGATTAACTCAATTCTTACACGTGGGTCATGCATGAAGGACCAATTTGACCGCGATCGACTGTTCCGGTCCGCATGGGCCATACGAAACAATGGATTCTTCGAAACCTATAGTCTTTCCTGTCACAGACAATGATGGTTCAATGATTTCCTTTTTCAAAACAACCTCCTAGATTGAGGGATTATATTCGGATAAAAGTGAAGGGATTAGTTACTTTTAGATATTTAAAATAAAAGGATCAGATGTTGTGCACTTGATGGCTCCAAGTTTCCAGAACAGGTATAGGTATATAACTCTGCGAAAACATGACTAGTATCCGTCTAATAAGCGAGGGATAAGGTGGTTGAACAACTATTTTTGGACAACGAATAGCCCGGGCAAGTAGAGAAGCATCAAATGTAATTTAACTTCACTACGCAATACAAGGAGCTCGCCGCCCGGACGTGGATTGACGCGCGCGGCGACGCGCGACAAGACGTTTTATTTTTTTCTCCGGCCCAGGTAGGTCTCCATAAATTTTTTTTTTTTAGGGTTAAAGGGGAAGAATTCGGCTATCCGAAAAAAATTATCTCCATGGATTCCGGTAGGTCCCGCGGAAATGGCAGCGAAATGAAAAATAAAAACGACGGAAAAAATTAAAAATTTTTTTTTTTTCAAAACAAATTTTTTTGTCTAAAAGCACATTCTTTTACAATCAAAATGATTTCAGGATCAGTCCGCTCCGTTAAATTCTTCCGGAGATATGAATTTTCAAACATAGCGGTGCAACAGCGACTTACCAAAATTCAAATTGCTCTAACTCCGCCATTTTTGAAAAATTTTCAAAATCCCTGAAGTTGTATTTTTTTTTTTCCCATAGTACTAAAGATATGTCGAACGGCGCAAAGATCCGTGACTTGACGGCTTTTTTTTGAGTGAAGTGACGTGGATCCGCTCATTTATATATGTTTTAGTTTTAATATATGCATGCTTCAATTAGAATAGCTCATTTTTTTAATATTTATATTTTTTTAAATTTAATATATATGTGTGAGGTGTAGTCAAATTCTGTTTACTTTTGCGTGTACGCGCTGCTTGTGTATGTATGTGTATGCTAGTATGTAAGCTAGATCACTTGCGGTATGACTGCTTGAAGTCATTCAGCGGATAGGCTTTGCACGAGCACCTGTGCACGTTAGCGATCAAACTGTATTCTTTGTATTAATAAATCTATTGTTCTTTTGTACTTTTGGTTCAGTTTATTCACGCACCTTAATAGGTTATGGGCCCAGGTACAGTCGCGGAAAGTGATCCTGACGCGCCGTCGGTAAGGTGATTGAGCAACCGTGCCATACATTCACATACATTTTGATTTTAATTTTTTTAAAGTTGGTATGAAATTCAGACATCTGTCAGGCCGTGAATCAGCTTAGTTTGATTCGTTTGTTTTCTTTTAGGGAACGTCAATTCACTAACCTAAAAGGTAATTAATAAAATCGTCACATCGGATAACCCCAAAATGCGTGAATGTTTTTCCTAATTAGGTGACTCTTAAAATAACCTAGTTCTCGTGAGGTGTTTCAAGGGTTATAGGAGGGCTCTAATGAAACTTACTGTGATATTTTTCATGAAATCCGATCGATTTTTAATCCTTAAACTTTATTCAAGCTGATCTTTGAAAGTTATTCGAATAATATTGAAATATCAGGATCAACCATCAAGATGAACAATAGGCTCTTAAATTGTAGAAACAGGTCTCGTTGTTTTATTGAGAAGAATGTCAATGGTTTAATGAACAACGCTTAAGGATAAGTTAACAGGTCCCTGGTTAAAATTCCATCAGAAACAGACAGAAGATGAATCCTGTCCGTATCGTATGTGTTTTTGTCACTGCAATTCCGGATAGCAGCAGTTGGAAATACTCGTCCCATACGCATCTGTGTGCAACAGCGGGCAGAAATCCTATCCGCGCGTGTCTGATTCTATAACGCATTTTGGTATCGAATGGGCAGAATTTCTATCCGCATCTATCTGCAGTTCTGTCGCACGCGTTGCCTATCCGGAATAATGAGCAAATCCAGATAAAAATGCCATCCATAATCTATACGCAGTTTGATAGTTCATCCCACCCGCTTCTAATGTACCTCTATCCGCACCATCCACGTATGAATTCTATCCGTATCTATACGCAGCTAATAAACGAGTTCATTCCGTCATTTTCATCTTTAGAGCACTGCCTTTTATATGTGGATCGACAAATCCAAAATAATCTTTTTGTTCGGAAATCAAAGTTTTGATTTAGTTAGTTTACAGATAAAGGAGAACATTTGATTTGTTTCTGTACAGCTATGTGTAATCATATGTACTATTGTGTACAAAAAATAAACAACTGCGAATTGATGTGAAATTAAACTTTGAAATAATTCTGAAAGGCTGACGCCGTATCCAAAACAGATGCCTATCGTACGGTTGGGTACACATAATCGGGAGTGAAGTATATAATACAGTCGACCCTCTCAATAAGGCCGGTAAACGCGGTAAGGGGAAGAGTTTTTCTGCGAATCCTAGTTCCCCCACTCCGAACCGTCGCGCTCGCCGGCGATGTTTACACCGCAACTATTTTCAATAAGGCCGGCACCTCGTGCATATCTAAATACTGATTTTGCATTTAAAAGTATATGTAAAAAGCCAGTGCGTCCAGCGGCCTTATTGAGAATATTTTTGGATGAAATTCGAGCTCGCTTTATCTGTTTGAGAGTGGGGGAACTGCTCGACGTGCTCACCTGGGGAAGCGGCCCTATAGGGATGGTTGACTGTATTAGACTGTGTCAAAAAAAAAAATCGATTTTTTTTTTGTTTTTATCGGACGCGGAGAGAGGCCGATAGAATTTGTACATGCAATGGATCCAGATCGGTTCGGATGCCGCACAGCGATGCGTACAGATGCGGACAGCCGGGCTGTCTGTAATTGCAGTCAGAAGCGGATGTTTCAATGTGGGTAGCGGACGCGGATAGAGACCTATAGAATTTGTGTACGCAATTCCAGACAGGAGCGGATATCTCGGTGTGGATATCGGACGCGGATAGAGGCCGATAGAATTTGTACATGCAATGAATCCAGATGGGTTCGGATGCCGCTCAGCGATGCGTACAGATGCGAACAGCCGGGCTGTCTGTAATTGCAGTCAGAAGCGGATGTTTCAATGTGGGTAGCGGACGCGGATAGAGACCTATAGAATTTGTGTACGCAATTCCAGACAGGAGCGGATATCTCGTTGTGGATATCGGACGCGGATAGAGGCCGATAGAATTTGTACATGCAATTGCGGATGGATCCAGACGGGTTCGGATGCCGCTCAGCGATGCGTACAGATGCGAATAGACGGGCTTTCTGTAATTGCAGTCAGAAGCGGGTGGCTCGTTGTGAAGAGTGGATGCGGACAGATGCTGATAGAATTTGTACACGCTATTGCGGATAGATGCCGTAAAGCAGTCAAAATTCCAATAGATACGGTTTGAAATTCATAGTGATGCGTACATAAAGCTGATAGGAGCTGATAGAAATTAAATGTTGGGTCACTTTTGCAGATACAGCGGACAGAATTCCGTCAAGTTCCTATACATTTTGGTTCAATATTCTGTGGGTTTCTGATGGAATTTTAACCAGGGGTGGTAAAACTATGTAGAACCCATATGCTAATTCAACGCAGGACTGTATGAATCAACAACTTGTAAGAATTTCTACTCCTCACTAATATATTATGAACCATCTTTGAATGTCTAGTCTTACTTAAGTATGGAAGTTCAATTACAGCAAATGCAATTCAAACAACTAATTGAATGGTCGTATCAATCCTTAAGTATTTATTTTTCCTTACTCTTTTTGCCAGGCTCATCTTTGAAAAATAATTTAATACTATTGAAATATCATGATCAACCATTAACATGAACAATGGGCTTTTAAGTTGTAGAAACAGGTCTCGTTGTTCTATTGAGAAGAATGTCAATGGTTTAATGATCAACGCTTAAGGATAAGTTAACAGGTGGTAAAACTATCTAGAACCCATATGCTAGTTCAACGCAGGACTATATGAATCAACAACTTGTAAGAATTTTTACTTCTCACTCATATATTATCAACCATCTTGAAAGTCTAGTCTTACTTAAGTATGGAAGTTCAATTACAGCAAATGTCATAAAATAAAAAAATAAATAATAAATAAATGAAAAATAAATAAATAAATAAATAAATAAATAATAATAAATTCTGTCCCTTTCAGTTATGTCTGTGCTGTTGTCTCCATCAATTGCCGTTGATGGTAATTCGCATACAGGATATCTATATTTGATCAGATTCTATCATAAACCTTCCAACATTTGTATTGGAACGTAGTCATTGACACCAGTGACGCATCTGTTCTGACGCATGGGTAGAATGTTGGGATCATAACGTTGGTCGCCTACTGCCACGTTATTTTTTTTTTTTTTTTTTGATGTTTAATGTTATATTTAGTATTGATTTTTCCTTTTTCATTTGCTATAAATCAACTAATTGTCGGTGGAGTAAACCTTGTTATCGGTAAAGAATACGAGATGTAAATATGTATATAATACTGTATATAATGTATAATAGAACCTAGAGCTCATGGTTACGTTGTGTTCTAGTCAAAGTAAGAACAACGAGACCTGTTTCTACAACTTAAGTTAGATTTTGAGCAGAGCGAAAGAAGGATCTGCCACAGAGATCTAGCAAAGAGCATTTTGAATATTGATTGGAATCACGTTCGCGGCTGTGTATTCGTTATTGCGTCCCTATTCTACGCGATAGAATATAATCCTTTATTTGTTTAGTTGTAGTTTAGAATACTTGATATCATTAAAGACAATTATTAGTTTAGGTTTCTTTATATTATTGCTCGTGAATAACCACGTAGTCTGCGAGTTGAGCCATGGCCGATAAACATACTGTTTGACCTATATAGATATTTTACATCAATTATACTGCGTTACACTGAAATGGGTTACAGTTCGAATGAGTTTACGCTCTATCGCAGCATGTTATACCTGTGAGCTTATCCTTAAGCGTCGTTAACTCATGAATAGTTTTACGCCCAATATCAATGAGAAAGAGTTGTTGGATTATATTCCTGCGTTACACTCAAATGGGTTATCGTTTTAGTACCTGTTAGCTTGCCCTTGAGCGTCGTTAACTAATTAATACTTTTGTGTCAAATATCCACTAAAAAGAGTTTGTAGCGACTTACGACGTTCACTACATTCAAATGAGCACAAATGTCTGCAATTAACAAAATTTCTGAAATATTAATATTCACTTCCATAATTGAGTAAGACTAGACTTTCAAGATAGTTTGTAATATTAGTGAGAAGTAGGAATTCTTACAAGTTGTTCATTTATATAGTCCTGCGTTGAACTCACATGGGCTCTACATAGTTTTACCACCTGTTAACTTATTCTTAACTTAAGCGTGGTTGATTAAACCATTGACATTTTTCTAATTAGAACAACGAGACCTGTTTCTACAACTCAGAGCCTATTGTTCATGTTAATGGTTGATCCTGATATTTCAATATTATCAAATTATTTTCAGAGATCAGCTTGAATAAAGTTTTGTTTTCTCTCATTGAATTCGTTTTATTGTAATCATCTATAGGAATACAACGTTACATGTATTTTTATTTACGTTATTTAATTAGTTGTTAACTTGTGCCTGATTTGTTACTGGAGATCTATTAGCCAAGGCGAGCATTGAAATGAGAATATACGGCGTAAGTACCAGAAGGATGTCTTAGTTGGAACCAAGACTCGATTATGCAGCGTGTATCCGACACTTGGGATTCTTAGCCAAAGTGTTCTGAACACATTGCCAAAATTTGCATAGCTGGTGAACATCATTGGTGCGAAACTCCTGTATCTAGGCTTGAGTTGGGAATGTCAGGTGCAGATCTCATTAGTTTCAACTAAGACTCCAGGAGGATTAAAAATCGATCGGACTTCATGAAAAATATCACAGTAACTTTCATTAAAGCCCTCCTATAACCCTTGAAACACCTCACGAGAACTAGGTTATTTTAAGAGTCACCTAATTAGGAAAAACATTCACGCATTTTGGGGTTATCCGATGTGACCATTTTATTAATTACCTTTTAGGTTAGTGAATTGACGTTCTCTGAAAGAAAACAAACTAAGCTGATTCATCGCCTGACAGATGTCCGAATTTCATACCAACTTTGAGAAAATTAAAATCAAAATGTATGTACGGTTGCCTGATCACCCCAAACACGGCGCGTCAGGATCAGTTCCCGCGACTGTACGTGTTAGACTAATTGCACGATGGACTAAAATGGCGAAAAAGTGAAAAAAGCGTCGCGAAAGTGAAAGGTGCGGCAAAGGACTCGAAGAGTTGAGTTAAAAACGCAGGACTGTGTAAAGTGAAAAGGCTTGAAGAGATTCCATGATGGCGTCGTCTACGGTTAACATTAAACCGCTCACAAAAGAGAACTATGATAGTTGGTCTGTTCAAATGGAAGCAGTGGCTGTGAAAAATGGTACTTGGAAGCATGTGTGCGGCAAGATACTGAGGCCGAAGCTGAAAACGGGAGCGGAAGAACCGCAGTCCAAAATTGCGCAAGACAAATGGGATGATGACGACGCCAAAACGAGGGGAGACTTGATAATTGCAATCGTTCCAATTCTATTGCCATTAGTCAGAGGGTTGAAGACCGCATCGCAAGTATGGTGCAGATTGAAATCAGAATTTGCATCGACAGGGCCAGTTAAGAAGGCGAGCTTGCTAAAGCGTATTTCAACGTTCAAGATGTCCGACAGCGATGATCTCAGAACGCAGCTAATGGAGTTCTTCGACGTCACAGCGCTGTTGGAATCGGTGGACATTCCCATAAACCCAGAATTATTATCGTATATGCTGCTCAACAGCCTACCACCAAGCTTCAACGTATTGAAATGCTCGATGGAGTCGCGAGATACTGTTCCAAGTCCAGAGATAATTCAACAGAAGATTCTGGAAGAATTCGACTCGAGGAAACAGCAGCAGAGCGACGAAGCAGCGGAAGCGATGTGGGTGCAGAAAGGCAACGGAAAGTTTAAAAATGGCCGAGGTGGCAGGAAGAATAGAGGTTCCCGCCAAGTGACAGAAAACAAAGCGAGAGGAAATAAAATTTTCGATTCAAGTGCTATAAGTGTCATGTTATTGGTCATAGAGCTGCCGAGTGTCCAGAAAAAGGTTTGCAAGATGATTCGAAACGCGAATCGTCGTCAAAAGCCGAAGTGGTTGGAACCGCATTCCAAAGCATAACGCTAGAAGAGGTATTGAGTGTGAAGGACAATGCCTGTGAAAGACGTTGGTGTTTGGATAGTGGCTGTACATCACACATGTGTAACGATGTAGACATTCTTCAAGAAAGTACGAACACTAAGAAGGAAAAGTTGTTGTTGGCCAGTAATGTCCAAGTTGACATTAACGCGCGGGGAACGGCCATCATTGTGACAGGTGGTAAACAAAAAGATTCCGTGAAGCTCAACGATGTGTTGTTAGTGAAAGATTTACGCACGAATCTACTGTCAGTGTCAAAAATCACAGATCATGGACACACCGTTCTGTTCGAGAGAGACAAAGCAACAGTGCGCGGGGAGGACGGTAAAATGAAGCTCGTCGCTAAGCGCGAAGGAAACTTATATTATTTCTGTGAGCAAGTGGACCAAGTGAATCTTGTGAATAGTAGTGCTGTGAGTGTAGATGTGTAGCATCGTAGACTCGGCCACTTGAATGTGCGTGACGTGCTTAAGCTGTCAAAGAAAGGACTAGCAACAGGAATAAACATCAAGAGCGAAAAACAATCGCAGCCGTGTGATGTGTGTATGCGCGGAAAATCGACAGTGTTGCGATTTCCAAAAACATCCCAGAGAAGTTCGGAAGTGTTGAATATAGTGCATTCTGATGTATGGGGGCCAGCGAGGACAGAGTCGTTTAAACGCTCGAGATACTTCGTCACATTTATCGACGATTACAGTCGATGGTGTGAGGTGATACCCTTGAGAAATAAAAGTGACGTGTTACAAGCATTCAAAGAGTACAAAGCGCGAGTTGAGAATCAGACTGGTGAAGCATTAAGTGACTGATGACGGACAATGGACGAGAGTATTGCAATCGCGAGTTCGATAAGTTTCTGAAAGAAAACGGTATTTCTCGACGGTTGACAGTGCCTCACACACCGCAACAAAACGGTGTTGCCGAGCGCATGAACCGAACTCTCGTGGAGATGGCACGTTGTTTGCTAGTGCAGACAGGACTGAAAAATGCCTGGTAGGCTGAAGTGCTTACCGCGTCAAATTATCTACGAAATAGGTGTCCGATAGCGAGTTTGGGAGGTCATACTCCGTACGAGTATTGGTGTAAGTGTATAACCAGACCTGAGCAATCTCAGAGCGTATGGGGCAAAGGCATGCGTGCTGCAAGAGGAGCCTGGTAGGGGTAAATTTGAACCCAAGGCAAAAGAAGGCGTCCTGGTGGGATACTCAGAAGAATCGAAGGGGTATCGAGTATATGTTCCCGAGGACAATAAAGTTGTAGTAACCAGGGATGTGAGATTTGTCGAGAAAGAGGTGACGAGAGAGTTGGTAGAGAGTGAAAAAGATGTCAACGAGTCAGAAAGATTCGACGAAGAAGACGATAGCGTGGAAATAGAAATAGAACCCAACGAAAATGGTGAGGAGTTACCTGCAAGGCGACACAGTCCGTCGGTGCCGCAGACAGTTGCAGACCCACCAGTAGGATCGTCAACGAGATCGACTGCCAGGCGAGGAGTAGGCAGGCCAAGATTACTGCGCTCAGGCAGTAGAGGACGACCGGAAAAGGTCTATAGTACAAGATCGGCTTGAATCGAATCGAGAGCGCGCGACGAAGAGCCCGATGATGGATCAGATGAAGATGAGTCCGAAGCAGAAGATGAAGTGTTCGCTGATGCTGTAGATGAAAACTTTCAAGCGATGGAGATGGCAAATTTAGTTGATCTGTCGGTCAAAAGCGCGATGAGCAGTCACGAATCTCGAGAGTGGTTAGAAGCGATCGCCGAAGAAATAAGGGCGCTAATGAAGCATGATACATGGACACTGGTGAAGCGACCCAAAGATAAAAAGGTCATCACATGCAGAATAGTGCTGCGAAATAAAACGAAGCCAGATGGAAGCTCAGAGCGCAAAAAGGCGAGAGTTGTCGCTCGAGGATTCACTCAACTTGAGGGAATCGACTTTGCTGAGACGTTCGCGCCTGTAGCTCGATTAGAGTCAGTAAGGCTGCTGATGGCTTTGGCAGCAAGTGAAAATCTCCAAGTTTTTCAACTGGACGTGGTTGCTGCGTACCTGAACGGGGAGCTGGACGAGGAAATTTTCATGGAGACACCGGAGTACATCGAGGAGGCGCTAAGTGAAATACTGCGGAAAGATGGTGATAGTGATGTGGGTGTCAAAGCTCGTAAAATGATTCGTGATTTACGGGAAGGTGAAAAAGTGTGTCGGTTGAATGAAGCGCTGTACGGCTTACGTCAAGCCGGTCGCCAGTGGAATAAGAAACTAGACAAAGTACGTTTGTAGTTGTGTATGTTGACGATATTTTGTATGCGTCAAACAGTGAGAAAAGATTGCGAAAGATTCGAACGGGACTGAACAAAGCGTTCGATATTAAAGATTTAGGTCTCGCAAATTGTTGCATTGGTATCGAAATCGAACAAAAGGCCGGCGAAATTAGATTGAGTCAAGCGGGGTATGTGCAAGACTTGCTGAGGAAGTATGCTATGGATGAATCCAAACCTGTGAATACACCGAGCGAGCCGAGAGCAAATCTGCCGACTCGAATGCCGTGTGAGGATGAGAATAAAAAGGAGATGCCATATAGACAGTTAATAGGTTCGTTGATGTACTTGGCCGTTGCTACGAGGCCAGACATCGCGTTTACTGTAAATAGATTAGCGCAATTCAATGTAAAATATTGTGAAGAACATTGGGCAGCAGCTAAGCGGGTGTTGCGATATTTAACAGGTACACACAATCAAGGGCTCGTGTACAAGAAAAATAAACTCGGGATAGTCGGTTACTCAGATGCGGATCACGTGGCAGATGTAAGAGATTGGATATCGTATACGGGATACTTGTTTGTATTCAGCGGTGCGGCGATTACCTGGCGATCATGCAAACAAAAGACTGTCGCGATTTCGACCACTGAAGCCGAATATGTAGCGCTGTCTGAGGCAACTAGGGAGGCAATTTATTTGAGAAATTTGATGCTGGACATGAAAATGCCAGAGTTGTCATGTGTAACGATCGGGACTGATAATCGCGGAGCCAAGGCGATAGCTGAAAACGCGGTCTATCATTCGAGGACAAACACATAGCTACGAAATATCATTTCGTTCGTCAAGCGCTTCGAGAAAAGAAACTCGAGTTGATGGACACACCAATAGATGAAATGCCTGCTGATGTGCTCACGAAATCACTACCAGGGCCAGCGCACTTTAAACACATGTTAAGCATGGGGATGGATGTGTGTTAGGAATGTAAGGACGTCGAATTTGAAGAAGGCGTGTTAGATGTAGTCAAATTCTGTTTACTTTTGGGTGTACGCGCTGCTTGTGTATGTATGTGTATGCTAGTATGTAAGCTAGATCACTTGCGGTAGGACTGCTTGAAGTCATTCAGGGGATAATATATGCATACTTCAATTAGAATAGTTCATTTTTTCATATTTATATTTTTTTAGATTTGATAAAAAAAAAAGCATGCATATATGCATGCTTCTACAATAGTCCATTTTTTCATATTTATATATTCTCTTAGTTTTAACCCTTTGAAGCATACATTTTTCGAATGATCGTATGATCGCAAAAATTCTTACTCGGGGGTTTTCGGGGTCGCTGATAACGAATCTGGAATCATATTTTCGAAATTCAAAATGGCGGATCCAATATGGCGAACCGAAAAATTAGAAATATCACTCCAGCTTTGAAATTTTGTACATTGGGGTTTTCGGGGTGGCTGATAACGAATCTGAAATCAGATTTTCGACATTCAAAATGGCGGATCCAATATGGCCGACCAAAAAATTAAAAATATCGCTCCAGCTTTGAAATTTTGTATATTGGGGTTTTCGGGGTCGCTGATAACGAATCTGGAATCACATTTTCGAAATTCAAAATGGCGGATCCAATATGGCCGACCGGAAAATTAAAAATATCGCTCCAGCTTTGAAATTTTGTATATTGGGGTTTTCGGGATCGCTGATAACGAATCTGGAATCAGATTTTCGAAATTCGAAATGGCGGACCAAGATGGCGGACGCCAAAACGTAACTCTACGGGAATGTTGCTGACAATTTTTACTCGAAGGGTTTTTGGGGTCGCTACTTACCCATCCAATGTCAGATTCACGTAATTCAAAATGGTGGACCCAATATGGGCGACACTGACAGGTAATTCTTCGAAACTATCCATAAGATTTCGGAAATTCACTCTTTCTTGTCACAACTCAGAGCTAACGACGAGGACGTGAAAAGTTCTAGCTCTATTATTTTTTTATTATTCTTATTTTTACTTTTTTTCATTTTTATTTTTCAATTTTTTTTTTTTCTCAATTTTTTTTTCATTTCTCAGTGATGTAGAGTTATGAACAGATAAGTGTCGACTTCGAATTAGATCTAGTAGCTTTGAAAACAATTTCTGTCTGGCAAAAGGCACAGTGGTACATTGCAGGTCACACATTTCCATTTAGTCCTCTTCTGATCCGCTTTTGTACTGCAATGAGCACATCGTCTCGACTCATTTGCGAAAACAGGCATATGAGCGGATCCACGTCACTTCACTCAAAAAAAAACCGTCAAGTCACGGATCTTTGCGCCATTCGACATATCTTTAGTACTATGGGGAAAAAAAATACGACTTCAGGGATTTTTAAAAATTTTCAAAAATGGCGGAGCTAGAGCTATTTGAATGTTGGTAAGTCGCTGTTGCACCGCTATGTTCGAAAATTCATATCTCCGAAAGTATTTACCGGAGCGGACTGATCCTGGAATCATTTTGTTCGTAAAAGAATGCGCTTTTATAATAAAAAATGTTGTTTTCAAAAAAAAAAATTCTTTCCATTTTTTTTCATCGTTTTTATTTTTAATTTCGCTGCCATTTCCGCGGGACCTACAGGAATCCATGGAGATAATTTTTTTCGGATAGCTGAATCTTTCCCCTTCAACCCTAAAAAAAAAAATTCGTGGAGAACCTATTTGGGCCGGAGAAAAAAAATAAAACGTCTTGTCGCGCGTCGCCGCGCGCGTCAATCCACGTCCGCGCGGCGAGCTCCTTGTGTTTCGTAGTGGAGTTAAATTACATTTGATGCTTCTCTACTTACCCGGACTATTCTTTCTCCGAAAATAGTTGTTTAACCACCTTAGTCTTCGCTCATCCGTCTACTGGTCATGTTTTCTCGGAGTTACATATAGGTATATACCTGTTCTGGAAATTCGAAGTCACCAACTGCACAAACTCTGAACGTTTTGTGTTAAATATCTGAAAGTAACTAATCCCTTTAATTGCATCGGAATATAATCCCTCAATCTACGGGGTTGTTTTGATAATTTCATCAGCGATGTTACTTATAAACAGTGGATATCAGTGGATCGAACGGCTTTGGAGACACTTACCAAAAAGTCCGAGGATTTTGTGGATAACTTCTGTGATCAATTGTCAAAATTGGTTGCACATGATTTCATTGCGAAGCAGCAAAGTAGTTATTGGCAGAAGATGAAAGAGAGCTTGAAAGTTGGCGAATTTTTAGTGGTATGCGATTTCGCTGAGAATTATGCATTTGTTGTACAAGATTCTACGCAAGGGTTTCACTGGAGCAATAATCAGGCGACTATTCATCCAATCGTGGTTTACTATAAAAGTTACGGTGACGACCAGTTAAGACATTTTAGTTTTGTGATAATTTCAGAGCATCTAAAACATAATACAGTTGCGGTTCATTTATTTAAAAAAAAATTAGTCAACTTTATGAAAGAGAAGTTCCAAGATTCAATTCCCATAGAAAAAATAATTTATTTCTCTGATGGAGCAACTTCCCAATATAAGAACAAAAAGAATTTTATAAATTCAACACATCACTTTGAAGACTTTCAATGCCACGCCGAATGGCATTTATTTGCTACATCACATGGAAAAGGGCCGTGTGATGGAGTAGGTGGAACTGTTAAGAGATTAGCTTCACGTGCGAGTTTACAACTGATTGGCAACTCTGATCCTATTCAAACACCGCTGGATCTATATACACTGATAGAAAAGATCATTTGGTTCCAATGACTTGACTTAACTACTAACGAACGTGGATTTGGAATAGATCAAATGAACGTTCGTTGATATTTAATGACAAGAGATTTGTACGGAACGAAAAATTTAACAGTTAATGACAAAATTTAACAGTTAATGACAAAAATCTCACAGTTGGTGAATGTTCTTTCGGATCAAATGTTCGCTAAATTCTGATCTAGTTGTGCACGTTTCATTGACTATAAACGGTCTTTTCTATCAGTGTAATTGGGCATGTTCTTATTTTCGAAGCATATCTTTTGCGTACTGTACGGCTGCAGAACATCCAGCGGAAGAATCTATTCTACAAAATCGATTTGATAAAGCCTTGACAGTTCGTAGCACTCTGAAATTACATGCGGTCATTCCAATATCTCATAAACTTGTCAAAACAGGTCCCGCGGAAATGGCAGTGAAATTAAAAATAAAAACGACGAAAAAAAATGAAAAGAATTTTTTTTTTTGAAAACAACATTTTTTTTTTATAAAAGCGCATTCTTTTACGAACAAAATGATTCCAGAATCAGTCCGCTCCGGTAAATACTTTCGGAGATATGAATTTTCGAACATAGCGGTGCAACAGCGACTTACCAACATTCAAATAGCTCTAGCTCCGCCATTTTTGAAAATTTTTAAAAATCCCTGAAGTCGTATTTTTTTTCCCCATAGTACTAAAGATATGTCGAATGGCGCAAAGATCCGTGACTTGACGGTTTTTTTTTTGAGTGAAGTGACGTGGATCCGCTCATATGAGCTGCTTGAGAGTGTCTTTTCTCGGGAGATACTTTTGGTTTACCATGTTGAGAAATACAGATATTTCTGAGACACGACTTTGACGCTTTCTACCTCTAAGATTTGGAATTTTAAGCTCTACTAATTGTTCTACTAATAATAATCGAAATTGTTTTCAAAGGTAGCACATCTAATTCGAAGTCGAAACTTATCTGTTCATAACTCTACATGAATGAGAAATGGGAGAAAATTTGAAAAAAAAAAATTCAAAAA
This sequence comes from Tenthredo mesomela, assembly GCA_943736025.1. Lineage (NCBI taxonomy): Eukaryota > Metazoa > Arthropoda > Insecta > Hymenoptera > Tenthredinidae > Tenthredo > Tenthredo mesomela. The sequence goes on from OX031021.1 coordinate 18,119,475, forward strand.
TGAAAATGAAAAAAAATGAAAAAAAGTAAAAATGAAAGAAAAATAAAAAATAATGGAGCTAGAACTCTTCATGTCCTCGTCGTTAGCTCTGGGTTGTGCCAAGAAAGAGTGAATTTCCGAAATTTCATGGATATTTTCGAAGAATTACCTGTCAGTGTGGCTCATATTGGGTCCACCATTTCGAATTACGTGAATCTGACATTGGATTCGTAATTAGCGACCCCAAAAACCCTTCGAGTAAAAATTGTCAGCAACATTCCCGTAGAGTTACGTTTTGGCGTCCGCCATCTTGGTCCGCCATTTCGAATTTCGAAAATCTGATTCCAGATTCGTTATCAGCGACCCCGAAAACCCCATTACACAAAATTTCAAAGCTGGAGCGATATTTTTAATTTTTCGGTTGGCCTTATTGGATCCGCCATTTTGAATTTTGAAAATCCGATTCCAGATTCGTTATCAGCGACCCTGAAAACCCTCATGTACGAAATTTCAAAGCTCGAACGATACTTTTAATGTTTTGGTCCGCCATATTGGATTCGCCATTTTGAATTTCGGAAATCTGATCGTGGATTCGTAATCAGCGACCTCGAAAACGCCTGTAGCCCAATTTTCATAATAATTGGTGGTGTAGAAAAGAAGAAATCGCGAGGATAAAGAGGTGGTAAGTATGCTTACCACTATGCCGCTAAGGGTTAATATATGCATGCTTCAATTAGAATAGTTAATTTTTTCATATTTATATTTTTTTAGATTTAATATATATGCATGCTTTAATTAGAATAGTTCATTTTTTCATATTTTTATTTTTCTAGATTTAATATATGCATGCTTTAATTAGAATGGTTAATTTTTTCATATTTATATATTTTATATAACGCAAGCATGTTTTTCTCGCTTTTTGATGCCTTTGTATAGGACCTAATGTAGTACTTTTAAGTCCTACGACTTAAAAGTGCCACTTTAAGTCCTCGGACTTTAAAAGTACCACTTTTAGGACCTATACAGAGGCATCAAATAGCGAGAAAAATATGCTTGCGTTATATAATAGTATATTGTGTACCAAGTGCGTGAAGTGGGCTTTTTTAGACCGAGTGTGGAGTTTGCAGTACGAGTCAGAGGCGAGGTAGCACGAGTCGAAGACGAGTGCGTCTGCGAGCCTCTGACTCGTACTGCAACCACACAAGGTCAAAAAGCCCACTTAGCCCTGATGCACACCATATTTTTTGTAACAGCACGATTTTCGCGTTTTTTCAACATTGTTGATAATTTTCTTGAAATAATAAAAACGCCCGCTGCAGCGGGCGATTTTATTATAATAATGAATTGCGCCCGCTGCAGCGGGCGTTTTTATTATTATGGTAAAAAACGCCCGCTCGTCTGAAACTGTCACTTTAGGCCCGCTGAATGGGTAAAAAAAAAACGCAAAAATCGTGCATGTGTTACAAAAAGTATCGTGTGCACCATGGAGGTGGGCCTTTTAACGCCTCGCACGATATTTTCAGTACTCGTCTTCGCCTCGCACGCTTCGCGCGCTCGTCTACAACTCGTACTTAAGGGGGTTTCCCAGTCTGGAGCTCCAGAAAGCGTGTGTGTTTTTTGAAGCTTTGTGCCGTTAAGGGTTGTAGAAGGAGAATAAATGAAAAAATATGTTTTGAAAGTGCTCAACTTAAGCTTCAATTTGAAAAAAAAAAGTTGACAATATCATCAAAATTACGACCTCTATGGCCGTTGAAGTCATGGTCTGCAAAAAGCAGCGTCGAAAACGGTAAACAACATTGTAACCGAACGGAGCATCTGAAACCCAAAAACAAGGAGTCATTTGATTGGTCAAGGCACCATCTAAGCTTCTATGGAACGGATTTGTCGTCCGTCTTTTGGTTTATTAATAACTTGCAAAAACAGTTGTCAAAATCCAGGAAATCTAAGTTTTTTGATTAAAAAATTCGCAACTCACCCAAATTTAGGTTTATCAAAAATCGGTTCCATAGAAGCTTAGATGGTACTTTGACCATCAAAATGACTCCTTGTTCTTAGGTTTCAGATACTTCGTTCGGTTACAATCTTGTTTACCGTTTTCGGCGCTGCTTTTTGCAGACCATGACTTCAACGGCCATAGAGGTCGTAGTTTTGATGATATTGTCAACTTTTTTTTTTCAAATTGAAACTTAAGTTTCGCTGTTTCAAAACATATTCCTTCATTTTTTTTTCCTTCTACAACTCTCAACGGCACAACGCTTTGAAAAACATGCACGCCTTCCGGAGCTCCAGACTGGGAAACCCCCTTAAAACATCGCACTCGGCCTTAAAAGTTCCACTTTACGACCTTGGTGCACAATGTACTATTTTTAGTCTTTTATACGTATATAGTTTTGGTGTGTCTCTTTTTTAATATCTGGTTTTTAGTTTGTATAATAACATTCCTTTCGATTTTCCGATCGCATTTTACTTTCGACTATATGAGCGGATCACGTCACTTCACTCAAAAAAAAACCGTCAAGTCACGGATCTTTGCGCCATTCGACTTATCTTTAGTACTATGTGAAACAAAATACAACTTCAGGGATTTTGAAAATTTTTCAAAAATGGCGGAGTTAGAGCAATTTGAATTTTGGTAAGTCGCTGTTGCACCGCTATGTTTGAAAATTCCTATCTCCGGAAGAATTTACCGGAGCGGACTGATCCTGAAATCATTTTGTTTGTAAAAGAATGTGCTTTTAGACAAAAAATTTTGTTTTGAAAAAAAAAAATTTTTTAATTTTTTCCGTCGTTTTTATTTTTCATTTCGCTGCCATTTCCGCGGGACCTACCGGAATCCATGGAGATAATTTTTTTCGGATAGCCGAATTCTTCCCCTTCAACCCTAAAAAAAAAAAATTTATGGAGACCTACCTGGGCCGGAGAAAAAAATAAAACGTCTTGTCGCGCGTCGCCGCGCGCGTCAATCCACGTCCGGGCGGCGAGCTCCTTGTATTGCGTAGTGAAGTTAAATTACATTTGATGCTTCTCTACTTGCCCGGGCTATTCGTTCTCCAAAAATAGTTGTTCAACCACCTTATCCCTCGCTTATTAGACGGATACTAGTCATGTTTTCGCAGAGTTATATACCTATACCTGTTCTGGAAACTTGGAGCCATCAAGTGCACAACATCTGATCCTTTTATTTTAAATATCTAAAAGTAACTAATCCCTTCACTTTTATCCGAATATAATCCCTCAATCTAGGAGGTTGTTTTGAAAAAGGAAATCATTGAACCATCATTGTCTGTGACAGGAAAGACTATAGGTTTCGAAGAATCCATTGTTTCGTATGGCCCATGCGGACCGGAACAGTCGATCGCGGTCAAATTGGTCCTTCATGCATGACCCACGTGTAAGAATTGAGTTAATCCTTTTTTTCCGCATTCACCAAGTGCAACAATTCCACCAAGTTGCCTGCACCTACTGTAAGGCATCTTTTGAACCGACCCGAAATAAAAGGCTCAGCAATTCCGTAATGACCCCAGTCTCACGACAAACTCGCACTTGAATGGTCAACAACTCTTTCGCCATCGAAATGCCCGCGAGAAATCATTGTTGTGATCCGTTCGGCCTGCCAAAGCATTCGAATAATTTATGCCCGGTAACACAGTGGATGTGCGATAAAGCGACATCGATCACACACGGTTGTCTGATTTGTGATACTTGTCGGCTGATGTTAAAGGACAATGCAGTCCCCGAGATTGGTTCGACATCGTTATCAAGCGAATGTAAATCCGGAAATTCATGTATTAATTTTCCCGAGGTTGATACAATAAATGTAATCTCTGCTATCAGTAGAGAGGGTGGGGTATGGATCCTATTTTACAGGCCCCCGTAAAATGGCCCCCCGCTGGGAGGGGGGAGAAGGGGGGAGTCGCCGCCATTTTTTTTTCTAATTTAAATTTTAATCTTTTAAATCTAGCCAAATTTATGGATTCTGACCTAATTGAGGTTCAATTATAGTGACCTAAGTGAGTTTTATCAGTTTTCACCTAAGATCTAATCGTCTATCGTGCTTCTTTTCGCTTTGGCAGTATGATTCGAATTTTTTGAGCTGAAATATATAGATATAGAGGCCTGTGCTTCTCTTTGCTTCGGCAGGATGGGTCCGTTCCTTTGTCCGAGTATATATAGATCAGGGTTGTAAAATTTTCAATGGAAAATATTTCCATTAACCATTAAATTTAATTTTTTAATGGAAAATATTTCCATTAACTATTAAATTTAATTTTTTTAATGGAAAATATTTCCAATAACCATTAAATTTAATTTTTTAATGGAAAATATTTCCATTAACCATTAAATTTAATTTTTTAATGGAAAATATTTCCATTAACCATTAAATTTAATTTTTTAATGGAAAATATTTTCACTCACCATTAAATTCATTTTTTTATTGGAAAATGTTTTCATTAAAAAATTAAATTCAATGAGTTAATGGAAATATTTTCCATTAAAAATTTTACAACCCTGAGCCGCTCACGGTCATGCACACAGCGAATGGCTTTCTACTTTCCCGCCGAGTCTATTTAAAAATTAAAAGTGATCCAAAGTAATTTCAGAAAATTCCAGCAGTTGATGAGAATTTTTCCGAATAGAAAAAAATATTCAAAAATTGATGAAAATTTTTCCCATCAAATGATGAAATTTAATTTTTTAATGGAAATGTTTTCCGTTGAATAATTAAATTTAATGGTTGATGGAAAAAGTTTCCATTAGAAAATAGTAGATTACGTAACTAGTGCGCAAAATAGGTGAATCCCGCACGAGTCGGATTTGTCGCCCGAGCGTAGCGAGGGCGACAAAAGAGACGAGTGCGGGAGACACCTATGCGCACTAGTTACGTATACTATTTTTCCTAACGAGCTACGCAAAATTCTACAACATTGGTATCTTGTATGAAATATTAAATTTTCAAGTATATACAAATTATTGTATATAAGATGGATGAAGTGTCCGCTTAAAAGAATTGGTAACGATGCCGATCCTGTTTATTTACGTTTACCAGCTCTATCTCCCCGCACCTTGAATTCTCTCTCTTCCATTCAACGTTACAATACACAAAGAAAAGGTGTTGCGTTTCGATTATATTTATTTTGCGCACTAGTGCGGGAAAGTACTATTTTGCACACTCATTTGCGTGCGCAAAATCGAATTTTGCACACTGAGTTAGGAAAATAAATTTAATTGTTAATGGAAATATTTTCCATTAAAAAATTAAATTTAATGGTTAATGGAAATATTTTCCATTAAAAAATTAAATTTAATGGTTAATGGAAATATTTTCCATTAAAAAATTAAATTTTATGGTTAATGGAAATATTTTCCATTAAAAAAATTAAATTTAATGGTTAATGGAAATATTTTCCATTAAAAAATTAAATTTAATGGTTAATGGAAATAATTTCCATTAAAAAATTAAATTTAATGGTTAATGAAAATGTCAATGCATTAAAAAATGTAATGCATTATTTACAACTCTGATGTAGATATAGACCCATGGGTATTTTTGCTTCGATAGTACAGGTCTGTTGCCTCGAATATATATATATATATATTTTGGTTCAAACCTCGTTACGCTGCGGTGCTAAGCCTCAGTTTTATTACTAGGGGATGCAGGTATAAGGGTTTCCGTCTTTTGGAGGTCGGGATTATGACGGGACAGTCCGCGGACTCTGAGGAGACAATGGTTATAGTTTTTGAATGAACGACACATTGTTTATGGTTTGAACTCGTGTTTATTCATGCATTACAATTCAGACACAGACATCATGGATTTAAATCTAACTATAACGAGACATATATAAGCCCAAGTGAATATCGTACGCTGATAGAAGAATTTGTTAACGGTTGATGAATATTTCTTGTGTACAAAAATGATTACTTAAACCTTGTAAAATACTTATTCATTTTCAAAATAAAAAATTTAAAAAAAAATTTACAAATAAATGTATTCACCAACGGTTAAGAAATTCTTCTATCGGCGTATATGATGAAATAAGATTATTATTAGTGAACAGGAAATACTTATTTCTAAATATTGTACAGAAAAAAAAAAGAAAAGAGGGATAAACAAGGTGAAGGCTTAGGCCTTTTTACGGCGACAGCACTGGATACAGTTTACACGATTGATACTGTTCCGTATTTACTCTTAACTACCTGTACTCCCAAAGCCCTGGTACAGACTAAAACATCTTGAACCGCCTCGGCAAGTGCGGTGGTAAACAGGGCTTTCATTTCAACCATTGTCTGTGCGAAAAAGTTTTTCATTAAACCTGAGTTGTTGACGCTTGTGAGGTCGCGTGCCACCTCGTCAAATTTCCTTGACACCAGAGCCGTGAACCCTTCGCTCGATGAGTTTAGGAGATCGTCACAGGTGGCTAGCGTGGCAAGATTTTTAACCAACTCGGTTTTACACTGATTCGTTAGATCACAGCGAGTCCTGAGGCTGTTGGTATACATGGTGATACAGGGTGCAACAGTGACAAGACCATCAAACGTAGTTTGTTGCATCACGATGAAGGAGGATGATGTTGGTTTTGACTTCTTAGGCAAGGACTCGTGGTTCGGTGCTCGCGGGTGTTTGGGACATAATCCCTCCGCCTCTGTCAGAATAATTGATTTCGATCCGTAAGCAGTGGAAAACGATAGGGATGATCCTTCAGGGTCCAGAATTTCCTTCTTCGGGGTTTCGCCAGTGGGGCACTCCGTAGATTCGAAGTATGCAGAGATCTTTGCGAATTTTTTTTCAAATTCCGCCATGCCGTTATACTCAGGGTAACACCGCTAGCACCAGCTCCGTTAATTTGTACAACAGGTTCGAAGTAGAGTGTACTGGATAATTTATACCCGACCACCGCCGTTTTAAAGAAGGAACTATTTAGTCCATATATGGTTGACAGTCGTAGCAGCCTACGTTGTTTCAGGTGTTTGCCGACTACCCCTGCGGAGTCGGAGGTATCGCGCACAGATTCGTTAGCAGACATGATTATTTTACACGTTACCTAGCTCACAAGTTCAGAGATGTTCGCGTCTCGAGGTTCGAGCTGATTTTGAGTAACGGTTGGGAAAATGGAACCTTATTTAAAGGGTTTCCACCTCCAGACTCCGGTACGAACCGGCCATGCCTGAGAGTGGTGGTAGTTTTTTTTTTTTTGGTCCTTTTTTGCATTAAAAGGAGGATTCGGATGCTTGTCTAGCTTTCTAGAAGATGGTACCGCGACAAGTCCCATCCTGTCCAAGTACAGAAAACAGCGTTTTGAACCGGTCGTAAAATGTGTACAGCTCATAATAGCCAGAGCGGAGCGGCGCTCTTCTAGGGTAATAAAATGCAATTACTCTCTGAAACTCCCGTCTGTTTGAGGAGTTTCCAGAATTCTGGCCAGTTGAAAAAAAAGGGTTCAAAGAATGGTTAATACCTATCGTACCGATGAATAAAGCGGGGAAGGTACTGCGACAAGTCCTGTCCAGTCGAAGAACCTCGCTGGTTATTATATTTCAACAATTTTACCCCAGGTATAAAAAATGTTTTGAATTGCTCCTAGACACGGAGTTGTACAGAACAGTGTGGAGTGAGCAACTCCGTCCTTAGACAATGAAATGTAATTAGGTTCTGAATACCCAAGTCTGTTTAAGGCTTTTTTCAAAATTTCAACTGATTGAAAAAAGGCTTAGCGTACGCCTAACCCTGTCACGGGAGAAACCCGGCAGTGAAGGGGAAGGTTTCAGCCTGCGAGTCTCAACATGCCTAATGACGGTGCGTGGGCATGAAGCTATGTGAAAAGAAGGACCCAGTTTATAACTATCCTGCAATGGTTCGGGCAGGGTTTTACGCGCTCGGACTCGACACACAGGTAACCGCGCTGTTCAATGAAGCGTCGTATACCTAAGGTTCGCTTCCATACAACGAGCGTGTCGAGGGGTACGGGTATACCCTCGCTCATGCGACACAGAGGTATTTTGCACTATGAACAATAGGGATTACCTACCTCCGGGTCGTGACACTGAAGCGTGGCAGACTTGCTACTTAATAACCTTTCCCCGTGTTCAAAAAAAAATAATTAGCAGAGTATCACTTAAACTAGCCACCGCTAGTCACGATTGTCACAATAGAGCGGGTCTGAAAACAATTAAGGTTAGCTGGGCGGTAAAAGCGTCTAACACCCACTCCCTTCAACCGTTTGTGGGAGGTGGTGGTGGAACTGACCGATAGGGTGAATAAAGAGGAGCGTCAAATGCGAACTTGTATCAGATCTGAAAACACCTCAGAGCCGAAAACTCCGCTCGTTGTTTAAAGTGAATTTTGAATTTTTACCTCGTTTTTACTTGATTCTACTGAGTGAAAATGTCGAGAATCGTAGCCGGAATCAGGAGAGCTTCTTTGGCGGTGCTGCGGTACCTGATAAAGTACCATGATCCTCTCGTGAGTAGACGGATGGTGAAACTCGGAGGACTTATAAAGCGCGAAACCGATGTCTCAGTGTTGATATCGTACTTTCGCGAAATAATAGGGGGGTGTAAAGTGGAAGTGATTGCTGGGATACTCAGTAAAAACTGTTTACACGGCAACCTGGAATGCATGCGAGTGATGGAGAGTCAAGTGCGGTATTGGCAGGCCGAGAAAGTTGCGTCGATGCAACCCTTCCTCCAAAGCCTGCGACAAGCAGAGGATCAGGCACGTTCCGCTGTCGCTGGTAAGTAAAAATCAGCTAACTGTCCTTCATATTATACTACGGCGTAGTGATAAGCGTAGCTCATCTAGATCTGTTATTTCCAGAGCTAGGTAGGTTCCGGCAGGAGGCTGCTGATGACGAGATGCTTCTCGAGGCAGCCGTTGCGTATGACGAGTCTGAGGTCTGCGGTGCGGTAGAGGGTAGCAGTGGCGGTGCTTCCACCTGTAAGTAGCTCTTTCGTGCTAAAAAATTGCTTGTCCATATCTCAGAGCTGTGTATAATAAGAGAATAATAATATTGCAGCGAACGCGAAAATGGCTGCGGGTTATTGTGTAGTGGGTACGTCGGCGACTCGGGTGGTAACCGGTGAGCGTGCCCCGCTACCCCGCTTAGCTTCTCAGGATGAAATCCAGCAGAGCGTCGAGGTGGTAGGTGAAACGATCGAACGTCTGTCACAGGTCTCCATAATTGAAGTGGAGGCCGATGAATCCGAGTCGGACGTGCCATCGCCCGGTTCCGTCGACTTTAGCTCTGCAGAACGTGAGTGAATCTCGGAAGCTTGTATATTGAAGTTATTATACAGCTGTTTTTTCCGATGAACTCTAAATGTTTCCTAACCTCTTATTTTTTTACCTTTCATGTCGTAACAGCGGAGGAGAATGCTTCAGAACTGCAGGATGCTCAGGGCTGGGGATTCTTATCACCCGTCGATCCAGCCGTCTCTAGCCAGCAGGAATGTAAGTACTGCTCGTAATTCGTATAATAGACGGTCTCCCCTGAGCACCGTTGAAAATCTTTCTCAATCTTTTTTTTTTCTCCATCAACTCAATCCGTAACAGCGGATGCAATAGAGAACTCTGCTGATGAGTCTCAAATCTCCATGGTCGTAAACCGCAGTTCGGACATTAGCCGGGAAAATCTTCCATCGGACTTCGATTCGATGGAAACGATAATAATACCGTCCCCGCATGGCGAGCTTCCAGCAGGATTTCTCGCGGCTTCTGAGAAGGAGTAGTTCTGATTGTACGCCTTGTTCCTAGCGCATAGTTTAATATGTTGTAACTTACTGCACCGATATCTCAGCTGATGGCTGGAGATATGGTGCTAGTCCGCGTGAGTGTCTTTGTCACGGGTGTGATTTGGAGCTCCTCTCGTGGAAAAAGTGAAAAACCACAAAATACCCGATTACAGACTCAAATCAGGACTCAACCGATTTGAGCTAATTATCGACTGAGCGAGGATCTGCTTCGCTAACCGAGCTTGTGCGACAGACGCGGGTCGAGCTAGCTGTGTGTGAGGATCACAGACATGGGTATTCCCCAGTGTTGCAACCCCACACCAACTCAACCGTTGCTGCCTTAGCACAGAGCTGGGTGTCGCTAGGCGTACCAAGCTGTACAACTAGACTCGGGATTGGGTTTTACACCCGCACCGTAGCTGTCGTTTGCAAATTGAAAATAAAGAAAGAAACCTGAAATGTTTTGAGATTGTTAATTAAAGGAAATAGGAAATTGAAAGAAAGAGATGCGGTTTTAACAACGGATAGTATTTAATGAAATTAAATAGTCATTCGGTCGTAGAAAACGATACAAAAGAATTAATCAGAGAATAGCACATTAAGCGTAGAAATAGAATATTATTAAATCATAAAGAATAGAATAGAATATAACAGTTTATATCAAAGAAATAATAAATTAGAATAAGATTAGAAGTAGATAGAGTTCATAATCAATGTTTCCATTTGTTTGAGTTAGAGTTTTAATTGTTGGAGTTTGTTTAATGTCGATAGTATGTTTGATTTATTTATTTTATCCGAAGATTTCCAATCCTCGAAGGAATTAAATTGCGTCGTTAATTTAATTAAGACGACTTTGAAGTTGCAGTCTAATTTTATTTATTTAGAAAATTAGTAAAAACTTTGTAGATTGTGAAATGTGAATTTAAATTTTAATTAGACTTATGTTTTTCAATATCGAAAATCGCGATTTTAATCACTTCAATTTTTATGAGTATCGAAACGCGATTTAAGAGCAAGTACAGGTCACGCACTATTTTGGCTACGTGCCTAATTTTAATAATTAATATGATGTGACTCGACGGGCGCTTTGCCACACAATCGGTACCTGATGCCTCCACGTACCCCCCCCCCCTTTTATACCGATATTTCGCGGGCACCGCGAAATCGTGGGATGCACGGAAACGCCGGTTTGCACGGAATCGCGGGTTGCGCGAACTCGCGGGTGGTGTGGAATCGCAGATTGCACGACATTGTGCAATACACGGAGCTCTGCGGTGCGCGTCGCGAGATGCGCGATGGACACTTGTCCGGCTGCTCCGGCAGGAGCCAGAACAGCCGGAACGTTACAATGTATCGATTCAATGTGAAAAGATAATATAAGGTTTTTACTTAATCCCCGCAGGTGCTCAACCAGCCGTGAGGCCTCGCTTGTCTAGCTGGCTATTCGGGACGAATAACGGCGCCGCTACCTCGAGCTTGCAGAGGGGAGGGATTCGTTCTTTGTCAATGAGGCGTGGTGCTTCTGTGGCTGATCTTCCTGCCGAGGAAGTACAAGAGTCGGATGAGGAAAGCAGCCTTGACGACGGTCCAGCAGAGGAGAACCCTGACCATTCACCTCGTTTCAAAATCACCAGGCGGGTAAATCGGCGATACCGGCGTTTTGGGTTAGGAGGATGTCGGGTAACTGTGGCAATGGGTGTACCACCCGCATCTGTGAATCCGGTCCTCTGGTTAGAGGAGGCCTTTCGCGAACTGTACAGATATTTCTCCTCGCTCTGCACTCCAAACGATATCATGGGTATTAGTTTTAACACAGAGGGTTTTAGAATTGGTTCTGCGGGGTTAAGTTTCCGACCGGCTCGCGATTTTCGCTTTGAGGATTTATGGGGTCTTGTATTCAGGGTTACGCAGAGCGCGAGTGAATTTTCAATTGATCAACCGTTCACGGTAAACATAACAACTATCGCTGTTCCGGCAGGTCGGGGGAAACGTTTAGCGCTGAACGGGGAGCAGCTAGTCGGTAAACGTTCCATCCTGACTATAACGAACAATGATAATTTATGTTTACCAAGGGCTTTGTTCGCCGCTGGAGTGTATGTGAGGAGAGGTTCTGTACGGGATGGACCGTTACAGGCTGAGTGGAACAGGGCTAGGGCGTCGAGTAAAAGATACCAGGGAGAGAAACCTCGCCAGTTGGTAATAGAGGCTGGAGTCGTCATACCTGAGGACGGGTGCGGTATCGAGGAAGTTGCACAGTTCCAGCAATATTTGGCACGGGATGGTTACGCAATTCTAGTTTACGACAGCGAGACGCTAGGTAAAGGCGGTCGGCCGCTTTTCAACGGGGAGGATATTGTACTGGGTATGGGTTACCGCGATGTAGTGCAGAAACTTAATATTCTTTATTATGGTCGTACAGGTCACTATGACACTATTTTAAATATAAGAGGGGCTGCTGCCTCTGATTTCTTTTGTCAGCCGTGTAACGTAGCCTACGCTCGCGGTAACGAGCATAGGTGTTCCAATAGGTGCAACCGTTGTCTCTCGACTCTTGCATGTGACAGCGGAGTCGCGAAAGTCGACTGCAAAGAGTGTAATCGTGATTTTTACGGGGAGGAGTGTTATAGGCGACACATGTTGCAGGGTTCGTTTAGCGATAAACACACGGTTTGTGGTACCTTACGGGTATGTGGAACCTGCGATATCTTTACCGATACTTCGAGGGGAAAGCATACTTGTGGGTGGACATACTGCAGGACCTGCCGCTCGAACCAAGAGATTAATCATCGTTGTTTTATGAGACCTGTAAAGCGGAACACTGGCGAGGCACCTAGTTACATTTTCATTTTTTACGACTTCGAGACACGACAAGACCAGACTGTGGGCGGTGACGAGACGATAAACATACACGTGCCAAATTTGTGTATTGCGCAACGGACCTGTACAGGCTGTATAGGCGCGAGTATCCTCGAGCTCTGCCTCGGGTGTGGTGTACAGCGAGAATTTGTTTTTAGGGATGACCCGGTCCGTGAATTGGTAGAACTCGCCGATAGAAAGGTCGAAGGCTACCGGAAAGTTATTTGTATTGCGCATAACGCAAAAGGTTTCGACGTCCAGTTTATACTCCGTTACCTAGTGGAGAAAGGCGGTGAGACACCGAAGGTAATACTAAACGGTAGTAAAATAGTCTTGCTAGAAACAGCTAATATCCGTTTTCTGGACTCTTTTGCGTACATGCCGATGGCTTTAGCCGCGTTGCCAAAGGCTTTCGGCCTACCTGAGGCCACGCAAAAGGGTCTATTTCCGCACCTCTTTAATATACCGGCTCACCAGTTCTATGTGGGAGTATTACCTGCGGCTGAGTTTTACGCGCCGGACTCCATGACGGTAGAGGGTAGGGCCCGTTTCTTCGCGTGGTATGAAGGGGCCGTAAGAGAAGGCTACGTTTTTGATTTTAGTAGGGAAATCGTTGACTACTGCCGGTCAGACGTCACGATTTTATGGTTTTTTACGGTTAGCCTGCCTAGCATTCCGCGATATATTCTTACGTACCGGCGAAGTCCGCCCGTTTACGGAGAGCACGACCATAGCCTCTGCATGTTCAATGGTATTCCGGAAAAATTTCCTTCGCGATAACAGCATAGGGATTATTCCGCCCGCCGGCTACCGACTAGCCGATAAACAATCCTCCAAGGCTATCCAGTGGTTGGTCTGGAGGGAACATGAGCTAGGTCGGGAAATCTTACATGCGGGTAGGACTCGGGAACAGCGCGTGCTACGACGTAGAGTTGACGGCTACTACGAGTCGGTGGACGGAACACGCCACGCACTAGAATTTCACGGCTGTTACTGGCACGGCTGTCCACGCTGTTACCGCGTAAATAGGGATAACGAAATTGAGGGTACCTTGAACATGGATAGGCGACTTGAGGAAACTCAGACAAAGACGCGTATGCGTACCGAGGGTATCGTGGTAGAGGAGATATGGGAGTGCGAGTTTTCCCGTCTGATTGATGTAAGGCCAGAAGTGCGGGCATATCTCGAGCGTAGCGGTTTTCTACCGAGTGTGGAGAATGCCAAGCTGAACCCGCGTGATGCATTCTACGGTGGTCGGACGGGCAACACGTCGAGGTTTCGCGAGGTGGACCCCAGACTCGGTGAGGAGATCCGCTATGTGGATGTTTGTTCCTTATACCCTTGCATCTGTAAAACTGGAAAATTCCCGAAAGGTCATCCCGTAGTACTAGTAGGTGAGGAGTGTAAGAATCTGACCGGGGCCGGTGGAGTAAACCTGTTTAGAGTCGAGGGTTTGATTAAATGTAAAGTACTGCCGCCCCGGAATCTTTATCATCCGGTATTACCTCTTCGTATGCACGGCAAACTAATATTCCCTCTCTGTAGCTCATGTTGCCGAGACATGGAACAGGGTCCATGCCCTTACAACAATCCCCGTGAGAGGTGTCTAAGCGGGACATGGGTTTCAGACGAGGTGAAAAAGGCCGTAGCAATGGGTTATAGGGTAATATCGGTGTCAGAGATCTGGCAGTACGAGGTGACGGTGTTTGATGCCACTACCCGGGAAGGTGGACATTTTTCGGAGTACATTTATACTTTTTTGAAAATAAAACAGGAAGCTAGCGACTGGCCCGCCGGTTGTGGTAGTGAAGAGAGCTGGTCTCGATATATCGCGGAGTACGCCCGGGTAGAGGGAATCAAACTAGATAAGGCTAAAATAGAAAAAAATCCGGGGCTGCGTTCTGTGTCGAAGCTATGTCTTAACTCCTTCTGGGGTAAGTTTGGCCAGCGAGACAACCTCTCAAAAACAACCGTGGTCAAGACCAGAGAGGAGCTGCTAGGTCTGGTGACAAGTCCGTCAATTCTGCTGGAGGACCTAGTAGCCGTAAATGATGACGTTCTGTACGCTCGCTGGTCATACAAAGATGAGAGCGTGGAGACATCGGCTCCCGCGAACGTGGTGATAGCCGCGTAGACAACGGCACATTATATTATGACACTGACTCGGTCATTTACGTTCGGTCTGGTGCACCTGGAGAATATGAACTGCCGGTCGGCAGTTTTCTGGATGACCTGAGCGACGAACTGGAACAATACGGCGCAGGTAGTTACATACGGGCCTTTGTATCAGGCGGGGCAAAGTTTTACGCTTTCATAGTAGTATGCCCAGATGGGAGGGAAACAGAGATCTGCAAGGTCAAAGGTATTACCCTCAACTACACCACTCGATTGAGGATAAATTTCAACTCTATACGGGAAATGGTAGTTGAGGAGGGAGAAAGCATCAATCTCAGATATCGTGCGATCCGACGAACCACAATGCATGATGTGGTGACTCGTGATCAAACGAAAACATGTCGCCCAGTTTTTGTAAAAAGACGTTGTTGCAGGAATAGTTTTGACACCCTCCCATACGGGCATAGAGACGTGTAACAGTCTCCGCACCTGGTCCGCATGTAACAACAGACGAAGGGGCTAGGAATCAGGGCCCCCCGCATCCAGTTTCGGTTTAAGTTAGTTTTTACTGTATTTTAGTTGTATATAACCTTTGTAAATTTGTCATATAATTAGGTCTTTAAGCTATTACTCACAGTCTATACCTGTGATATTAGAAGTAGAATAATCTAGTCTACGGCATGTATTACTACCTTGTACCTGCTCTGTAAAATAAAAGTACCATTAGCATTAAGAAATTGTATGTATAGCAATACGGTTTGGCATCGTTTAATTGTCAATATAAAATGTAACACTTGACCCGCACCTCTCTTGGTCACGATATATTATACACATCATTTACCTTACTTACGGTTATACGTAATAAAAGAATCTATGAAGTAAAATGTATCAATTTCACTTGATTATCAATATTATCAATTATTCAAACAGATATTATCTTCTACGGAGCGTCGACCGGTGACCCTACAGACCGACAAGGGTAAAGAGTTCGTGGGAGGAGCGTTTCAAAAACTCCTTGCCGAGAACGATATACGTTTTCGTGTGACCCGTAACCCCGATATAAAAGCTGCCGCTGTTGAACGATTTAATCGTACGCTGAAGGACCGAATGTGGAGATATTTTACGCATAAGAACACACACCGTTACATCGATATCCTGCAAAATCTCGTTAGCTCGTATAATGACACCATACACTCGAGTATCAAAATGGCTCCTTCTGCCGTGACACTCTTCAACGCGGCGGAAGCACGCGCAAACATTCAACGTGGTCGACCGTCGCACAAAGCACGAAAACCAAAATTCAGCAAGGACGATCTTGTGCGTATAAGTAAAACGAAGGGTACCTTCGCGAAGGGATACGAGGCTAATTGGAGCGAGGAGCTGTTCAAGATTCGACGAGTTGTAAACGGTTTACCGAACGTTTACGAACTAGAAGACCTGTCGGGAGAGGAAATCGACGGCTATTTCTATGAACCCGAGCTACAGCGTGTGACCAAAGACCTTGAAAGTACAGCGTTTCAAATTGATAAAATCATCCGCAGCAAGGGGCGCGGGCGTAGTAAGAAAGTTCTTGTCAGCTGGAAAGGATACCCTGACGAATTCAACAGTTGAATACCTGCAGCTAATCTACAGAATCTCTCATCATGATGAAGACACAGTTCTATATAACCCTACCGAGTAATAGCTCGATGCAAATTTTTCCCGATAACAAGACCTGCTGCTATATCACTCAGCTACCGCGCACAATCAACCTTCCTGGTGAGTGGGAAGTCGCTATTGTAGAGATCCAATACCCTTTAACATACCTGGACCCCAAAAAAGAAGAGGAAGTTAGACGTAAAATAACAGCAAGGACCGAAGTTAGTGAAGAACCCGTTGTCACCAGGCTTGAGAAGGATGGTTCTATTTCCGAACCCTGGGATCAACTCACCATGATCGAGGAAACCATCGAAGTGTACCCGCGAATTCCATCGCTCATGTTTGTCTATTGTGACATCATAGAACCACGCATCGTGGGAGATGTATATGCACCGCTTCTGCGTATACTTCAGGCAAAGCAAAACGCCGATAATGGGGATACGGAAGTGAAAATATTTTCACCGCCGCACTATCTACCCTTACTTCTTTCGAGTTTCCGGACTATCGAGATATCTATAAGAGACCACCAGGGTAAATCTATACCATTTGACCACGGGATCTTGACGGTCACACTACACTTCAAGAAAATATACTAATTCAATACTGGTGTTGAGAATAACTGGAAAAACGGGATAATACTATGGCTCAGTACAGTAATGTTCATTAATGGTTTCTCAGTGGCTAACTGTTTTTTTCGGACTTTTTCAAAAACGAGACTCCATTCTAGTCGTATTTCATGTGCCGATAGTCGAAAATATAATATTAATAATTATGACCCCTTATAAAAATAATATAATATTATTTTATTCGATTCTATCCTAAAAAGTCCGAAAAAACAGTTAGCCACCGCGAAGCCATTAATGAACATTACTGTACATAGAGTATTACGAGTCACAAATAGGTGGGGGAATCGATCGCGTTTATGTCGGAGCGCCCAATCAAAGGGGTCATGGTATCGGCAGTTTTCTCGGTGGTCTATTCAGAAGAGCTGTTCCGCTGTTGAAAAAAGGAGCACGTCTACTCGGTAAAGAAGTTCTGCGTAGTGGTATGAATTTCATGACGGACCTGGACAATGACGTACCGTGGAAACAGGCGTTTCGAACACGCGCCAGTGAGACAGGTCAAAACTTGAAGCGGAAGGCCCAGGATGGTCTTGAAAAGGTTATGAAGGGAGAGGGTTATAAACTCAGGTACGGGGGAGGGCTGAGCCAGTCTGGACCTGTCCTTGTACCGAGTTTATCGATAGCAGCTACGAGGACTAAATTGCGTAGAAAGCGTAAAACCCCTGCGAAGACAAAGAAAAAGAAAACGACCAGGACCGTTTCGAAGAAGAAGAAGAAGAACAAGAAGAAGGCGCCGAGTACTAAAGGAGCATCTGGTAAAGCTAGGAAGAAAAAATGTTGCAAAAAAAGAGCCGTTACGGATATTTTCGGACCTTTGTAAAGACAGAAGCTGGAGTGATTAGTCTTACTGGCTCTCACTACAAAAATGGCCTACCTACATGCCCGCTCTTGTGAATGCTTGAAATCAGAACTGGATCTCTTCACTCTACCCCCTACACAGACATCCATCGAAGGTGGTCAATGGGTGCAGTACAAGCCTGTGTCCGCACTCACCGATGACTCACCGATTGAATTCACCGTACCGGGGCAGGGTGATGAGTACCTGGATCTCTCACACACGATGCTCCGAGTATGTGCACGTGTATACAGAACCCGATCCGATTCAGCCTCTGCAGATTCACTTGTAGCCCCTGTTAACAATTTCCTGCACACTATCTTCAATCAAGCTGACGTATATTTTAATCAAAAACTGGTTTCTCCGAGTAACAATTCATACGCATACAGAGCTTACATCGAGACTTTGTTAAACTACGGTGACGCAGCGAAAAATTCACATCTCACTTCGGGCTTATGGTATTCCGATACAGCCGGAAAGTTTGAGGAGACCACAGGGGTTAACAATGCCGGATTTAAAAGTAGAAGTAAATATGTCAGCGATAGCAAGAGTGTGGATATGCTCGGGCGTTTGCATTGCGATGTCTTCAATCAGGAAAAATTTCTGCTAAACGGAGTAGAGCTCCGATTGAGACTTGTCAGATCCAGGGATGCCTTTTGCTTGTTGGAGTCTGGCGACTATCATAAAATGGAAATTCAGGAGGTGACCTTACTCATACGATGCGTCAAGATCAGCCCTGGTATTTTACTAGCGCACGCACGAACCCTTGCCAAAACAACTGCGAAATACCCAATGACTCGCGTTGAGGTCAAGACAATGACAATACATAGTGGAGTGCAAGCCGAGACACTGGATAATGTTTTCCTTGGGCAACTACCGAAACGATTAATCATCGGTTTTGCGGACAAGGCCTATAACGGTGATAAAAAAACTCAATCCGTTTAATTTCTCATCTTATCTCATCACCTATCCCTATATATCGAAGGCACTCAGATTCCATCGAAACCGTTACAGCCCAATTTCTCGACCAAGTTATTTGTGGATTCCTACAACACCCTGTTCACGGGAACCGGTATACATTTTCTCAACGAGGGGAACTCGATTCCTCGTCAGGGTTATGCGGAGGGATACTGTCTTACTGCATTCGATCTTACACCCGACCTCTCAGCCAGCGATGACGGACATTGGAACCTCATTAAGCATGGCAGTGTTCGAATTGAAACACGCTTCGAGTCCGCTCTGACCACGACTATAAACTGTATCGTCTACGCGGAATTCGATAACGTGATTGAGATTGATTCCATGCGGCAGGTAATCACAGACTTTGGCAATTAAACCCACGAGTTAGCTACGCCGGCCCACTGTATCCTGTTGGATCCTGTACATCATAAAGCTGCAGCTGGGTCATCCCTTTCGGCTGACGAGCTGTGCCCAGTGTAAAACCTGCTAGAACTTGCTCATCCCTAACCTCTCACCAAATACGAAAAGGGCTAGTTAACACCATAAAACAGGGAACCCTGGTGAAAATAATTTCTACGCAAAACTAATAATTTCTACGAAATGATGAAAATTTGAATTTCGTAGTTTTGCGTAAAAAATCGTAGTTATTTGTAGTAAATCGTGGAATTGTGTAGAAAATCTTTAGAAATCGTAGTGTATATTTAAAATTCGTATTCTGTATTAGCAAATTTTACGGAAAATTACGAATTTCTACGCAAATTACGTATTGATACGAAATTTTCACGAAACTCTACAACAAATTACGAAAAAGTACGAAAGTTCAGGTGAATTGGAAGTTGAGCATAAATTTCATTAATTTTCGTAAAATAATAAGAATTTCTGAAATTATCTACGATCTTCTACGAAAAACTTCGAAGAAGTAAGAAATTTCGGAAACATGAGAAGTGGAACATAAATTTCATAGATTTTCGTCAGATTTTACGAATTTTCTACAATTTACTACGATTCTCTACGACGTTTCACGATTTTGTACTAAAAATTAGGACATCTTAAGGGGTTAGGCCACTCTAGAGGCCGAAAAAAATAGGCTTTTTGAGGATTTTTTTTCAGAAATACTACAAAATAAATCGAGTCCACAAAAATGGGTGTTTATTATACATATCACTGACTGTATACAGTAATTTTTTTAGAGCGATTTATTTCAAAATGGCGGCTGTGCAGCGTTTTTGCGATGACGTCTCCGGTTTTCTAGGGTCCACGGCCGGACGAACGGCTCCGGTAATTTTTGAATTATGATAAGCCAATGAATTTTTCTCGATTATACATAATAACTGCTATAGAAGTACGTAGGATTTTTTCGATATATTGATTTTTGGCGAAATGGTGCACTTCTAAAGTGGAAAGTGAAAAATTTGCCTAAAAAATCGTCAGATAAGTGATAATAACAAATTAACTGTGCAATATAAAAAAAAAAATCCTACGTACTTCCATAGACAATGTATTTTTCAAGATATATTCGAAGTTTCAAGTGAATCGGTTGAAAATTGTCTGAGTTATGTTTCCGGCCAACTTAAAAAATGCGGTTTTGAGATAAACGCGTTTGAAGTTTTGAGTAGTAGAAAATCATGAAAATTTACCAAAAGTTGAAAAACTCGGTGAAAAAAAATCGTGCGACAAATTTCTAGGAACCATTTGGAAGAGTAGATTTCAGGCTACAAAATGGCTGCTTCGAAAGTTCTCTGCGATTTTTTTAACGCCCCGTAGAGAACTTTGAAAAACTTTGAAAAACTTTTTTTTTCTGGCGTTTCGCAATCCGGCACTCAAACCTACGCCATGGCGTCAAAAATGGCCGTAGGAAAAATTTTCAAAAACCGTCTTGAAGATGAAGTTTCAACCTTCAAAATGCTTTCCCGAATGATTTTTTTTTACAATTTTTCATTGAGTTACAGCATTTTGAAAGTCGGCATTATTTCGCCGATTGCCGGGTGCGCCGTTAATTTTGTTGCTGAGTGTACTAAAATTCGAAAACCGAGTACTTGAAGATTTTTCCTGGCCATAATCTTTTAGGACACTATTTTTGAGGTCCTAGGGGACCATAAAAAAAAATAAAAAAATAAAGGTTTTTGAAAAATTCTAGAGTGGCCTAACCCCTTAATTCACAAGGAAGCGGAATAACATTTCATAGAATTTTCGTATAATAGTAAGAATTCCTACGCATTTCCACGTTTTTTTACAAAAGAACTAAGAAAAATTGGATTCCTAAAATAATGGAATGACATTTCGTACATTTGCAGAGAATAAGAGATTGAAGCCAAAGGGCATGCGATATGCAAAATAGAACACCATCGCTTGATGGTTGGGTTGTCTATATGCCGGCGAAGCACGTTATATTCCAGAGAATCGCTCTGTATAACTTTATACCGTCTAATTTTATATAATTTTAAATAGGTTTATATGGTTTTTCACAATTTAAAAAAATTTGACTTGAGTTTATAACATTTTATCAAATTATGAAAAAAATGTTTCAATATGAATATTAGGGTGGCCCTTATTTGGGGTGTTTTTGAAATTTTCTACGGACAAGGCGGAAAAAGTTTGCAAATAAATTTGAAAAAAAGTACGCAAAAGTTGTAGTCTGTATGTCAACTCAAAGTACTGCCTATAAGGCAGTGAATTTTCCCATTTGATTTACATAGGAACTCGGGCTCAATGCATTATTTTTTTTTTCTCTGCCTTAATAGTGCTCCGAAAAATCTGAAATTTGGCATACGTGTACCATATAGTCATGGGTATTCCATAAAAAATTGGGCGATTTTCAGCGATAAAAGTTTAGAAGTTCCAGAACGTAAAAACTTGTGTTTCGAAGCCGAAAATCACCATTTTTACGTTCTAAAACTTCGAAACTTTTATTGCTGAAAATTGCCCAATTTTTTATGGAATACCTATGATTATAGGGTGGACGTATGCCAAATTTCAGATTTTTCGAAGCACTATTGAGGCAGAGAAAAAAAAATAATGCATTGAGCCCGAGTTCCTATGTAAATCGAATGGGAAAATTCACTGTCTTATAGGCAGTACTTTGAGTTGACCTACAGACTTCAACTTTTGCGTACTTTTTTTAAAATTTATTTGCAAACTTTTTCCGCCTTGTCCATAGGAAATTTCAAAAACACCCCAAATAAGGACCACCCTAATGTTTCAGATTTTTCACGAAAACTATAGCACGTTTCAGCTTCTCCCGAAGACTAGCACGTTTCAGTTATCCCCGCCAAAACTATCATATTATGATTATTGTAACGAGGATTTCCTGAAGGTTTATGCGGTGTGCGATGGTCGAAATAAAAGTCAATTTACGGATGCAGAAGTGCATTTCTTTGCATTAAAATAAACTTATGAATATTCTCGAAATTATGTTGTCGTGTGTAACATTCCCGAATTAATATTAATGTAATATAGCTTTTAAGGTAGGCCGAAGCGCGCCAACGCCATCTCTGAGGTTCGCGGCGGACTCAACACTCTTGCCGGTCTCAAACCTCTGAGCGCTCAGAAAATCTCTCTCGCAAGTGAAGTAACTTCCCAACGTCAATACTACCCGTGAATATCGAGGCGATATTCAGAGAGAAATAGAATTTTATTCCTCTCTAAGTATTAGGCTAGCCTGTGTCGTTTCGTCTTCACGGCTTGTCCTGGGAGACGTCTCCAAACGTATAACATAATATATGAATCTTGTACGTTTAAAGACTTTTCCCACGTTTTCGTACTTTTTTGTGGACTGTCGTAGCGTAGAACAGTGTAACTACGAAAAACTACGAAATCCTACGAAAACGTAAAAGACCCAATTGAGAACAATTACGCTATTTTACGACAATCTACAAAAAAGTATGAAATTCTATGAGAAGCGACTATATTCCGAACGAAATTTTTACGAAATTTTTAAGAAACGACCGAATTCCTTGAGAAAATCGTAAAAATTTCGTAGTTGTTCATGGTTATTCATAGTTATTTGTAGTTTATCGTAGAAATTATTTTCACCAGGGAAGCTTAAATATCTGCACCAGTCTACTCCTACCATCAGTCTACTAGTAGTGCTTCGGACCTTCTCGAGTAACAATCGTTCAGTTCTTCAAGTAACCATGAACTACATCATCGATATACAAGGCTTCTGCGCTGAGAACGGCCAGCTCATGCCGAAAGAGGTTGCAGTCGTCGCCTGCGAGAATAAGGCTATGGCTCACTGGATTATCACACCTCCGCACTCCATCGGCGAGCTCTGTTCATCAAGACGATCGCAAAACAATTGGTTGACAAGTAATCACCACGGAATAGAATGGTTTGAGGGCGATGTGACGCATAAACAACTGAATGCGAATTTACGCGCTGTTACGCATATGGCGAAGAACATCTTCTGTCGCGGAGTGCAGAAGACTAAATTTCTTCAAGAGGTGATGTCACGTGAAATCGTAAACTTGGAACGTGGTGAATGTCAGTGCCCTGCGTTCAGAGACCTGTCATCGACCAAGTCATGTCTTCTGCACTCTGGTTCGCGAAAGGACTTCAGCTGTGCACTGTGTAATGCTATGAAACTGAAGAAGTGGTTGCAGTCACGTGGGTTATCCGAAAAAAGCATCTCTTCAATCCCTTTCCGTACCGGACTGTTGAATTCGCCTGAACGACCTGGGGATAGGGAGAAAGAAACTGCGAACAATCCTCTCGAGCAAGGAGAGGACGAGTGCGGCCCCAACGGTATAGAAGAGATATCTGCACGCATGAAGACTGCCTGCCAGACCCTGTGACTGAAGATCTCACAGTTTCTCCATCAAATTTACCAGTGAGTCCACAACTGTCGGAGAGGATGGATACTTCACAAATTTTTAGCGCACTGGAACAAGCACCTGCCCGGACGAAGGGCGTTTACCCAGCTGATCAAATCCCGTTGCACTGGACATATCCGACCGCTGTCGTAGTGAATACAGATGTCCATGCGCAGCCCGGTACACACTGGGTTGCTTTCCACGTAACAGCCACTGGAGAAGGCGTATATTTCGATAGTTTTGGACTACCCCCTATTATACCCCAGCACATCAGGGCTCTGCGTCGGAACTGTATAGTCTACCGCTGGTACGATAAACAGCTACAGAGTTCTTCCTCTCTGGTATGTGGACAGTTCTGCATCATGTTCTTATATTTCATGACGCAGGGGTTTACTCTCGAGCAATTTACAAGTATCTTCAGTCAGAATCTGAAGAGGAACGATAGACTAGTCACTTCATTTGACAGACGCTTAAGACTAAATAAGTTTAAACGTAGAATACGGAACAGTATCAACCGTGTAAACTGTATCCAGTGCTGTTGCCGTAAAAAGGCCTAGGTCTTCACCGTGTATATCCCTCTTTTCTTTTTTTTTTTTTTTCTGCACAATATTTAGAAATAAGTATTTCCTGTTCACTAGTAATAATCTGATTTCATCATATACGCCGATAGAAGAATTTCTTAACCGTTGGTGAATACATTTATTTGTAAATTTTTTTTTTTAAATTTTTTATTTTGAAAATGAATAAGTATTTCACAAGGTTTAAGTAATCATTTTTGTACACAAGAAATATTCATCAACCGTTAACAAATTCTTCTATCAGCGTACGATATTCACTTAGGCTTATATATGTCTCGTTATAGTTAGATTTAAATCCATGCTGTCTGTGCCTGAATTGAAATGCATGAATAAACACGAGTTCAAACCATATGTTTATGGTTTGAACTCGCGGAAAAATGTGTCGTTCATTCAAAAACTATAACCATTGTCTCCTCAGAGTCCGCGGACTGTTCCGTCATAATCCCGACCTCCAAAAGACGGAAACCCTTATACTTGCATCCCCTAGTAATAAAACTGAGGCTTAGCACCGCAGCGTAACGAGGTTTGAACCAAAATATATATATATATATATATATTCGAGGCAACAGACCCGTACTGTCGAAGCAAAAATAACCATGGGTCTATATCTATTAGACTGTTTCAAAAAAAAAAAAAATTTCAAAGAACATTGAAAAATCGTCAGAGTATGTCTAAACAAAGACCCTGTTCAAATGTGAGCCCTTAATATTAATATTTAGAGGTGGCGCTTTTCATTTTTCTATTTCCATTTAAATAACATGGGAAAATTTTTTTCTGAACTTCCGAATTTTATTACTCAGAAACGAACTATCTTACAATAATAACTAAGATAGCTTTTTGTAGCAAATTTGACGCTCTATAAAAAAGGATTGAATGAAAATTTGCGTGAGGCGAGCCGTTTCGGAGTTATCAAGCCTCAACCATTGAACTGTTCAAAATAATAATAATTTCTACTTATACGCGACAAAATCGACTCATCTAACTTAAATACCCACTCTTATCAACTTTAAAACCAATATCCATAAATTTTCAATTCAATGTTGATCAAAAAATTTTATTAATCAACAATAAGTAAATAATTTTTTTGATCAAAAATACGGGTATATCACAAATAAATGATGAAATTTCATCATAAATTTTATTTACAATGCATCAATAATTCATTTCAATTTAATTTTAATTTTGATTTTAATTTTGAACAGTTCAATGGTTGAGGCTTGATAACTCCGAAACGGCTCGCCTCACGCAAATTTTCATTCAGACCTTTCTTATAGAGCGTCAAATTTCCTACAAAAAGCTATCTTAGTTATTATTGTAAGGTAGTTCGTTTCTGAGTAATAAAATTCGAAAGTTCAGAAAAAATGTTTCCCATGTTATTTAAACGGAAATAGAAAATTGAAAAGCGCGACCTCTAAATATTAATATTAAGGGCTCACATTTGAACAGGGTCTTTGTTTAGACATACTCTGACGATTTTTCAATGTTCTTTGAGAAAAATAAAATAATCGCTTTTTTTGAAACAGTCTAATATCTATATATACTCGGACAAAGGAACGGACCCATCCTGCCGAAGCAAAGAGAAGCACAGGCCTCTATATCTATATATTTCAGCTCAAAAAATTCGAATCATACTGCCAAAGCGAAAAGAAGCACGATAGACGATTAGATCTTAGGTGAAAACTGATAAAACTCACTTAGGTTACTATAATTGAACCTCAATTAGGTCAGAATCCATAGATTTGGCTAGATTTAGAAAATTAAAATTAAAATTAGAAAAAAAAGATGGCGGCGACTCCCCCCTTCTCCCCCCTCCCAGCGGGGGGCTATTTTACGGGGGCCTGTAAAATAGGATCCATACTCCACCCTCTCTACTGCTATCAATTCATCATTGTCAAGTTTAGGTGAATCACCGATACCCGTAAAAAAAATCAAAACGGTTTCGGAGAAAGTAGAGGTATTAGGAAAACTTTCAACTGTGTTCAAGACGTTTTATTTTTTTTCTTCGGCCCAGGTAAGTTCTCCATAATTTTTTTTTTTAGGGTTGAAGGGGAAGGATTCGGCTATCCGAAAAAAATTATTTCCATGGATTCCTGTAGGATCCGCGGAAATGGCAGCGAAATTAAAAATAAAAACGACGAAAAAAAATTGAAAGAATTTTTTTTTTCTGAAACAAAATTTTTTGTATAAAAGCGCATTCTTTTACAAACAAAATGATTCCAGGATCAGTCCGCTCCGGTACATACTTTCGGAGATATGAATTTTCAAACATAGCGGTGCAACAGCGACTTACCAAAATTCAAATAGCTCTAACGCCGCCATTTTGTTTAAATTTTCAAAATCCCTGAAGTTGTATTTTTTTTCCCATATTACTAAAGATATGTCGAATGGCGCAAAGATCCGTGACTTGACGGTTTTTTGTTTGAGTGAAGTGACGTGGATCCGCTCATACATCGATGCACCGAGCATTACGTGCACATGACGGAAACTTATCATATGTAATTCAAATATTATGCACTCGGCCTGCAGCGCGAAAGCACAGCTGATTGCATTTATGCTGCCAGTGGTATATCGGCGCAATTGTGTATCAAAATGTACTCTAGGTATTTATTTATCATATGTATATTGATGAATGATGAGTTGAGAATAAAAAATGTATTCAAAAAGATGTTGTCTAAATACGTCTAAATATCCCCCATCCTCGTTTATCCCACACGTTTTTCAGACAGGTATTCATTACCTATAGGTATATGCTATACCGTTCGTTGAATCATGTTGACTGATTACTAACAATACAGCACATACATAAACGTTAGATTCATGACTCTACCAATGCTGTGCGTCAACAATACAATTCAACATTTGATTCCCCTGCTAAAAATTCCCAGGTACGACCTGAAAGGTCTTGCATGGAATATGTAGGTCCTGTGTGGGTACCTGTAGTAACCTATGATGGTATCATAGGGCGTTCGAAGGACCTGCAAGGTATGGTATAGGTCCTACAGATGTACCACAAAAATCTGCGTGGGTGCTTTACCGGACCTGACAGGACCTATATAGGCATCCTACGTTGGCATACAGGACCCGTAAGGTCCGATATGTGTTCGCAATAACTTTTGTAGGTGTTTTGTAGGCCCTAGTAGGACTCATATGGGTATTCTACGCTGACATACAGGACCCATGAGGTTCGATATGCTTCCGCAATAACCTATGTAGGTGTTTTTCAGGACTCAATAGGACCCACATAAGTGTTCGTAGTTGGCATACAGGACTCATAAAATCCGATCTGTATTCGCAATAACCTTAGTAGGTGCTTTGCAGGCCCCTATAAAACCCACATAGATATCCTACGTCGGTATGCAGGACCCTTCAGGTCCGATATATGGTTGCAATAACCCATTCGGGTGCTTTGTAGGTCTCAATAAGGCCCGTAAATTCGCTGTAAATACCCTGGTAAAAATGTCGGATAGGGTATTATATACATATATTGTGTAACTTAATCGTGGATACGGCATTTTTCCTTGCATACTTTAATACATATACCCAGGTATCTGTACCCACATAGGTCCTAATAGCGATATAGCTATCGTAATTTGGAACAGATCCGTATGGGAATATACTACGGTACGTACATATACTACGTACAGGCGAAGGACCTATGTAGGACCCATACCCGTATAGGTATGGAACCCATATCTATATAGGCGTGCCTACATAGATGTCCTATATAGGTTTTCCTCCTATACATACACACCCATATGGGTCTTAATCCTATACAGGGTGTTCCACACCTCGCGACGAATATTTCACAGGGTAAATCTTGATCAAAAATGGGATCGAAATTCCCTCAGCCGATTTTTTCGGAGATGCATGGATTTTCCGTTATAATTATTTTAATTGCAGCTAATGACATGCGACTTATAAACGGCCGTTTGTCGGTGTAATCACCGCTCGGTTGTGTGCGCGTCTCTCGCCCTATTGTCGCCACGAAAAAAAGTGCACACAACCGAGCGGTAAGCACACCGACGTGCGGCCGTTCGTAAGCCGCGCGTCATTGACTGAAATTGAATTAATTATAACGGAAAAGATATGCATTTTAAAAAAAATCGGCTGAGGAAATTTCGATCCC
Organism: Tenthredo mesomela; assembly: GCA_943736025.1. Classification (NCBI taxonomy): domain Eukaryota; kingdom Metazoa; phylum Arthropoda; class Insecta; order Hymenoptera; family Tenthredinidae; genus Tenthredo; species Tenthredo mesomela. Next base: position 18,147,725 of record OX031021.1, read on the forward strand.
ATTTTTGATCAAGATTTACCCTGTGAAATATTCGTCGCGAGGTCTGGAACACCTTGTATATATATACCGGGATGGGTCCTAGTGCACTATACCGACGTAGGTCCTATGTACTCCTATAGGTTGTACTCCTATAGGAACCTGTCCCAAATTACGATACGTATGGTACCTATGTAGGTCCTGTGTAGGTTCCTATGTGGGAATTTTTACCACTGCGCTATACCGACGTAGGTCCTATGTACTCCTATGAGTTGTACTCCTATAGGAACCTGTCCCAAATTACGATACGTATGGTACCTATGTAGGTCCTGTATAGGTTCCTATGTGGGAATTTTTACCAGGGTCAACTTGCGTGATTATGTGCCGTTGATAATTAATCTGGATTCAAGATCGAGAGGGAACTCGCGTTTTACGATAATCTAAGAGGCTCATACTATCAATATTCATACATACAGACTCAGAGCAGAATCGAACTATTTTTATTCGCATACCCATAGATTTACATTTATTGCGCGTAGATTTCAACCGAATAATCTCCAAACTTTTCCCTTAAGGGATTTTTTTTTTTTTTTCTTTTTGTAAAAATTCAAGAGGGAAATCTTATTCTTCGTGAAGTGGAATTTCACTCTTTAATACTGCAGGTGCTATCCCTGCTAAAAATTCCCGAGTGGTCCCATGTGGGACCATATGGGTTCATTCCCCACATCGTAATTTGGAACAAAGGTCCTGACTGGTCCCCATAAGGTCCACATAGGTCTGATCTACACGCAGTGAGGTGGGACATTGGTGGTCCTATGTGGGTCCTACATGGGTACACATGGGTGTAACCCCCATATTGTGACGTGGGGCATGGGCCTGAATAGTCTTATGTGGGTCCCATAAGGTCCAGGTGGGACAAATCTTCACGCGACAAGGTGGGGATCCGACCTATCTGGACCTCACTGGACCCACGCGGACCTGACAGGTCCATGTTCCGAATTACGACGTGGGGATTGGACCCGTCTGGACCTATAAGGTTCGCATGGGATGATGGGACCAGTGTGGTCTACGTAGGCGCACGGATCGTGCCAACGTTAGGAAGTCTTATGGTATAATATATACGATAGGGTGCTTTTTTCGAAAGGACTATTTTTATTTTTCAACTTCCCCTTGAAAATCTTGTTGTAGACGTTGAATAAAGGAATCCTGTCCAATTTTTAGCTCCTAATTTCAATTCTAAGTACTCGCGGTCTTCTTTTCAAGTTTTCCCATGCTAAAACCCATGTAGGAATTAACCATTGGCCCAGCGTTCGCAAGTTATTGGAATTCGGTGGTCGACACTTGGCAGTCAATTATGGCCGAACGCTGGGCCAGAGGCAATTATGTGACGCACGTCTGATGCTCGGCGGAAAATCTTGTCCCAGACCTGTAGGTCGGTGCTGGTCCGACGCTTGGCATAGCAGCGACCCACCACTGGGACTTTGTCACCTTAAGCCAAATTACATGCCTGGCCCAGTGCTGGGCATTGCTTCTTGAGCGTTCGGTAGCCGAGCATGCGACAGCTCTGGCCCAACCCATGTAGGAAAATACGATCGGCCCAGGATATGGCCATTCGTGGCATCCGATACATGATGCTCGGCTACCGTCAGCGGACCAGTGCAGAAATGTAACGCGCGGTAGACCTTTGATCGAAAACAGTCCTACGTGAAGACTGGACCACGCATGGTATCACAGTAATAGATCAATGATTGGAAGCCGATAACTTGCGAATCTCGATGGATTGGTTCCATGCGGAATTCACTTGTGGTACAAGCTCACTTGGTTACGGCACCGGCGCTCAAGGTGTACATATGCATTCTGTCCGTCATGAAACAGTCAAAAGTATATGATGAACTTGAAACCGCTGGAGCTTATATGTTTAAGGCAAGGATACTTTTCTCGTGAGAAGATTCGGCCCTCTAGCGGTAGCTGTGTGAAGCGTATCAACCGCTATCCGGATGTAGAGCCAGTCGTGGGCCAAAGATTGGTTGAACAATAGAAACAGTGAATTTGAGACCGTGGATCAACCGCTGTCCGGATGTAGAGCCAGTCATGGGCCAGAAATTGGTTCTACAATTCGGACACTTGATTCAAAATCGTCAATCAACCGCTTTCTGAATGTAGAGCTTCTCGTAGGCCATCGATTGGTTCTATCAATTGAACAATGGTTCGGCGATTGTTGATCGACCATTGTCCGAATGTAGGGCCAACCGTGGGTCACAGATTGGTTCTGCAATACGAACAGTGGTTCAGTGATTGTTGACCGACCACCGCCCGGATGTAGAGCCAGTCGTGGCCCGAAGATTGGCTCTACAATACGAACGGTGAACTCAAGATCATGGCTCAAACGCTGTCGGAATGTAAAGCCAGTCACGGGCCACAGATTGGTTCTACCGATCAAACAGTAGTTCGGTGATTGTTGATCGACCACCGTCCGGATGGGGAGTGAGTCGTGGGCCCAAGATTGGTTCTATGAATCGAACGATGATTCGGTGATTGTTGATCGACCGTTATCCGAATGTAGGGCCAGTCGTGGGCCACAGATTGGTATTACAATACGAACATTTAATTCAAGATCGCGAATCCACCGCCGTTCGGACGTAGAGCCAGATGTTGACCAAGGATTGGTTCTACAATTCGGACGCTTGATTCAACATTGTCAATCAACCGCTGTCCGAATGTTAAGCCAGTCATGGGCCACAGATTGGTTCTACCAATCGAACAGTGGTTCGGTGATTGTTGATTTACCACCGTCCGGATGTAGAGCCAGTCGTCGGCCACAGATTGGTTCTACAATACGAACAGTGGTTCAGTTATTGTTGATCGACCACCGCCTGGATGTAGAACCAGTCGTGGCCCAAATATTGGTTCTAAAAGAAAAACAGTGAATTTAAGATCGTGCATCTATCGCCGTCTGGATGTAGACCTGAGCCTGGCCCGAAGATCGGTCCAATAATACAAACAATAAATCGAAGAACGTAGATTGACGATTGTCCGGATCTAGAAACAGTCCTGGACCAACGATTCGTTTGACAGTGGCAACAGCTACTGACCGATCTTCGTCGGATTGTCGGCTAGTGTATGGGCCTGTCTAGGCCTAGTACTTGGCATTTTAACTGGCGTGATCAATTCGTCATCGCTGTACTTATCGATGCGCCGCTCTAGAGCCAAAACAGGGCCGTTAGTTCTTCAAGGGACGGACTTGGCAAACTCAAGAATCTCGGCACGACGTTCGAGCTTTTACTGGCCCTTCCGTTCGCCATATCTTGGGCCAATGTCAATGACCGACATTCGACCACTGCCACTGGTCCATTGCTCAGCTGTTTGTTCGGAGTCACCTGAGCATCAGTATTTCCCACATGGGAAGCATGTAAACTTTACGACTTTTTCTTTCGCTGCGCACATCTCAGCCGCATTTCAATGGACTGTTCTGATCCGAGATTCATTTTACATAGAGAATTTAGTGTTCTCTATAATATGTGTCCTCTATGAGTATTTTAATTCCAGACATAGGATGCACGAGACCCGACATACTTCCTATGTGTTCCCAAATGGTCCTGCGCGGACCCCATTTAGTACAAGGTGCGACCATGGTGGTTCTACGTTAGGAAAAATTATTCTCAAACATATTTCCTAGGTATTCCTATGTGGTCCTACATGTGTCCCTTTGAGTCCTTGGTGGGACCATGGTGGTCCTGCGTGGGAATCCAGGGACGCAACATACTTCCTATACGTTCCTACGTAGGTCCTGGCCTTTCCTTCATGTGGCCCTGCTGGTCCGATATAGGACCATCCCCGTTCTACCATACTACCGATGTGTTCCAGCATGATCCTCTGTGAAACCGTACTAGTTCCTGTGTGGTCTAGTATGGACCCTATCGGAACCAGTGTGGAACCCACATGGGACCACTTGGGAATTTTTAGCAGGGATTTTATTTTGCCGGGAAAAAAAGTAGCAAGCTGACACTCGATCGAATTCATTAACTCGTTATTCAAGTTGCTCAGGATAAGCTGACATTTGATTCAATACCCACGGAATGTAGTACTCAATGCGAAAATGAATAATCAGGTAGTATTGAACATAATATTATTAATGAACAAAAGACCAAACTAATGTCAGGAAAGGAGTCTACATAAAAATGCGTGATGCCCAAGTTGTTGCGAACCTCAATTTTGTATCCAAATTTTATATCTATCATCTTTAGTCTTTGGAAAGAAAAATAGGGTGATACCCTTACTATCACGTGTCACTTCGCAGTGTTTATAAAAACACTTGTCAGTAGTCATCACGAAAAAAGTCTATGAATAGCACTGCACGTCTAAATAGAGCAAGCGATCGTAAAACTGCAGTAGAATTCCGAAGCTGCGAAATGCTTTATGCTCAAAATTCGAGTCGAATACACTTAGTTGCACACAAAAAGCAACGCGTGAGACTCGATCGCCCGGCGAGGATCCCAGCGCGCGAAAATCGCAGCGCGATACATTGACTGAATATCTCAGTTATTTATCCTGCGACTAGGAAGTGGATATTCTTCATTATGGAAAAGAATCAATAGGATAATTATTTGAATAGGTAGCCCCTGACGACTTTTGCGCAAGGTTGTGAGAAGGTTTATATACCGATATTAAACGGTATATTTCCGGATTTACCACGGGTAATCACTTCAGAAATACAGTATATTTGCGCCTTTCTGCATACCGTATTTTACCGGCACTTCTACCGTATTCACGGGTACTGAACACAGTTTTCATACGGTATGAACACTGTTACCGTACCCTGTGTGAACCGACAAATTTCCTGGTCCCTTCAAAAAATTAGGTTTGACCGCAGTATGTGTACCGTAGTTCGACGGTTTCGATACCGTATTCTCACCACATTCATACCGTATTCTCACCATATCCATACCGTATTCTCACCACATCCATACCGTATTTTCACCACATTCATACCGTATTCTTACCACATTCATACCGTATTCTCACCACATTCACACCACATCAATACCCTATTCGAACCGCATCCATACCTGAAAAAAAAATTCAATAAAAAAAATCGGGAAGTGCGAGACAGCGACGCCTTGGCGGCAGAAGACATGTAGCAAATTTCATTGAGAAATAGAGCTCTTCAGCAGATCTCAACCAACGTCGGGATAGCATGATTTCTAAAGGAGATTCCCTGTTTGCCTTCGTACCAAAGCGTCGCTCTTTTCTGAGCAAGACATATATCGGACTATTCTGTACATGGTATTTATTGATGACAGGAAATTACAATAATTCACTTTCTTCGCTAATGAGTAATTTAATTAAAAATGTAATTGGTGAGTTGCAACACTAGTTGGGAACAACTGCATTTTCCCGTCCGTAGTATCACGGTCTTCCATGCCTCGCATGACGAAGTAATATCGTCGGAGGCGGCCTCGATAATTCAGCAGCCGCATACTCGGTGCGTTTCGAGTACATTTGCCCTCTCACATCATCCATGGTACCTGCTTAATTTCAATAAACGATTTCACCCAATTTTCAATAATATTAAGATTTAATAATCCATCAGAACACGTTATAAGACCTTTCGTGGTGACTGGAACGAGCTCGGTACTTTGACGCTTTCTTCCGGGATCACCACATGTCCCGTTGTCTCGCTCGTCTCCAGCACACACTCCTTCGATGTAGTCACCAACCTTCTGAAAATTATTAACACGCTGCGGAATGTACCTACTATTTTCTAGGTTATGTCTCTAACTTTTCATCGTATTCCAACGCGGGTATATCGAGGCATTGTACAACGGCTTTACGTAACATCAGAGATGAACGCTACATACTGTAACATTGCATGTTACCACAGGCTCCTTACCCCTTAGACAACCTTAGCGGAGTGTCTGAGAGTAGTATGAATGATTAGGGTGGCCCTGAGGCCTGGCAATAATTCCGAGAGACGACCGTGACCGACTAAAATCTGTAGAACTCCTTATTGATTCTTTTGTTTTTCTTTACGCATTTTCTCTGGCATGTGGGAGACGAGGCCTAGACGAAGGCTCACATTCACCCCGAAAGAACGAGTAGACGCACCTACGACGCCCAAAATCGACCAGAAGGATCCCTGATAAGGAACACCGCGTGAGCTCTAGGAGGTAGTACTGGCCAGGCTACCTTCACTGCGGAACTAGAGGACACGGGGGAATGCCGAGGGCATTCTGCAACGAGGGATATCGGTGGCGGAAGAGATTCCCGCCGCCTAGAAGAGCCTGCAACCCGTGTTCCTTGGATGTAAGGAGCTACAACCACCGCGGTGGATTTTGAATATTCGCGCGTAGCGAAACTAGGGATCTTTCGGTCGATGGGAAATCAATAGTCGATCGCCTGATATGTGCGCTGAGTACCGGCGCCATGCGGGCTACTCACTCTGCGTTAGACTAGCGTACTTAACACACGTGCCTCTAGTTGTGATACCTTTTTGCGTTGTCTTTTTTTTTCTGAGTAACTGTGTGAGAATCTAATTCACTGTCGAGCCTCGTAGGCCTTACCCAAAGATTAATTGAATTGAGTGTTTTTTTTTTCTTTCGTGTGAGTGTGGAGAGCGAGAACCCCCAAACCGAGGGATGGATCTCTTCCGGGAGCGAGGTCGCTTCCTAGCGTGGCTGGAGGACGGTAAGCGTTAGCTATTCTTACTCAGGATAATTCGAGTCCGGCAACGGCTATCCGCCATCTTGCCATAGATCCAGCCACGAGGCTAATTAGTATTCTTGGGATCGAATTAAGCCGATCTCCGAAGGGTAGGCCGTCACCAGTGTCCCTTTTGCCTTAGAATTTGTAGTTCGAGTCTTTATGTTGGAGTAATTATTCGCGTAATTAATAATTGAGTCAAGTGCGTACCTGTAGTACACGAGTACGACAGAGACAGTACGAGTCGGTCACTGTCGCTCTCTCTTTCTCCTGCGGGGAGAGACGTAGCTCGAGGCTTAGCCGAGAGTATTTGATGTTCTTCGCGTTAGAATTTAGGGTTCATTATTTAACTTTCGTAGTTAATAAATTCAATAAATTATCCGCAGAGTTAGTTTAAATTAGTTGTAGGAAAAATCTGTAAATAGTGTGTAAATAAGAAGCTCTTCGGAGCGATACGATAACGAGAGACTTCGTCTCTCGGTGACGAGCTAGTCGTCGTAGTACGACCTAAGACTGAGTAACTCATAATTAGTTATTATTTTACGATCGTTGTTAATTAGTCATCAATTCTGCTCGTAGCAAATATTTAGTAAATTAGTAATTTAGTGAGGAGTGTCCCGCGAGGACTTGATTTGACGAGTTATATATTCTATTTGTTGCATGAATTCTTTTTATTTGTTATTGCTCTCCTACGTGGAAGCTAGTAGTTTAATTTTTATTGTAAAACTCGCCAAACGTGGCCAGGTCACTTATACACGACCTGTAGTCAATTTATACCCGCTGGGGAGTACCCCCGGGTACTAGTATTATTATCTCTAATATTTTTTTTGGATACTATTTTTTTTCTGGAATAAATTTATTTTCTTTGTTAAATTCAAATTCACCGAGTCGTTAATACGCCCTGCTAATCCTTCAATTAATCCCGACCCCTCTCCGCGGTACTGACGCTAGCCGGCGCTCAAGTATCTGTAGTTTGTCTTTTTTTTTTATTTAGATTTTCAGAAAGTGGCGGTTATACGCCTGGCGCCCAGCATCTTTGTTTAGTTATTAATTTTTCGTTGGCCAATTGTCGAGTGGACGGTTCTCAGCCTAGCTTTCCGGTCTGGTCTGAGGACCAAGAAAAATCCACGTCACAATACACACGAGAGTCAAGGAAGTTTCACCAATTTTTTTGACGACTGATTTCAACACAAAGCTGAGTAATTATGCTAATACGTGCGAACGAGTATACCGCTTTGACAGGTCAACGCATGGCGGAGCGAACGCCGCGACGCTTATCGTCCTGCTGGAGAACTACCATAACGGTTTTAACGTATTTCATGAGTCATAAATTTCATATACTTTTGTTTCGCTGAATTAGTAGGATTTTTATATAAATAATATATATAAATAATATGATATAAATTTATTATTATTTATTCATTTTCATTCACGTTATTTTCACATGATAAATATTATTTTTATACTGATAATCAAATTGCTGTTTGAAATTATTGCAGTACAGAATCCCAATATACCCAAAATATTTTCCACATTTTTTTTTACAACATTGTTCAGGATTTCATTCCAAGGCGTGTACAGTGTTATACGCTTTATACGCTTAGGTGTGTTATACGTTTATGAATTATCCGAAAAATATCTAGATCCTTTGGAAAAATAACTTGTGAGCAGAAATACCGTCATATAACTAAGGTACATAGTACCGTATTTTTGGTAAAAAAATACCGTCGTACAACTGGATACATACGGTATTTTTGGAGTAAAAATACCGTCATGGAACTCGATACATACCGTATGTTTCGAGAAAAAACACCGTTTATATATGATTTACATACGTGACTCATACTCTGTTCGTGCGTACCTCATCTGCCATTACGACTGTGAACATTCCGCTTCAATACCGTATTATTAGTGATTACCTACGGTGTATAGACGGTATGCATCCGAGCTCAAAAATACGGTATTTATTCCTACAACACACAGTTTTACTACGGTGCGGTTACTCTGTTTATACCAATACCACGTGTTCACGGTTGATATACTGACGTTATACGTTGGTCAAAAGCCGTCAGGGAGTACATACAGGAAAATTACAAAAATTGGAGAATTACTATTGGGATCCTTGGAATGGGCGTGGCTTTGAAATTTTAGCCTTCTTTGAGTAGTTCTATTTTCGTCACTAGTTGGCGTATCGAGGTTCTAAGCCCTCTCATTGGTTACTGTCAGGGTTGTAAAATTTTTAATGGAAAATATTTCCATTAACTCATTGAATTTAATTTTTTAATGGAAAATATTTGCATTAACCATTAAATTTAATTTTTTAATGGAAAATATTTCCATTAACCATTAAATTCAATTTTTTAATGGAAAATATTTCCATTAACCATTAAATTTAATTTTTTTAATGGAAAATATTTCCATTAACCATTAAATTTAATTTTTTAATGGAAAATATTTCCATTAACCATTAAATTTAATTTTTTAATGGAAAATGTTCCATTAACCATTAAATTTAATTTTTTAATTGAAAATATTTCCATTAACCATTGAATTTATTTTTCTAATGGAAACTTTTTCCATCAACCATTAAATTTAATTGTTCAATGAAAAACATTTCCATTAAAAAATTGAATTTCATCATTTGATGAGAAAAATTGTCATCAATTTTTGAATATGTTTTTCTATTCGGAAAAATTCTCATCAACTGCTGGAATTTTCTGAAATTACTTTGGATCACTTTTAATTTTTAAATAGACTTGGCGGGAAAGTAGAAAGCCATTCGCTGTGTGCATGACCGTGAGCGGCTCAGGGTTGTAAACTTTTTAATGGAAAATATTTCCATTAACTCATTGAATTTAATTTTTGAATGAAAACATTTTCCAATAAAAAAATGAATTTAATGGTGAGTGAAAATATTGCCCATTAAAAAATTAAATTTAATGGTTAATGGAAATATTTTCCATTAAAAAATTAAATTTAATGGTTAATGGAAATATTTTCCATTAAAAAATTAAATTTAATGGTTAATGGAAATATTTTCCATTAAAAAAATTAAATTTAATGGTTAATGCAAATATTTTCCATTAAAAAATTGAATTTAATGGTTAATGGAAATATTTTCCATTAAAAAATTAAATTTAATGGTTAATGAAAATGTCACTGCATTAAAAAATGTAATGCATTATTTACAACTCTGGTTACTGTAGCTTTATTTGAGTAGTTCTATTTTCTGCCACTAGTTGGCGTATCGAGATTCTAAGGTTCCCAATAGGTATGCCTTGATTCAACCCTTCCTGGTCACCATGGGTCAAAATGACCAGAGCATTAATTTTGCAGGCAAATACCAGTAGTCCGTGGCTTAAAAACGGAAAAAAAGTCAAGAAAGTCAAGAACCTAAAACGCATTGACCTCTTTACGATTTTCTTTGAACGGGTTGCCGTTTGAATTTTGATATACCGATTTTCGCTACATCTTCTAGAAAAAAAAAGATAGTAATAAGTCCTATAAATATAGTAAAACGAAAACCAGATCCGCGGTTATGATATTTATTACTGCCCAGCATAGTAAAAATCATCAATAGTATAGTAAAAATCGTCAAAAATGTATTAACAAGTACTAAAATGTAGTAAAAAGTTTAAAAAAATGTAGTATTTTTTACGAAACTGGTCTCGACGTTTTCGTTTTACTATATTTTATAGGACTTATTGCTATCTTTTTCCATTCCGTTTTCTCCGTGTAGAATGTTCGAAGTATTTTCCAGTATTTTTTCGGCGTCGATTGGACTGGTGGTTTTCAGGCGGCAACCGCTTAAACATGGCCTTATATCTACGAATTTACAAGCTTATGTCGGAAAAACTACTTCCGAAGTCCGAAGAAAATTGCATTGCAGCCCAGAGAAAATCATTTTGAAATAGAGATAACGGATGAATATAATCACGTAGACAACGAGTTTGATGGGGTGACGGGAAAATGTTCGAAAAATGAGAAGCTGAAAAAAGAAACAGACGCTTTCACCAATAAATACGGTTAGCTGGGACAAAGTAGCTTGCGATCCGATATGTGATTCAAAGTTTACCGGTAACGTCAAACGCTGAATTTCATCTGCGCCATGACGCAATCTAGGTCGATTATATAGATTATTGCAAATTATTGGTGTGAGAGGTATCCTGTTGATAACAAAGAATTCTGAAACGAAATCAACAAAAAAGAGATTTTCGATCGCCACGCTTCCTGAATTCATCTCGCGGAACCAATTCTCAGACGAAGCTTGTCCCATCTATTACGGTATACCTATGGCCTGACTGAACTTCAGCTTCAACAAATATAAAATTTTCAGACTTTTTTCAGACTGACTAGCCTGCTGAGACAATAAAATCAAACTGAATTGAAATTGACCAAGCTGTAGGCTTGTCAGGTTGAAACTATTGTAGACTTTGAACTTATTTTTAAGCTGATCAACCTGCTACATGGTAAAATCATTAAATATTCTAACTGAATTTGAGCCTGCTAGTCCTGATAAGTGAAATAACCCGGCCTTTCAGTTTGAATTTCGGCTCTTTTTACAATGTATTTTAAATGGTGATTTTTAATTTGTTTAACCGTGAGCTAGCAGTTTGAGCAGCTTCAAATAATGCTGAATCTTTTCGACTCGGGTATTTGGAGGGAATTTCTTTTTCGGCATTTCCAACAAAATTTCAGGCCGGGAGCAAAGAAAAAAAAAAATGGTTAAAAAAAAAAAAAAAAACCACCCTAATGTATTGTAACGTGTCCGACCGTCACGATGGGGGTCGGCTATGATTGGTCAGTTCACAGACAGCAGAACTGGACAAATTCGCATAGTCCAGCGATAGACGCTTGTGACGTCATAAGCGTAAGAAGAACAGTATATAAACACGCGTCGACAGTGCTTGGCAGCGCACTTGTGGTATAGCACCCGGCGACTCACAGCCACTCATTAGAGCGCACTTGTGGTATAGCACCCGGCGACTCACAACCACTCATTAGAGCGCACTCGTGGTGTAGCACCCAGGCGACTCGCACATATCATAATACAGCGCATTCGTGGTATAGCATCCCAGGCGACTCATTTGCTATTGTACTAAGGGTCTTCCGAAGACAATAAAGTAGACTCAGTAGATTCACGTTACTTAGACAATTTCAAATAATGTAATCCATTCTATTATTACCTATTCGGATATAGAACATTTAACAAACATAGGGACATTAGCTAAAGCAGCATTGTTGCCAAAATCTAACACAGAGAAACAATTACGGTCAAGAAACCTTTAAAGTAGATTAAGATAGGATAAGCTCACTTTGTATAATTTTTGTTGATATTTTATTTGAGTTAATAATACAGAAAACCGATTCATTACTGATAAATTTGCCTGGTATTTTCTTATCATCCTGTTTGACAGTCTTAGGATACCAGAATAAGCCGAGTAGTTACAGCTTTGGCGAACAACGGAAGAGGCGAACGACATTGGCGTAAGAACCTGTGTTCGAGGGCCAACCGTTGGAAACCCGAGTCTGATAGGCAGTCTTGGTGTAAAAACCCGGATCTGTAGTTAGTCAATAAAATATTCAATAGCAGGCGAGACAGGCTTGGCGTAAAAACCCGGCTCTGTAGAGAGATTTCTGAATCTTCAATTCAGAATAAATACGGCTTTGGTAATTAAACCTACCCGAGTCCGGTAGCTAGCGTAGGGAGATAAAAATCTGAACGAGGTGGCTTTTGCATGGTAGACCCATCCTTTTCCTCACCTCTCAGTACGAGGAGTCCATAAAATTACTTAATACTTAATTTTCAGAGAATAGATAAATTTCGAACCCGTAGCAACCGACTTTTACTATAACCAAAAGGTTCGTAAAAGCCGAAACGTTACAGTATAAAGCGCGCATGCGCTAGATCTAAAGTGTATACAAACTCGGCCAGTGTCGCCAGATTTTAGAATACAGGCTCGAACGAACAGCTAGTCGTACGGGATTGGCTAAGAGTAGTACATAAACGGCAAAAAGTTATGGGTTGATGAATAACGAATTCTAGCTGACTGTCTTATACTCTCTAGCGTCAACTTTTTGCTATAACTGTCGCGGAACAACGACCTTAAGGCCCATCCCTAGTCGCCCACCTCCTTTTGGCGAAATGTATCACATTTCGATGTTCAAAAATCGAATGTTCAAAAATTCGACACAATGTAAAATCGATATATAGACTCTATTTTCGCACGAAACGAACATTTTTTTGGACGTATGTGTTCGGAATTTAAATAGAATTTGCGCTAAGTTGGCCTTTTTTGCGTTTTTTACGCCTGGGCTCGGATAATAATCGAAATGTAACACATTCCGACCAAAAGGAGGTGGGCGACTAGGGATGGGCCTTAAAATTATAGAATATCTCGGAAGCGCATTTATGTCGTACAACCGGTCAACAACCACAATGTTCGTTGTTACATATCGCGTTCCTAATGCCATAAGGTCGTCCCTGGTGAAAATAATTTCTACGCCAAAATACGAAAACATTCAAAGCGTAAAAAAGCGTAAAGAATCGTAGTTTTTCGTAGGTTTTCATAGTTTTTCGCAGTTTTCCGTAATTTATCGTAGTTTTAAAAGTAAAAAACTCCGAATTTCCACGACAAATTACGAAAATCTACAGTCTTTAAGCACCGGAATATCAGTTCTACGATTATCTATGAAAATCTACAAAGATCTACAAACAAAATGGAGCGAAGTCTTTTTCTGAGGTTATCCTGTAGTTTTGGAAGTGGAAATCTCCGAATTTTCATGAAAAATCATGAAAACCTCTAGTCTTCAAGCGAAAGAATATCACTTCTATGAATATGTATGAAAAACTACGAAAAATGATTTAGCTTCATTTCGTTCGTAGGTCTTTGTAAATTTTCACATATAATACCACAAGAGCTTCAAAATTATCGGGTATTTCCCGATAGGTTCGTTGCAAACAAACGAAGGAGTCAAGTTTTTCAGGTTACAAAATCACGAGCGCGAAGCGCGAGTGATTTTTCTGAAAAACTTGACGAGTTCGTTTGATTGCAGGGAAGCTTGAGGTGAATACCCGATTAATTTTGAAGCTCGAGTGGTATTCGGGGGATTATTTTTCCATTCGAATTTCGGCCCATAGAATTGCATCATGAGACGAAATCCACAGTTAAAAATCAAAATTTGAAGTTCACAGAATCATAATTATAATTTAATCTGTCAGATTCGATGGAGCGTTAACTGTATTGGAAAATCTTTTGTTTTTTATATATAGCTAACACAAAAAATTACCGCGGTGAAAGCACACGTGAAATTACCAGTGGAATTGTCAAAATTATCAGTTAAATATCGTGTAAGCTATGCAAAATAACGGCGAATGGTGCAATTCTATTGGCTGAAATTTGGATGGGAAAAATAATCGTAGATATTCGTATAATTGGTGTTCCGTTGTTTGAGGACTGTGGATTTTTCTAATTTTTCACAGAAATTCGGAGATTTCCACTTCCAAAACTACAGGATAAACTCAAAAAAAGACTTCGCTCCATTTTGTTTGTAGATCTTTGTAGATTTTCGTACATAATCATAGAACTGATATTCCGGTGCTTGAAGACTGTAGATTTTCGTAATTTGTCATGGAAATTCGGAGTTTTCTACTTCCAAAACCACGAAAAAGTACGAAAAATGATTTAGCTTCATTTCGTTTGTAGATCTTTGTGAATTTTCGTAGATATTCGTATAATTGATATTCCGTTGTTTGAGGACTGTAGAAACCCACGATGACGGACGAAAAAAAGGATTTTCAAGCCCCCCGCAGAGGGAATTATCATTATTCTTCGTTTCCACGGTATAAAAAAATAGGAAAACATTCAGTATTGAACACAGAATTTTTCGTCATTTTTCAAGAATTTTCGAAACGTTGGAATATGGTGTTTCGTTTGTTCAAAATGTTCAAAGTGCTGAGAAAAAAAAAAGGAATAATGATCCCATCATGGGAGGGGTGTCGAAATGATCAAAATGAAAAAAATAAAAGATTTTTGAGAATTTTTCGAGATTTTTGAAACATGCCAATTTCAAAATGGCGTGGAATAATAATGGAAAAGTAACGGTTGGAGGGAAAAATCTGAAAAAATTCAGCAGTGCTTTTTCGAGATCGTAGAATCGTATAAAAAACCGTGAAGCGAATCAAAAATGGTGAGGGAAAAACATTGGTCGAGTTCACGTTGAGTTCCCCATATACATATCACTGTATCGCATTCTATGACTATCCATGAAAAACTACGGTGAACTACGGATATTTACTACAAATATCGCATACAGTATTATATGGTTGGCGGAAAAAAAGGACTTGGAAAAAAAAGACCACGAAAAAAAAGACAAGGAAAAAAGAGACCCGGAAAAAAAAGACTCGGAAAAAAAAAGACCCGGAACTAAGAGACTCAAAATATAAAAATTATTGATAAATTTCATTTTTCATTGTTTTCGACAATTATCGCTAAATTGCTATGGATTATGTTAGAATAGGTTAGGACACAAGTATTGCATCCTCGAAGGTTAGAATAGGTTAGGACTCCGTTGATCTGTCGCTCATTCGAAACCACAACACCATACCCAGTACGAAACGCGCAGTCGGTGGCTATAGCATCCCAAATGTTAGAATAGGTTAGGACACTAGTATTGCATCCTCGAAGGTTAGAATAGGTTAGGACTCCATTGATCTGCCGCTCATCCGAAACCACAACACCATAACCAGTACGAAACGCGCAGTCGGTGGTTATCGCACCCCCAAATGTTAGAATAGGTTAGGACACTAGTATTGCATCCTCGGAGGTTAGAATAGGTTAGGACTCCATTGATCTGTCGCTCATCCGAAACCACAACACCATACTCAGTACGAAACGCGCAGTCGGTGGTTATCGCACCCCAAATGTTAAAATAGGTTAGGACACAAGTATTGCATCCTCGAAGGTTAGAATAGGTTAGGACTCCATTGATCTGCCGCTCATCCGAAACCACAACACCATACCCAGTACGAAACGCGCAGTCGGTGGTTATCGCACCCCAAATGTTAGAATAGGTTAGGACACTAGTATTGCATCCTCGAAGGTTAGAATAGGTTGGGACTCCATTGATCTGCCGCTCATCCGAAACCACAACACCATACCCAGTACGAAACGCGCAGTCGGTGGTTATCACACCCCCAAATGTTAGAATAGGTAGGGACACTAGTATTGCATCCTCGGAGGTTAGAATAGGTTAGGACTCCATTGATCTGCCGCTCATCCGAAACCACAACACCATACCCAGTACGAAACGCGCAGTCGGTGGTTATCGCACCCCGAAATGTTAGAATAGGTTAGGACACTAGTATTGCATCCTCGAAGGTTAGAATAGGTTAGGACTCCATTGATCTGCCGCTCATCCGAAACCACAACACCATACCCAGTACGAAACGCGCAGTCGGTGGTTATCGCACCCCCAAATGTTAGAATAGGTTAGGACACTAGTATTGCATCCTCGGAGGTTAGAATAGGTTAGGACTCCATTGATCTGTCGCTCATCCGAAACCACAACACCATACTCAGTATGAAACGCGCAGTCGGTGGTTATCGCACCCCAAATGTCAGAATAGGTTAGGACACAAGTATTGCATCCTCGAAGGTTAGAATAGGTTAGGACTCCATTGATCTGCCGCTCATCCGAAACCACAACACCATACCCAGTACGAAACGCGCAGTCGGTGGTTATCGCACCCCAAATGTTAGAATAGGTTCGGACACTAGTATTGCATCCTCGAAGGTTAGAATAGGTTAGGACTCCATTGATCCTTCGCTCATCCGAAACCACAACACCCATACACAGTACGAAACGCGCGGTCGGTTAGCGATTATTGTCGAAAACAATGAAAAATAAAATTTTTCAATCATTTTTATATTTTGAGTCTTTTAGTTCCGGGTCTTTTTTTTTTCCGAGTCTTTTTTTTCCGGGTTTTTTTTTTCCGTGTCTTTTGTTTCCAAGTCTTTTTTTTCCTAGATTCGTATTATATATATATCGTATTCCATTCTGCGACTAGCTATGAAAAACAACGATGAACTACGGATATTTATTATTATTATTATTATTATTATTATTATTATTATTATTATTTATTATTATTTTCTTCATTTATTTTTTTTAATATTCATATATTTATATTTTATATTTTTATTTATATTTTATCGCGTACAGTATTATCCCATTTTACGACTATCTACCTAAAACTATGACAAAATACGGAAAACCACGATGAACTACTGATATTTACTACAAAGATTGAAATCATATCGAATTTCGTTCTAGAACTATCTACGAAAAACTGCTACTTTGTGCAAAATCTGACGTAAAAAAAAAAACCACGAAAAGTCCGAAATCCTCTACTTTTTCGTAGATAATTTTCATAGTTTGGCGTAGAAATTATTCTCACCAGGGGTAAGCGCCAAAAAGTCAATTTGAGTGCCAGAAGGTCGTATATTTTTTTTTTCTGGATTCGCTTCGGCATTAACAATAACGTGTAGATCAATTGAAATTGGGAAAATCGAAAATGAAAAGCAGAAGGTCGTATGTCCGAGTACATACGACCTTCTGGCTTCAATTTTAGGAAAAAAAATCAGAAAAATTAAAGCCAGAAGGTCATATCCGCCATTTTTTTTTCGGAACTGTCTGGAAATTCCCGATAACGTGTATTTCCATTGAAATTAAAAAAAAAAAAAAAATGTTGGCGGATACGATCCTCTGGCTTTAGTGGCGTATTGACTACAATTTTCGATTTTCAACATTTTGATGGATTTATTCATATTTGTGAATTTTTAAGCGAATGGCATGGAAAAAAACCATTATACGAGCTTCTGTTTTTAAGAAGACCAAAAGTTCGTATATTGTCGCTTACGACCTTATGACATTAGTAACGCGATATAGCTAAAACAATTTTCTTTGACTATTGATGGTTTATCGCATGGTTGTTGAGTATTGTGAGGTTATTACTGGTGAATTTTTTTTCCAATTACTAAATCATAGAAGAATAATCTGATGACTACTTCATTCTTATCGAGTCTTGTTATTTGGATGCGATTTTTGAATTGACATTGTATTCTCACAAATTTTGACAGGTGGCTCAGAAATTAAATATTAAATGTGATTCAACCCAGGAAACACAGATTGCAGGGCCATTGCTAATTAGGTGGCGGAATGCCGATACTTGAGTTGCCGAACCGCTGTCGGAAGACTTGTGATGGCCCTGTACCCTGGTGTCACAGTGGCCGACAGTTGGGCCAGTGCCGGCAGTGTTACACCGGCCCAACGTTTGGCCAGCGCAAGGCCAGCAATGGCCCAACTTGGCTGTCGGGCAATCGTCAATGGCCCAACAAGAGCCCAATATTGATGAGCCGATCACCCGATCATTCTATTTTTGTTTATTTTCGATATTATCCGGACAAAAAATATTTTTTTTCACCAATACTTAATTTTTTTTTCGAGCGGTAGACAGTTAATACTTCCAGGATGTTAGAAATCATCTATTGAAAGACTAATTGGATATATTAATGTGGGTCACCCATCCAAATTCTGGCTGCAGTTGAAATTGCTTAACTTCGTTGATCGTCTGATGTCCGGTGTCGATCTAGATCTAATCGTCGCCTGTTACAATACTTAGCACTTTTTGACTCGATAGTTAAACTGATTTGTGAGGATTTACATCAATTATAATATGTACTTAAAAAAAATGAATGATAGCAAAATTTCACGGTCACTTCGAATATTTCTGATGATTAAATTGTATATCGTCGGTGATAGTGCAATACCGCGTAACTGAATATTGCAATACCGCGTAAGTAAAAAAAAAAAATGAGAATTGGTGTGCATTCGATGTATTTTTCATTTCTACATCGAATGCACACCAAATCTAATTTTTTTTTTTTTTTTTTTTTGTACCTCCGCGGTATTGCAATATTCAGTTACGCGGTATTGCACTATCACCGACGATATACGTTTGTTCGATTGCATAGAAACATTCTTTTTCTGGTAAGTTCGGTGGAAGTTGCAACCTGCCGTATTATCGAGGCCTCTTTAACGAGGGTGAGACCTTAATAACCGGGTGCACCGATGGCCTTGCGCATTATGGGCGCCACCTAATTTAATAAATTAGGAAAATGTTTCTATTCTGAATAATGAGATATCCGTTTGTTCTGCCAGGGAAGCTGGTTTGAGGCACTCAGGGTGAGGTTCGGGCACGTAGGCCCTCGTACCTATTTCGTTCTGACGCTGAGGCGTTCTTATTTCTGTTTAACATAAATCTGTACAATCTGTACTAATAAACTACATCACCAGATGATGCTCTCGATGGTCTCGATGAGAATCTTGTTAATCCTGAGGAAGGATTTGGAGATTTGAGGGTTGAATAATCGTATTCGAAGATGTAGAAAGGAATAATGGAATTATATTTGCTCTTTCTTCTCTTCTGTACACTGGTAATCTTCACCTGTATTCTATATCACTGAGGGATATATCTCACACTCACACACTGACGTTAGTTGGGGTGTGATTTTAAGCTAATAGTCACTTGGACTAGTAAATTATCAACGTGTAATTATATTCTGGGTAGACGATGAGACGCCGCACTTCTATTACTTTTATCTTTAATTCTGAGCTATGCCCTATGTAATGAGATTACTATATTCTGAGTAGGACGACAATTAGTCGTGATTTACACCCATCTAACTGGTTCAAGAGTAGATGCCATACTGGCGAATTTGGTAAGATTCGTGTTAAACGCAGTGATGCGTGAGAATTGATGATATCGATTGTGATCGGAAGGATGGCGTTACTAGTATGATTATATGTCAAAGGTGAGCTAAGGAGCCTAAACTCGTATAGCCGCGCGGCGGTAATTTGAATAAGTAGAAATGTGCAGACACATTGTCACAGATCCCCCCACTAGACGTAGGCTATATGGTTGAGGGTGCGTTTCTCATTCAGCAATACATTCTTTCTCATACGTAATCTAGGAACATAATTGATAATCCAGAACATGGTAGTATGGAATAATATAGTTTTATTATATGAGCGAGCAGAGAGCGAGTGACTATAGTGGTGGTTAGCTTAGTGTTATATAGTATAATGGAGTAACAAAAGAAAATTTGTACGAAAGGAAGAACATTCTTAGAGACTTAGGTTAGCGAGAGTACAAAGATTCGTTACTCTGGTTGCTATCTAACTTATTCTTATAATTAATTGGAAATCATATGTTTACGTAATAAAAAATAAATCATGACTCTTATAATAGAGTATCTGGTTCGCTTAGACTAGGTTTCTAATACGCGTGGTCACACGGACGACTCTAGTAACTTAGGGTAATTAAATACTAGGGTTGGCCTGTCGTTGGAGACTCAAATCCTAAAGTAACAAAATTAAATGTAAAATCTTATAATAAATCAGGCACACGTGATCGTGTGTTATGAACAAGGTACGGTAAATTTAAAGAAGTCATAGCCGGGTTCTTTGGAGATTTGTCAGGAGAGGTATCTTTGGTTTATATAAGGGAGGAGGATTCCACGACTAGTTGTTGCGATAGTTTGCGGGTTTTCCCCTTAGGCGGCGGCGAAGGTCGCGATGGTAGGCCTGTGTAGATGTAGAAGGTCTAGATTCTTCACCACTATCTGGGTACAAGTCGGCGAGAGGAGTTTTGCCTATCTTGGAAGAAGACTCCGTTTGAGTTTTGGTGGAAGCAGTTGCTTTAAAAGTCGGAATGGGTCCTTTATATTGGTTTTGCCATGCTAGGTGTTCAGGAAAACGATCCTGACATTCCTTGCAGTTGGAATTCAACAAGTTAAGATCAGTCCCACATTTGTGGCAACGTCCCCGAATGATCTCCTGTTCCTTGTCGTGAGCAAATGGACAGTTTTTCTTAGAGTGGTGGGGGGCTCCACACCCGTGACAGAAACCGCTGCGATATGGGTATGGACACTGTTTAAACTTATGTTGCGTAGCACGACAGTTTAGGCATCCTTTTTCTGTCGTTTTCGGCCGGTAGGTGAGAAAAGTATTGGTGTTGCTGTTTCTTAGATTCGTTTTGGTAACTGGAGAGTTTTGATCCTGGACATATTCGTGAAGTATCTTCGACCAATCGTTTCCGGTGATGCGCCGAGCGGTGGAACGTTAGTTTGGATTCGTACGGTGTTGGTCGCAGAGCGTGGTGCAACTGGAGCATTTAAGAGTCGCTCTAGAAGTGACTGGCGTGAGCTGGATGGCTTGGGAAGCACTGCGTTGGCGTAATCGGTAAATGAGCACGGTAGAGAAATTTTTCGTGGTTCTTGGCTCGGGATTTCGTATGGTTTGGCGTCCCATTCTTCAATGATGGTGCTTCTATCTATCCTTACTGGCCCATCGTTAGGAGGTGTTAAGCCAGAATGTTCTGATGGTGGAGGGAAGAATGGTTTTGGTGTTTTGAGCTCTTGTTTTGGGAGTATCAATTCCTCAATTGAGCCGCTCTCTGCAACAACAACTTAAGTCGACTTAAGTGATTTTTTTAGGGACGCTTACCTCGGTGTTCCGTACACTATTAGCTATATTCCCTGTAAATTTCGGATGTTTCTGTCGACTTTTGACGCTACGATGACCATAACAAGCGACGCGCCCACCGTGCTCGAGCTCGTCAGTGGTCGCTCCGGCGTGGTTCAGTACGCAAAGTACATGCAACGGCAATGATTCGGCTGAATCAGACGAAATAGACTCGGACTGAGCCTAAAAGATACCATCTTCTCAAACTGATTTGGTGATGTAACTTTTTTTTTATACGATATAACAGCGAAAACAGTTTTTCACCAGGATATTGGATTTTCCATGATGAATTTTGAAATTCTGACTTCAGATTCGTGATCAGCGAACCAGAAAACCTACGGATTCCAATTTTTATCAAAATCAGAATATTTCGAGATTTCTCACGCCATATTGGATTCGCCATTTTTAATTTCGGAAATTTGACTTCAGATTCGTGATCAGCGACCCAAAAAACCATCGGGGACCAATTTTTTTCAAATTTGATTATCTGTCATCGGGATATCGTCTGAAAACAGAGACTCGGGAAGTGAAAAAGCTGTTCTATGGAAAAACCCCTTAAGTCTCACTCCAAACCTTCATGTATCTCACCGTACTGCAAACTATATTCGATTGTTTTATATTCCTATATGACTTTTGGGTACCCCACCTACGTAAAAAAAAATTGGTTTCTTGTGAAATGCCTCCGTAAAATTGAAATACCAACCGTCGAATCTTTAATCGCCTATTTTCGACCAAAACTTAAGTCGACTTAAGATGTTGTTGCAGAGAACGGCTCAATTGTTGAATCAGAGTCATGTTCAGAGGACGACGTGTAATCTGAGAGGCTTGGTGGACTTGTTGGCGGGCTCTTCGGTTTTATTATAAGCTCAGGAGCGCTGGAATCTGAACTTCCAGTGGATGGAGCTCGTGATCGCTTAAGTGATAACTTTCCTTCTGGTGGAGCGTCCTGCGTGTTTGTCAATCCAGGATGATCCGTGGTTAGGTCCAATGGCTGGTCTTGGTTAGACACAATGGTGGGCTAGTCATAGGCGGAGCACTACCTGATGATAAATCTAGCGGGTGCGTTGGAGTCGCGTCACGTATAGGAGTTCCGGGTCTTAGGCTGGAAATACGAGCCAACACGTGTGTGTCTGCTAAGTCAGAGCCACGAAGTCTAACGAGCCTGACAACGGGAGAGGTTTCCCTAAGGCTGGACAGCCGACGGACTCCCCGTCGGGCAACCTGGCGAGTCCTGTTCATCTTCCCCATTTTGGTGAGAATGTCTTCTATGGCATTGGTGTGGAAATCTGGGTAAGGTTACCTAGGTAAAACAGGATTTGGATGTCAGTTTAGGCGTCGAGGATTGCGACGTGGGAATTTTAAATCTCTTATGTCGTATTTTCCTACCATTTTCTTATTCTTATCTACTATTTCCACGGTGGTGGGTGAGAAATACCTTGATACATAGGCTGGTCCGTCGTATTTGGGAGCCAGCTTAGCGCTGTAATTTTCTCCCTTTTTACTTAGCCGTTTCCGGGGGAAGTACACCTCGTCGCCCTCCCGGATATCGGGAACATTCGACGGGATGTTCGCGTTATGGCGATTTATTTGCCGGAATTATGTTTTAAGCAAGTGTTTTTCAGCTAAGTGCCGTATAGTATCGAGAGTGATCATTCTGCGAGCCCATGGGTCTTGTGAATCTAACTCGGATAGGTTTAGATCCTTATCGGGTGAGCTATGGCAGCGTGTCTCTCGACCAAAGTTTAAGAAATGAGAAGAATACTGAGTAGCAGCACTCTTAGTTGAGTTGCAAGCAAATTGCAGATCGGAGATGAACACAGGCCAGTCAGTTTGCTTAGGTGAGGTGAACGCAGCTAACATTGGTTTTATGGTTCGGTTAAGGCGTTCTACGGGGCTTGCGCAGGGATGTGCCAACGCGGTGGTCTTGTGTTCTACTCGAAATTCGGAATTTAGATGGTTTACCTGTTTATTGATAAACTCGGTTCCGTTGTCGGTGATTAAAGTGATGGGGTTTCCCCAACGATTATAGATTCGTCGTAATTCTCGAGCTACTAGTTTTCCGGATTGTTCGCGCAGGGGAATAAGTTCAATATATTTTGAATATAGGTCCTGTACAACTAGGATGTATTGCATTCCATCCGTGGATCGCGTGAGTGGTCCAACAGTATCTGCTGATACAACAGCCCAAGGAGCGATTGGTGGTCGGATATACATCTGGTGTTGTACCTTGTGTTGATTGAATTTAACTAATCTGCACGTTTCGCAATCGGAAATGAATTGTCGAATTTCTTCATGCATACCGGGCCAATAATGTTTTTGACGAATACGGTCGCATGTTTTATCAGTACCGAGATGACCGGCTTGTGGAGTGCAATGGTAGTTTTTCAAGATATCGGTGATTTGATCGCGGGTAGGAACAAGTTTCCAAGCGTCGGAGTCGCCTATATCAATTTTTCCGGGGTCTGGTCGGTAGTGATACAATTGGTCGTTCTCTAACTTCCAATCGGTTAAGACATCGGCATGTTTCTTAGTCATAGAGATTTTCTTTTTATACCATAGGGTATGTGAATCAGGAGGTGTAGTTGGGATTTCAATATTTAGGACTTGACTTGGTTCTTCGGTGGTTTCGTATTGACGTGACAAAGCGTCGGAAGCTTCGTCTTCCGTACCTTTGCGGTGAATTACCGTAATGTCGTGGGACAATAGTTTCATAGACCATCTTGCCAGTCTGCTAGTTGGATCCTTATGTGTGTACAACCAGGTCAACGCGGCGTGATCGGTCACGACAGTGAAGGGCGCACCTTCTAGGTAGCATCGCAGTTTGTCGACGGCCCACACGATTGCAAGACACTCTTTTTCAGAAGTAGTGTAGTTTTTCTCCGCGGGGAGTAGTGGTCGACTAAGGCACTGAATGAAATATTCGCGATTGTTATCAAGTCTATCGATTTGCGTAAGTACCGCACCTAATCCAGTATCGCATGCATCGGTATACAGGACATAGGGTAAGTTTGGATTCGGCGTATGCAGAACCGGTGCATCTAAGACGCGTTGTTTAGTTTCTTGAAAAGCCTTTTCTTCGACTTCAGTCCATCGCCAGGGGACGTTAGGACTGGAAAGTTTATTAAGTCGACCTTGAACTCGAGCAATGTTTTTCATGTGCCTATGGTACCAATTAACTAAACCATTGAAGCGGCGTAGTTCTTTTCGGTTAACGGGTCTCTTGAGTTCGTGTATGGCTTTTAATTTTTCAGGATCGGGTCTTAATCCGTTTTTATCAATAATGTGACCGAGGAATTTTACTTCGGAACGCGCAAATTTACTTTTGTCGCGATTAATTGTTGCCCCGAGCATTGCGAGGTGTTCATCCAGATTTTTGGAGACAATGACCCAATCGTCGAGATATGCAAAAACACAATTCTCCCAATGACGAGGAAGTTTTCGGTCTCGGAGTTTTTGAACTAAGTTACGTTTGAGTGCATCCATGAGCATTTGAAAAGTACTGGGAGCTCCAGTGAGTCCGTAAGGCATACGTTCCCATTGATATAAACCGCCATCTTCGAGAACGAAGGTGGTGTATTGTTTACTACTTTCCTCCATCGGAATCTGGTGGAACGCCTCACTGAGATCGATTGTCGAAATTAAGCAAGCTTCATGTAACGCGGAAAGGATTCGGTTCATGTTCGGTAACGGGTATGCCGGTTTTGCGGTTTGTTTATTGACACGGCGGAAAGCTATACAGAACCGATATTTTCCGTTAGGTTTAAGAACCATGACAGGGGGACTCGCCCAGATACTACCTTCGCTGATGGTAACGTATCCTTTATCTAAGAGTCTTGTTACTTCTTCTTTCATTAATTTGTTTACTACCGGACTTCGTCGATAAGGTTTGAGTCTAACGGGTGTCTCGTCGATGAGGTCGATTTTATGTGTAATAAGTTGTGTACATCCTTGAGGATGTTCAGATTCTTTTGCAAACTCATTGTTTAGAAATTCGGTTAGCCGTTGCTGATCAGTCGGAGTTGCCTCGTGGAGTGATAGCAAAGCTGAGACGGTGTCGCGAGGTTCGCATCGTTTATATCGGATGGGGTAGGTCATATCACTACCACTCATCTTCCATACTCGATTTCCCATATCAACACTAACCATGAAATTTATCCAAAAGTCCATGCCTAATAGTGCATCGGTAGCTAATCCGTCAAGGACAGTGAACCATTGTTCGCCATATTTATCTCCAACGTCGATCAAGAAAGGAGCACCGTATTTAGTTTTTAATACCGTACCGTTTGCGAGTCGAACGCCGGTGGTCGAAGTGTTGTCAGGTCGGGCAGATCCGAGACTTAGTTCGCGGACGCGTTCGAAAGCGGCGGGGCTAAGGTACGAACGTTCGCTTCCACTGTCAATAATTCCCGTTAACTCTTCTCCGTAAATCCAAATTTTTATAGGTAATTTCGCTGTGACTTCCGGAGGGGAATCGCCAGTTCCTCGCGTGTAGACGCGACGGTTTTCGATTCGGTCGATTATGTCCGAGTTATCTAGACGAGTTTTTAATTTAGTCGGTAAGTGATATTTACGTTGTAAAGCTCTAGGTGTTTCGGAGTTTTCAGTGGAATTATTGGAGACGGTATTGGTGGATGTAAGGACGTATAGGTTGGCTAAGTCGTCTTCAGGATCAGGCTCGTCAGACAAGCTTGGTTGACTGTTATCCATAGGATTAGACTTGGGAATGCTCATTGAACGTTCAGTTGGATTGACTTCCGTGACATGGTATGAATCACAGATGAAATCAGAGATATTGTCGTAGTCGTCATCAGAATCATCATGTAAGTCAATGTCAGCATCTGGTTGGGAAGTGAATTCGGGTTCAGGAATCGGATCGGTTAGTTCATTGAGTTTGGAAACATTTTCGCTTCTTATTTTACTAGAATCGCGAGCAAGCGGTTGTATTTTTACGGGTTGTACTGTAGGGGTTGTTTTGTTTGAGAGATTTGGGTCGGTATCCTTGGCTCTCGGGTTGTTACGGGGACACTCGGCATTGCGATGACCAAGGCCGCGGCATATATAGCAGACAACTCGATTAGGTTTCGTACAAGTACGTGAAAGATGTCCGTATCTTCCGCAGTTAGCGCAGAAGGTGGTGCTTAAGTCTCTACTCGCGTTCGCGGTAAAATTAGGGTTAGGTCGACCGTTATCGGAGGAAGTTTTCTTCGAGGGGTAGTTATTGAAACGTTTTGGAGAATTTAAGTTATTGGTAACGGTGTTGACTTTAGTATTCTTGTTTAGTCGTTCGAGTACGCGTTCCACGAGAACATCGATATGAGCTTTCTTATCATTAGTACCTAGACTCTGACAATCGGTAGGGTTAGAGGTTGAGATATCTTCGATATCGGAATCTTCCGCATATTCGTCTTCAGCAGTAATTGAACTCGCGGCGTTTAAACGTCATGTGCGCTGCGGTAAGTGACGTTTGTCGGTGCTGTTAGTATTACCTCTAGCTTGTCGTCGATACAGAATGAGTTCGTCGTACTCGCGTGTAGCTTTTAAGAGATCAAGGAAGGTTTTGAACTTTCCTCTATGTGATAGGAATTCCTTATAACGTGTGTTAAATTGCTTTTGATTAGTACGAATTTGCTCTTCCTCAGAAGGAGGATTATTCATTGTTGAGAATGATTCAGTTATCTTTGCTATGTAATCAAATCCGGTTTCGGAAGATCCTTGATCGCAGAGGGCGATTTGTCGGAGAATTTCAGCATCGGTTCCTTCGATACCAAATGCAGCTGAGAATTCTTCAATGAATTGACTCCAAGTATGCCACTTATGAAGTCTGGATTCTAACCAGATCAAAGCGGTGCCTGTAAAGCATTCGGTTAGAACTAATAATCTATCGTTGCCGACAATACCTTCCTGTTGACACCTTTGTTCGAGGGTTTTTAGGAAAGCGCGTGGTTTCTTTTCAGTAGGGAATTTTAATTTTCAAAGTTGAACGCGTTTAGTTAATCCATGTAAAGAAGGAGATCTTTGTGTTGGAGTTGGACGAGGAAGATCGTCAGGAGTTGTGAATGGATTGTATGATCTATTGGGTATATCTTGTCCGAATGAGTGTTGAGGAGGGACTTCACGTTGCTCGTTCTGGGAAGTATTAAATTCTAATGAAGTTAGAGGGTTACTCATGAACGGTGGAAAAGAATTCGCTTGGGGTATATGATTCGGTGAATCGCTCCTATTGACACTGGGTCTGTGGTTGTGAAGTGGTATAGCGGTGCTAGCAGTAGAGAGAAGCCTAGGGGGTCCTCGCTGAGTTGCGGTCTGATGCATTGGTGCAGGGACAGAAACCGATTCGAAAGTATAGCCTTTCGCTTGGGCTTCTAATATAATTTTTGTAAGGTATTCGTTCATGTTAGCGGAGTGTTCGCTGACATTAATGAGATCAGCCAGTTGGTTTGAGCAAGATTGCGATTGTGAACTACCGGTCGGTTGATTTAACGTTAGAGGAAACACGGTACGCGGCATCGCTCCGGTAGATGGACGATGTGAGTTAGGCATGTGCGACGGCGGAGAGGAACTTTCAGCTATAATTCGTGCAGCGTTCAAGGCAGCTTGTCTAGCTACGCGATTACTTTGTCTCCGGTCAGCGGTAAGAAATGGTGTATCCTGGGGAAATCCCAAGAGTTCTAATAGACGGGCTCTATCAGTTTGGTAGGCTGGAAGAATATCATTAGTAGCCTGATCAGTACTATTAGTATTTGTATTTACTGGGTGATTCGCAGAATGATCCATCTCGTTTTCCTCGATAAGAGTTTGTAAAGGCGGAGGGGTTGAATGTCTTTCCGAATTTTCCCTCGCTCTCGAGTGGGATAATCCTCCCGGGAATTCAGGATTCGATGGTAATGAGAATTGGTAATTATTCGCTGTATCACGGTAGGGGTGAGGTGTACCTCCTTGGGAGTTTAGTTGGTCTTCCATTTGGGAGTTTTCCAAACAACAGTTGGACCAGCTCGTACCAAGGTACTCCTCGAATCGCCTGATAATATTTTAGCTTATCAGTGGTTGGTATTATTTAATTTTGATTTTAATAATTAAGCAGTTAAATAGACTGAGTGAAAGTTAAAAGGTTGTTCTGGTATTCATATTACCTAGTAACAGATTCGAGGTTTCGAAATTTAGTATTATGTTCTATATAACAGATTGGAATTTCAGAATAATATTCCCAAATAACTTAATTAAAGTAATAATATTGTTTAATGAATTGGTAATTGTCATTGATTTGATTATTTATTGTTAAGCTCAAGAAAAGATATAGGTCCGTAGGTATACTGACCTGATTATATCGAAATTCGAATCAGCTGTTAGGTAGAATATACAGGGTGTCCCAGAACTAAGTGCAATAAATGATAGGGGTAATAGAGGGGGCCGAGCTGAGTAAATTGACCCAAAGAACATGTGGCCTCCGAGTCCGCGTTCGCGAGATACGATCGGTTAAAAAAACGCATTGGGCGCCGGCATGTAGGCAACCGCGGACACAGCAGGCAGCGGTTCGCAGTCTTTTTGATAAGCGCGATCTCTCTAAAGCGAGTCATAACACTTTTGAATTCGAAAATTTCAAACAAAAATACTTTTGATATGAAATTTTATTATGGAAACAAGTAATAATGTTGTGTTTGGCGGAAAATCAATGTCGAAAGTGTTTCTGTTTGAAATTTTCGAATTCAAAAGTGTTATGACTCGTATCAGAAAGATCGCGCTTATCAAAAAGACTGCGAACGGCTGCGTGCTGTGTCCGCGGTTGCCTACATGCCAGCGCCCAACACGATTTTTCAACCGGTCGTATCTCGCGAACGCTGACTCGGAGACCACATGTTCTTTAGGTCAATTTACTCAGCTCGACCCCCTCTATTACCCCTAACATTTATTGCACTTAGTTCTGGGACACCCTGTATAGGTCACAGCTATACTGTATGGTAGTCTATAAGAGACTAAGATAAGGTCCTACGCCTTTGTTGACATTATTTCAATAGCTTGGCAGGCTATGGCTGCTGCTGGACTTTGTACTTGTACCATGTATGGCTATAACGAATGTGTGTGTGTCGTGCGTGAGCGTATAGTGTTGCACGACTAATATAATGACACTATAGTATCCATGTATTTCTTTGTTCGAGATGATAAATTTTTTTTTTTTTTTTTGTTATAGGGATACTTGATATAAGCGGTTCTTTATGAACGTTTCCAAATTATAAATAACTTTGGGTTTTACGAAACGAAATATTTACTTATTATAACAGGATAATATCGGCAATTTGGCCGATTGGGTAAAGCCTTGTATATTGTGAACCACGTGTTGAATTGCATGCACGGGTATATGCAACTAAACTTTTAATCTAGTTGCGATCAATTTAGAAGACTTTATCCAGGAAATATGATAAGTTAATAATATTAGTTGAGCAATAATTTATGCAATTTCTTACGTGTTATTGTTCTTTAGTAATTATACAGTAAATACGAGAAGTGATAATACCTTTGTTTAGTAAGCGGCGTGTGTCGTTTATATCCAAGATGGACGTTGGCTTTGAGAAATCGATTCGCGGATCGATATTCAATAGTTAGATCAAGAGTGACGATGGCGCGCCTCGTGGCAGCGTCCGTTACTAGCGTCGAGTTTCCGCGGTAGGTTTGAATGTGATTTTGAACTTTGAATATCTCGTATCTGCTGTCGCGCTCTCGCTCTCTGTTTGTCGCGCTATAGTTATGGCTAGGTGTTATGAATATAGCTTAGAGTATATTACAACATATATATAGTGCGTCAGAACGAAGAAAGCCTCAACGGTTAGGACTGTTGTTGTTGTGTCGTATGGAGAGGTTATTCTGTATTATTCGTTCTATTATATCTAGATGACGTGATATCAGAAAAACTGAGCTAGAGAAGCGGATTAGGCTAATGCCTAAGAACAATGATTATAACAGCCAGAAAATATCCGTTATAACGGGAAATTTTGAATTGAGAATTCGCGATATGTACAATTTTTATATGAGAAAACTCAGAAAACAGATTAAACAAGGAAATATAAGTTAAACAGAACGATATAAATTAACATGCATTAATCCTAGTGTGAGTATGGCTACTCCCTATCCTACTTATCCTAGTTTTCGGGTTTTGTGGGTTTTTCCGTTTGAAATCTTTCTTTTTCTTTTCGCGCCTGCCCCACGTTGGGCGCCAAGAATGCAACCTGCCGTATTATCGAGGCCTCTTTAACGAGGGTGAGACCTCAATAACCGGGTGCACCGATGGCCTTGCGCGTTATGGGCGCCACCTAATTTAATAAATTAGGAAAATGTTTCTATTCTGAATAATGAGATATCCGTTTGTTCTGCCAGGGAAGCTGGTTTGAGACACTCAGGGTGAGGTTCGGGCACGTAGGCCCTCGTACCTATTTGGTTCTGACGCTGAGGCGTTCTTATTTCTGTTTAACATAAATCTGTACAATCTGTACTAATAAACTACATCACCAGATGATGCTCTCGATGGTCTCGATGAGAATCTTGTTAATCCTGAGGAAGGATTTGGAAATTTGAGGGTTGAATAATCGTATTCGAAGATGTAGAAAGGAATAATGGAATTATATTTGCTCCTTCTTCTCTTCTGTACACTGGTAATCTTCACCTGTATTCTATATCACTGAGGGATATATCTCACACTCACACACTGACGTTAGTTGGGGTGTGATTTTAAGCTAATAGTCACTTGGACTAGTAAATTATCAACGTGTAATTATATTCTGAGTAGACGATGAGACGCCGCACTTCTATTACTTTTATCTTTAATTCTGAGCTATGCCCTATGTAATGAGATTACTATATTCTGAGTAGGACGATAATTAGTCGTGATTTACACCCATCTAACTGGTTCAAGAGTAGATGCCATACTGGCGAATTTGGTAAGATTCGTGTTAAACGCAGTGATGCGTGAGAATTGATGGTATCGATTGTGATCGGAAGGATGGCGTTACTAGTATGATTATATGTCAAAGGTGAGCTAAGGAGCCTAAACTCGTATAGCCGCGCGGCGGTAATTTGAATAAGTAGAAATGTGCAGACACATTGTCACAAAGTGTTAGAAATACTGCAGTCAGCAGAAAAGCTTATACTACTATGTACGCCGGCGAATCAACGACCGGATGCCGGTGGAAAAGTGACGGAGTTGCCAATGCCGGGCCATCAAGATATAGATGCAAGTGTGTTTGAAAACGGCCAAGTGATGGCAAGTCGGTTGTGGCAAGATGCAAAATGCCCTGCAGGAAATCAGTAGTTGGTAACCAACACCGTTTCATTAATGGTTGGATACTGGTAAAATTTCACCGAAATACCGCTATTTTACATGTAGTGGGGCAGAAAAGGCTAGCCTACACCAGCACATGGCCAGCACTGCCAGTGCTGGGCCATTATGATTTCGGCAGTTCTGTGTTTGCTGGGAAAACTTCGCAACCAACTACGATTGCTGTGCAAACAAGGACCCCTACAAGAGAGAGAAGTTCTTGTAATTTCTGAAACAGAATCGTATCGAAGACTGAAGAGGATGGTAATCTCAGCGTATCTGGGAGAAACGAAGCGACGAATTACGAATTCATTGACATTGCACCAGATGGCAACTGTCTGTTTCGCTCACTAGCATATGCATTGCATGGTACTCAAGAGTACTATGAATCCATACGCTCAGCTATTTTTGAATTTGTGGGTCAAAATTGGTCCAATACGAAGAAACCCTGTATGCTATATGCCATGAAAACTACCGCTATAATAATTATCAACATTATCGATCCGTTATGGGTGCCGATGGTACCTTTGGCACTGATTTTTAAATCCCTTTTTTTACTATATTTTATCGAAAGCACGTCAGAATTTTGGTACGAAAAAATAGTGCATTTGAGACTTACGGATCAGTTGAAATAGAAGGAGTCGTCAAAACAGAAGACAATCACGCAAATATTTTATTCAGTGGTTCTGAAAGAAGCGGGCACCACCAATTTCTGAAAGTTACGAAGAAAAATGAAAAAATAATATCCGAGCAAGAACCATTGAATGACATGGAAGAAATCAATGAAACTAGAGGATTTGTAACTGATGATTTTGATGATAAATCAAGTGGTATGACTTCGGATATTAATAGCTGCGATAAGAATAATGAAAAGACAACTACAGAACGAAACAATAATTCAAAAATGATACCTACACAGCCAATAGTAACAAAATCCAGCAAGGAAACAACGTTGAAATCAGTACAAACTGATATTAGTAAACCAAAGACAAAAAAAATGAAAGAATATTTAGTATTCAGATCAGAGAGCCAAAAAATAGAGAATAGTTATCATAAAAAAAATCCCCCCGATGGAGATGACGAATATGATCTGGAGTCGCATATAGATTCCGATAATTAGGAAGTAGGAGCTGTTGGGGTATCGAAAAATCTCCAAGCAACAGTTGTATTCTGTATTTCTGAGCTCGATCGAGGTCGAGCGGTTAACCGGGCGCTCAGTCCATCAGGACCATTGTGCCCGGGCCCATAGGGGCACCTTAGTTTGTAGGCGCTGGGGTAACCTCCTAACATTTTGAGATTTTCCGGTGATGTAGCCAACATGTTATAACGTGCGTTGGCAATAATATTACCGTCATTTACACTCAATTCAATTTCTTCAATTTCTGGATCGTCAGTATTATTAACAGCCGATGATGAAGGCCTGGAGACATAATTCTTTCAGGTGCCTCAATTTTCCTCTCCAACATTTTAATTGAACCTAAATCAATTATGTATAATTAACTACCGAATTCTTTATGCAAAAATGTAAATTTGACTGAATTGATAATTTTAATACTGCAAAAGGCTCTCACCGGACACTTTAATCACTATTGCGTGGAAACATTTCCAGCCACCTGGTGCCATTTTCTTCGTATCGTGCCATTCAACCATACGTATACATTTTTTTCGGATCATGATCTTCGCTCAAAAATTCTTCGAAATCAAAATCCTTAATGTGTTAAATATCGATCCCTGGCGTCGTCTTTTTGTCATCTCTTCCACCTATCCATTTAACTAATACCCACATTTTTTAATGACCAAATAATTAATTAATTGATTATTTATTAAACCCGTTCACCTCCGCCAGTCATATATTATGTTTTGACATTCAACAATTGAAGACGAGCAAATCCTGACTCTGTGACAACGCTAAATTGAAAAACGAAAAACCCGCGTCGGTGTTAGCGTTATCACAGAGTCAGGATTTGCTCGTCTTCAATTGTTGATTGTCAAAACATATAGGGCTGGCGGAGGTGAACGGGTTTAATAAATAACACAGGCACACAAAAAAAAAAAAGTTATCTGAGTTTGAGACAAGACCCACATACTTATAGGTTTTTGGGTGCGCTGAATCCAAATCCGAGGTTAGATTTAGTCCATCACCCTCAGGTTTTCCCCTAGCTAGGGATAAACCCTAGGTAATTGCGTAATCCACATTTACTCTCATGATCTCGGAGAACCAGGTACTCAGACGTTGCCTAACTCAGGGGCTTACACTGAGTTCATGTAGAATCTAGAATCTTCTTATTGTCTGGGATCTGGTTTAGAGGTGGGGCAACCTCAGAGCCACGGGAATAACTTATTCATGCTATTGGCAAGGTTCTTCTTTATCTAGTAGTAAACCTGAGGGCGATGGACTAAATCTGACCTCAGATTCCGATTCAGCGCACTCGAAAACTTGAAGACCAGGGTTGCGTCCGGAATTGAAGAATTCATAAATTCTTGGACATCCTAGGGGTTTTTTCGTTTTGAGGTTATGTTCCCAGTGTTATTTATGATGAGTATATCTCGTTTTACATGAACTCAGTGTAAGCCCCTGAGTTAGGCAACGTCTGAGTACCTGGTTCTCCGAGATCATGAGAGTAAATGTGGATTACGCAATTACCTAGGGTTTATCCCTAGCTAGGGGAAAACCTGAGGGTGATGGACTAAATCTGACCTCGGATTTGGATTCAGCGCACCCGAAAACCTATAAGTATGTGGGTCTTGTCTCAAACTCAGATAACTTTTTTTTTGTGTGCCTGTGTAATCAATTAATTAATTATTTGGTCATTGAAAAATGTGGGTATTAGTTAAATGGGTAAGTGGAAGAGCTGACAAAAAGATGACGCCAGGGATCGATATTCAACACATTAAGGATTTTGATTTCGAAGAATTTTTGAGCGAAGATCATGATCCGAAAAAAATGTATACGTATGGTTGAATGGCACGATACGAAGAAAATGGCACCAGGTGGCTGGAAATGTTTCCACGCAATAGTGATTAAAGTGTCCGGTGAAAGCCTATTGTATTATTAAAATTATCAATTCATTCAAATTATACATTTTTGCATAATGAATTCGGTAGTTAATTATACATAATCGTTTAGGTTCAATTAAAATGTTGAAGAGGAAAATTGAGGCACCTGAAAGAATTATGTCTCCGGGCCTTCATCATCGGTTGTTAATAATACTGACGATCAAGAAATTGAAGAAATTGAATTGAGTGTAAATGACGGTAATATTATTGCCAACGCACGTTATAACATGTTGGCTACATTACCGGAAAACCTCAAAATGTAAGGAGGTTTCAAACAAATTGGAAAAGTCAGATATTTAATATAGATATTTTTTACTCGAAAAATTTGTATCGTTATGTATTATACAGGGTGGTCCATTTTAATCGATGCAGGCGAATATCTCGAAAACTAACAATTATAAAAGAAAAAGTTTTATACAAAACTTGGAGGGTTTCGAGGGGGAAAGATAATGCTGATATGTGTTGACTTGTGGATTTCGCCAATTCCGAGATTTCGCAAGCAACTTCGGATTTTAGATAGGGAATACATGTTTTGGTTGAGGGCATCTGATAGCGCGATCAAAGACTCATTCAACCACGCAAGCAAAAAAAATTGGAAAAAAAAAATTTTGCAAAAAAAAATTGGAAAAAAAATATTGCAAAAAAAAATTTCGCGAATTTTTTTTTTTCTCTTGCAAAAGATTGTGCTTTTTTGTCCCTAGCTTTCGAACACATTCATTGTTCATCACTTTGCGTTATTGATCTACGATTTTTTTTTCAATAATCTGGTACATTCAATCTTTCCAATTTCAAAATTGGCGAGAAAAATTTTGAGCTAGAGTGATGAACAATGAATGTGTTCGAAAGCTAGGGACAAAAAAGCAATCTTTTGCAAAAAAAAAAAAAAAAATTCGCGAATTTTTTTATTCCAATTTTTTTTTGCAAAATTTTTTTTTCCAATTTTTTTTGCTTGCGTGTTTGAATGAGTCTTTCATCGCACTATCAGATGCCCCAAACCAAAACATGTGTTCCCTATCTAAAATCCGAAGTTGCTTGCGAAATCTCGGAATTGGCGAAGTCCACAAGTCAACACATATCAGCATTATCTTTCCCCCTCGAAACCCTTCAAGTTTTGTATAAAACTTTTTCTTTTATAATTGTTAGTTTTCGAGATATTCGCCTGCATCGATTAAAATGGACCACCCTGTATATAAAATAAACATTTTAAAAAGAAATTTGCCGCTAATTTTTTCACGTAATCATATCAAGAATTTTTAGCTTTTTTTATCCTAGCAATATATGAGCCATTCCACGTCAGACCGGACAAAATAAATCAAAAAATGACCTCGATGTTACCGATTTCGCTATAATTTTTTTTACGAGTTCTATGGAACAAATAAATTTGTCGAACAAATTTTTTTTGCCTCTATTTTCCAAGTTACACGGGGGTGAAATTCAGGAAAAAGAGCCAAAAATCGAAAACATACTCCCCTTCAAACGGTCATATCTTTGATTGTATTCATCCTAGAGACTTCATTCAAAAACCATTTTAAAGCTATTGAATGCCACTGTTATTATATATTTATTTAATTCTGCGGAAACAAGCAATTCTATTTCTTATAAACAAATATATTACTCAAATGTGATTTTCAAGTCAAGGGCCACGCGATAACATTCTCAAAAAAATATGAGCGTATTCCTTGATCAATTCTCTACAAAATCGTTATTTCAATTTTATGGAGAAACGATGGAAACTTATTTATAAGCGACGGCGCGCGCTGCCACCCAAAAACCCGGTTCAGGTACGTGTGGCTAGCATGAGAAAGCATCAGTGGGCATGTTTACGGTCATATCTTTGGTTGTTTTTATTCGAGAGACTTCTTCCTAGAACTATTTCAAAGCTATTGAATGACGTGTATTCATATATATTAATTTGATTCTGCGCACGGTGTAAGAATAATAGGTGGTCCGACTGCGGCTTGGCTGCTGTGATTATTTTGGCATAGTTCGGTGCACATCCACCAGACGGCTACGAGTCTGTGGGACCATGATCCACAATAATGACGGCGCGCATTGTTCGAAACGGAGGAGGGTAATTTTAGGTTAATCATAAGTTTATTGAACAAAATGCCGCGATTCACTGTCATTATTGTTTACGATATGGTCCCACAGACTGGTGAACGGGGACCGAATTATGCTAAAATAATCACAAGCCCTAGTATTGCGGGGATAGGGTAGTCGGACCACCTATTATTCTTACACCGTGATTCTGCGGTAACAAACAATTCTATTTGTTATAAACAAATATATTATTCAAACGTGAATTTCAACGCAAATACCACGCGATAAAATTATCAAAAAAATATGAGCGTATTCCTTGATCAATTCTCTACAAAATCGTTAAGTCAATAGGAGGGAGAACCGATGGAAACCATGTGAAAACGATTTATTTATAAGCGACGGCGCGCGCTGCCGCTGAAAGACCCGGTTCGGGTACGGTTTTTCGGTGGCAACGCGCGCCGTCGCTTATAAATAAATCGTTTTCATATAGTTCCCATCGTTTCTCCATAAAATTGACTTAACGATTTTGTAGAGAATTGATCAAGGAATACGCTCATATTTTTTTGAGAATGTTATCGCTTGGCCCTTGCTTTGAAAATCACGTTTGAATATTATATTTGTTTATAACAAGTAGAACTGTTTGTTACCGCAAAATTAAATAAATATATTATAATAGTGTCATTCAATAGCTTTGAAATGGTTCTTGGATGAAGTCTCTATAGGATAAATACAATTAAAGATATGACCGTTTGAAAAGGAGTATGTTTTCGATTTTTGGCTCTTTTTCCTGAATTTCACCCCCGTGTAACTTGGAAAATAGAGGCCAAAAAAATAAAAAAAATTGTTTCATCAATTTATGTGTTCCGTAGAATCCGTAAAAAAAATTATAGCGAAATCGGTAACATCGAGGTCAGAAAGCTGTCCCTGACGTGGAATTGCTCATATATATACTAGATTATATGGTAGAATATATGCCAGAATATATACTGGAATATATGCCAGAATATATACTGGAATACATGCCAGAATATATACTGGAATATATGCCAGAATATATGCTGGAATATATGCTAGAGTATACAGGGTGATTCAGAATGCGTGACGAATCTCTTGAGGGGTTGATCCTTGTCAAAATTGGGTTAGAAAGTTCCTTAGCCATTTTTCTGAAAAATGATTTTTTTTCTTGGAAATTTTTTTTTCCAAAAAACCAAATAAGAAACTTTCACTTAGGGTGGTATTCATAGTCGAATCTTATTTCCAAGACAGTCTCAAGTATTGTCTCAAGACACCATTCAGATGCATAGTTGACAAATTAGACGATCTCAAGATTCGTAAATGAAGTTGGTCTTGGCGAAGCAGATCTTGTTGAAAACGGGACTTGTATGGTCCTATAGTCCGATCTTATTTACAATAAGCACTTCTTCAAGTATGCCAAGTTTCATAGTCAATCTAGTCTATCTTATTTGGTGTCTGATACTGCGAACAAGACGTTCTTTCTCGAGACGAGTTCGGACACGACTTGAGACCCATCTGATTGAAGTGGAATATCAAACGAAATTCGTGAAATTCGTAATCTCAATCTAAAGTGTATGGACAGTTCCAACCTATAAATGGATAATTTGAACAACATTTTTGATGAGCCCGATGAAGATATTTTGTACAGCGACGATGAAGAAGGTGATCAAATAGGTGTACGACTCCCAAAAAGATACATCCGCGATGGCCAAAATCCGTTCGATTTATTTTCTGATGTGGAATTTAAAAAGCGCTACAGATTTAGTAAGGACGCCGTGATGAACGGCATTTTACCGTTAATTCACGAACCGCTAACAAAAAATAATAACCGTGGATTGCCAATCGCTCCAGTTTTCCAATTGATAACTAGTCTTCGATTCTATGCGACTGGCAGTTTTCAGGTAAGTTCAACCCTTGTGATGTATAGAATGTTCTCCAAAGGCAAATTGCAAATGTAGAATTGTTCAAAGGACTCAAAGTCCGAATTTTAAAATACCTAACTATAATTTGTGTATGGTATATTCCTTCTCATAATCATTTCAATCAATTAGCTCGTGTGTGCAGACTTGCTGAGCATTTCACAATCATCGGTGTCACGAATTGTCTTTCGCGTATCAGCTCTACTTGCAGCACAAATGCGTGACTATATTAAAATGCCATCTACTCGAGAAGATCAGACTGAGAACAGGCGATTGTTTAAGCAGCTTGGAATGGACGGTGATGGAATAGGACTTCCAGGAGTCGACGGAGCAATTGATTGCACCCACATTCGCATGACTCATACAAATTTTTTGCGATTCCAAGAAACACATAGAAATCGCAAAGGATGGTTTTCTCTCAACGTGCAGGTAGGTACCGACCCAAGTGATAACATCATTTTCAATTTCCCACGAATTATGAATTATGACTGTGTTTTATTCCGACTGAAGGCGGTTGTTGGACCCCGTATGGAAATATTAGACATCGTTCCAGAGTGGCCTGGCAGCGAGCATGATAGTCGAATATTTCATAACTCACGAATCTACATGCGCTACACAGAACGGCTGCTATCTGGTGTTCTTGTCGGGGATGCAGGTTATCCAAGCTTACCATTTCTTCTAACACCCGTCGCTAACCCTATAACTGTTGCTGAGGAAAGGTAACCGAACAATCCATCGCCCCTTTGTCTATACAGCCATTTGACAAATTTTTTGCTGCAGGTATAATTATATCCAGAGCAGGACCAGATGCGTCGTTGAACGGCTGTTTGGCGTTTGGAAGCGTATGTTTCCATGTTTATCAAGAGGTATGGCGAACAAACTCATCTGTGTGACGACAATCATCGTAGCATGTGCTGTTTTGCATAATATGTCCCTTACCATCGATGAAATACTACCTGAAGACGATGAGCTGCATGAAGAACACGAACTCATACCTGAAATTCCAGCTCCGATACGACCAGGGGAAGGTACGGCGATGCGGAGGGCTCTTATTGAACGATTGTTTCATGCGCTATGAATAATTTAACTGCTAATAAAAAATATACCTATACATATACAAAGAGAGTAAGGTTGTGTGTTATAAGTTTATTTTATTAAAAAAAAAATTTGAATCATGTTCAGTGTATTAATTTAATTTTTTCTATTTATTAAGGGAAGACCCTGCTGAGATTTCGCCCGAAATCGCTCAAGAAATCGATTTTCTGTTTTTGCCGGAAAATTACTCCCGGGGCTTGTCCCCACCTTGTGAGAAACTTTCAAGGCCCTCCGATTTTTTTTGGTTCATTGGCAGCGAATTTTATAAATAAAATCGATGAAATTTTTTTTTTTTGCATTTCTTTCGTGATTATTTTCCTCTAGAATTCTAGAATTCTAGAATTCCATCAAAATACTATTGAATGGGAATATAGCAATATAAAAGGTCAAAGTTTGAAAAACTCGGTAAATTTGACGCTAATTTGAAATTTGTGACGTCACAACTCCATGTAGTTCGGGATCGAACCACCTGTAGCACAGGGCATGATCGACTATTGGTAACTGTATCTGAAGCGTAGCCACCTCGTGGTCAAAACCAGTACTACTCAAATTGGGTCATTCATGTATCTTTATGGCGAAGACGTGTTCGCCATCTGGTATTCAAAATTTGAACTAGTGAAACAGTACCTTGCGTCCAGTTACCAATTGTTCACGCGCTTTCCTGCGTTTAGTGGTTAGTTTACTACGAACTGGCATCTTGGTGACAGCAAGTGTAAACTACTCTGCAATTTTGTGATTTTCACTCATTGCGAAACGAAAAAATCTCAACGAAAAAAATGGATTCGATTACCTCACGGTGGCGCAAGTCTAGACAACGCCCAACGTCCAAAAACAAGCAGGGTAAAAAAAATCTTGGAAATAAATTCCAATCGAAAGACTTTCCCTCTGGAAAACAAGTTGGTCATCAACAATTGCTTGACGAACCGGAGTCTAGCCCATCTAGAATACAATCAGGACCGAAAAAGATAAGTAACCCTCTAGGACCTAGTACATCATCTACTAGCAAAAGAAAAATTGAAACTTTTGTTTCATCACAGTCGTCGGAGCCAGGCGATGCTTGTAAAAATTATTTATTTGTGCATTCCAGTACCTGGCAGGAGCTTTTTGAAAATTTAGCATGCGCTGAATGTGGACAGAAGAGCCTCGCTGGGCAGATGAGAGAACGAAGAAGATTCGCAGCATGGCTGTGCGTCAAATGCGAAGACTGTGGCTTTCTTTCCGCACAAAGTTTTAGGAGTCCGCGAACAACAGACAACATCAAGCGGCGACCGTTCGATGTCAATAGAAAAATGGTGGAAGTTTTCTCAGAATCTGGAGGGGGACATGCTCAAATGCAAAAGCTTGGAGCAACAATGGGCATGAGCGTGATGGCATCCCAGACATACTTCGCACATTCAAAGCGATTGGTAGACGAAGGTGAGTCGCTAAAAGAAAAGGTGCTTGCCAAGGCTCGCGACGCTGTTCGACAGGCTCATGTGAACAGGGACGAACAGGTGATGAAAATCAGTACCAAGATTTTGAAAGAGCGGGACACTCAACGGAAAAGAAAAGGCGAGTGGCAGAATGAAGCACGACGAAAAAAGCTTCGGCGTGCTGTCAAATTGACAAAGGCGCAGCTTGAAGCTTTGAACATCAGAAAGGAAGGGACAACTTATGGAGCAGGACAGTTCTAGGCCAGGAGATGTCGAACCAACATTCAATAATCATTCAATAATAATAATAATAATGATAACAATAACAATAACAATAACAATAACAATAACAATAACAATAACAATAACAATAACAATAACAATAACAATAACAA
Organism: Tenthredo mesomela; assembly: GCA_943736025.1. NCBI lineage: Eukaryota > Metazoa > Arthropoda > Insecta > Hymenoptera > Tenthredinidae > Tenthredo > Tenthredo mesomela. The sequence goes on from OX031021.1 coordinate 18,189,222, forward strand.
TAACAATAACAATAACAATAACAATAACAATAACAATAACAATAACAATAACAATAACAATAACAATAACAATAACAATAACAATAACAATAACAATAACAATAACAATAACAATAACAATAACAATAACAATAACAATAACAATAACAATAACAATAACAATAACAATAACAATAACAATAACAATAACAATAACAATAACAATAACAATAACAATAACAATAACAATAATCAATTATTTGACCCCCACTATTACTCTATTAGAATCCTCATTTTTGTTTTTAATTTTATTCCATGTGACGGTGAACCTGAAAATGTCGAGCGAAGATAATCCGTGCTCCGAGATATGTCGGAGCAAAAGAAATCGAGGCTCTGAGATGCGTTCATCAGAAAGTGTAACATTATGACCTCGGACCATGTATTCTGAAGAATTTATTTAATTTGTACCAATTTTCATTAAAATACGATTTACTCAAAACTACATTTTCAGCTACGCTAAAAACTTCTTGCGTCATTGTTTTGCTCCGATCAACTTCTCCTTCGAAGAGGAAGTTCACACATACCTTATGCACAAATTCACTGATCAGATTTTCCAAATTGTATAAGGAACCTACTTTCCAAGTCTCAAATAACATGAAAAATGCAAAACATTTGGAAGTGAAAATATTAAATGCTCTTAAAAAAGAACGAAAAATTAATTCGCAAATCTGATCAGCAAATCTCTTCGCCTGAGTGTCTCAAAGATTGTAGTTCAAGATAAATATGATTCGATTAAAGTTATGACGCAGGGGACTTTTTGAAGTTCAGTGTGTTTTTACCATTAAATGTTGCGTAACTTCCACATTTATCAAGTAATCTGTGAGATCAAGGTGGGATTTTCTTAGTTTCTGAGTACACTTTCACATGATCTAAAAATAATTTCAATTATGAAAGAAATGTCGAAGTTTTGAGTTTCACCAGGGTCTTCCCTTAATGCTGTATTGCAATACATATTTGTTATAAAATGTATGCGTGAGTATATTTTTCAAGTGCAATCATGATTTTTGTTGGAATTCTAGTTCAACTAGCTTAAGTTTGGCTTCCGCAGCTTTCATTTCCAAGAGCTGAATTCCCATCAAATGTTTCTTCTTAATTTCGTTCATGTCGTTGTCGTGTTCCCTTTTTATCTTATTCAACATTTCTTCGTGTTTCTTCCTCATTTCAAATATCTAATTTTCATGTGTGCAGCGAATTTCTGCGAGTTTTTCATCATGCTCGATTAACTTCTTGATCCGCTCAATTTTAAAGTCAACTTCACTAGTTTGAGAAGCATTGCGATTGGGAATCGAAACTCGGGCCTTTTTTGATGGAGGGCCAGACTCTGCTGTAAGATTAAATTCCGTTACCCTATAACGATTCAGAGAAATAGTACACTATCTGCGGTTGATTTACAGGAACGGTTCATTTTTTTTTTTCACAGTCATCTAGGTTAGTATCGTCGAATTAACCGGCGATATCGGTTCAGTAATAAAAAAATTATCAATGAACAACTCGTTCGTGCATGTTCATCATTTTCGCGAGAATGAGGAATGTATCCGTTACAAATTGATGAATGATTAAACCAAAATACGAACCGTCCATAAATCAACCACAGCCTGTGTCCATGACGCCTGTGTGAAATGTCATGATTCAATATAAAACCAATTACTACTTACGGCGCATGGTAGACGCTGTCTGTATTTGGATCTCTGGAATGCCGTCTTTTATGATTTCTATATTTTTCGGTCGCTCTCCCCTGTCGCATCGTTCATTTTCTGAAATGATAGTGTGATATCGGACAATATCAGAAAATGCATTTGAATAAATTCCATGTAATTATTGAGTTCTAAAACCATAGGTTTATTTATACCACATATATTGATAACGTCCAAGCTGCTCGTTTCACCTACGTCTTTATCTTCGGATTCCGTATACAGAATTTCGTAAGCGCCTAGAATGAAAATTTTATATACGCAATTGAATTGAGCACTCATTCAAAAGCATGAACTTCGAATACTCACTATCTATTTCAGTGTCACTCAGGGTAGATGTGAATAGAACAGGTGCGGTGACCATGAGATGCGGAGCAATTAAAGCGACGCCAGCGTCGATATCTGCAGCTGGCTCTTCCGGTCCTCCTCCTGTAGCTAGTCGACTCTGTTTTTCTTTTGTAAGCGCATCTCGATGCGCATGTTTAGTATTGGTCCATAGTTTCTTTAACTGGGCTACTGTTCGCTACACGAGAACACGTATTTCAAGGTAATGACATATGATGACAGAAAAATACAATTATGTAATCGATCGTTTTTATATGGAAAAGATCAGTGTTATCATCGAAATCATGGTATGCAATCCTCCATGAAATTAAAATGAATGGAAATCCGAAAAAACGATGTGTCACAATTTCATACTTATTGAGACGAAATATGATGATGCATCAAAAAAATTATTCACTCACCTCTTGCGTAATAGTTTGACTAGCATTATATTCTGCAGTGATTCTAGCCCACGCTTTATCTTTAGCTTTATTCGAAGCACCATCACTTTTTTTGTTTTCTATAACACTTTTATGTGTTAGCAAAATTTCAATAAAAAGCTTTTTCTCACACGGCGTATAATGACGCGATACCACTGCTTGTTTATTTGACATTTTGTATAATGAACCATGCCGAATTAAAAACAAACAAACTGGTTGCGACGGTCAACAATTCATAATATCCGCGCGCTGCATATCTGGCGCGCTGATTGGGCGATCTAACAGAAAATAGACGGAATTTCCCGAACAGAGAATAGGCAAACGCTCAAGCATGGTCTTCATCAAGACTATCTTGGCAGAAATGAGATCGTCTCGAGCATGGCCTTCTTGACGAAGTTTGTCTCAAGACTGGACTATGAAACATACGTATAAATAAGAAGATCTTTATCAATAAGATGATCTTCACCAAGGCAGCCTCAAGATGTGATTTGAGACCTGACTATGAATACCACCCTTAGAATCTCTCTAATATTGAAAAAAAAAAACTCATTATCATCATATGGGATTCTTTAAAATTGGCAAAAGATATAAAAGAAAAAAAAAAAAAAAAATTGTTGAAAAAAAACTTATCTGTCGGAAAAAAAAATTCCAAGGAAAAAAATCATTTTTCAGAAAAATGGCTAAGGAACTTTCGATCCCAATTTTGACGAGGATTAACCCCTCAAGAGATTCGTCACGAATTCTGAATCACCCTGTATATGCCGGAATATATGCCAGAATACATGATCTTGACATATATGCTAGAATATATCTTTGGGTAAATTTGAGTATATCTTAGCATATATGATTTCATATATGCTAGGATATATTCCATGCATATATCCCAGCACATAAATTTTTTTATGGGGGGGGCCGGGGGGGGGGGGGGGGGACCACTTGAGCAAATTGCAGTAGCCCTCCCGCCCCCATGTCTTCGATTTTCATACCTGCGCTGTAGATTTCACCGAGGGCCTCCTTCCGAGGTCCCTCTAGGCCCGTACGACGTGTTATCAGGTGTAGTGGGGTTTCTTCTTCCTCCCCGCATATGGTGCAGAGTGGCCCGTCTCTGAGCCCCATCCGAACCATGTGCTTTCCTGTGAACCAGTGGCCGGTGACAAGTTCCACCAGGAGCCTGAGTCTGGTTCTTTCCAGGTTGGTGAGTGGGGGGCCTATCTCACGGGAGGGCCCTTGGAAGAGGGCCCTCGTGTGAGCCATGCCTGGTGCCTGTGTCCATAGGTCCGTGAAGCGGTGTTCAGTCTACTTACTCGCTAGGCCCTTGGCGTGAGTCGGGGGTAAGCCTATAAGGCACCCGTCGTCGACCCTGTTGCGTAGAGCCCCTGCCTTTGCCAATCAGTGCGCCTCCTGATTGCCATGTATGCCGCTGTGACCTGGCACGCATAGCAATTTTACGCGATTTTCGCGGGATATCTGTGAGAGTATCTCCGCACATTCTCTGACGAGCCCGGATCTAACGACGCAGGCGCTGAGAGATCGGAGCGCCGTCAGGCTGTCACTACATATGAGGTATTCCATACCAACTCGACCAATGATTTTCCCTCACCATTTTTGATTTGCTTCATAATTTTTTCTACGGTTACTCCAACTCTAACACCCACTCATGAATTTTTTCAAATTTTTTCCATGAATCGTTATTTATTCATGATTTTTCGAAACTTCGAACAGTGCGACACCTTCGATTTTTTTGAAAAAAATCTCAAAAGTTCTACTTTCGAAGACGATCATTTTGACCCCCAGTCGAAAGTGGAAACTCTTTTCCTCATGTTTATATTGCTTATTTAAGAGAAAAGTATTTCGTAAACGTGGTGGATAATGGCTCCCAGAATTTTTTCAATGCAAATGAATTGTATCTTTAGGATGATGGGTTGTAACCATCAGAGATACGTTTCATTTTATTTTCGAAAATTATTATTATTATTATTATTTTTTATTTTAAACGTAGTTCGTTGGAAGGATTTTATTTTGTCTCACAATAAATTATTGAAGCACTATAAAAAAGAAAATTGTTTTTCGTGTTTGAAAAATATTTAACCCCCCCCCCCCCCCCCGCCCCAAAATAAAAAATTAACAAAAAAAAATAATAATAATAAAAAAAAAAATAATAATAATAATAATAATAAAAATTTTCGAAAATAAAATGAAACGTATCTCTGATGGTTACAACCCATTATCCTGAAGATACAATTCATTTGCATTGAAAAAATTTTGGGAGCCATTATCCACCACGTTTACGAAATAATTTTTTCTTAAATAAGCAATATAAACACGAGGAAAAGAGTTTCCACTTTCAACTGGGGGTCAAAATGATCGTCTTCGAAAGTAGAATTTTTGAGATTTTTTTCAAAAAAATCGAAGGTGTCGCGCTGTTCGAAGTTTCGAAAAATCATGAATAAATAACGGTTCATGGAAAAAATCTGAAAAAATTCATGAGTGGGTGTTAGAGTTGGAATAACCGTAGACAAAATTATGAAGCAAATCAAAAATGGTGAGGGAAAATCATTGGTTGAGTTGGTGTGGAATACCTCATATGTAGATGTGTTTACCCCTGAGTTCCCTCGTCCGAATCTTTTTGGCGCAGGTCAGTATGGCAAACACTTCAGCCTGGACAATCGAGGCTGTGGTCCCGAGCGCGAGCAATACGCTCGTTTTCGGTCCCTCGCTCCAGATTCCGGCCCCGGCCCCTGTCTCGGTCTTGGACCCGTCTGTATACCATACGAGTCCCCGTGGTGAGAGTAGGTTGTCCCGATCTTCAGACCAGGTCTGTCTGTTCGGTACTTCTACACTATAAGTTGTCTCGAACTGGTAGTGGTTGGGGCAGCGGTCCCCGCCTTGGGTTAGGTTCACCTGCGGTGCCCCTTCCTTCAGTAGTATCACCGTGTGTCCTACTCCAGTTCTCTTCCAGTGTCCTTGGCGCATCAGGCGCAGGGCTGACTTCCAGGCCTCCGCCTCTACCGTAATGTACGGGGGCGGGAGGTTCAGGAGAGCTCCCAGGGCGAGCGCGGGCGAGGTTCCAAGCGCCCCCGTTATCCCCAGGCACGCCAGCCTGTATACCCGTTCCAGTGTCTTCCTTAGCGTGGATTTGCCCATGGCGGGCCACCATACAACGGATGCGTATGATATCTGAGGCATAAGGATAGCTGTGTATATCCACTTGACCACCCTGGGTTTTAGTCCCCAGGTTTGTCCTACCATCCTCCTGCATGCCCAGTATGTGACCGTGGCCTTCCGTGCCTGCTTGGACACGTGTTCCTTCCACGATAGCTTGCTGTCCAGGTAGATGCCTAGGTAGCGTACCGTGTGTGAGAGTTCCAGCTTCGAGCCAAAGATCTCAACGGGTCCCATTTCGAAGCGTCGTTTTTTCGTGAATACTACCATCTTAGCAGTGGCGGATTTACACATTTCCCAAGTATAGGCTGTTAAATTTTTGCCGCCCTTACCTCTACAATTGTCAATTCCTAGATTATTTATACAATCCAACAATTTGGTTGAAATTACACAAGAATAGTATTTTTCGTACCTAGGCCGTAAAGTGGGATTTTACGGCCGAGTGAGGATGACGCGTCCGAGGACCAGCGAGGCCGAGGCGAGCCGTCCGAGGAACGCACAATCCTCACGAGGCGGTAAAATCTTACGGCCGAGGTGCGAACAACATTTTTTGATCGAGAATCCGTAATAAGTACGCGTTTTCGGTCGTGTTTTGCGGCCGTAAAGGACTTTACGGCCGCGAAACACGACCGAAAAGGCGTACTTTACGGATACTCGATCGAAAATAGTTTTTGGGTATATTTCTGAGCTAGTTTTTTTTTTTTTTTTTTTTTATATATATATTTCTAGCGCAGTTTTCAAAGACCCGATGTATGAACATGTATCTCCTCTTCTTTGTTTTTATCTAAGTTGTTTCGTGCCTTATTTTCTTTTGTTTAGTTTTCGTTTTCGTTTTCGTTTTTCGCCTTGATTTGTCAACATACCTTCGATTCTCCATCCGTTCGGAAAAACGATTCGAGGAACCGGAGTAACCCAAACGGTTATTGGAATGGGGAAAGGGCCCTGCAACGTGCACGTGCAACATTGACAACATTGTAGCTTGTAGCTGAAGACTATCACGCTATCACGCAACATCATAATTTAATATACTCAATATTGATAATTGGAAGATTAAACGAACTTACTTGTAAGTGAAGTTCTATCTTAATTGTATGAAGCGCCTCTTCCGAAATGATCAACTTGTAGTTCCCCCCACTTCTCACCGATGTCGCCACAGTTTCTACGTCTTCTAAAAACAAACATCGCGCCTGCGCGTCGTGCTGGCGCTGTTGTACCATTCTCACGGCTCCTCATTCTTTCAAAGCTCTGCCGTAACATTTATTGGGTTTCAAGTATGTACCTTGAGATGGGTCTCTTCAGGGTTGGGACTGATCATTTCGGAAGAGGCGCTTCATACAATTAAGATAGAACTTCACTTACAAGTAAGTTCGTTTAATCTTCCAATTGTATTACGCGCCTCTTCCTCATGATCAACTTGTAGATGTTCAACGCATATGTTACGGCAACGAGAAATAACGCTCGTGTTTTTATACGATAATGATTTATTTATACCATTTAGAAATGGAAGATGTTATAAAACAAAGGAACAAAGTTTTTTTTTTTTTTTTTTTTTTTTTTTGTATAAACTATAAAGCCTAGGATCTTAACTCTAACTATGATAGTCTTATTTATTTAAAATGGCTTCCGCGAATGCCTTTTTATCTTTGGCTATTGGGAGGTCGTAGTACTTTGCAAAGGTTCTTGAATTTTTGGTCCACCCTGCCGTTCTGCGCAATGAGTCTAAGTCCAATCCTTTTCTCTTTGCGGCTGATGATGCCGCATGTCGTGTTGAGTGCGCACTAAAGATGTCTGTGTCTATATTACATCGTTTGAGCCCATTTTTGACCCAGTGGCTCAATGTTTGTGCAGTGACGGCTTTGAAAGGACGTTTGCTTGAAATAAAGAGCGATGGTGTTTTATCCCGCATTGTTTCCGTTCTACGGAGATAACATTCCAATGCAGTAGCCGCACAGATCTTTTTATTTTTATTGAAATAAGGTAGAACCAAAACTGGTTGATTCCTATTAGATCCAGCAGTTTTGATTCGATCTGGTATTTTAATATCGATTGATTTTTCGTTTGTCTGGATATTCTCAATCTTGATCAATGAGAATGTCTGCATTCTGTGTCCTGTTATTAATGCCAGCAGGCATATAAGTTTCATAGCCAGGTCTTTAATCGGCATTTCGTGGTTATCAGGAAGGGACGAGAAGTAGTCTAGCACAATTTGTGGGTCCCATGTTGAGTCGTACTTGGGATTTGAAGGTCTTAGTTTTGAAATACCCTTAAAAAACCTTCTTATTCTATAATCCTGACCAATCTCTGGCCCGATAAGCAACGAGAGTGCTGATCTATAGCAATTAATGGAGCTATATGTAGCCCCTTTTTCGAATATTTCTGTTAAGAAAATTAAAATGTCTGAGACAGATGCAGCGAAGGGGTTCAGCGCCCTTCCAATGCAAAACTGCCACCATCTCTTGAAACAGCACTCGTACTGTTTATATGATGAGTCGGTTATGGATGAAACCATGATGTTTATGGATGTCTCAGCTAGTATGCCCTTCATTTCAAACGCTCTCCTGATAAGACTGCGGCCACCAGGGTAACTCCGCTCCAAAAAACCTCCGGCTCCTTGTTAGAATGAGAAAGTGAATCTTGAGCTTTCAATCTTAACGGATTTAACGTCATCATTGAGCAATACAAGGGATACCAAGGCTGTGATGGCCATTCTGGTACTACCATTATACCGTATGCTTTTTCATTTCGAATTTTTTGTAATGCTCTTAGGATAACTGAGGTTGGCGGAAATGCATAAAAGAAATACTCGGCCCAAGTTATCGTAAAAGCATCAATGGCCATGGACTCTGGGTCTTTTTTCCAAGATACATATCTTGAACATTTTGCATTCACCCTTGTAGCAAATAAATCAATTTTTGGCATTCCAAACCGCAGGGTTATTCGCCTAAAGGCCTCATTGGACAGTTCAATTTCCCCAGTAGGCTCTATTCGTCGTGACTCAATATCTGCCTCGATATTCAACTCTGACGCGATATAGGAAGCAAAAATCCAAATGCCCCTACTCTCGCACCATTTCCAGATCTCTTTTGCTTTTTTATTTAAATTCTCGAATTGAACACCTCCCATTCTATTAATGTAAGAAATTGCTGTGGTGTTATCAATACGCAGCAAGATCTGACAATTTTTGTAGTATTTTGCAAAACATTTTAGACCAAAGAAAGCAGCTGAGAGTTCCAAATGGTTGATGTATTTGGATTTTTCTTCCTCCTTCCAATGACCGTGAACCCGTTGTTCATTACAGAAAGCTCCCCAGCCTGTTAAGGAAGCATCTGTAAAAATCTCTAGCTCATATGTAGATTCTCTTATTGGGTTTTTTGACAGAATAGCTACAGATTTCCACCAAGTAATTTCCTTCATAACCTCTTCTGATAACATCATTTTTCCCTCGTAATTATCATTATTTGCTTTTAAAGCTAGATATTTTACTCTTTCACAGGCTTTCGTATATGCCCATGCGTAGTTTACAGCTGGACAGCATGATACTAAAAACCCCAAAATTTTAGCGAACTCTCGAATACTAATTGTTTGACCTTCTTTTAGGTTTTTTGTTAAACTTAAAATACGTTGTTTCTTTGATTCTGGCAATTCTACTACCATCTTTCTTGAATCGTATATGAACCCCAAGTAACTACACCTCTGGTCTGGTATTAATTGACTTTTATCCTTGTTGATAATAAAACCTAGGTCTTCCAGAAGGGTCTGGGTTGTAGTAAGATTTTTCAAACAACTAGAGTAACTATCACCTATTAACAATACATCATCCAAATAGATGACCGATAGAAAACCTAATTGGCGAAGGTGATGAACGACGGGTTTTAGCACCTTCGTAAAGATATATGGTGCTGTATTCAGGCCAAATGGTAAACATCTAAACTCATACAACTTATTTTCAAATCTAAACCTTAAGTATTTGTGAACAGAAGCGTGAATAGGTATCAAGTAATAAGCATCTTTTAGGTCTATAGAAGACATAAAACATCCTGTAGTCAGAAGTTTCGTTACTGTTCTACCATCTTCCATTTTGAAGTGACTTGTTGTAATGAATTGGTTTAAATTTTTTAGATTTAGTATGAGTCTGTAAGCTCCACTAGGCTTGGGCACTAGAAAAATGTCTGAAATGAATTGAGTCTGATCTTCGCTACACTCTTGTGCAGCGCCCTTGTCAACAAGCTGGCCCACCAGCTCCGTAACCTTAGCTGTTTCCTCTTGAGACCATATTCTACGAGCTGGTTCTATCTTTTGGACCGGTCGAGAGGTGAACAGGATTTTATATCCCTTGATCCACGATAACACAGTTTTATCGGATGTGATCTCGTGCCATTTTGACTCAAAACGACCAAGTCTGCCTACTATTTGACTTACTGAATTGATCAACGAGGCCTGCGATGGTCCTGCTCCTTCCTCGCCGGAGGTCTGGAGTAGGGTCTGCCTGCGTTCCTCCTCTGAGGTCCTTGTTGTCGTTTCTGCCCGCCCTGTCGCATGGGTACTGTAGAGTCCCTGAATCGTGGACGGGGCGGGGCCTTCCCGTTTTTTGTCATCTTATTAGGTTGAGTTTTTGGAGTAGTTTTGAGCTCCTTAGAAGTACTTTCTATGGCCTTAGCAGACTTTATGACGTCATCTAGTTTTTCACTGAACAAATATTCATCAGTCATTGTGGAACTCAAAGAGTCCTTCAATGATGCGTTGATATTGGCCATTATGAGGCTTTTACGAATAATTGATTCGTCGTGTTGTAAGTCTGCCAAGAGACTGCTCATTTCACCTAGACATTCCAAAACTGGAATATTCTCTGCAGTGTCTGTTCGTTCAATTACGAGTGATAAGGCTTTTCCAGTAGCTGCGAGGCAAGCAGTTATCTTTTGTTGTTTTTCCTTTATACGTGTATCTCTCTTAACAACAGCCTCTTGTACCGCGGCTTTTATTTGTGGATTTAGTTTTGGTGGATCCGACAGTATGCAATTCTTGGGTGCAGGGTATTTTTCAATCAATTCGTTCCTTTCTTTATCGGGTAAACCCTGTTTTATTATGTCTTCCCAACGATCCACAAAATCTGGGTGTATGGCCGGACCCCAGGTTTTGTCTCTGCATATTCGTTTTCCAATGACATTCTTTATTTCTTCACTTAGCGAAGAATCTTGAGATCCCGTATTCGTCACTGGCTGCGTAGAAAGATTTTCCTTCTCGCTTTCTTCCAGATTGACATGACCTGTGTCTCTTGACAGGGGCCTCTCTGGGGATCTTGACCTCGATCTGCTTCTGTTAGCTAAAAATAATAAACTTGATTGTGATTTCGGCTTTCTTATCTCGTAAGGTATAACCTGAGAGATAAAATATTTTTCTAGTGTAGAAACATTTTGTTCTGTATTTATACCCTTTGACATAAACGGATTAGTGTCCGTTAATGTCGGACATTATACAACGTACGTACGTATACGTCATACAACGTATATGTACGTTGTACTGATTCTTTCCGTATAGGTTAGGGCCTATAACGGAAAGTTCTCGAACGCATAAGTGAGTCATGTGGCTCCCTCACAGATTAGCGTCTGTAAGCATGCCTTGATTCCTTCTTCTACCGACACATATATGAGATGTGTGCCCTGCTATGGGTTAGAGCCCACGCAAGGATGTGTATTCTTTACACTCGGGTAGGTGCAGAATCTTTGAGTAATAACTCAATATCACGTAGGTTAGAGCCCACTTGATTTACTTACAATCGTATTCCGACTCTGAGCGTGTTGTAGAGTTGTCTCTGCTGTGTAGGTCTCGTGTTTGTGACCGTGACCGTGACCGGCGTCGTTCTTTCCTTTCTTTCTTCTTTTTCAATTTTTTCTTCAGTTGTCTAACTAACTTCTCCAGTTTGTCATCTTCTGAGCTTTCTTCACTTGAATAGTCTTTTCTGCTTCTTTTCCGGCCCATGTTTAGCTGTCTTCCTTTTCTTGACTTTAAATCGCTAACAACGTGGCTACTCGGCACAAAGCGAAAGAATGAGGAGCCGTGAGAATGGTACAACAGCGCCAGCACGACGCGCAGGCGCGATGTTTGTTTTTAGAAGACGTAGAAACTGTGGCGACATCGGTGAGAAGTGGGGGGAACTACAAGTTGATCATGAGGAAGAGGCGCGTAATACAATTATGCTATTTCTAATTTCCATATCAACAAATCATAATAAATTGAAAATATAACAACTAGATTTCAAATGAACTGGCACGTACGAATATTCAACGTCGTCGATTATATCCGACTTTCAATCTGAAGTTTTTTCTTAGCATTCAAATGATTCAAATAAAATTTCCTAAAGTTAGTACATGTTCAACAAACAATAGTCAACACATAAGATTAAAATCGATAAAATTATTCGATTATTGTTTTTAAATCTTTTGATCCATTCAAAACGAAGAATATTTGAAACTAAACATTTTTTCTTTGCAACAATTTTTTATCCAGATATACCCAACCAGTACCAAATACCTATAGGTAATAGGTACACAAACCACCCAGTTTGCAGCCTCCAACCAGTAGTCGGACTTGTATACGTGGGTAGTGGGAAGAGTGTGAAATATATTTTCCGCAATTTCGCTCATCTCTTCTCACTCATACAAAGTGTGGACAGAGGCCGATTACTGGTTAGGGGCCGCAAACTGGGTGTTTTACCATGGAATATAGAAGTTTGCGGTACCGTTGAATGTACAATGAAAGGGAAGAGGGAAAAGTCATCGGAAAGATGTCTTGTAGATTTCTTTCTGCAAGACATCAGGAAACCGTCTTACAGAAATCTTTTTGATTTCTGTGAGAAATCAGAAATCTTTTTGATTTTTGCAAGAAATCAGAAATCTTTTTGATTTCTGTAAGACGGCTAAAAAAAAAAAAAAAGAAATCGGTCCCCAAATTTGCCGCCCCTAAAATTTGCCGCCCTAGGCTCAAGCCTACTCAGCCTGCTGGTAAATCCGGCACTGCATCTGAGTCTTGCTAGGATTTATTCTTAGCGCCTGAGATGTACACAATTCTTGAACGATGTTCAGTACCTTCTGCATCCTGCTCGACATGTATTGGGGGATGGTCGCCCGCAACGACCAGTGCCACGTCGTCCGCGTAGCCCACGGTCGTCACCCCCAACTCCTCGAGCCTGACGAGGAGCCCATCTACGACACGAGTCCACAGCAGGGGTCACAAAACTGCACCCTGCGGGCAGCCTCTGTCGACCTGAGCTCTGGGTTGCGATTCTGTAACTTTCCGCTAACTCGCTAACTCGCTAACTCGGTAACTTTTCGCTCTAAGACCGTTGGTTGGCTGAGGAGCGTCTAATTGGAGATCGTTACGGGCCGCAACGATCTCCGATTGGACGAAGTTAGCGAGTTAGCGAGTTAGCGAGTTAGCGGAAAGTTACAGAATCGCAACCCTGGTCACTGTCTCGCTGAGACTCGCGGTGACCGTCCTGGATCGTAGCATTTGCCTGATCCAGTCCACCACCGCGATGTTGGTTCCAAATCTCGTTGCGGCATCGCATATTGCGTTGAAGGAGGTGTTGTTAAACGCTCCTTCTACGTCCATGAACACGCACAGTGCTGCTCTCTGCTGGAGTAGTGGTCCTTCTATCTCGCGAACGAGGTGATGAAGTGCCGTCTCCGTAGATTTGCCAGCTTGATATGCATGCTGGGCCCCTGAGACCGGCCTCACAAACAGTACCCGGTCCCTGATGTACCTGTCTATCAGTCTTTTCATGGTTTTCAGCATGGTAAGCAGCCTTTTCCCGGTTTCGGTATAAAGACCACCCTGACCTCTCTCCAGTTCCTGGGTATTGTGACGTTGCACTTTGTGCAAGCGTCCCAGGGACTACCAAACGCGATAACAAATGTGCACGGTCGGCAGGCTACCCAGGAAGAGCTAAGACAGAATTAGGCAGGGTATCATATTTCTAATCCTCTTTTGTTTGTATTACTTCTTTTCTATGAAAATTGTACTTCGCGCCTCGGCGCGCAACGGAGTCAACATCCACCGAGGGAACACCTTCCCCAGGCTCGCCAGAGTTGCATTGACGATGGCTTTATTGTATAAAAACTGGATGCCGCGATGACAGCGTATAGGGCTGAGCGAATCGAGTAGCTCAATACAGCCTCCTTCATCGACGACTATTCAGCCTGGAGCTGAACCAACGAAATAACATCTACCCTCCTGATTATCGTACCGTCTACGTGTTAGCCAAGAAAGCTCACGAATATCGTCTCGACAACGAGCAGCTACCTCGTGTGAGGAGGTTTTGATGACCTTCCGCGACGCCAATGGTGCAGCTGAGGCGAAGATCCGGTTTAGGATCGCCCTGACTGCAGCCAGATCCTTCAGTTATGAACACTTTTTATGAGTGGACAACTGGAGAGCCCCTCCGAGTCACCGACAATCAGGGAGTAAGAAAACTACGATAACAGGAACGCCGGTCGTCTCTAAGACTGACACAACTCCGTTGCAACACGATTTCGATTTTGAAATTAGCGCGCCTTAGTCCGTCCGACGTCCAGAAAACAGCGGAGATCGCTGCCAGGACGCGGACGAGTTACGATCCAGATCTAGAAGAAAGCATAATTCCATCAGCGGGATCCTAGGGTGAGACGCAACAACTGTCCACTAGATCCGCCCCACTTACGTTGCCTAATTAGGCCAATCACAGGAGCACGTGAGTAAGTTCGCAACTCATCACCTAGCGAGCCAAAGGAAGCACCAAGAATCCTTCTCTTCTACGTTCGACTGCCGACTGTGCTGCACGCATTTATCGTATCGTCTCGAGTCTTCTTTTATTAGTGTTTCCGATTTATTGTATAACTTAGAGTCTTTTTCCAAATTATAGTTTATTATTCATATAATTAGTGTAGTTCAGTGCCTTGTGGCCAGAGTCAACCGTAAGGTAAGCCTATTTAATTTATTGTGAAGTCACGAACTAATTCTGAATAAATCGTATGGTATCGAGTACGAATTCTGAGTATAGTATATTTTCTACGCAGGCGTTGGGCCACGAGGTCTCGTCGTGCTGTAGTATTTGATTGTTGTATTTTTCATTAATAATATCGTCTCGTGCCGAATCTATAACATTCTTTGGCTTAATTATTGAGTTATTTCGTGATTGGCTGTCTTTTTGGTTGCTTAAGCATGTTTTGAGGATAATCCTCGTGCAATCTAGCACAAAATTCGCTATTAGTTAGTTATTGCGGACCTTAGTGTCCTATTTTTTGTAGTTGAGCTACTATCTTTTTCTTTATTCTCTAGTAGTGTAATATTAGTAATTCTATAATCTGTCTTGGCTATCCTGGGTATTGCGAACGTAGTTGTAGCCGTGGAGAGCAATAGTCTCGTCCGTTTTTCTTTCTTATGTAAAATATAATTTATTTTGAGAAATTTCCACGTTAGGATTAAGTTAGTTAATAAATTATTAATTGTTCCGGGTTAATCCCTGATTTATGTCGTTCTTTATAATTCGATAAAATATTTATCAGCTTGCATTGAGCTTATTGTTCGTTAAATTAGAGACTCGTTAATTATCGTCTCGAATCTATTGTTCGTTTGGAGTAAATCTTATTATTTATTATCGTCTCGAACTAATGTGAAACTTACTTGCTGAATATTGTCATTAAAAATTCATTGATTATAGAATCAAACTCATGTTAATCTAATTTATGTCAAGTTTTGATTAAAAACGCAAATATTATATCGATTCAAATCTGTGTTATATCTTTGATTAATTCTATTATCCACCTGGTGACCTACCCCCCTCTACCCTCTGATTTTTATTCTGAACTAGCCGAAGCACATCCGTCGTAAGTCTCTGGTATATTTGGTATCTAATTAATAAATGACGCTGTTTGCGTCTGGCGCCCAACAAAGTTCTGATTATTATTATCATTTCTAATTTTTTATGCATTTTGAATAAATCCAAAGACAAGCGCCGTAGGGTATCGCGAGGAGTCTTATTCTTCCTCCACCCTTGAAGGGAATTCGCGTTACAAAATGGCGCCCAACGCGGGGCCACGCCATTAATAAGAAGAATAACAATACTTCGAACAAAAGAAATTTAGCAAGAGGAATAACAAAGCCTCAGAAAAACCAGATTTGAATCCTATTCATTGTCTATTGTAAGCAATATTGAGTTCACATTATATCGTATCGCTAAATCCTAATCTCACAACAAAAACAAAGGTTGATTGAATTGAGAGGCAGTGGTTTGAATAAACCGTTGAAAATTTAAACTTTACTTGATCTTCGATCGTAAATAAAAGCAACCGTTAATTCGGGTAAACGACTGTTTACGTCAACCGACTACGCATAATAGAACTTAGAGGTCAGGTCAAACTAGCCGACGCGGCTAATCCTTTGCGAATAACATGGCGACCGCCAACTCAGAGGATGCTTGGGTGTATGCGTTGACAGCTGACGAATTAAGATCGGAATTAGGTCAAAGGTCATTAGATCAAACCGGTACCACACCTACCTTACGCGATCGCTTCTTACGGTTTTTGGCGTACATGCGCGGAGAAATTATACCGCCACAAGATAAAACAAATTCGCCACCGGGAGGCACAAACACTTTGCGCCCCCTCAGCGATTCGCACGCGAGTCCCCAATCGACTACCGCCATTAATCCACCCGGAGGAAATAATACTCCCCCGGAAATGGGAAGGGTAATCATAACGGTTCCCCCAACCCCTGAAGGACGAGGTCAGTCGAGTCCAGAGGACCAAAGAGAGCCTCCACCTGATCCAGGTCTAATTATCGTATCGCCAGCGCAACAACAACACCAGAGACAACACGCTCTTACGCAACAAATTATCGTATCGCCAGCACAACAGCAACACCAGAGACAACACGCCCTTACGCAGCAAAATATTATCGTATCGCAGGGACAACAACACCAGGAACAACACGCTTTTACGCAACCAAATATCGTATCGCGCGTACCGTTCCGTCCTCCGGAATCACCTTTTCGAGGAACACGTCACGATTTTCGACGTGAGTCGTATCAAAGGGAACAACAAGAACCGTACGACAACGTACCCCAGGAATCTCGCTATTGCAATTATCAAGATGATTTCGAAGCCGAGGATGATCCAGAACCTCCACCTAAGCGATCCCTATATCGTCCCGCTCAGAACCGTTCCGCGAACGCACCAAACCCTCGCCACCAACGCGATAACCGCACCCCAACACCCCTTGCCGCGTATGACGTAATGAGAAAATGGAATTTAAAATTTTCCGGAAATAGAGGCGAAGACGCGGAAGCTTTTCTTACTCGTCTACACGATGGTCGAATTTTCTTTAATCTTCGAGATGCTGATATTATTCACAGTTTACCCTTCTTCTTGAGTGGGGTAGCGCTCTATTGGTACCGTGATGTACGAAATCGTTGCCGCACCTTCCACGACCTTGAATGCGCGTGGCGTGGTCGTTTTATGGATCCGAATTTACAATTTTCCTTACGCGAAGAAATACATAGGCGTACTCAAGGTGAGAACGAGCCTATCGCGGATTATATTACATTTATGCGTGCCTATTTCAGCCGATTACATCCACCGTGGCCAGAAGAAGAGCAATTGGATTACGCATATCGGAATCTTTTACCGCGCTTCCATATTTTGATTAAACGCGCTGAGTTGCGTGACCTCGATGACCTTGAATACGTCGCCCGGAGGTTAGAAACAAGTTTCCGTACGATAGAGAAATATCAGGCCCCACCGACACCTGAAAATTCTCTTCTACCAGAACTAGCGTACCGCGGTTCGCGCACTAAATCGCGACCAGCACTACCTAGCTTAGCTAATCTCACTTTTTGCGAGGACACTACGGATAGTTTAAACGCGACGCATCAATCACCTCAGAGAGGTCATCGTCAAAATAATTCTAATCGAGATAGACCCCGTTCCAATCAAGGTCCTCCGACCCATACTCCGGAAGTTACTTCCATACCTATCGTTCCAACATCCGCTGCTGCGTCAAGCAATCCGTTTCTCTCCGTAGAACGAACCTCCGCGCCCCAAACGCGAACGATTGTTTGTTATAATTGCCGTAAATCTGGACACCGGTTCCAAGAGTGCTCGGAAGCACGTAATATCTTCTGCTACCGATGCGGAAGTTTAGGCGTAATCAAGACAAATTGTCCACGTTGTTCGGGAAATGCTCAAGGGAACCAACCGCGCGGGCAGTAATGGCTCCCGAATCAGAGCCCGCGGAAATCACTATCGTACCGTTTTCTCCGCTGACACCGTTTTGCAGTCCAGTACAGTCCGTACAAGGCTCTACCTTATTATTTATTTCTTTTGACGTTCTCGGACATCCGTTAACAGCTTTGTTCGATAGCGGTTCTACTGGTACCTTTTTGGGTTCAAAAGCGATCCCACTCCTTGAAACTTTGGCATTACCTTATCAAGAATCTCGTTCCGGTCCTGTCACAATGGCTGCAGGTCAGCAGACCAAGGTCACTGTAGAAGTTGCATTACCCGTTACTCTACAAGGCGTTACACGCACTATTAAAGCTCATGTCATACCGTCTCTTAGCTTTCATTGTATCGTCGGCATAGATTTTATTCGCGCGTTTGAGATTATTGCGAATTTCCCGGAATCTGAGTGGTATTTTAAAACCAACCCCTCCGAGACGTTCGAGTTCCTCCCTGAACACTGCCCAGACCAAGTTTCGTCTTGTAACGGAATATTGGCTATAACAGGCGGGCAGAAAGACGAACTGGATGCTCTCCTTGCTTCTGAGATACCACCCACCCCCGAAAAATTAGGAGTCACTAGTTTGACACAACATCACATTGACGTGAATAATCACGCCGCGATTAGACAACGCTCATATAGGGTTTCGCCGAAAATACAGGAAGCAATAGACGAAGAAGTCGACAAGATGCTTGCATCGGGAATAATCGAGCCTTCGCATAGCGAATGGGCTAGTCCTATTGTAATGGTCAGAAAACCTAATGGTTCTTACCGTTTTTGTATCGACTTCCGGCAAGTTAATAGTGTTTCAAAGAAAGACGCGTATCCACTCCCGCGTATGGATAATATTCTTGATAAATTACGATCAGCCAAGTACATTTCGACGATCGATCTAAGCCAAGCTTATTTCCAGATTCCTGTAAGTAAAGAAAGTCACTCTCTACCTCCTGAAAGACTGACACCCAGTGTATAATTTTCGTTTATTTCCTTTTCTTTCCTTTTCTTTGACCTAAGTCACTTTTTCTAATTTATCTTATCGTCTCGCTCAAGTGAATACTCACATTTAACCGTTAGTTCGTAAGTTAACTAGTCATAAGTTTTTTTTTTTTTCTCTTCTTCCCTTCCGGAAGAATATAATTTCGATCGTTTTACAGACCTCTGCCTTCCAATCAATCAGCTGGAAACAGACCAAAAAGCCGCAACAGGCCAAAACCTTTGTTTTCTTTTCTCTTTTTTTATCGTCTCGTTAATCTCGGATGTAATCCACTGTGATTACTACCGTAACTTTACTTCTTTAATTAAGAACATTACTATTATTATCGTATCGTTTTCCATTCTTATCGTATAGTTTTGCTATTATTATCGTATCATTTTCCTATTATTATCGTAACGTTAGTTTTTAAGTCTTGAGTCCATGTGATAAAAAGAATTGCCAAAGAAGGACAATAAAATAGATAAAAATTACGTAGTCATACTTGTCACTATTTATTTCAAACTTTCCTAAATCCCGCTACAGCTGCGACCGTACCCCAGAATAGTAGGTCACTCCAATTTAGTATCCACGCCTCAGACCATGCAGAAGCCAGACATCCAGTCAAGCAGTAGAGATCAGTCGAACAGTCGTGACTTCCATGAATTAGGTATGGCCCTTTCGGCCTTCCCCAGGGAGGGAAGAGTTGTGACGTTGCACTTTGTGCAAGCGTCCCAGGGACTACCAAACGCGATAACAAATGTGCACGGTCGGCAGGCTACCCAGGAAGAGCTAAGACAGAATTAGGCAGGGTATCATATTTCTAATCCTCTTTTGTTTGTATTACTTCTTTTCTATGAAAATTGTACTTCGCGCCTCGGCGCGCAACGGAGTCAACATCCACCGAGGGAACACCTTCCCCAGGCTCGCCAGAGTTGCATTGACGATGGCTTTATTGTATAAAAACTGGATGCCGCGATGACAGCGTATAGGGCTGAGCGAATCGAGTAGCTCAATACAGCCTCCTTCATCGACGACTATTCAGCCTGGAGCTGAACCAACGAAATAACATCTACCCTCCTGATTATCGTACCGTCTACGTGTTAGCCAAGAAAGCTCACGAATATCGTCTCGACAACGAGCAGCTACCTCGTGTGAGGAGGTTTTGATGACCTTCCGCGACGCCAATGGTGCAGCTGAGGCGAAGATCCGGTTTAGGATCGCCCTGACTGCAGCCAGATCCTTCAGTTATGAACACTTTTTATGAGTGGACAACTGGAGAGCCCCTCCGAGTCACCGACAATCAGGGAGTAAGAAAACTACGATAACAGGAACGCCGGTCGTCTCTAAGACTGACACAACTCCGTTGCAACACGATTTCGATTTTGAAATTAGCGCGCCTTAGTCCGTCCGACGTCCAGAAAACAGCGGAGATCGCTGCCAGGACGCGGACGAGTTACGATCCAGATCTAGAAGAAAGCATAATTCCATCAGCGGGATCCTAGGGTGAGACGCAACAACTGTCCACTAGATCCGCCCCACTTACGTTGCCTAATTAGGCCAATCACAGGAGCACGTGAGTAAGTTCGCAACTCATCACCTAGCGAGCCAAAGGAAGCACCAAGAATCCTTCTCTTCTACGTTCGACTGCCGACTGTGCTGCACGCATTTATCGTATCGTCTCGAGTCTTCTTTTATTAGTGTTTCCGATTTATTGTATAACTTAGAGTCTTTTTCCAAATTATAGTTTATTATTCATATAATTAGTGTAGTTCAGTGCCTTGTGGCCAGAGTCAACCGTAAGGTAAGCCTATTTAATTTATTGTGAAGTCACGAACTAATTCTGAATAAATCGTATGGTATCGAGTACGAATTCTGAGTATAGTATATTTTCTACGCAGGCGTTGGGCCACGAGGTCTCGTCGTGCTGTAGTATTTGATTGTTGTATTTTTCATTAATAATATCGTCTCGTGCCGAATCTATAACATTCTTTGGCTTAATTATTGAGTTATTTCGTGATTGGCTGTCTTTTTGGTTGCTTAAGCATGTTTTGAGGATAATCCTCGTGCAATCTAGCACAAAATTCGCTATTAGTTAGTTATTGCGGACCTTAGTGTCCTATTTTTTGTAGTTGAGCTACTATCTTTTTCTTTATTCTCTAGTAGTGTAATATTAGTAATTCTATAATCTGTCTTGGCTATCCTGGGTATTGCGAACGTAGTTGTAGCCGTGGAGAGCAATAGTCTCGTCCGTTTTTCTTTCTTATGTAAAATATAATTTATTTTGAGAAATTTCCACGTTAGGATTAAGTTAGTTAATAAATTATTAATTGTTCCGGGTTAATCCCTGATTTATGTCGTTCTTTATAATTCGATAAAATATTTATCAGCTTGCATTGAGCTTATTGTTCGTTAAATTAGAGACTCGTTAATTATCGTCTCGAATCTATTGTTCGTTTGGAGTAAATCTTATTATTTATTATCGTCTCGAACTAATGTGAAACTTACTTGCTGAATATTGTCATTAAAAATTCATTGATTATAGAATCAAACTCATGTTAATCTAATTTATGTCAAGTTTTGATTAAAAACGCAAATATTATATCGATTCAAATCTGTGTTATATCTTTGATTAATTCTATTATCCACCTGGTGACCTACCCCCCTCTACCCTCTGATTTTTATTCTGAACTAGCCGAAGCACATCCGTCGTAAGTCTCTGGTATATTTGGTATCTAATTAATAAATGACGCTGTTCGCGTCTGGCGCCCAACAAAGTTCTGATTATTATTATCATTTCTAATTTTTTATGCATTTTGAATAAATCCAAAGACAAGCGCCGTAGGGTATCGCGAGGAGTCTTATTCTTCCTCCACCCTTGAAGGGAATTCGCGTTACAGTATATAGCAAAAGCTAGGCAGGCCCTGAAGATTGCGCTGAGCGAGCTGAAGAGGGTATCTCCTCCCTACTGTAAAAGGGCTGGAAATATCTCGTCTGTGCCTGGGCTCTTGTACCCGTCAAAGGTGTCGATAGCCTACCTTATCCTTGTTGGCGTGATGATCTTCGTCGCAATTCCCCATTCTCCTGGTCCTCTCCTGCTGGCTTCCTCCTCTGGAGGAGTTCCTCGTACCACAGGTGTGGAACCCGGGAAGTGGGTGCTCAGCATGTGAGACAGTATATCTGACTGTCTCTCCGCCATGCTGCCATCGGGGAGTATGAGATTGTCGAGTTTTATCGGAGGTTCTGAAGTGAAGACTTTGCGGAGCTTGGCCACCACTGATAAGGCCTCAGTCTCCTCGCAAAAGCCCTTCCAGGCCTCGTTCTTTGTCTTCTTAACCAGATTCTTGTATTCTTTCTGTGCTGCTCTGTAGGCAGCCCAGTCAGCGTCGTTCCGCGTCTTGAGGGCCCTGTTGAGTAGTTTGCGAGAGCTGGTTCTGAGTTTGCCCAGCTCTCTGTTCCACCAGGGCACCTTCTTGTTCGCTTTCCTTTGTTTGGCAGAACATGCCTTTTCATAGGCTTGTATGATGACCGTCTGCAGTTTGGTCACCTCTTTTTCCACTAGCCCTGTCGTTCTGAGCCGTCCACAGGTCCCCCCGAGCCTCCCTTCTAGCTCCTCTTTGTAGGGGGTCTAGTCGGTGGCTCTAGGGTTCCTATATGTCTCCCTCTGTTCCCAGGTCGCGTTTGCCCTAAGGTCGAAGGAGATTCTTTTGTGGTCGGAGAGGGTTTCTTCTTCCCGCACTCGCCAGCGTCTTATGATGCCGGCGAGTCTAGGTGTTCCGAGTGTGATGTCTATCACCTCTTGCCTGGTGGGGATGACGAATGTCGGTTGTGACCCTTTATTGAGGATCTCAAGCCCCGTGGATGAGAGGTAATCCAGCAGTGCTGATCCCCTTTCATTCGTGTTTGAGCTGCCCCATACTTCATGGTGTGCGTTCGCGTCGCACCCAATCAGCAGTAGTGATGCCGTCGAGACGAGAAATTCTCGCCGAGAGTCGAGACGAGACGAGAATCTCGTCTTCGAGAAATCTCGAAACGAATTTCTCGTCTCGTCTCGAATCTCGTCGAGACTCTCGAGAAATGACGAAAAAAATTTGAAATTAGGATTGTTGAGAATTAATAACACTTGGATACTCAGACACACACCTTCACGCATATGAGTCATTCCACGTCAAACGGGACACCTTTTTGACCGCATGTGCTTGAAAATTGTCGTAATTTTTTTTACATGTTCTCCGGGTAAAATGAATGGATGAAACATTTTTTTTTCCACTCGAAAGGCTTAGGCTTACAAGGTGATATCTCCGGTTCCCTTAGTCGTACAAAGGTCAGCAGAAACTCAATTTGAAGCTCTTGAATTGTACTTTAGTGCTATCAATTTGCGAGCGCTGGACCCGATACTTGTTCGCTTCACATGCAAAGAATATAGGGGGGCATATTATCCGTTCAAATTCATCAAATCTATCAATTCATGAAATTATTTTTTCTCGACTCAAAACAACGAAAATAAAGATATTGTAACGTATCCAGCGCTCACATATAGCCAGATCACACGGACAAGGAGACGAACACCACCTTGCCGATCAGCAAGCGTCACGTGACGGAAATATTTGGTATATAAGGCGGTGCGCGACACACGACGATTAGCGTTAGTTGAGCCATAGCGGTCGGCACGTCTCATCAAGACATTATTATTTCGCCAGTCAGCCAGAGCGGCGACTGAGCATTAAATTCATTACTCAAAATCCAGATCTATTTAGCTAAAGCAGCAGTAGAATCATTTATTCAAACTAATTTCCAATCCTCTTTAAAAAAAAGCGTTGTAACGTTTTTTGTCAGGTTTTTTATGCCGCATAGCTAGGCTTATATATGATGGATTCCACGCGGAGCGGACCACAAAAAGACCTCAATGTCCCATTCCAAAACAAACGTGATTCGATAGGAAATTTTCCGAGCTTTTCGAAAAAAAATACGAAAAAGATCTTAAAAATGACATAAGTGGATAAAAATAGAGTTTTGTGTTGGAAAACGTTCTTTCGACATGTCGAAAAATCAATACAGCATCAATGCAGCTGTGTCCCATTCCGAAACAAACGTGATTCGATGGGAAATTTTCCGAGCTTTTCGAAAAAAAAATACGAGAAAAATCCTAAAAATGACATAAGTGAATAAAAATGGAGTTTTGGATTGGAAAATGATTTTTCGACATGTTTTCCGATAGTCACGGGCAAGATCATGGGCTGAGGTGAAAAAGAGTGAAGAATACTACAAATCACCACCCCATTACTTTTTTCATATGACATACCGTTTTTAAGATATTTGCCTTCAAAGACATCAAGAGCGTAAGAAATGAAAAACTGAAACAGCTTGTACACCATGGGTAACAAAAGCTATATATATCGTACATACATAAAGAATGCTAATTCTGAGGGTACTAAAGGTCATCCAAAAATGAAAAAAATCCGTGACATCTAGGTCTTTTTTGGTCCGCTCCGCGTGGAATTCATCATATATGCTATATATATATATATATATATACATATATATATATATACATATATATATATATATACATATATATATATATACATATATATATATATATACATATATATATATATATATATATATACCCATATATATATGTATACATATATATATGACTATATACACCATATATGGGTATATATATATATGTTCCGTTCCCGGAATGACCGTTCCCGGAATGACGTTTCTGCATAAAGATGTGTGTAAAATAAGTATTAGTCACTTAAACGGGATTATTTGAGATTAATATAAAGCGAGTCACATTCATCTTTAAGAAATATCGTATCAAACAGCATTTGCTTGTTTTTTTCCTACAATTATTGGCGTTCCCGGAATGACACTGAATTGATGTACGGTGCCAAAAATTCAAACAAAACTATGCTTAGCTCTTAAATTTTTCACATTTTCACAAAAAACAGGCTGGTCAACCAATTGTACTTGAGTGTTTTATATGATTACCCACTAGCGCTATTTGTTGCGTTGTGCTGAAAATTAATATATATAAAAATGTCTGCGTTCCCGGAAATGATGCACAAATTGTCAGACAAACTTTGTATTAAATTTTCGGACAAAATAATATTGTGTCGATTCGGGAACTTATAAATATCATTTTATAATAAAATTAACTAAGTTAACAAGTACCGTCGAAACATTAAAAAAATTTTTTACTATGTGTTTTAGCTGTTGTTGTCCGTGGATTACTACTTAGGGACGCGTTCCCGGAATGACTTTTCGGGGGTATTTCATAGAAAAAAATATATTCCATGAATAAATTCCAACAAATTTTTCTGATGCATTGCTTAAATGAGTTGATATGAATAATTTGTGCTACATTATTTTAATAAAAACAAATAAATTTAATGATTTAAATGTCTCAGACACGAATTTACCACCTTGGTGATTTTGAGCCATATATGTATATATATGTATGTATATGTATATATATGTATATATATATACATATATATATATGGGTATATACAGGGTGTCCCAGAACTAAGTGCAATAAATAATAGGGGTGATAGAAGGGGCCGAGCTGAGTAAATTGACCCAAAGAGCATGTGGCATCCGAGTCCGCGTTCGCGAGATACGACCGGTTAAAAAAACGTATTCGGCGCTGGCATGTAGGCAACCGCGGACACAGCAGGCAGCGGTTAGCAGTCTTTTTGATAAGCGCGATCTTTCTAAAGCGAGTCATAACATTTTTGAATTCGAAAATTTCAAACAGAAACACTTGCGACATTGATTTTCCGCCAAACACAACATTATTTGTTTCCATAATAAAATTTCATATCAATAGTACTTTTCGATATAAGAGCGCAAAAGCAGCAAAGCGCGTACGAGTGTGAAGGCCCGAACGAGCCCGAAGACGAGCAGAAGGCGAGTCGAAGGTAGCGAGTGAGGCGCCTTCACACAAGTATAAACGATTGCTGCCTTGGGCTCGTGTATCGAACACTATTTTTCTCGACACATGCAACGCAAGGTCCTCGTCTGTGTGCCGTCTGCGGGCACCCAAGCCGGCTTTGGCGTACCGGTGCGCAAAAGTCTGCTTTAGGTGCGCGTAAACGGTGCGCGAAAGAGGACTTTGGGTGCATGTGTTAAGAAAAAGTATTTTTGTTTGAAATTTTCGAATTCAAAAGTGTTATGACTCGCTTTAGAAAGATCGCGCTTATCAAAAAGACTGCTAACCGCTGCCTGCTATGTCCGCGGTTGCCTACATGCCGGCGCTCAACGCGATTTTTTAACCGGTCGTATCTCGCGAACGCTGACTCGGAGACCACATGTTCTTTAGGTCAATTTACTCAGCTTGACCCCCTCTATTACCCCTAACATTTATTGCACTTAGTTCTGGGACACCCTGTATACATATATATATATATATACAGGGTGGTCCATTTTAATCGATGCAGGCGAATATCTCGAAAACTAACAATTATAAAAGAAAAAGTTTTATACAAAACTTGAAGGGTTTCGAGGGGGAAAGATAATGCTGATATGTGTTGACTTGTGGACTTCGCCAATTCCGAGATTTCGCAAGCAACTTCGGATTTTAGATAGGGAACACATGTTTTGGTTTGGGGCATCTGATAGTGCGATGAAAGACTCATTCAAACACGCAAGCAAAAAAAATAGGAAAAAAAAATTTTGCAAAAAAAAATTGGAATAAAAAATTTCGCGAATTTTTTTTTTTTTTTTTGCAAAAGATTGCTTTTTTGTCCCTAGCTTTCGAACACATTCATTGTTCATCACTCTAGCTCAAAATTTTTCTCGCCAATTTTGAAATTGGAAAGATTGAATGTACCAGATTATTGAAAAAAAAATCGTAGATCAATAACGCAAAGTGATGAACAATGAATGTGTTCGAAAGCTAGGGACAAAAAAGCACAATCTTTTGCAAGAGAAAAAAAAAAAATTCGCGAAATTTTTTTTTGCAATATTTTTTTTCCAATTTTTTTTTGCAAAATTTTTTTTTTCCAATTTTTTTTGCTTGCGTGGTTGAATGAGTCTTTGATCGCGCTATCAGATGCCCTCAACCAAAACATGTATTCCCTATCTAAAATCCGAAGTTGCTTGCGAAATCTCGGAATTGGCGAAATCCACAAGTCAACACATATCAGCATTATCTTTCCCCCTCGAAACCCTCCAAGTTTTGTATAAAACTTTTTCTTTTATAATTGTTAGTTTTCGAGATATTCGCCTGCATCGATTAAAATGGACCACCCTGTATATATATATATATATAGGTATCAGCTTTTATGTATATACAAATATGTATATATATATATATACATATATATATCTCTCTATATTATAAAGATATATCGCCGCCGCCGCCGCCGCCGCCGTGTCAGACTTTCCATGGCCTCCTCGACCCCGCTCGCTACCCCCCTTTCCATGGCCTCCTCGACCCCACTCGCTACCCCCCTTCCATGGCCTCCCTTCGCTACCCCCCCCCCCCCCTCTCCTCAGCCTGGGCCTTCCTGACCCCCCTTTCCATGGCCTCCTCGACTCCGCTCGCCCCCCCCCCTTTCCATGGCCTCCTCGGCTCCGCTCGCTACCCCCCTTTCCATGGCCTCCTCGACCCCGCTCGCTATCCCCCTTTCCATGGCCTCCTTCGCTACCCCCCCCCCCCCCCCCCTCTCGCTCTTCGGCCTAGGCCTTCCTGACCCCCCTTTCCATGGCCTGCTCGACTCCGCTCGCTACCCCCCTTTCCATGGCCACCCTTCGCTACCCCCCCCCCCCCCCCCCCCCCTCCTCTCTCTCTCCTCAGCCTAGGCCTTC
Source organism: Tenthredo mesomela (assembly GCA_943736025.1). Taxonomy (NCBI): domain Eukaryota; kingdom Metazoa; phylum Arthropoda; class Insecta; order Hymenoptera; family Tenthredinidae; genus Tenthredo; species Tenthredo mesomela. The sequence continues at coordinate 18,216,926 of OX031021.1, forward strand.
CTGACCCCACTCGGCTCTTTTTGCCCCCCCCCTGCCTCTGTTGCCATAGAAATTAGCACGGTTTCCCACAGATGCACTCTCTTGAAAGGAATCAGTGGAATTTCACTGACTTACCAGTGGATCTCACTAATTGCCCAGTGAAGTCTCACTAATTTAACCAGTAAACATAGAAGTGGGGATAATTCACTGTTCAACCAGTGAATTCCACTGATTGTACCAATACATGTGAAGTATGGCCGCGATCACTGTCAGAACTACTCAGAACATAACCAATGTAATTATACCAATATAATATAATATATTGTAATTGTGCCAATATAATATAATATATTGGGTAATCTTGGGGATTCTGAGAACATTTTTTGATATACGTAGGACATGAAAAGAATAAGAATTAGGAATTCAGTGAATTAGGAAGAATTCATACAGAATTAGGAAGTTTCAGTGCAAATGTGCTGAGCGAATCAAAGAAAGGTGTTTATAATTTGAAAATACAAGGTCAGGTGTGTCACACAATTCCTAACAGTATCATTTCGGCAAATAATGAAAATCCAAATTTTGGACAGATTTATATATATGATGATTACGAAGCAACACAAAGACGCCTAAAGGAAGATAATAATTTAGTACAAAGTCACATTGAATATATACAAAATTTGTTAAATAATCATAACCCGTATGCCAAAAAATATAAATATTTGTATCAACTCAGTCAAGACGAATCATTACCGGAATATTATTTATATTTTGTCCGTGATATAAATTTGGATAAAAATAGGTACAATACTCCCACAACTGCGGAATGTGCTGCCTTAATAATATCCAAAGATGGTCAGATACCATCATCGTTTGATATGTGTGTTTATCCAAAAGATCTTCCACCTGGTGTAAATAGTTATACATCTTTGAACAAATTATCATTTCATATCGACCCTATGGTTTTTCCTTTGATGTTCCCATGTGGTGATTTAGGTTGGAGTTCAATATTCACACAAAATCCCGATGTTCAAAAACGATTGACAGCGCTTCAATATTACTCATATCGTTTAGCGTACAGACCGAAAAGTAAATTTAATCCTATTCTGTATTGTGGAAGGCTAACACAACAGTATATAGTTCAAGCTTATATAATAATCGAAAATAATAGATTGAATTATATCAGGTACAATCAAAAACAATTACGGATAGAGTGTTATCAGGGATTAGTGGATCACGTTGCCGGAAGTGCTATGAATAGATCAGGTAATTTCGAGAACAAGGAAAGGTTAGGAAATATGTTTGTATTACCATCTTCATATATAGGTAGTCCGCGACATATGTATCAATTATATCAAGATGCAGTTGCTATTTGTAGGGATATCGGTAGACCTGATTTGTTCATAACTGTTACTTGCAATCCGAATTGGCCAGAAATTAAAAGGATATTGAATGATTTTCCACCTGGAACAACTTGCAACGATATTCCAACGCTAATCGTAAGGCTATTCTATTCTAAACTTAAATCTATCATGTCTGATATTATTAGTGGAAAAATGTTTGGAAAGATATTAGCATTTGTTTATACCATTGAATTTCAAAAACGCGGTTTACCCCATTCTCATATTTTATGTGTTTTGGACTATACTAACAAATTGTCGAATCCGGAAGCAGTAGATAAATTTATCAGTGCTGAAATTCCTTCGAATGATATCCATTTACAAAATTTAGTAATCAAACATATGTTGCATGGTCCACATACATCTTATTCGGTATGTTATGATTCCAACAAAAACATTTGTACCAAAAATTTTCCAAAAGCATTTTGTGAGCATACTGCGTTTAAAGATAATGGTTTTCCAATTTATAAACGTACCGATAATCGCGATAAAGGATATGTGTACAATAAGAAAATTAACGGTGAATTTATTAACGTAGACAATTCGATGGTAGTACCTTATAATCCTGAATTATTGAGAAAATATGAGTGTCATATAAATGTAGAATATTGTGCTTCGGTTATGAGCATAAAATACATTTATCAATACCTACATAAAGGACATGATAGGGCATACGTCAAATTAAAGAAATGTCAACAGACAGAGGTCGACAAAGATAACGAAACTTATGACGAAATATCTGAATATATCGATAGTCGGTATTTAAGTCCAATGGAATCTGCTTGGCGAATAGAAGAATTACCCCTCTCTGCTAGATCTCATACCATTATTCGTTTAGCGGTTCATACCGAAAACCAACAGAGAATAATTTTTGAGGAGGATAACGTAGAAGTTGCATTGAAAAATCATGAAACCACCTTAACAGCTTGGTTTAAATTAAATCAACGAGACCAAATTGCAAAAAATATACTATACATTAACATACCGAAAAATTATCTATTTGATCTTTCCAAAAAGAAATGGATAAAACGTAAACAATTTTCAAAAGTGGTAGGACGTATCAACAGCGTCAGCCCTAAAGATTCGGAACGTTTTCATTTAAAATTAATTTTAAATAGAAAAAAAGGAGCCATATCTTTTAACGATTTAAAAGAACACGAAAATAATATTTATCTGTCTTATAAAGAGACGGCAATCGCGATGGGATTAGTTGAAAGCGATGAACATATTTTTGAAATTTTTGAAGAAGTGTGCAATATTGGAATGCCTAAACAGTTACGTAAATTCTTCGCGTGGTTTCTTATTTCAGACAATGTGTCATTTGCCAAAGAAATTTGGAATAAGTATAAAAAATATTTTAGCGAAGATTTCAAGGACAATAACGAAGGCAGAGCTTTGAAAGAAATAAATGATATTTTAAATTCAGAAAATATGACATGCTCGGATTTTCAACTTCCAGAACCTATAATAGATAGTGAAAATTTCGAAGAAAAAAAAATATTAATGATGAATAATGAAAAATTATTTGAACAAATGATCACGAAATGTAATGAAGATCAAAAATATATATTTGATTATGTAACGAATGCTAATAAAGTTATGGCCGATTAAAAAGATGAAAACACCAATTCTGACATGAAAAACCTAAAAACCTGCGAAAAAGATAGTAAATATTGAGATCCCATTATCAAGTGATGCTTACAAATCATATTTTAAATTGTGAAATTTGTGTGAATTTTTTCAGATTTTTAAAAATGGCGTTTCCGGAATCGACTTTTCGATTTTTTTTAAATTTAGCCATTGGTTGGAAAAATCGGAAATTAATTCAGAGACCCTTTTGGGTCGATTGCAACATCATACTAAAAAATAATCCAAATCGAAGGGGGTGAGGTACAAAAGGGGTAAATGTGACGTGGAAAGCCCCATATATATATATATATGCACGTATATATACAAACATACACAAATATGTATTATATAGTATATATATATATATATATATATATATATATATATATATATATATATATTAGGGTGGTCGTTAAAAATTAAATTTCATCAGACGCCCCTTGAAAAGTTTCCTTCTCGTCTAAAAACATGCGTACAATTTTTTTTTTTTTTTTTTAATGAAAAGAACACGTGCCGCAAGACGATCAAACATTTTGTTTTTCAACCTGCAGTTTTTTGGATATGTCTTACATAATGTGTAGATTTGACGAACAACCCATAGAAATTTCAAAATTTCAAATTTTTATCTTTTTTCGATGGGTTTTTCGTCAAATCTGCACATTAGGTAAGACATTTCCAAAAAACTGCAGGTTAAAAAACAAAATCTATGATCGCCTTGCGGCACGTGTTCTTTTCATTAAAAAAAAAAAAAAAAAAATTGCACGCGTGTTTTTAGACAAAAAGAAAAGTTTTCAGGGGGCGTCTGATGAAATTTAATTTTTAACGACCACCCTAATATATATATCTCTTATAGATAATATTATATATACAGAGATGTTCTGTGGAAACCGGTCAGTCTAATGGAGGTGCACTTACTTTTTTTTCGTCAATGACAACGCTGTCAAAGCGATCTACTGATTTTTCACATGCCTATGACTGATACCTTCAGTCGACTTAGCGGAAGCTGTCACGTCGTAGGTTATGAACTGTCATATTAGAATAATGTTTAATTGAATTATTATTAATAATAATAATTAATAATAATTATTAATAATTATTAATATTAATAATTATCAATATCAATAATTATTAATACTTATTATTAATAATATTATTTTTAATTCTTATTAATAATAATTAACAATATTATTAGGTTATAAATAATTGTCTTGGTGAAATTTAATTATTAATAATTATTAATACTTGTTATTAATATTATTACGTTTGATTATTAATTATTATTAATAATAATTATCAATATTATTAGGTTATAAATAATTGTCTTGGTGAAATTGACACATCTGGTAGTCATAAATTTAATAAGTCAATAGCACAGGATATCTATTCGTTACGAATTCATTTCAGGCGTGAATTCCTGTTTATTTACCACATTAATTGCAATCGAGCATTTCTTCGGTGACTGACTGACCCGTTGCATCTCTTCGACAAGTAGGGTTACGAACATAGCGAGGTGAATATCTTCATCGAGCATACAATATTGTGTAATTAAATTGTGATATCGTTCCTAATACAACGGTTATCTATTTCTGATTGCAGATTTCAATTTCTGTTTATTTCAAACATTATTAGGTTATCAATAACTGTCTTGGTGAAATTCACACGTCTGGTAGTAATAAAGTTAATAAGGCAATAGCATACGATATTGATTCTTTATAAATTCGTTCCAGGTGTGAATTTCTCTTTATTTGCTGATAAGTACGAAAACAGTCCTGCATAAGTGATGTGTTGGTCCATCAATGCGTGTTCAAGTTTCATCGAGTGAAAAATGAATTTAAATTATTGTTCCTATCAGCTTGCTCCTCATCGTCTCACAGAATATTGAGCCACTCTCGACGCTGGCTTTTTCCCGTTTTCTTCGAGTACTCATAGTACTAATATGGGTTGTTACAATATTCCGCACGGTATCCATCGCTGGACGCGGTGGTCCCGGATTCTTCGCAAAACCATGTTCACCCTTTCTTCGACAGCGTTATTGAATTGTTATTTTTTTTTTTTCCTATTTCCTTCACATGTATTACGAATTATTGAATTTTATTGTTACAACTGAATAAACATAAAATTGTGTTGAATTTTAGAAAATTTACTTTATTACTACCAGATGTGTAAATTTCATCAAGACAGTTATTTTTAATCTAACAATGTTTGAAATAAACAGATATTGACATCTGCAATCAATTTAACACTACTAATCAATAATAATAATTTATCACTACTTATCTATGAAATACTATCGTATACTGTTGTATTATGAACTTATTACACAATATTGTATATTATATTGCTCGATGAATGGTATCCACATCACTATGTTCGTAACCCTACTTGTCGAAGAGATGCAACGCATCAGGCGAGCGCAGAAAACAACCCATATTAGTACTATGAGTACTCGAAGAAAACGGGAAAAAGCCAGCGTCGAGAGTGGCTCAATATTCTGTGAGACGATGAGGAGCAAGCTGATAGGAACAATAATTTAAATTCATTTTTCACTCGATGAAACTTGAACACGCATTGATGGACCAACACATCACTTATGCAGGACTGTTTTCGTACTTATCAGCAAATAAAGAGAAATTCACACCTGGAACGAATTTATAAAGAATCAATATCGTATGCTATTGCCTTATTAACTTTATTACTACCAGACGTGTGAATTTCACCAAGACAGTTATTGATAACCTAATAATGTTTGAAATAAACAGAAATTGAAATCTGCAATCAGAAATAGATAACCGTTGTATTAGGAACGATATCACAATTTAATTACACAATATTGTATGCTCGATGAAGATATTCACCTCGCTATGTTCGTAACCCTACTTGTCGAAGAGATGCAACGGGTCAGTCAGTCACCGAAGAAATGCTCGATTGCAATTAATGTGGTAAATAAACAGGAATTCACGCCTGAAATGAATTCGTAACGAATAGATATCCTGTGCTATTGACTTATTAAATTTATGACTACCAGATGTGTCAATTTCACCAAGATAATTATTTATAACCTAATAATATTGATAATTATTATTAATAATAATTAATAATCAAACGTAATAATATTAATAACAAGTATTAAGGGGGGAAATCACAGTAGCACACAAAAAAATAGGCATATTTTCGGGAATTAATTTTGGCTGAATAAAAGTATCAATCGAAAATCTGTAAAGTAGGTTTTATAGCAATACTAAAAAAGTACAAAATGTAATTTTTTCAATAAAAAATATTCAAAAATGGCGGCTGCGCAGCATATGCCCCAAGGTGCCTATTTTGAGCTCGCCGAAGACATAACTCGAGCAAATGTTTACCGATCGACTTGAAATGTTGACGGTAGCTTCGAAATATCTTTCTCCACGGAGTTACGTAGGATTTTTTTTTTATATGGCTTAGTTTTTTTTTATCGACGATTTTATGGCGTTTTTTTTTGTTAAAAATTTAACTTAATTTTCAAACATGCACCATTTTGCGAAAAATCAATTTATCGAAAAAATCCTACGTAGCTCGCTAGCTGTTGTTATATGGAAACTAAAAAATTTTGGTTTTTCCTTCCGGGTCAAAAATTAAGGAGTCTACGTCTTCGGCCATCGACACGCTTTCAAAAATAGGCACCTTGGGGCATATGCTGCGCAGCCGCCATTTTTGAATATTTTTTATTGAAAAAATTACATTTTGTACTTTTTTAGTATTGCTATAAAACCTACTTTACAGATTTTCGATTGATACTTTTATTCAGCCAAAATTAATTCCCGAAAATATGCCTATTTTTTTGTGTGCTACTGTGATTTCCCCCCTTAATAATTATTAATAATTAAATTTCACCAAGACAATTATTTATAACCTAATAATATTGTTAATTATTATTAATAAGAATTAAACCTAATATTATTAATAATAAGTATTAATAATTATTGATATTGATAATTATTAATATTAATAATTATTAATAATTATTATTAATTATTATTATTAATAATAATTCAATTAAACATTATTCTAATATGACAGTTCATAACCTACGACGTGACAGCTTCCGCTAAGTCGACTGAAGGTATCAGTCATAGGCATGTGAAAAATCAGTATATCGCTTTGACAGCGTTGTCATTGACGAAAAAAAAGTAAGTGCGCCTCCATTAGACTGACCGGTTTCCACAGAACATCTCTGTATATATATATATATTATCTATAAGAGTACATATACGATTCACTTGAACGATTTTTTGTTTCATTTCCTGTTCCCAGACTATTTCAAATTTGATTTCATTAACTTCTGATGAATCTAATATTAATTTGATATATGCACGTATATATATATACATATATACATAGGTACACATATAGTAGATTTATAAATCTATGTGATCTACGATTCACTCGAACAATTTGTTTCATTTAATTCAATTGTCTTTCATCTTCACATTATACACTATTTTGACAGTTCTGTAAGGACATGATAAATTAAACGGTAATTCATTGCAATAAATAATAATTACGATCATCATTGATTAAATTATAACTTCAATTAATATTTTAAATTGTTTTCTTTTGTAAATTTTTGAGTGCACAATGAGTAAACATAGTTCAGATAGTGGTACGTACTTGATTTACATGTTCCTAATAATTTTAATTCATTCAACACCTAATTAATTCAGTAAATCTTCATTTAGATGCTCAGAGTGAAGATTATGAGTTTACACCAACAGATGACATTATGAATATACAGAGCAAGGATTTATTAGTGTTAGTTAAATTTTATTCCGTTGTAAAAAAAGACTTTTGATCTTATTATATGAATAGTAAAATGGAGAAGATTTGAATTTGGTAATTTTTTTAAGTCGAGCCAGTAATTCGAAGTTTTAATATAATTTCAATTAGAAAGATGATATCTTCAAATACGAAAAAAATCTACTGCCATTTTTTTCTTCTTGAAAATTCCATTCTGATATTTTACTAATTTTTCAAAATACAATCCTAAACTTTGAACCGTACGGTATTCCATACTTTTTCCGCATTTCGTTATAGTGAATTGATAGGCTACATAAAGGATACGGAAGGATTAATATCTCGTAGTACGGGAAGTGTATTATCGTTTGTTATCAGTAATAAAGACAAAACCACAATGAAAATCGTAGCATGGGGAAAAATAGCTGAAAAACTTCATCCAAAAATACAACAAAATGCTGTAAAGTAGTTTCCATTTGAATTATTACATTTAAATACGAAAAGCATATTTCTATTTGGATTCTTCCAATTATTTTAGATTGTTCAAATTAATGGTGCTACAGCCAAAGACTCTAATCCTCAATATAACACCACAAGCAGACGGAATATACAACTCAATATTCATTCAAATACTGAGGTTAAAATATTAGGAACTTTTAATCCTCCAAACGAGCCAGTACCAAGAATTTCGATCTCTAATCCAGGAACAATACCGAATGACGACTGTCGTAAGTTCTACAGTTTTTACACAATTTTTAGTTGGGATAATAATAAATAATTTTCACATAGTTTTTACCAAGTTTAAAATTCTGCCATGAACATTTTCTCTTTCACATTTTAGATGTTACTGGTTATATAAAAACCAATTTCGCAATCATGGTCAGCTACAACAACCCCACTAATAGTTCTTGCTTTGGTGCCATTGCTGAAGATAAAACAAAATTACCGATAAAGATTCGAAATTTTCCAAAACAATTTGCAAGTCCTTATAGTGTTGGAGATCACATTGAACTGTTAGGAAAATTCCAATTAGAAAGTAATAAAAATATCCGTCGATGTTATTATAATTCAATAACAGATGATGATAAGCTATTAACAAATTTATAAATTATCTAATTTCTAAAACAGATAACTATATGTTTATTGTTGCAAATTTCGACAATATTACCAAGATTGACGATAAAACTATGGCTCGTAAAAAATTATCTCTGGCTAACCAACAAATTCCTGTCCCATCATCATCAACTGCTCATCGTCAAAACAAAAAAAGAAAATTAGATAATGACGCAGAATGTTCAACATCAAGATGTTCAAAAAATCGTCGAAATAATAAACAATCACAATCGGACTCCGATGAAGAAGATGAGTGACTTTACATTTGAAACATTCTTTGTAAACCAAGCCATTTTTGTTTTTCAACTCCTCCAAATTTTTTCAAAATCTGATACCATTCTGATTTTTTTTTGCAGACTCTTTACCCAATAACAAACATTCTGTACAATTCATACCGGAAAAGTATGTTATTACTATTATTAGGTTAAAAAAAAAAATTCTCATTTTTTGCCGAATTTCAATTTTTTTCAATGCAGAACAATTGTGAATTTGATTTATTTCGATTAAACGGCAAAAATAGAAAATTTCAGTTTCATGTTTTTTTTTTTGTTTTTTAATAATGAAAATTCTTTAAGTATAGTATAGAGATTAATGAATATTCTTCAAGTATAGTGTTCGTAAGGGAAATTGAAAATCCTAAACAGATACCTAAAAAAATCAAAAAAAAAAAAAAAAAAATAAAGACGTTTCTTTTGACTAATATTTAAAACTGTCAGATTTTAAAAAAATTAGAGGGGATGGAAAACAAAAGTGACCTGGTTTACAAAGAATGCTTCATTCATAAATTTGAAAATTTCATCTTACAGACTACTACATTTTCATTAGTATTTTTTTTTAATTATTTTTTATTACATTCTGGCTGCGATGAACAAAATTACTGATTTTACATTCATAGATTTTAAAATTTCATGTCAAAAACTAACAAATTTTTAACGTTTGCCAATTCAATGAATTTTCAAATCTCACAAAAAACTTAAATTATTATTAAAAAATAGGTATATTTTAATGGAGGAGTAATTAAATGGTTGTACTTCACAAAAATAGGCGGGGAACCTAATGTATCAGTCTGAATTATTTCATTAACTTGAAAAATTTCGATTTAATAAATCTCAGATCGATTCATTAAGAAATGGGGCCTATTTTCCAAATATTGATATGAGTCTGTCAAAAAAAACCATTGTCCACTTCAGTCAATCCTCATTTTACCTTTCTTACGTCTACCCCTTCTCCTCTTCCCGCAAATATATATTCCTCTAATTTTTTTTCTAGATCCAGTGTAGAACAATAACTACATCATACAAAAAGAGAAATCCCGAATCCCAATCAACTACAAAGAAAATGAATCCATTTCATCCTATATGAACAAGAAATACATTTTTAAATTAATTACATCGATCCGATCAAGAAAATTTACAGCTGACATCCCACATTCTCTTTTAAATAAGCGAAACTAAATTTGTTCGAAAAGTTTGACATCATTCTATGAAAATTATTTGAAATAGCTTTGAAATAAATGATTCGATTTTCACATATCGACGCCTGGGCGGAAGAAGATCGTATCCCGAAAAATCCGCGATGAAGATCGTAACTCGAAAAACTCGTGAAGAAGATCGTAACTCGAAAAATCCGCGAAAAAGATCGTATCCCGAAAAATTCATGAAGTAGATCGTAACTCGGAAAACCCGTGAAGAAAGTCGTAACTCTTCTCGTAGATCGTAGATCTTCTTCACGAATTTTCCGAAAAAGATCTTCTTCGCGGATTTTTCGAGTTACGATCTTCTTCACAGATTTTTTGAGTTACGATCTTCTTCGCTGATTTTTCGAGTTACGATCTTTTTCCGCCCAGGCGTCGATATATAAAACATTGCTGCTGCGCGCAATAATATATGGCTGCCTTGCGCTATAACATATGGATGCTTTGCCCATAATATATGATACTTTACATCATAATATATAAAATAAAAAGTCTGAACTACAAAACGGAGGAAATAAGATACATAAAATACGAAGATCTGGACGAATGAAACTCGGAATCCGAATCTGAATCACTTTATAAATAATCTCATTACAATTATAGTAAATGTTTATATTGATTTCATAATAAATTAAAAAATCAATAAATGAATGAAAATAATAAAATATCGTTCAAAAGATTTGACATTTTTCTATGAAGATTATTTGAAGGTAGCCTTAAATTCAATGATTCGATTTTTGTTCAATTCTTTTTCTTCAATTTTATGCATTCATCTCCTGCCTTCATATTATAATTTAATTTGACAGATGTGTAGGAACATAATAAATTAAACAGTGATTGATTATAATAAATTATAATTACAGTTATAATCAAATGAACTGCAAATTGAATTGATATCTTGAATTTATTTTTTGAATTAAATCTAATTAAAAAATTCAAATGTGTTATGATTGAGTAGTTCTGATAGTGGTACGTATCTCATTTGGATATTGCTAACATTTTCAACTAATTTAATACCCATTAATTCAGTGAATTTTCGTTTACTCCCAGAAAATCCAATTACAATTTGTCCCATTTGAAAAAAAAACATTCCACAATTAATCAGCGAAGATAAATCTCGAATAACGATCATCAATTTATAACAAGAAAGAGATTGGATTCCATTTCATCCCATATAAACAAGGAATACATTCTAAAATTGATTCAATCGGCTCGACGTCGACAAGATAAGTAATAGTAATAGTAATTCAAGAGAATTTATCACCTATTACCAGGTAAAAATCTCAACATAAATAAGCAAATAGTAAAACATTGCTGCTGTGCGCAATGACATATAGCTGCCTTGCACTATAAAATATGGATGCTTTGCGCCATGATATATGCATATCTACTTTGCATCTTAATATATAAAACAGAAAACGTTGATTTTTTTAAACTAATGTGAAGATCTTTATCGTCTCAATTATATTGATATGGCACGTCGAAAAATAAGTAGGTCTAGAAATAGCGATAGAAATAATAGAATACATAAAATAAATCAGAATAGAAATGATCAGAGACGACGACGTTTAAGATATAAACAAATTAAAAAGAAAGCAAAAACCATATCCCAAAAAGTCGAAAATCATCGACGACGATTAAAACAAAAATATTATACCGAAACATCAACTGAAAATTATTTAGGAAAAATGCATGTTCGCTGTCGGCATTGTAATGCCAAACATTTCTCTGGAGAAATACTGGCCAGAAAAAAAGATTTGTCATTCAACGATTGCTGTAGTCATGGAGGTGTTCCAGAATGCTCATTCAGTGATTTTCCAAAAATACTTCAATCGTTATTCACTAGAACTCATGAATATTCGAATGAATTTTTAAATAACATTCGAGCTTATAATACATCTTTTTCTTTTGCGTCATTCAATGCAAATCTGATGAATTTCCACGGAAGACGTGCTGGACCATATTGTTTTAAAGTAAAAGGTCACATTTATTATTAAATTAATACGGCATTATATCCAAAACCAAATCGCGATGCAAGTTACGGACAATTATTCATATTAGATCCATCCGAAGCTAATCAAATCAGACTTGGAACATTTTCTGGATTGAATAGGGAACTTCTAAACATTTTAGATAAAATAATTCGCCGAAAAAATAGATATGCCAAGTCCTATAAAATGATGAAAGATGAAATACGTCGCTTACAACGAAAATCAACGGTAATACCGGAAGTGATAATGTCATTCATACCTAGATCAGGACTTGATGCTCGCCGTTACAATCCACAACGATCAAACGAAATAGCAGCTATTTTCACAACGACTGCTGATGGAGATATTCCGAATTCGTATGTGACTATTCACAATAAATCAACAAGTAAATTAGAATATGTAAGCTGGATGGATCGGAGAGTCGAACCATGGATTTATCCATTTTTCTATCCTCATGGAACTGATGGTTGGCATGACGATATGCAGCGTTTGAACTCTACAAGAAGAATTACTAGATCAGCATATTTGAAAAATCTAATTGCTATTCGAGATGAATTCAACCCATTCCTTCATGGTGGTCGATTATTTCAACAGTGGATGGTGGATAATTATGTCAAAATCGAAAAAGATCGAATAACGTACTGTCGATCTCATCAAAAAGAATTAAGATCAGAAAGTTATCAAGGCGTTATTGATTATATGGCAAATCAAGCCGAAGACCGCAATGCAAAAATTGGGCGCATGATAATACTTCCATCCACTTTCATTGGTTCTCCTCGAAATATGGCTCAAAATTATCAAGACGCTATGGCTATAGTTAGAAAATTTGGCAAACCGGATTTATTCATCACTATGACGTGTAATCCGAATTGGAGAGAAATTCGTGAAAATCTCAAGCTCAGCCAACAACCTCAAGATAGACCAGATATCGTAGCTCGGGTTTTCAATTTAAAAAAGGATGTTTTGTTAAACACGATTATAGAAAACAAAATATTTGGAAAAGTAGAAGCTTGGGTATATTTCATAGAATTTCAAAAAAGAGGATTACCGCATATACATCTCTTAGTAACATTGAGTAGAAATTACAAAGTAACACATCCGGAAATTGTCGATGCTATGATTTGTGCTGAAATCCCTGATCCAGAAGAAGAACCTATATTACATGATATTGTGATGCATAATATGATACACGGCCCATGTGGAGATTGGTGTCTGATAAACAAAAAATGTTCGAAAAATTTTCCAAAACCCTTCCAATCAACAACTACTATGGATGAAGATGGTTATCCGTGTTATCGACGAAAAGATACCGGAAAATATTACAATCGACCGCATGGATATGTCGTAAATAATCGCCATGTTGTACCATATTCACCTATACTACTCCGTAAATTCGATTGTCATTGTAATGCAGAATTGGTTTCTAGCATAAAATCAGTAAAATACCTTTTCAAATACATCTATAAAGGCCATGATGCTGCTACAATAACTATGCGGGGACAAGCAACGAATATAGAAGAAGTTATCCATGACGAGATAAATGAACATATCGAAGCTCGCTATGTAGGCCCTGTCGAAGCATGTTGGAGAATATTGGGTAAAAAACTACACGAAAAAAGTCATCCTGTTATCCGTATGCCCGTACATCTACCGAATCAACAAAACATCACGATTCATTCGGGTGACGAAGAATTCACCCTCAATCATATCTTGGAACAACGAAATATGCTGCTTGACTATTTTGAATTGAATAAACGTGATAGCGATGCACGCAATTATCTTTACATCGAAATACCATACCATTATGTATTTCATAAGGAAAAAATCAATAATATCTACGTATCTAATTGGAGAAAACGAAAAGCTTCGTTCAAAACTATCGGCAGAATGTATTCGGTGAATCCGTCGCAAAAAGAACTATTTCATTTACGGTTATTGTTACTAACTGTTAGAGGGGCAACAAGCTATGAACAACTACGCACAGTGAATGGAGAACTTGCGGCATCGTTTACTGAAGCTTGTCTCAAAAGAGGTTTAATAGCAGATGATTCTGAATGGCATAGAACCATGCATGAAGCTGAAATTTGGATGATGCCTCTACAAATGAGGAGATTATTCGCACGCATATTACTCCATTGTAATCCTTTGTATCCAGAAGAATTGTGGGATGAATTCAAAACAGCTATGTCAGAAGATCTTTCTCGTAACATGGATTTAATTTCTGCAGAAGGCGAGGCTCTCCGACAAATTTATAATCTTTTAGAAGAAGAAGGAAAAAACAGAACTGATTTCCCGTCAATGCCAATTCCTCCGAAAATTAATGTGAGTCAAATAACAGATGAAAAAAATTACGAGAAGATTATGGATGTAGGATTGGCTAACTATGAAAAACTTAATGTTCAACAAAAAATTATAATTGATACCATACTTCAAAGTATTAACAATTCGACTTTACATAAAACATTCTATATTGACGGACCGGGTGGATCAGGCAAAACATTTCTGTACATTACATTATGGCATTTACTTACTGGACGAAAAGAAAAAATCAGTACTATGGCTTACACAGGTATAGCTGCTACATTACTACCAAATGGAAAAACAGTCCACAAAACATTAGGATTACCTGTTCCGTTATACGCTGATTCTACTTCAACAATTAAAGTGGGTTCAAAAGAAGCAAATATTTTGAAAGAAACAAAGATTTTCATTTGGGATGAAGCACCTATGGCACCGCGCTACGCATTAGAAATAATGAATACGATTTTACAGGATATAATGAATAACACGTTACCATTTGGAGGAAAAATAGTAATATTGGGAGGGGATTTCAGACAATTGCTTCCGGTAAATATTCGTGGTACTCGCAGTGAAACGGTAAACTTATCAATCAAATTCAGTCCATTGTGGCGACTATTTAAAATATTCGAATTGACTATCAATATGCGTGCACTACAAGAAGAGAAAAATTTTTCTGAATTCTTACTGCAAGTTGGAACTGGAGATTTGAATGATGAGGTTGATAATTTAAATTTACCCTCCAATTGTACGTACAACGATGACATCGATATAGCGAAAGATATTTATGAAGATATACTCAGCAGAAAACAATACAAAGAAGCTTCAAAATATGCAGTATTAGCAGCAAGAAATTTAGATGTGAATGAAATTAATAGACAAGTCGTCGACTTATTGGACTTGACTACTGAACGTATTTATACGAGCGTCGATAGCGCAGAAAATTGTAACGACAATAATAAAATCAATCGGGATTTGGTACCGGAATATTTAAATTCGTTATCTCCGAATAGTCTTCCACCGTACGAATTACGATTACGACAATTTTCGATAATCATGTTGATCAGAAATTTGAGTATCAACGAAGGTTTAGTCAATGGCACGAGATTATTACTACTAAAAGCTGGAACAAATCTATTGTTGTGTGAACTTCTAACTGGAGATAAAGCGGGAGATATAATATTCTTAAATAGAATTACTTTGATGTGTGAAAATGTATATCCATTTTCTTTCACTCGAAGACAATTCCCCATCAAATTAGCCTTCGCAATTACAATTAACAAATCACAAGGTCAAACCTTCGACAAAATTGGAATTGATTTACGAAAAGATGTTTTCAATCACGGACAACTGTATGTAGCTCTATCGCGAGTGCGCACATGGCAATCATTGAAAATTTACCTTGGAAGTCAACGAAATAATACAACCGTGAAGAATTATGTTTATAAAGAATTATTTAATTCATAATTACCTGAATAAATACTTATCCCAAAACTGTCAACAAACATAAAAACTGCAATACTGTTTTTATATTCAAAAAAAAATATAAAAAACCTTCGCTGATTTCATTTTTTAAATGAAATGAATAAATAAATAATTGATTTCATTGAGAAATAGTTAAATGGCTCTATCAATTATTACATATATTATTATATATATATATCCATCTAATTTAATATCCACATCTTATCTCATATCCATATGTACATATGTATTTATGGATGTAAGTATATATATTATAGGGACGTATCTCCATAAATCTTATAATGAAAATCAAAAATTTTAATTGGGTTTAATAATCTGTGTACTTCACTTATTCGTCGTGTAGAGTTCGAAGTGACAACAAATTTGAAAATGAGAGTAAATAAATATGGATCGAAAAAAACGAAATTTCGACACGACGAATGGATGAAAATACACAGATTATTAAACCCAATTTTTAGTTTTTATTGTCAGGTTTATGGAGGTACGTCCCATACGATATAAGCTGAGGCGCGCGAAGCGCGCCAAATACGCTAGTCGGTAACTAAAGATCGGATCGTTACCATCGGACTATCGGTAACTAAAGATCGACAATCCATAGTGGCGCCATCGCATGACGACAAATCGCAACCATCAGATTGTCGGTAACAGGAAATCGTTACCATCAGACTATCGGTAACTAATGATCGGATCGTTACCATCGGACTATCGGTAACAATCGGTAGTGGCGCCATCGCACGACGGCAAATTGCAGCCATCCGATTGTCGGTAACAAAGATCGATGATCGTTACCATCAGACTGTCGGTAACTTACCCCGCACGGTCGGTAACTTACCATCACAACTCGGCCGGTAAAGAAGTTTTGATCCAGAACCCCCCTATTATATCTACTAGGCGGTCATCGCGCCCTCGAGATATCCTGAGGTCACACTGGGGTATGAGGAAGGGGACTTGGTGGTGCAGGCGCTGTGCGCGGCGCTGGACTCCGTCTCGGAAGGGCAGGGGGTCCCGCGCTTCGAGCAGCATCGGTGCGACCAGCTACTGTTATGGGTGACCTGCTCAGATGAGGGGGCACTGAACTGGCGAAGGGCGACGGTTTCCACACTAGCGCCCTGGGAGGGGGCCTATTTCCAACTACTGGAGGGAGGACGGCTGCTCAGGCTTACGAGGATCACCGCGAGTTTTCCGGGTATGCCGGAGAAGATCGAGGTCATCCTTAGAAGGCTGAAACGCCAGAACACAGGGTTCCAGACCCAACTCTGGAGGGTCTGGGAGAGAAAGGAGGGACCGAAGACGGTACTTCTGATCTACGGGATTGATGAGCAGTCCAGGAGTGCGCCGAGCGCGGGAGGCCACCAAGCCCACTATGGACTCGGGAAGGTCTCCTTCAAGAGGCTCACCAAAGAACAGGTGAGGTACGAAAGGCCCCCGAACCCCCAACACAAGGCAACACCGGAGAGTCGTCTGCACGGGGGGCCCAGGCTCCAGCAAGGAGACGGGGACCCCCGAGAAGACGACCGAGGTGGAGGCCGTAGGAGGCAGCACGCAAGGCTCACCAAACCCAGAGAACCGAGGAGAAACCTCAGGGTCTCGGGGCAAGGCGGGCCCACCCCGGGAAAGCAGGGGGGGGGACTGGCAGGGCTAGAGGCCGCCCCTCATGGGCTCAAACAACCAGCTGGGTCGCTGAACGGAGTGTGCGGGACGGGAGTCAAACGACCCTGGACCACACGGATGCAGGACTCAGCCACGGTGTAAGAATAAGAGGTGGGTCAACTGCCGTATACTCCCCGTGTAGAGCTCTGTGATTATTATGCGGCAGTACGGCGAAAATCCGCCAGGGGCCTCATGCGTCGGAAAGGGTGGGTAAACCCGTGGGGTAAACACGGTGTAAACAATAATGGCGTCGATCTAGCAGACAGTATTTGTATCATGAGTAATTACTTTGTTATTATCCCACACATTTATTAATGTGCATCCTTTTCGTGGTTTATTAGGTGTGGTCACCTTTTTTTTTTTGCTGCGAAAGCTCACCGGATTATTTTATTTTCAATAATACACTATCGCGATAGTCACCTGAATTCATCGTACAATTATTTTCTTTTCGTGGCGTAACATATTTTTAGATGCATCACCACGTGAATAATAACATGCACTTGTCATCTTCGGCAGCAGATTTTATTTTTCACACGTCAAACGTCAAACTTTTGTGGATACCGTGAATACTGTCTGCTAGATCGACGCCATTATTGTTTACACCGTGTTTACTTCCGTGTTTACCCACCCTTTCCGACGCATGAGGCCCCTGGCGGATTTTCGCCGTACTGCCGCATAATAATCACAGCGATTAGGGCCAGTGGAACCACCTCTTATTCTTACACCGTGGACTCAGCAGAGAAGAGCGGGAGCCTCCAACAGACGGGGCTCCCGCAAACGCCAGCCTGAGCGCGGAGGAGACCCAAGAATAGGGACTCCCCCGCACCCGGGCAAAGAGGCAAGGAGGGTCTAGCCCCATGGCTAGGGACGGGATCAGTGTATCGCAAGTTAATCTGCGCCACTGCAAAGCGGCCTCGGCGGTACATAGCCGAGACCTGGCGGTGGAGAACACTGACATATCACTAATACGGGAACCATGGGTAGTCGAGGGACTTATTAGAGGTATAGACACCAGCAACGGGACTCTGATAAGCGCAGAGGGGGGCGCCGGCCCAAAAGCCTGTGTCTTTATCAACAAAGACACTGTGCTCTAATGCTGAGCCAATTCTGCAGAAGAGACCTAGCAACAGCGACTATCAAGGGGAAGCTGGCTAAATGCGGTACGATTGACGTGGTCGTCTACTCAGCCTACCTCTCATATGACTCAGAGGATCTACCACCCAAGGAGGAACTCAGAGCATTGATAGAACACTGCACAAACAGGGGGCTCAATCTGCTGATTAGTGATGCCGTCGAGACGAGACGAGACGAGAAATGGGAATTTCTCGTCTCGTCTCGAGTCTCGTCGAGAATTTCGATAATTTCGAGTAATGTCAAGAAATCTCGAAAAAAATTTGGAAATAGGATAATTAGGAACACTTATTGTTGGGTACTTAGACACACACTCGACACACTTATATACAAATGGGACATATTTCATGCGGTGGCGTTCTATCACGAATTTTGATTTTCCGGAGAAAAAGGATTGAATATATCTCATCCATCGTTGGGTTGATAGAGAGGTAGAGGTGTAATATTCTATCACATATATATTTTTGTATAATCAGTTACTACATATGGGCAGGTCCACCAATCAACTGTAAACGATCCAGGGTCAAAATTTCGATTTGTCTGCAATTTTGATATCTCATAGTGTGTATTTAAGCTGTATACCGTTCAGGAGAGACACGTTGATTAGTCTCCCAACTTTTGGATTCGAATTTTTATCCCATCTCTATCGCAAAAAAAGAGAATTTGATCAACTGTTTTTTTTTCATGTAAAAATGTCTGATCTTTCCGAATATGGAATTTGTTTCAAGCTAGATTCTCAAAAACCATTAAAAAAATACCACGTAAAATCACCAAGATTTAAGCCTCTATATTGTAACTTTCTATGCTTATGTTCCTCCAGCTGAAGGCCAGAGGAATTAAGCTAGTCCGCGTGAATTCTTTGTCACGGGTGTGATGTTTTGGAGCTCCTCTTGGGTGAAAGTTGAAAAACCCTTATATACCCTAATGCAGACTCGGATAGATTTTACTCTAACAGAGCTGACTCCCTACAGACTTGGGGTTTGTCCAACCTGCAAGACTAGGATAATACTTTTGGTATTATCGTAGCTGTTGGGTCAGACGAGCCGAAGCTGTGTATTACAGACTTGGGATATCGAAGTTTTCCAGACTAGGATAGTGATTGAACACTATCGTAGCTATCAAACTTCAACACCGAAGCTGTTTTCTAGCTAATAACGATTTTACCTGAAACGAAAAGATTAAATGATGCAATTGAGGAAAATGGAAAATAAAGAACAGATTCCTATGTTTCTACTGAAATATTGACCATCTGGTCGTGTGCAAAATGTTTAATTAATTTTCAAATAAATTTTACTTTGTTATAAATGGTTCGATTTCTTATTTAATTGCTTATTCTACTTTAATTCTACCTTAATTCTAAGAGCGTTTTTGTTTTGTGCTTTTGCTTTGCTTTTGTGAGTTTGATTTTATATTCTTTTTGAGTTTAGATTCTAATGCAATTTTTAGTCAATAGATCTTTGAGTTTACTTATGATTTTTGTGAATTGAATTGTTTGTTTGTTTGATTTCTCTACGATATAAATTTGCTTTAATATTTATATGAACTAGCGTATTTGGCGCGCTTCGCGCGCCTCAGCTTATATCGTATGGGACGTACCTCCATAAACCTGACAATAAAAACTAAAAATTGGGTTTAATAATCTGTGTATTTTCATCCATTCGTCGTGTCGAAATTTCGTTTTTTTCGATCCATATTTATTTACTCTCATTTTCAAATTTGTTGTCACTTCGAACTCTACACGACGAATAAGTGAAGTACACAGATTATTAAACCCAATTAAAATTTTTGATTTTCATTATAAGATTTATGGAGATACGTCCCTATAATATATATACTTACATCCATAAATACATATGTACATATGGATATGAGATAAGATGTGGATATTAAATTAGATGGATATATATATATAATAATATATGTAATAATTGATAGAGCCATTTAACTATTTCTCAATGAAATCAATTATTTATTTATTCATTTCATTTAAAAAATGAAATCAGCGAAGGTTTTTTATATTTTTTTTTTGAATATAAAAACAGTATTGCAGTTTTTATGTTTGTTGACAGTTTTGGGATAAGTATTTATTCAGGTAATTATGAATTAAATAATTCTTTATAAACATAATTCTTCACGGTTGTATTATTTCGTTGACTTCCAAGGTAAATTTTCAATGATTGCCATGTGCGCACTCGCGATAGAGCTACATACAGTTGTCCGTGATTGAAAACATCTTTTCGTAAATCAATTCCAATTTTGTCGAAGGTTTGACCTTGTGATTTGTTAATTGTAATTGCGAAGGCTAATTTGATGGGGAATTGTCTTCGAGTGAAAGAAAATGGATATACATTTTCACACATCAAAGTAATTCTATTTAAGAATATTATATCTCCCGCTTTATCTCCAGTTAGAAGTTCACACAACAATAGATTTGTTCCAGCTTTTAGTAGTAATAATCTCGTGCCATTGACTAAACCTTCGTTGATACTCAAATTTCTGATCAACATGATTATCGAAAATTGTCGTAATCGTAATTCGTACGGTGGAAGACTATTCGGAGATAACGAATTTAAATATTCCGGTACCAAATCCCGATTGATTTTATTATTGTCGTTACAATTTTCTGCGCTATCGACGCTCGTATAAATACGTTCAGTAGTCAAGTCCAATAAGTCGACGACTTGTCTATTAATTTCATTCACATCTAAATTTCTTGCTGCTAATACTGCATATTTTGAAGCTTCTTTGTATTGTTTTCTGCTGAGTATATCTTCATAAATATCTTTCGCTATATCGATGTCATCGTTGTACGTACAATTGGAGGGTAAATTTAAATTATCAACCTCATCATTCAAATCTCCAGTTCCAACTTGCAGTAAGAATTCAGAAAAATTTTTCTCTTCTTGTAGTGCACGCATATTGATAGTCAATTCGAATATTTTAAATAGTCGCCACAATGGACTGAATTTGATTGATAAGTTTACCGTTTCACTGCGAGTACCACGAATATTTACCGGAAGCAATTGTCTGAAATCCCCTCCCAATATTACTATTTTTCCTCCAAATGGTAACGTGTTATTCATTATATCCTGTAAAATCGTATTCATTATTTCTAATGCGTAGCGCGGTGCCATAGGTGCTTCATCCCAAATGAAAATCTTTGTTTCTTTCAAAATATTTGCTTCTTTTGAACCCACTTTAATTGTTGAAGTAGAATCAGCGTATAACGGAACAGGTAATCCTAATGTTTTGTGGACTGTTTTTCCATTTGGTAGTAATGTAGCAGCTATACCTGTGTAAGCCATAGTACTGATTTTTTCTTTTCGTCCAGTAAGTAAATGCCATAATGTAATGTACAGAAATGTTTTGCCTGATCCACCCGGTCCGTCAATATAGAATGTTTTATGTAAAGTCGAATTGTTAATACTTTGAAGTATGGTATCAATTATAATTTTTTGTTGAACATTAAGTTTTTCATAGTTAGCCAATCCTACATCCATAATCTTCTCGTAATTTTTTTCATCTGTTATTTGACTCACATTAATTTTCGGAGGAATTGGCATTGACGGGAAATCAGTTCTGTTTTTTCCTTCTTCTTCTAAAAGATTATAAATTTGTCGGAGAGCCTCGCCTTCTGCAGAAATTAAATCCATGTTACGAGAAAGATCTTCTGACATAGCTGTTTTGAATTCATCCCACAATTCTTCTGGATACAAAGGATTACAATGGAGTAATATGCGTGCGAATAATCTCCTCATTTGTAGAGGCATCATCCAAATTTCAGCTTCATGCATGGTTCTATGCCATTCAGAATCATCTGCTATTAAACCTCTTTTGAGACAAGCTTCAGTAAACGATGCCGCAAGTTCTCCATTCACTGTGCGTAGTTGTTCATAGCTTGTTGCCCCTCTAACAGTTAGTAACAATAACCGTAAATGAAATAGTTCTTTTTGCGACGGATTCACCGAATACATTCTGCCGATAGTTTTGAACGAAGCTTTTCGTTTTCTCCAATTAGATACGTAGATATTATTGATTTTTTCCTTATGAAATACATAATGGTATGGTATTTCGATGTAAAGATAATTGCGTGCATCGCTATCACGTTTATTCAATTCAAAATAGTCAAGCAGCATATTTCGTTGTTCCAAGATATGATTGAGGGTGAATTCTTCGTCACCCGAATGAATCGTGATGTTTTGTTGATTCGGTAGATGTACGGGCATACGGATAACAGGATGACTTTTTTCGTGTAGTTTTTTACCCAATATTCTCCAACATGCTTCGACAGGGCCTACATAGCGAGCTTCGATATGTTCATTTATCTCGTCATGGATAACTTCTTCTATATTCGTTGCTTGTCCCCGCATAGTTATTGTAGCAGCATCATGGCCTTTATAGATGTATTTGAAAAGGTATTTTACTGATTTTATGCTAGAAACCAATTCTGCATTACAATGACAATCGAATTTACGGAGTAGTATAGGTGAATATGGTACAACATGGCGATTATTTACGACATATCCATGCGGTCGATTGTAATATTTTCCGGTATCTTTTCGTCGATAACACGGATAACCATCTTCATCCATAGTAGTTGTTGATTGGAAGGGTTTTGGAAAATTTTTCGAACATTTTTTGTTTATCAGACACCAATCTCCACATGGGCCGTGTATCATATTATGCATCACAATATCATGTAATATAGGTTCTTCTTCTGGATCAGGGATTTCAGCACAAATCATAGCATCGACAATTTCCGGATGTGTTACTTTGTAATTTCTACTCAATGTTACTAAGAGATGTATATGCGGTAATCCTCTTTTTTGAAATTCTATGACATATACCCAAGCTTCTACTTTTCCAAATATTTTGTTTTCTATAATCGTGTTTAACAAAACATCCTTTTTTAAATTGAAAACCCGAGCTACGATATCTGGTCTATCTTGAGGTTGTTGGCTGAGCTTGAGATTTTCACGAATTTCTCTCCAATTCGGATTACACGTCATAGTGATGAATAAATCCGGTTTGCCAAATTTTCTAACTATAGCCATAGCGTCTTGATAATTTTGAGCCATATTTCGAGGAGAACCAATGAAAGTGGATGGAAGTATTATCATGCGCCCAATTTTTGCATTGCGGTCTTCGGCTTGATTTGCCATATAATCAATAACGCCTTGATAACTTTCTGATCTTAATTCTTTTTGATGAGATCGACAGTACGTTATTCGATCTTTTTCGATTTTGACATAATTATCCACCATCCACTGTTGAAATAATCGACCACCATGAAGGAATGGGTTGAATTCATCTCGAATAGCAATTAGATTTTTCAAATATGCTGATCTAGTAATTCTTCTTGTAGAGTTCAAACGCTGCATATCGTCATGCCAACCATCAGTTCCATGAGGATAGAAAAATGGATAAATCCATGGTTCGACTCTCCGATCCATCCAGCTTACATATTCTAATTTACTTGTTGATTTATTGTGAATAGTCACATACGAATTCGGAATATCTCCATCAGCAGTCGTTGTGAAAATAGCTGCTATTTCGTTTGATCGTTGTGGATTGTAACGGCGAGCATCAAGTCCTGATCTAGGTATGAATGACATTATCACTTCCGGTATTACCGTTGATTTTCGTTGTAAGCGACGTATTTCATCTTTCATCATTTTATAGGACTTGGCATATCTATTTTTTCGGCGAATTATTTTATCTAAAATGTTTAGAAGTTCCCTATTCAATCCAGAAAATGTTCCAAGTCTGATTTGATTAGCTTCGGATGGATCTAATATGAATAATTGTCCGTAACTTGCATCGCGATTTGGTTTTGGATATAATGCCGTATTAATTTAATAATAAATGTGACCTTTTACTTTAAAACAATATGGTCCAGCACGTCTTCCGTGGAAATTCATCAGATTTGCATTGAATGACGCAAAAGAAAAAGATGTATTATAAGCTCGAATGTTATTTAAAAATTCATTCGAATATTCATGAGTTCTAGTGAATAACGATTGAAGTATTTTTGGAAAATCACTGAATGAGCATTCTGGAACACCTCCATGACTACAGCAATCGTTGAATGACAAATCTTTTTTTCTGGCCAGTATTTCTCCAGAGAAATGTTTGGCATTACAATGCCGACAGCGAACATGCATTTTTCCTAAATAATTTTCAGTTGATGTTTCGGTATAATATTTTTGTTTTAATCGTCGTCGATGATTTTCGACTTTTTGGGATATGGTTTTTGCTTTCTTTTTAATTTGTTTATATCTTAAACGTCGTCGTCTCTGATCATTTCTATTCTGATTTATTTTATGTATTCTATTATTTCTATCGCTATTTCTAGACCTACTTATTTTTCGACGTGCCATATCAATATAATTGAGACGATAAAGATCTTCACATTAGTTTAAAAAAATCAACGTTTTCTGTTTTATATATTAAGATGCAAAGTAGATATGCATATATCATGGCGCAAAGCATCCATATTTTATAGTGCAAGGCAGCTATATGTCATTGCGCACAGCAGCAATGTTTTACTATTTGCTTATTTATGTTGAGATTTTTACCTGGTAATAGGTGATAAATTCTCTTGAATTACTATTACTATTACTTATCTTGTCGACGTCGAGCCGATTGAATCAATTTTAGAATGTATTCCTTGTTTATATGGGATGAAATGGAATCCAATCTCTTTCTTGTTATAAATTGATGATCGTTATTCGAGATTTATCTTCGCTGATTAATTGTGGAATGTTTTTTTTTCAAATGGGACAAATTGTAATTGGATTTTCTGGGAGTAAACGAAAATTCACTGAATTAATGGGTATTAAATTAGTTGAAAATGTTAGCAATATCCAAATGAGATACGTACCACTATCAGAACTACTCAATCATAACACATTTGAATTTTTTAATTAGATTTAATTCAAAAAATAAATTCAAGATATCAATTCAATTTGCAGTTCATTTGATTATAACTGTAATTATAATTTATTATAATCAATCACTGTTTAATTTATTATGTTCCTACACATCTGTCAAATTAAATTATAATATGAAGGCAGGAGATGAATGCATAAAATTGAAGAAAAAGAATTGAACAAAAATCGAATCATTGAATTTAAGGCTACCTTCAAATAATCTTCATAGAAAAATGTCAAATCTTTTGAACGATATTTTATTATTTTCATTCATTTATTGATTTTTTAATTTATTATGAAATCAATATAAACATTTACTATAATTGTAATGAGATTATTTATAAAGTGATTCAGATTCGGATTCCGAGTTTCATTCGTCCAGATCTTCGTATTTTATGTATCTTATTTCCTCCGTTTTGTAGTTCAGACTTTTTATTTTATATATTATGATGTAAAGTATCATATATTATGGGCAAAGCATCCATATGTTATAGCGCAAGGCAGCCATATATTATTGCGCGCAGCAGCAATGTTTTATATATCGACGCCTGGGCGGAAAAAGATCGTAACTCGAAAAATCAGCGAAGAAGATCGTAACTCAAAAAATCTGTGAAGAAGATCGTAACTCGAAAAATCCGCGAAGAAGATCTTTTTCGGAAAATTCGTGAAGAAGATCTACGATCTACGAGAAGAGTTACGACTTTCTTCACGGGTTTTCCGAGTTACGATCTACTTCATGAATTTTTCGGGATACGATCTTTTTCGCGGATTTTTCGAGTTACGATCTTCTTCACGAGTTTTTCGAGTTACGATCTTCATCGCGGATTTTTCGGGATACGATCTTCTTCCGCCCAGGCGTCGATATGTGAAAATCGAATCATTTATTTCAAAGCTATTTCAAATAATTTTCATAGAATGATGTCAAACTTTTCGAACAAATTTAGTTTCGCTTATTTAAAAGAGAATGTGGGATGTCAGCTGTAAATTTTCTTGATCGGATCGATGTAATTAATTTAAAAATGTATTTCTTGTTCATATAGGATGAAATGGATTCATTTTCTTTGTAGTTGATTGGGATTCGGGATTTCTCTTTTTGTATGATGTAGTTATTGTTCTACACTGGATCTAGAAAAAAAATTAGAGGAATATATATTTGCGGGAAGAGGAGAAGGGGTAGACGTAAGAAAGGTAAAATGAGGATTGACTGAAGTGGACAATGGTTTTTTTTGACAGACTCATATCAATATTTGGAAAATAGGCCCCATTTCTTAATGAATCGATCTGAGATTTATTAAATCGAAATTTTTCAAGTTAATGAAATAATTCAGACTGATACATTAGGTTCCCCGCCTATTTTTGTGAAGTACAACCATTTAATTACTCCTCCATTAAAATATACCTATTTTTTAATAATAATTTAAGTTTTTTGTGAGATTTGAAAATTCATTGAATTGGCAAACGTTAAAAATTTGTTAGTTTTTGACATGAAATTTTAAAATCTATGAATGTAAAATCAGTAATTTTGTTCATCGCAGCCAGAATGTAATAAAAAATAATTAAAAAAAAATACTAATGAAAATGTAGTAGTCTGTAAGATGAAATTTTCAAATTTATGAATGAAGCATTCTTTGTAAACCAGGTCACTTTTGTTTTCCATCCCCTCTAATTTTTTTAAAATCTGACAGTTTTAAATATTAGTCAAAAGAAACGTCTTTATTTTTTTTTTTTTTTTTTTGATT
The DNA here is from genome assembly GCA_943736025.1 of Tenthredo mesomela. Lineage (NCBI taxonomy): Eukaryota > Metazoa > Arthropoda > Insecta > Hymenoptera > Tenthredinidae > Tenthredo > Tenthredo mesomela. The sequence continues at coordinate 18,244,514 of OX031021.1, forward strand.
TTTTTAGGTATCTGTTTAGGATTTTCAATTTCCCTTACGAACACTATACTTGAAGAATATTCATTAATCTCTATACTATACTTAAAGAATTTTCATTATTAAAAAACAAAAAAAAAAACATGAAACTGAAATTTTCTATTTTTGCCGTTTAATCGAAATAAATCAAATTCACAATTGTTCTGCATTGAAAAAAATTGAAATTCGGCAAAAAATGAGAATTTTTTTTTTTAACCTAATAATAGTAATAACATACTTTTCCGGTATGAATTGTACAGAATGTTTGTTATTGGGTAAAGAGTCTGCAAAAAAAAATCAGAATGGTATCAGATTTTGAAAAAATTTGGAGGAGTTGAAAAACAAAAATGGCTTGGTTTACAAAGAATGTTTCAAATGTAAAGTCACTCATCTTCTTCATCGGAGTCCGATTGTGATTGTTTATTATTTCGACGATTTTTTGAACATCTTGATGTTGAACATTCTGCGTCATTATCTAATTTTCTTTTTTTGTTTTGACGATGAGCAGTTGATGATGATGGGACAGGAATTTGTTGGTTAGCCAGAGATAATTTTTTACGAGCCATAGTTTTATCGTCAATCTTGGTAATATTGTCGAAATTTGCAACAATAAACATATAGTTATCTGTTTTAGAAATTAGATAATTTATAAATTTGTTAATAGCTTATCATCATCTGTTATTGAATTATAATAACATCGACGGATATTTTTATTACTTTCTAATTGGAATTTTCCTAACAGTTCAATGTGATCTCCAACACTATAAGGACTTGCAAATTGTTTTGGAAAATTTCGAATCTTTATCGGTAATTTTGTTTTATCTTCAGCAATGGCACCAAAGCAAGAACTATTAGTGGGGTTGTTGTAGCTGACCATGATTGCGAAATTGGTTTTTATATAACCAGTAACATCTAAAATGTGAAAGAGAAAATGTTCATGGCAGAATTTTAAACTTGGTAAAAACTATGTGAAAATTATTTATTATTATCCCAACTAAAAATTGTGTAAAAACTGTAGAACTTACGACAGTCGTCATTCGGTATTGTTCCTGGATTAGAGATCGAAATTCTTGGTACTGGCTCGTTTGGAGGATTAAAAGTTCCTAATATTTTAACCTCAGTATTTGAATGAATATTGAGTTGTATATTCCGTCTGCTTGTGGTGTTATATTGAGGATTAGAGTCTTTGGCTGTAGCACCATTAATTTGAACAATCTAAAATAATTGGAAGAATCCAAATAGAAATATGCTTTTCGTATTTAAATGTAATAATTCAAATGGAAACTACTTTACAGCATTTTGTTGTATTTTTGGATGAAGTTTTTCAGCTATTTTTCCCCATGCTACGATTTTCATTGTGGTTTTGTCTTTATTACTGATAACAAACGATAATACACTTCCCGTACTACGAGATATTAATCCTTCCGTATCCTTTATGTAGCCTATCAATTCACTATAACGAAATGCGGAAAAAGTATGGAATACCGTACGGTTCAAAGTTTAGGATTGTATTTTGAAAAATTAGTAAAATATCAGAATGGAATTTTCAAGAAGAAAAAAATGGCAGTAGATTTTTTTCGTATTTGAAGATATCATCTTTCTAATTGAAATTATATTAAAACTTCGAATTACTGGCTCGACTTAAAAAAATTACCAAATTCAAATCTTCTCCATTTTACTATTCATATAATAAGATCAAAAGTCTTTTTTTACAACGGAATAAAATTTAACTAACACTAATAAATCCTTGCTCTGTATATTCATAATGTCATCTGTTGGTGTAAACTCATAATCTTCACTCTGAGCATCTAAATGAAGATTTACTGAATTAATTAGGTGTTGAATGAATTAAAATTATTAGGAACATGTAAATCAAGTACGTACCACTATCTGAACTATGTTTACTCATTGTGCACTCAAAAATTTACAAAAGAAAACAATTTAAAATATTAATTGAAGTTATAATTTAATCAATGATGATCGTAATTATTATTTATTGCAATGAATTACCGTTTAATTTATCATGTCCTTACAGAACTGTCAAAATAGTGTATAATGTGAAGATGAAAGACAATTGAATTAAATGAAACAAATTGTTCGAGTGAATCGTAGATCACATAGATTTATAAATCTACTATATGTGTACCTATGTATATATGTATATATATATACGTGCATATATCAAATTAATATTAGATTCATCAGAAGTTAATGAAATCAAATTTGAAATAGTCTGGGAACAGGAAATGAAACAAAAAATCGTTCAAGTGAATCGTATATGTACTCTTATAGATAATATATATATATATACAGAGATGTTCTGTGGAAACCGGTCAGTCTAATGGAGGCGCACTTACTTTTTTTTCGTCAATGACAACGCTGTCAAAGCGATATACTGATTTTTCACATGCCTATGACTGATACCTTCAGTCGACTTAGCGGAAGCTGTCACGTCGTAGGTTATGAACTGTCATATTAGAATAATGTTTAATTGAATTATTATTAATAATAATAATTAATAATAATTATTAATAATTATTAATATTAATAATTATCAATATCAATAATTATTAATACTTATTATTAATAATATTAGGTTTAATTCTTATTAATAATAATTAACAATATTATTAGGTTATAAATAATTGTCTTGGTGAAATTTAATTATTAATAATTATTAAGGGGGGAAATCACAGTAGCACACAAAAAAATAGGCATATTTTCGGGAATTAATTTTGGCTGAATAAAAGTATCAATCGAAAATCTGTAAAGTAGGTTTTATAGCAATACTAAAAAAGTACAAAATGTAATTTTTTCAATAAAAAATATTCAAAAATGGCGGCTGCGCAGCATATGCCCCAAGGTGCCTATTTTTGAAAGCGTGTCGATGGCCGAAGACGTAGACTCCTTAATTTTTGACCCGGAAGGAAAAACCAAAATTTTTTAGTTTCCATATAACAACAGCTAGCGAGCTACGTAGGATTTTTTCGATAAATTGATTTTTCGCAAAATGGTGCATGTTTGAAAATTAAGTTAAATTTTTAACAAAAAAAAACGCCATAAAATCGTCGATAAAAAAAAACTAAGCCATATAAAAAAAAAATCCTACGTAACTCCGTGGAGAAAGATATTTCGAAGCTACCGTCAACATTTCAAGTCGATCGGTAAACATTTGCTCGAGTTATGTCTTCGGCGAGCTCAAAATAGGCACCTTGGGGCATATGCTGCGCAGCCGCCATTTTTGAATATTTTTTATTGAAAAAATTACATTTTGTACTTTTTTAGTATTGCTATAAAACCTACTTTACAGATTTTCGATTGATACTTTTATTCAGCCAAAATTAATTCCCGAAAATATGCCTATTTTTTTGTGTGCTACTGTGATTTCCCCCCTTAATACTTGTTATTAATATTATTACGTTTGATTATTAATTATTATTAATAATAATTATCAATATTATTAGGTTATAAATAATTATCTTGGTGAAATTGACACATCTGGTAGTCATAAATTTAATAAGTCAATAGCACAGGATATCTATTCGTTACGAATTCATTTCAGGCGTGAATTCCTGTTTATTTACCACATTAATTGCAATCGAGCATTTCTTCGGTGACTGACTGACCCGTTGCATCTCTTCGACAAGTAGGGTTACGAACATAGCGAGGTGAATATCTTCATCGAGCATACAATATTGTGTAATTAAATTGTGATATCGTTCCTAATACAACGGTTATCTATTTCTGATTGCAGATTTCAATTTCTGTTTATTTCAAACATTATTAGGTTATCAATAACTGTCTTGGTGAAATTCACACGTCTGGTAGTAATAAAGTTAATAAGGCAATAGCATACGATATTGATTCTTTATAAATTCGTTCCAGGTGTGAATTTCTCTTTATTTGCTGATAAGTACGAAAACAGTCCTGCATAAGTGATGTGTTGGTCCATCAATGCGTGTTCAAGTTTCATCGAGTGAAAAATGAATTTAAATTATTGTTCCTATCAGCTTGCTCCTCATCGTCTCACAGAATATTGAGCCACTCTCGACGCTGGCTTTTTCCCGTTTTCTTCGAGTACTCATAGTACTAATATGGGTTGTTTTCTGCGCTCGCCTGATGCGTTGCATCTCTTCGACAAGTAGGGTTACGAACATAGTGATGTGGATACCATTCATCGAGCAATATAATATACAATATTGTGTAATAAGTTCATAATACAACAGTATACGATAGTATTTCATAGATAAGTAGTGATAAATTATTATTATTGATTAGTAGTGTTAAATTGATTGCAGATGTCAATATCTGTTTATTTCAAACATTGTTAGATTAAAAATAACTGTCTTGATGAAATTTACACATCTGGTAGTAATAAAGTAAATTTTCTAAAATTCAACACAATTTTATGTTTATTCAGTTGTAACAATAAAATTCAATAATTCGTAATACATGTGAAGGAAATAGGAAAAAAAAAAAATAACAATTCAATAACGCTGTCGAAGAAAGGGTGAACATGGTTTTGCGAAGAATCCGGGACCACCGCGTCCAGCGATGGATACCGTGCGGAATATTGTAACAACCCATATTAGTACTATGAGTACTCGAAGAAAACGGGAAAAAGCCAGCGTCGAGAGTGGCTCAATATTCTGTGAGACGATGAGGAGCAAGCTGATAGGAACAATAATTTAAATTCATTTTTCACTCGATGAAACTTGAACACGCATTGATGGACCAACACATCACTTATGCAGGACTGTTTTCGTACTTATCAGCAAATAAAGAGAAATTCACACCTGGAACGAATTTATAAAGAATCAATATCGTATGCTATTGCCTTATTAACTTTATTACTACCAGACGTGTGAATTTCACCAAGACAGTTATTGATAACCTAATAATGTTTGAAATAAACAGAAATTGAAATCTGCAATCAGAAATAGATAACCGTTGTATTAGGAACGATATCACAATTTAATTACACAATATTGTATGCTCGATGAAGATATTCACCTCGCTATGTTCGTAACCCTACTTGTCGAAGAGATGCAACGGGTCAGTCAGTCACCGAAGAAATGCTCGATTGCAATTAATGTGGTAAATAAACAGGAATTCACGCCTGAAATGAATTCGTAACGAATAGATATCCTGTGCTATTGACTTATTAAATTTATGACTACCAGATGTGTCAATTTCACCAAGACAATTATTTATAACCTAATAATATTGATAATTATTATTAATAATAATTAATAATCAAACGTAATAATATTAATAACAAGTATTAATAATTATTAATAATTAAATTTCACCAAGACAATTATTTATAACCTAATAATATTGTTAATTATTATTAATAAGAATTAAAAATAATATTATTAATAATAAGTATTAATAATTATTGATATTGATAATTATTAATATTAATAATTATTAATAATTATTATTAATTATTATTATTAATAATAATTCAATTAAACATTATTCTAATATGACAGTTCATAACCTACGACGTGACAGCTTCCGCTAAGTCGACTGAAGGTATCAGTCATAGGCATGTGAAAAATCAGTAGATCGCTTTGACAGCGTTGTCATTGACGAAAAAAAAGTAAGTGCACCTCCATTAGACTGACCGGTTTCCACAGAACATCTCTGTATATATAATATTATCTATAAGAGATATATATATTAGGGTGGTCGTTAAAAATTAAATTTCATCAGACGCCCCCTGAAAACTTTTCTTTTTGTCTAAAAACACGCGTGCAATTTTTTTTTTTTTTTTTTTAATGAAAAGAACACGTGCCGCAAGGCGATCATAGATTTTGTTTTTTAACCTGCAGTTTTTTGGAAATGTCTTACCTAATGTGCAGATTTGACGAAAAACCCATCGAAAAAAGATAAAAATTTGAAATTTTGAAATTTCTATGGGTTGTTCGTCAAATCTACACATTATGTAAGACATATCCAAAAAACTGCAGGTTGAAAAACAAAATGTTTGATCGTCTTGCGGCACGTGTTCTTTTCATTAAAAAAAAAAAAAAAAAATTGTACGCATGTTTTTAGACGAGAAGGAAACTTTTCAAGGGGCGTCTGATGAAATTTAATTTTTAACGACCACCCTAATATATATATATATATATATATATATATATATATATATATATATATATACTATATAATACATATTTGTGTATGTTTGTATATATACGTGCATATATATATATATATGGGGCTTTCCACGTCACATTTACCCCTTTTGTACCTCACCCCCTTCGATTTGGATTATTTTTTAGTATGATGTTGCAATCGACCCAAAAGGGTCTCTGAATTAATTTCCGATTTTTCCAACCAATGGCTAAATTTAAAAAAAATCGAAAAGTCGATTCCGGAAACGCCATTTTTAAAAATCTGAAAAAATTCACACAAATTTCACAATTTAAAATATGATTTGTAAGCATCACTTGATAATGGGATCTCAATATTTACTATCTTTTTCGCAGGTTTTTAGGTTTTTCATGTCAGAATTGGTGTTTTCATCTTTTTAATCGGCCATAACTTTATTAGCATTCGTTACATAATCAAATATATATTTTTGATCTTCATTACATTTCGTGATCATTTGTTCAAATAATTTTTCATTATTCATCATTAATATTTTTTTTTCTTCGAAATTTTCACTATCTATTATAGGTTCTGGAAGTTGAAAATCCGAGCATGTCATATTTTCTGAATTTAAAATATCATTTATTTCTTTCAAAGCTCTGCCTTCGTTATTGTCCTTGAAATCTTCGCTAAAATATTTTTTATACTTATTCCAAATTTCTTTGGCAAATGACACATTGTCTGAAATAAGAAACCACGCGAAGAATTTACGTAACTGTTTAGGCATTCCAATATTGCACACTTCTTCAAAAATTTCAAAAATATGTTCATCGCTTTCAACTAATCCCATCGCGATTGCCGTCTCTTTATAAGACAGATAAATATTATTTTCGTGTTCTTTTAAATCGTTAAAAGATATGGCTCCTTTTTTTCTATTTAAAATTAATTTTAAATGAAAACGTTCCGAATCTTTAGGGCTGACGCTGTTGATACGTCCTACCACTTTTGAAAATTGTTTACGTTTTATCCATTTCTTTTTGGAAAGATCAAATAGATAATTTTTCGGTATGTTAATGTATAGTATATTTTTTGCAATTTGGTCTCGTTGATTTAATTTAAACCAAGCTGTTAAGGTGGTTTCATGATTTTTCAATGCAACTTCTACGTTATCCTCCTCAAAAATTATTCTCTGTTGGTTTTCGGTATGAACCGCTAAACGAATAATGGTATGAGATCTAGCAGAGAGGGGTAATTCTTCTATTCGCCAAGCAGATTCCATTGGACTTAAATACCGACTATCGATATATTCAGATATTTCGTCATAAGTTTCGTTATCTTTGTCGACCTCTGTCTGTTGACATTTCTTTAATTTGACGTATGCCCTATCATGTCCTTTATGTAGGTATTGATAAATGTATTTTATGCTCATAACCGAAGCACAATATTCTACATTTATATGACACTCATATTTTCTCAATAATTCAGGATTATAAGGTACTACCATCGAATTGTCTACGTTAATAAATTCACCGTTAATTTTCTTATTGTACACATATCCTTTATCGCGATTATCGGTACGTTTATAAATTGGAAAACCATTATCTTTAAACGCAGTATGCTCACAAAATGCTTTTGGAAAATTTTTGGTACAAATGTTTTTGTTGGAATCATAACATACCGAATAAGATGTATGTGGACCATGCAACATATGTTTGATTACTAAATTTTGTAAATGGATATCATTCGAAGGAATTTCAGCACTGATAAATTTATCTACTGCTTCCGGATTCGACAATTTGTTAGTATAGTCCAAAACACATAAAATATGAGAATGGGGTAAACCGCGTTTTTGAAATTCAATGGTATAAACAAATGCTAATATCTTTCCAAACATTTTTCCACTAATAATATCAGACATGATAGATTTAAGTTTAGAATAGAATAGCCTTACGATTAGCGTTGGAATATCGTTGCAAGTTGTTCCAGGTGGAAAATCATTCAATATCCTTTTAATTTCTGGCCAATTCGGATTGCAAGTAACAGTTATGAACAAATCAGGTCTACCGATATCCCTACAAATAGCAACTGCATCTTGATATAATTGATACATATGTCGCGGACTACCTATATATGAAGATGGTAATACAAACATATTTCCTAACCTTTCCTTGTTCTCGAAATTACCTGATCTATTCATAGCACTTCCGGCAACGTGATCCACTAATCCCTGATAACACTCTATCCGTAATTGTTTTTGATTGTACCTGATATAATTCAATCTATTATTTTCGATTATTATATAAGCTTGAACTATATACTGTTGTGTTAGCCTTCCACAATACAGAATAGGATTAAATTTACTTTTCGGTCTGTACGCTAAACGATATGAGTAATATTGAAGCGCTGTCAATCGTTTTTGAACATCGGGATTTTGTGTGAATATTGAACTCCAACCTAAATCACCACATGGGAACATCAAAGGAAAAACCATAGGGTCGATATGAAATGATAATTTGTTCAAAGATGTATAACTATTTACACCAGGTGGAAGATCTTTTGGATAAACACACATATCAAACGATGATGGTATCTGACCATCTTTGGATATTATTAAGGCAGCACATTCCGCAGTTGTGGGAGTATTGTACCTATTTTTATCCAAATTTATATCACGGACAAAATATAAATAATATTCCGGTAATGATTCGTCTTGACTGAGTTGATACAAATATTTATATTTTTTGGCATACGGGTTATGATTATTTAACAAATTTTGTATATATTCAATGTGACTTTGTACTAAATTATTATCTTCCTTTAGGCGTCTTTGTGTTGCTTCGTAATCATCATATATATAAATCTGTCCAAAATTTGGATTTTCATTATTTGCCGAAATGATACTGTTAGGAATTGTGTGACACACCTGACCTTGTATTTTCAAATTATAAACACCTTTCTTTGATTCGCTCAGCACATTTGCACTGAAACTTCCTAATTCTGTATGAATTCTTCCTAATTCACTGAATTCCTAATTCTTATTCTTTTCATGTCCTACGTATATCAAAAAATGTTCTCAGAATCCCCAAGATTACCCAATATATTATATTATATTGGCACAATTACAATATATTATATTATATTGGTATAATTACATTGGTTATGTTCTGAGTAGTTCTGACAGTGATCGCGGCCATACTTCACATGTATTGGTACAATCAGTGGAATTCACTGGTTGAACAGTGAATTATCCCCACTTCTATGTTTACTGGTTAAATTAGTGAGACTTCACTGGGCAATTAGTGAGATCCACTGGTAAGTCAGTGAAATTCCACTGATTCCTTTCAAGAGAGTGCATCTGTGGGAAACCGTGCTAATTTCTATGGCAACAGAGGCAGGGGGGGGGCAAAAAGAGCCGAGTGGGGTCAGGAAGGCCTAGGCTGAGGAGAGAGAGAGGAGGGGGGGGGGGGGGGGGGGGGGTAGCGAAGGGTGGCCATGGAAAGGGGGGTAGCGAGCGGAGTCGAGCAGGCCATGGAAAGGGGGGTCAGGAAGGCCTAGGCCGAAGAGCGAGAGGGGGGGGGGGGGGGGGTAGCGAAGGAGGCCATGGAAAGGGGGATAGCGAGCGGGGTCGAGGAGGCCATGGAAAGGGGGGTAGCGAGCGGAGCCGAGGAGGCCATGGAAAGGGGGGGGGGCGAGCGGAGTCGAGGAGGCCATGGAAAGGGGGGTCAGGAAGGCCCAGGCTGAGGAGAGGGGGGGGGGGGGGTAGCGAAGGGAGGCCATGGAAGGGGGGTAGCGAGTGGGGTCGAGGAGGCCATGGAAAGGGGGGTAGCGAGCGGGGTCGAGGAGGCCATGGAAAGTCTGACACGGCGGCGGCGGCGGCGGCGGCGATATATCTTTATAATATAGAGAGATATATATATGTATATATATATATATACATATTTGTATATACATAAAAGCTGATACCTATATATATATATATATACAGGGTGGTCCATTTTAATCGATGCAGGCGAATATCTCGAAAACTAACAATTATAAAAGAAAAAGTTTTATACAAAACTTGGAGGGTTTCGAGGGGGAAAGATAATGCTGATATGTGTTGACTTGTGGATTTCGCCAATTCCGAGATTTCGCAAGCAACTTCGGATTTTAGATAGGGAATACATGTTTTGGTTGAGGGCATCTGATAGCGCGATCAAAGACTCATTCAACCACGCAAGCAAAAAAAATTGGAAAAAAAAAATTTTGCAAAAAAAAATTGGAAAAAAAATATTGCAAAAAAAAATTTCGCGAATTTTTTTTTTTTCTCTTGCAAAAGATTGTGCTTTTTTGTCCCTAGCTTTCGAACACATTCATTGTTCATCACTTTGCGTTATTGATCTACGATTTTTTTTTCAATAATCTGGTACATTCAATCTTTCCAATTTCAAAATTGGCGAGAAAAATTTTGAGCTAGAGTGATGAACAATGAATGTGTTCGAAAGCTAGGGACAAAAAAGCAATCTTTTGCAAAAAAAAAAAAAAAAATTCGCGAAATTTTTTATTCCAATTTTTTTTTGCAAAATTTTTTTTTCCTATTTTTTTTGCTTGCGTGTTTGAATGAGTCTTTCATCGCACTATCAGATGCCCCAAACCAAAACATGTGTTCCCTATCTAAAATCCGAAGTTGCTTGCGAAATCTCGGAATTGGCGAAGTCCACAAGTCAACACATATCAGCATTATCTTTCCCCCTCGAAACCCTTCAAGTTTTGTATAAAACTTTTTCTTTTATAATTGTTAGTTTTCGAGATATTCGCCTGCATCGATTAAAATGGACCACCCTGTATATATATATATATATGTATACAGGGTGTCCCAGAACTAAGTGCAATAAATGTTAGGGGTAATAGAGGGGGTCAAGCTGAGTAAATTGACCTAAAGAACATGTGGTCTCCGAGTCAGCGTTCGCGAGATACGACCGGTTAAAAAATCGCGTTGAGCGCCGGCATGTAGGCAACCGCGGACATAGCAGGCAGCGGTTAGCAGTCTTTTTGATAAGCGCGATCTTTCTAAAGCGAGTCATAACACTTTTGAATTCGAAAATTTCAAACAAAAATACTTTTTCTTAACACATGCACCCAAAGTCCTCTTTCGCGCACCGTTTACGCGCACCTAAAGCAGACTTTTGCGCACCGGTACGCCAAAGCCGGCTTGGGTGCCCGCAGACGGCACACAGACGAGGACCTTGCGTTGCATGTGTCGAGAAAAATAGTGTTCGATACACGAGCCCAAGGCAGCAATCGTTTATACTTGTGTGAAGGCGCCTCACTCGCTACCTTCGACTCGCCTTCTGCTCGTCTTCGGGCTCGTTCGGGCCTTCACACTCGTACGCGCTTTGCTGCTTTTGCGCTCTTATATCGAAAAGTACTATTGATATGAAATTTTATTATGGAAACAAATAATGTTGTGTTTGGCGGAAAATCAATGTCGCAAGTGTTTCTGTTTGAAATTTTCGAATTCAAAAATGTTATGACTCGCTTTAGAAAGATCGCGCTTATCAAAAAGACTGCTAACCGCTGCCTGCTGTGTCCGCGGTTGCCTACATGCCAGCGCCGAATACGTTTTTTTAACCGGTCGTATCTCGCGAACGCGGACTCGGATGCCACATGCTCTTTGGGTCAATTTACTCAGCTCGGCCCCTTCTATCACCCCTATTATTTATTGCACTTAGTTCTGGGACACCCTGTATATACCCATATATATATATGTATATATATATACATATATATACATATACATACATATATATACATATATGGCTCAAAATCACCAAGGTGGTAAATTCGTGTCTGAGACATTTAAATCATTAAATTTATTTGTTTTTATTAAAATAATGTAGCACAAATTATTCATATCAACTCATTTAAGCAATGCATCAGAAAAATTTGTTGGAATTTATTCATGGAATATATTTTTTTCTATGAAATACCCCCGAAAAGTCATTCCGGGAACGCGTCCCTAAGTAGTAATCCACGGACAACAACAGCTAAAACACATAGTAAAAAATTTTTTTAATGTTTCGACGGTACTTGTTAACTTAGTTAATTTTATTATAAAATGATATTTATAAGTTCCCGAATCGACACAATATTATTTTGTCCGAAAATTTAATACAAAGTTTGTCTGACAATTTGTGCATCATTTCCGGGAACGCAGACATTTTTATATATATTAATTTTCAGCACAACGCAACAAATAGCGCTAGTGGGTAATCATATAAAACACTCAAGTACAATTGGTTGACCAGCCTGTTTTTTGTGAAAATGTGAAAAATTTAAGAGCTAAGCATAGTTTTGTTTGAATTTTTGGCACCGTACATCAATTCAGTGTCATTCCGGGAACGCCAATAATTGTAGGAAAAAAACAAGCAAATGCTGTTTGATACGATATTTCTTAAAGATGAATGTGATTCGCTTTATATTAATCTCAAATAATCCCGTTTAAGTGACTAATACTTATTTTACACACATCTTTATGCAGAAACGTCATTCCGGGAACGGTCATTCCGGGAACGGAACATATATATATATACCCATATATGGTGTATATAGTCATATATATATGTATACATATATATATGGGTATATATATATATATATATATATATATGTATATATATATATATATGTATATATATATATATATGTATATATATATATATATGTATATATATATATATGTATATATATATATATATATATAGCATATATATAAGCCTAGCTATGCGGCATAAAAAACCTGACAAAAAACGTTACAACGCTTTTTTTTAAAGAGGAGGATAGTCTGATGGCTGCAATTTTTCCTGCAATTTTCCGTCTTGCGATGGCGCCACTAACGATTCGCTTTCGAATCATGGTAACGATTACCAATCTTTTTTTTCGTACCGACAATCGATCCAAGATGGCTGAAATATCTAATTCTTAGCTTATATATACGAATTATACTAGCTGAAAATGTTTGAAGAGTGACAGGGTGTTATATATATATGCAATCAATGACGCAAATTATCTGATAATATATATGTTTATTTGTTATGTCTTAAATCTAACTTATATTCTCAAATGACAATTTTTTTTCTTAAAACTAACTTAAACCATGTATACATTAGATATATCTAATTTTAACTTAAGCTATATATGTACAACGGGGTGCATCGAGCTTCACGCATATCATCTGAAACATACAGGTATTTTTTGTAATAACCGAACGACATGTAATGAAAATTACGTGTACTTACCTAGCATTATTCGCCTCCTCCACCTTCTCCCCCCGCCTCCACCTCCTCCTTCTTTTCTGCAACCGCCGGCACCTCCTCCTCATCCCAATTTTCATCCAGCGGCGCCTCCTCCGCCACCGGCTGCACCTCCTCCCCATCCCCATTCTCCTCGACCGCCGGCACCTCCCCATCCACCTGCTCATCATCCCACCCCCACTTTAGAGGTTTCACCTCGATCCATATGGGGGTGCCATCATCATATTGGACCGTGATCCAACGCACCCCATCTATCACCTTTTCCTCGTTGTTGTCGCTGTCATACCCATCATCGTCGGAGCTCCAATCCTCATAACGATCCATGTTCTGTAATAGGAGATATCAATTACAAACTATATCCATCGAAATTCAAAGAGAGAAAAAAACAAAAAACTATGATATCGAAGAATAACGATACTTACTTCTTGCTTTCGATTTGGCTGTTGCGATTTCTGTATGATTTTTCCTCTTTCGACTGGTTGCGGATTGTGTAAAACTCGATGCAAACTCGCACTTTTATACCCAACTAGAAACCCGAAATATGCTCAATATTGGAAGGGGGCTGATCAATGACAAACTCGGAAAATATTTTTTTCGTACGGAGGTACCAAAGATGCCAACCCTCCCAGATGGAAAAAAAAAAAAAGCAAAAAAAACCCCTTGACCAATGGTTGGAAAAGCTTGAATTTTCATGGTATTTGGAAGGTGGATGGGTGGGATGTGGGCATATAAAACCCCAAACCCTAGGGTGGGTGTTAGCAATCGTCTAGTGCCAGTTTGACCGTGAAATTCTACGAAGAAAAAAAAATGGACAACGCTATGTATATGAATCTCGTTGAGATGATGGAGGACGCATACAAGTTACTGTGTACACTACCACCAGAACAGGTGAATGAAGATATTTTTATTCACTGGCGTGACATTGCACATCAAAATATCCGATTTTTGAACAATATTTTAACGCAATCTAAACCGAATGTGAGTGAAAAACAACGATTGCAACATATAATTTCACTCCTTCAATCGTGGGCGGTGAAATTTGAACGACATCGTGCAACTATTGTTGGTGGTAATATCGGCGATGATATTCATAATCGCGTTCGATGGGATGACATGGACAGCGCCTTCAAGTGTCGCATACGCACCGGAGCCGTGACAAATCTTCAGCATAAAGATTTGGCAAGATTTTTGGCTGACGCTGGGGTGGTAACGATGCAACGTTTGAAAAATGTGCTACGCCAAGAAGGAAGTATCAAGATGAATGTGGGGGTTTCGTGTAAATTTGAGAACGTCAAAAACGATGAGATCAGTGTGGAAGTTAAGAACTTCAATACACGCAACGCCACGATTCTTCCATCAACGGATTTGGAAACCTGGTTCACCGATAATGTAACGAATCCTCTGCTAACCATGGTGGAGGATTTCGAGCAGCGTGATTCTGGTTAGAGTATGATTGAGATCATAAATGCCGTGATCTGCATCAACCGATACGAGCCTCTTCGCGGTGGACTCTCGACATTCACACCGCTACCTGAGGATATTCAGCGAAAGAAAGCGGTGGTCAACGTGCAAAACGACGATGATAGATGTTTGCTGTGGTCTGTTGCCGCAGCTCTTCACCCCGTAGACGTCAACGCAACCAGAACACGCAGCTATCGACGGTACATATCAGAGCTAGATTGCACAGGTATCAAATTCCCCGTAACCTTGCATAGTGTAGAAAAATTCGAGAAGTTGAATAATTTGAGTATTAACGTATATGGAATCGAATCGGAAACTTTTCAAAGCAAGAAAGAGTCGACCAATAGTATAATTATCCCGCTATATTTAAGTAAAAATGTAACAGAGAAAAATGTAATCCATCTGCTTATGATTGAGAGTCGGAGCAAACTAGATGATAACGATGGTGGCGATTTAGATAATTTCAAACCACGATTCCACTTTGCTTGGATCGAGAATCTTTCACGTTTGGTTAGCATGCAATTGTCGAATCATAAATGTGCACAATTTTTGTGTGATAGATGTTTGTGTCACTTTAACGTACGGAATGCCTATGAAAATCATAGACAAGATTGCACGCGGTTAAATAAAGTGCGGATGGAATTCCCCAAGGAGAACACTTTGAGATTTTCCAATTTTAAAAATCAGGGCACTGTACCGTTCGTCGTATATGCCGATCTTGAATGCATGATGAAACCTGGGGTGAAAGAATCTCAAGAGCATATTCCACATAGTGCGGCGTATTATACACATTGCGTGTACGACGATACATTATCGGAATACAAGGGCTATCGTGGATCTGATTGCATTAAATGGTTGATTGAGGAGCTTCGCGAATTATCCATAAAAGTAGAGTCGCGTATAAAAAATGTAATTCCAATGGAGGTGTTGAATCAAACGCAACGCGATCGTCACATGCGGGCGAAAAATTGTTATATCTGTGAGACGCCGTTTTCGCCTGAGGAAAAAAAATGTCGCGATCACTGTCATTTCACGGGTAAATATCGCGGAGCCGCACACAATCGATGCAATCTGAATTTTCAAGAGTCGCACACGATTCCCGTGGTTTTTCACAATTTATCGGGCTACGATTCTCACTTTATCATGAAATCTCTGGCCACAACCTTTCCCGGTGATATTTCATTGCTACCCATCAATAAGGAAAAATACATATCATTCACAAAGAAAATCGATGGTACTATGATTAGTTTGAGATTCATAGATTCACTCCGATTCATGGCTAGCAGTATAGAGAAATTAGCATCGTACGTCGACGATGCTGATAAGAAAATAACGCGGAAATTTTACAGCGATCGGGATGAATTCAGTTTGATGATTCGTAAAGGTGTCTTTCCGTACGAGTATATTGATTCTTGGGAAAAACTTAACGAAATAAAATTACCCAATAAAAAAAAATTCTATTCAAAACTCAGTGCCGCGGGTATCACCGATGCTGATTATGAACATGCCAAAGATGTTTGGGCCAAGTTTGATTTGAAAACGTTGGGCGAGTATTCCGATTTGTATCTGAAAACCGATGTGCTTTTATTGGCCGATATATTTCAAAATTTTCGCGATAGCTGCTTCAGAACATATAACTTGGATCCTCTGCATTATTATACCGCGCCAGGGCTTGCTTTTGATGCTATGCTAAAGCAGACGAAAATTAAACTTCTACACAATCCGGAAATGATATTATTCATCGAGAAAAGCATAAGAGGCGGTGTGGCACAGTGCTCAAATCGCTACGCCAAAGCAAATAATCGATTTATGGGTGAAGATTTTGATCCGAGCAAAGCGGAATCATATTTAATGTATTTCGATGTTAACAATCTTTATGGTGCAGCTATGAGTGAGCATTTGCCGAGTGGATCGTTTGAGTGGGAAAATGATGCCATTGATGTGATGTCCCATCCGGATGACGCACCAATCGGTTATATTCTAGAGGTAGATTTAGATTACCCCGCAGAGCTCCATAAACATCATGCGGACTTACCTCTCTGTCCCGAGCATTTCACACCACCGGGTAGTAAAATGAAAAAACTTGCGGCAATGCTTCTACCCAAGGAAAAATATGTGCTGCACTATCGTAATTTGAAACAGTGCATCAAATTTGGTTTAAAGTTGACGAAAGTGCACAGAATTCTAAGGTTCGCACAATCACCATGGTTAAAATCATACATAGATCTCAATACAAATATGCGAAAGCAATCGAAAAACGAATTTGAGAAGAATTTCTACAAGCTTATGAATAACGCTGTATTTGGCAAGACCATGAAGAATGTGCGTAACCATAAAACTGTGAAACTAATCACGAAATGGGAGGGTAGGGGCGGTGCACGTGCTCTCATTGCAAGGCCAACATTTCATAGCTGTACCATATTTGATGAAGATATGGGAATTATTCAGCTAAATCGAACCAAGGTTTATTTCAATAAACCCATCTACATTGGTGCTGCTATTCTCGATCTTCCGAAAATATTTCTATACAACTTCCACTATGATTATGTAAAAAATAATTTTTCAAGTACCGAATCAAAATTAATGTATACCGATACAGATAGCCTGATATATCAATTTACTGTTCCAAATATCTATGAAATCATCAAGCGTGATGTTGCTACAATGTTCGATACATCAGACTATCTACCGAATAATACCTACGGCATTCCCCTGTTGAATAAAAAACGTCTTGGTCTGATGAAGGACGAAAATAATGGAAAAATTATGACCGAATTTATCGGATTGCGCGCAAAACTCTATACATTCAGAACTCGTGGCGATACCGATAAGAAACGTGCAAAGGGTGTAAAAGACTCGACATTAAAATCTATCACGTTTGATGATTACAAACGATGCCTTTTCGGTTATCAAAATTTGGTTGAGCAACAGTGTATGATAAGAAGTAGTCGACATACAGTTAGCACTATTATACAGAATAAGTTAGCTCTAAGCTGGTGTGACGATAAGCGAAAGTTGATACCCGGTAAAACTGATACTTTACCTTGGGGTTACCAAGATGTTGCAAACTTGTAAATTTCTCACATTTTCTCACATTTTCTCACATTTTCTCAAAAAATTTCCCATTTACTTTACACGTGAATGTGAGAAAATGTGAGAAAATGTGAGAAAATGTGAGAAAATGTGAGAAAGTGTGAGAAAATGTGAGAAAGTGTATGTGTGTGAAAACATTTTTCCGCAATTATCATGTAAGCTAGCATTAAGATTGAGGAGGGTGAAGAAACAAATGTAAATAAGTTGATAATAAATTTATTCATGAAAATTATATTACATATCCGATTTATTTATCCAACTATTATGTGAACTGTCGAATCCCAACCATTTTACATAGAGTTGATCACCACGCCTCCGCAAGACCTTTTCTACAAGATAGCCATCGGGATATTGCACCCTGCTGAGCTCCTCCTCGTAAAATCCGCCTTCAATGGGCTGATTCAGGTAGTCGGTGAGTTTGTAAGTTGGAGGGTTGGTATTTTTCACCTCATGAATCGTAAATATTTCTGTTGTCCAATTCGGCGTATAACCCTTTTCGAATACATTTTTATATTTGCTAATTCTAACTTTATCGCCAACCTTAAATTTACGTTTTCGTTTGCTTCTTTTTATTTGACGCGGTTTATACACACTTCGATACAGTTGTTTTTCATTAGTCGTAGTCACATCTTTCGGCTTTATTCCAATCGTACGATGTTTGGTATTATTGTACGATGCAATTAAATTTGGTAGAATGCTAGTCCACTTATAAGAACCTTGAAGTGTGAACTGCTTCCACATTTTATTTTTCAGTGTACGATTGAAGCGTTCGCATATCGATGCCTTCAAGTTGCTAAATGTCGAGTACATGTTGATTCCATGATGTCTCATGAGAGTTTTAAATTCTTTGTTGTAAAATTCCTTGCCCTGATCGACGTGTAGATGTTTCGGTATGCGGTCCAGAGTTAGCACAGATTTCATCGCAGCTGTTACATCTTTGGCATTTTTACTCTTGATCGGCACGGCCCACGCGAATTTTGAAAATATATCAATCACTGTGAGCAAAAATTTTGAGCCCTTGTTGACGGATGAGTATGCGGACATATCGACAAGATCGGCTTGCCAGGTCTCATCCAGACCGCGTATATCGACATAACGGCGAGGATAATTACGTCGGGCGGGTCTATGAAGTTCGCTCGCTATTACCGACTTCATGTCCATGCGTCTTCAACCAATTTGCAATGTATTCGTTGTCTAAAAATTCGGGTGGAATCGGAATTCCGAGGATGTAATGCCGGCTAAGTATTTCAGCGCAATTCTCTACTATCACCAACCGTTTTTCCAAAGATTCACTTTCCCCCTTCAGTGTCGCAATCCTTTCTTTTGCCTGGATCCAAATGCGTTGATCTTCTTCAAAACTTTCGCTGTGTTCTTGTGCAATCCGAGCATTAAGTTTAGATTCAAGAGCTGCGAGCGCCTGTTGCATGGATTGCTCGAATGTTTCCTTTATAGTACGCTCAAGACCAATATATGATCGCTGTGTAATATCCTCAAGACTTTGCAGAGAAACGGCATCGGTTGGCTCCTGCGGATGTGCGATATTACACAATCGTTTATTGTCTATATCGTACTGGTTATCGATGGTGGTTTTGAATCCAACGCCGGGCGGTCCACGACTACTCACACTTTTGATTTTTCTGCTAGTCAACCAACGACCGAATATGTAACTCGTACCACGAGCAGCACTCGCCTTCGGCTCGTGTTGCTGTGTTACTCGTAAGGCTCGTGCGACCAACTTCACAGCCTGCGTATAATGATCGCTTTCTCGCACTTGTATCGCAAAGTACTATTACTCCATTCCCCAGTCACCGAGGCTCAAGGATACTATAGTTTGAAGGCGCCAGGCGATACGAATCGAGTTGGCAGTCACTAGCAGCGAGTAGAAGTTCACGTACGCAACGCGAGCGTGTGTTGTCAAACTATACTGCGGCCATCGTTCGGCTTCCTTTTAACTTCACGGTATATTCCGTTGGGATATTATAAATGGGGATTTTTGTATAAGAAAAATATGAGAGAGAAGTGTCTTTTACTTACTTTCATTGCCGTAGAATTCTTTCCGGTAGCCTGGAAATTGATTTCCTCAAACGACGAAACATTCGCCGCAATTGCCGCAGCTAGTGTTGAGAGGTTCGGAATCATGTTAGGTTTCATTTTCACAATTCTGCAGTGTATTGTCGAATCACATATACCTGCGCGAATGGTTCGTATGAAAAAATTATATGATCTTATTTTTATAGACAAACGTTGTCTATTCAACACGTAACACTAGAACTTATTACACTAATTTATTGAAAAATATGTTGTTTCTTCAACTTCTTACCTTAAGTTATTAAAATTAAAAAAATGTTGTCTCTTCAACTTCTTACGCTAAATTACTAACCGAATCTTGTCTTTTCAACTCTCAACACTAGAATCTTCACAGGAATGTTTTTTTTTTTTTCAACTTTTTAATTATTCTCAATTATTGCACTGATACGTTAACACTCAATTATTGCACTAATACCTCTACACTAGATCGTAAACACGACACTGTAAAAAAGAAAACGAGTGTTATCCACGATCCACACGCTTCCACGCATCCATTCCAACTGTTGACGGAAACAAACGGCACTGAGAAAATTACGGCAGCAACTGAATTTCGCAAATGATGTGCAGTGACGTTCTTTAAATTCGAAAAATCGCGCAGTCGACTGACGATCGGTCTTTTGTTTTCGCTCTATCTTTCTCCAACCCTACACGGAGAGAACAAAACGGCGATGCTCACCGTTACTCACGGCGCTGACGCGCGTGAGAGAAAAAATAATCGTTGAAATGCTCGAAAATGGATAAAAGTCTCGTTATAAGGAGGACCACGTGCGTGTTTCGCAGTGACCATTACTGTGAAAAACAGTTCAGAGTTTCACAGCACCGATCACTGTTTTCACGCTGCTCGGTATTGTTTTCACGCGCATCGGCACCGTGACGTCGCAGTGATTCGAGCCGTGCTTTAGATCGAGCTGTATCGCTGCGCGGACTGTTTCAGAACCGTGTCCCGGTCACTGCGACGTCACGGTGCCGATGCGCGTGAAAACAATGCCGAGCAGCGTGAAAACAGTGATCGGTGCTGTGAAACTCTGAACTGTTTTTCACAGTGATGGTCACTGTGAGACACGCGCGTGGTCCTCCTTATAACGAGACTTTTATCCATTTTCGAGCATTTCAACGATTATTTTTTCTCTCACGCGCGTCAGCGCCGTGAGTAACGGTGAGCATCGCCGTTTTGTTCTCTCCGTGTAAGCAGTCTATCTATCCGAGGCTGTCGCGGCACCACTCTTGGCCAATAGAAGACCAGCAGTCAAGCGCAAGTTTCCAGTACGAACGCTGCGAGAACCGTGCAAGATACAGCAAAATAGTATAGGACCATTATTGTGGAGCAGAAAATTTTGAAGAAAAAAGTCCGCGAGGGCATGTATCTAAAATTGATGGATTTAGCGTGGGAGGCGTCAGAAGTTTACTGGCGAAAATGCCATGGTTCGGTACATTCGGCGAATGCTACAAACCGCTAAGCCCGGTAATAATCATAATTTCACTCCAAGCTGAAAATCTGTGAAAATTCACGGGTGTTCTAGACAACCAATGAAATATTTGTACTGCGAAGAAAAGATAATTGAAAATTGTAATATTGGTGACAGTTTTATTTAAAAAAAAAAAATGTTTCTTTCGCAGAAATGAGGTATAGAATACAGAATATACGGGTGTCCCAGAATTCGTTACGAGGAATTAACAGGGTAAATTTTCTTAAATCGCGCGTTATTGACTGAAATTAAAATGATTATAACGAGAAATCTAAGCCTTTCCGGAAAAAACGACTAAGGAAGTTTCGATCCCGTTTTTGATCACGATTTACTCTGTTAATTCCTCGTCACGAATTCTAGGACACCGTTGTAGATTTTTATCGTCTGCTCTATGATTCGGTGTGTCTTGATTAAATGTATAGGGTATTTATCAAAAAATGTTACGTATTGTGATGATTCTTTTGCTCAAGTAGCGGAATCATCGCTTTTTCGTCAGGGAAATAGAAATAAAACAATTGCATACAAAATATCATGATATGTAAGGTAAATTTTTATTCATCGCATCAAATTCAATTTTATCACGAAAACATAGGAATCCTAGATTTATCTCCTCGACATTTTACAAATTGTAATTATATAGTAGAAACACGTGTTGTAGTCATAAACAATAATGTCGAGGAATCATAGTGATGCCCTAAGTGCTCTTATTTCAAATTATAATGGCATAAGACTATATCCCAGCGAAAACAGTTATGTAAACGTAAGGTAACTTACATCTAACTCAATATAACACGTTACATAGCTGATTAGTTTCCTACTACCGCTGGGTTAGTGGTAATTTCCCACTTAATTCAAGGTGGCAGGTACATAACATACATGTAACCGTGTGATATTTTCAATACCTGACAGTAGCATTATAGTTAAGTAACAGATGGTAACACGCTATCTAGCGTTACAACAAGGGCGTGAAGATGTCGGAAAATAATTTGTATTGTGAGGCACACGTGTATAAGCAAAAGCAAAAGTGAAGTTAGAATTTTATTATTCGTCCATTAACTAATACTTTGTATACTACTAGTTCGGACGCTATTATTCATGAGTTTATAATATATAACCTACAATTTTTGAGTATTGTTTTTCAGACTGACCACGACGGCATAAATTTCACTTTCTTCACTACGAAAACTCTTTCTACCACACCGAGACGCAGTAACAATAGCAACTGCTACAAACTGCCGCGCTCATATAAACTTAGAATTACATTAGCAGCAAATGTTATTTTACATTATTGTTGATGCAACGTAACCGATGTTATGTTATTTGGTGGGGCTTTGGGTACATTAATACAGTTACATTGCATTCGTTAGTTGCGAGTAACTAACAAATGTTACGTTACAATAATATTGCAGCAACGTTACCGACGTTAGGTTGCCGTGTGTGACTCATGTTACATAACTAGACGGTTATGTGTTTGCTGGGTTCGATCTAGCACTCGAGATTCGTTGAAATCGAGAAAAATGAATTTTTTTGGTTCTTCAAGTGTGGCCGTGTCACTTATTTTGGTTCATATCAAAGCCTGTGCGTCAAAAACGCAAAAACCAGCCTCTTACCTCAAGTCTACACGCAATGACGAACATTTGTGTCTAAAAATGTTGTTGTTTCACGCAGCACTAGGGCCGAGATACCGAAAGTAGAACGGTATAAAAATGTAAATAGTGTAAAATTGCTGATTTCTGACAGCTGAGACATGACACTGTCCGAAGCTAACGAAACGCCCGACAGATGGCTCTACGCGTAAATCATCGCGTAAATCACGTAAATAACGCAACAGTGACGATGATTTACGCGTAGAGCCATCTGTCGGGCGTTTCGTTAGCCTCGGACCGTGTCATGTCTCAGCTGTCAGAAATCAACAATTTTACACTATTTACATCTTTATACCGCTCTACTTTCGGTATCTCGGCCCTATTGTTGCGTGAAACAACAAAATTTTTAGACACAAATATTCGTCATTGCGTGTAGACTTGAGGTAAGAGGCTGGTTTTTGCGTTTTTGACGCACAGGCTTTGATATGAACCAAAATAAGTGACACTGCCACACTTGAAGAACCAAAAAAATTCATTTTTCTCGATTTCGACGAATCTCGCGTGCTAGATCGAACCTATTCGTCCCTAATCATCAAATAAATCTATTATACATCATTTTTGATCATCGTTTCCGAGTTTTTGCGACTTTTTTGTTTTTTTCTCAGCAGATAACTATATGACTAGGACATGCTCTTAAGAAAAATTGTTCGTCTAACTCCACGATAAAACTAAGTCCCTTGCCATCGTACAAAACAATATACTGATAATGAAATCCGCTCACAAACAGAATAATAACAATAGTGGACTATGCTACAATATAGGTAAATATGAAAAGCCATAAAAAGTTCATAGAAATACTAAATATATATAAAAATATATACTAAATATATATAAATATATATATGAGGTATTCCATACCAACTCGACCAATGATTTTCCCTCACCATTTTTGATTTGGTTCATAATTTTTTCTACGGTTTCTCCAACTCTAACACCCACCCATGAATTTTTTCAGATTTTTTCCATGAACCGTTATTTATTCATGATTTTTCGAAACTTCGAACAGTGCGACACCTTCGATTTTTTTGAAAAAAATCTCAAAAATTCTACTTTCGAAGACGATCATTTTGACTCCCAGTCGAAAGTGGAAACTCTTTTCCTCATGTTTATTTTGTTTATTTAAGGGGAGATATACACCTAGACGGTAAAAAAAAACGATTTTTTTTTTTTTTGCATTATCTTGAAGTTTGAGGTCTCAAGAATATCTGCTGAAAACGGCAAGTTAATATTCCGAAAAACGAGCCAGTTACAGCCGAGAAAGTGAAACGGGGTTTGCGGCGCCGAGCCGACAGGCAGGTAGCGGCAAGCCACCCTTCGAAGACCCTTCGTGTCTAAACCTGTTTTGCGATTCTATTGTGTTTTTGGGCATTTTGGCTCCGGGTATATCGGAGGTGACCTACACTATGGGCCTGGATTCGATGATTCTATGTAAGTTGGCAAATTTCATGATTTATTCATTCTCAAATTTTCAAACGCGTTTTTCTCAAAACTACGTTTTTCAAATCGGTACCCAAAATTCCTCGAAAACTGATGAACCGATTGGCTTGAAATTTTTTGTGGTTATTTTATACACCATTGTCTAGTACTTGTCATAGGATTTTTTTTTTTTCCGTTACTTAGTTTTTGTTTTATAGGCAATATAATAACAAATTTTTGGCCCGAAAATCACTATTTATGTTCAAACGTCCGCCATTTTGTCATGAATCGATATTTTCAAAATCGGCTATGACAAGTACTAGATTATAGTATCTAGTTTATTAATCTTTTTGGTTTTTTGTTTTCAGATGATTTTTGAAGAAACGCCAATGGGTACCGTAAACCCAGTTTTTTTTACAACACTTCAAAAACCATACAATATCTTTATAAATTTTTGATATTTTTGAATAAAAAAAAAAACGAAGATTCTTGAATGTACATACTTTTAGATAATTGAAACCCCAATCCGAAATTTCAAATAGTTTTCCTTGAAAAAATTCACAAAAATGACCTTTTTTTCCGGCTCCTAGGTGTATATCTCCCCTTAAGAAAAAATTATTTCATAAACATGGTGGATAATGGCTCCCAGAATTTTTTCAATGCAAATGAATTGTTTCTTCAGGATAATGGGTTGTAACCATCAGAGATACGTTTCATTTTATTTTCGAAAATTATTATTATTATTATTATTTTTTATTTTAATCGTCGTTCGTTGGAAGGATTTTATTTTGTCTCATAATAAATTATTGAAGCACTGTAAAAAAGAAAATTGTTTTTCATGTTTGAAAAATATTTAAAACCCCCCGCCAAAAAAAAAAAAAAAAATAACCAAGAAAAAATGAAAATAATAAAAAAAAAAAAAAAATAATAATAATAATAAAAAAAACAATAATGATAATAATAATTTTCGAAAATAAAATGAAACGTATCTCCGATGGTTACAACCCATTATCCTGAAGATACAATTCATTTGCATTGAAAAAATTCTGGGAGCCATTATCCACCACGTTTACGAAATAATTTTTTCTCAAATGAACAATATAAACATGAGGAAAAGAGTTTCCACTTTCGACTGGGGGTCAAAATGATCGTCTTCGAAAGTAGAATTTTTGAGATTTTTTTCAAAAAAATTGAAGGTGTCGCACTGTTCGAAGTTTCGAAAAATCATGAATAAATAACGGTTCATGGAAAAAATCTGAAAAAATTCATGAGTGGGTGTTAGAGTTGGAGTAACCGTAGAAAAAATTATGAACCAAATTAAAAATGGTGAGGGAAAATCATTGGTCGAGTTGGTATGGAATACCTCATAATATATATATATTAGGGCGAGTCGAAAATTGTGAAAATTGTTGGCTAGCCTCAAAAATCAAAGATATCACTGAAATGAAGGTCTCCGTGCAACAATTCGATTTTTCGAATTTTTTTAGGGGGTGCGCGGGACGTTCAAAAACGCCATTTTCAGCGTTAAATTTACTATATCACTGATAAACGGAAGCGGATCATTCCAAAAATTCTAATTTTTTTATATAAGGTGCCCAGATATGTACTCTTTCGAACCCATATTCACGAAACATTAACAAATGATTCATATCTTCCAAAAAAATCTCCGAAAATCAATATTTTGACTATTTTTCAATTAATTATCATTAAATATTGATTTTTTTTTTCCAAAACGTTCTTGTATTTCTTCCATCTTTTTTTTTCTTGTAAAACTCGGTATCAGTATTGCTTAAAATGCAAAAATTGCTGAAAAATAAATCTTTATTTCGGAAATTTTCATATATTGTTGATTAAAATAGTGAAAATATTGAGTTTCAGAGATTTTTTTCGAAGATATGAATCATTTGTGAATGTTTCGTGAATATGGGTTCAAAAGAGTACATATCTGGGCACCTTATATCAAAAAATCAGAATTTTTGGAATGATCCGCTTCCGTTTATCAGTGATATAGTAAATTTCACGCTAAAAATGGCGTTTTTGAACGTCCCGCGCGCCCCCTAAAAAAAATTCGAAAAATCAAATTGTTGCACGGAGACCTTTATTTCAGTGATATCTTTGATTTTTGAGGGTAGCCAACAATTTTCACAAATTTCGACTCGCCCTAATATATATATATTGTAACTTGTTGTTTATGTTTCACCAGCTGAAGGCCAGTGAAATTAAACTAGTTCGCGTGTGTTCTTTGTTACGGGTGATGAATTTGGAGCTCCCCTGGGAAGAGTTGAAAAAAACCCTTAAATGACCCTACACGGAAAGACAAACTGCGCTCCCAGCGTACCAACCTATCGTGTAATAGCAGTACCACTCATGTGGTCGGTGTACTGTCTCCCACTGAACGCGCGGTGGCGCAAGTGAGGGACGCTCGAGTGCCAACGGACCTGGGACGCCAGGCCTCCCAATCGAGAGAGACGATTGCGATTCCGCCGTGGCGTGCCCATGCGCCTTTTTGTGTTGCGAGTTAGGGATAGGTATCAAGGTTTTCTCTGTAAGTTTTACTCTTCATAAATGAATTCTGTATTTTTGCAGTAAAGTAAATTACTACTAGATAACCCATTTATCCTATGATCTCCGATTACTGTTATTTAAAAAAAAAAAAAATTATAATTGGAAAAATATTAAGATATTTAGTATCGTTAATCGTAACTTCTTTTTCTATCCTTTGTTTTGGTTATCGGTGCGTTTCAGCACCATGCATGTGCCACTTAATCGTAACTTGGGAATCGTCTTTCAAATTTTGATGGTAGTCTGGAAAACATTTCTTTTTTGAGTGTGGAAAATATTTCTCTTTAATATCACGTTTGTGAAAAAAAAACAAGAAAATTTTATAATTCCAAATTTTCAATTCTTGATATTTTTTTAGCTTTATGAAGAAAAAATATGTGTTTGAATGAACTTTGTTTCAAATATCAGAAATAAAAATATCTCCAGAATTTTTTATTGATAACGTATCACGTTTGTCGTTTATTATTCCTGTATTGAATTACAAAAATGAACAATTTCATGATCTACCAATCACATCTTAATAAGCAGATTGATATGTATGAAAAAAAATTTCCATGATATAGATCGATCGTCCAAATTCGGAAGGAGAAAGTAATTCAATAGAAGATGGTTTTGGACGGCGTGCGGCGAGCTCTCAAACTCACAGCGACTGGGAGCTCTGCCGTCCCAGTCGAGTGAGACCATGAGAGTCCACGCAAGCTGGTAGCGTCACCCGCCAACCAGCGGGAAGTGTATTCATCCTTGTACTATGAGCGGCTGACGCTCTCAGTCTCGAGAGGTTAGGAGCGCAGTTTGTCTTTCCGTGTAATACAGACTCGGGATAGATTTAAACCTACCGTTGCTGCTTCCCTACAGACTTGGGATATGTCTAGGCTTCCAGACTCAGATACCAATGATAGCTGTACCGTCGCTGTCTAGGCTAAACGCACCGAAGCTGCCTAATACAGACTTGGGATATGCATGTTCTCAGACTCAGATACCAATTATAGCTGTACCGTCGCTGTACAACATACGCACCGAGGCTAAACCATGCCTAAACCTAAAGCCTAAACATAAGCTAAACCATGATTTTAAGTTATAATGAAATAAAGCTGAATGCTTGTGCTGAAATTTAAGTCTAAAATTAAAAAAATTATAGTCTAAAACTTTCTCTAAACTAACCGGGACTGCCTATTTGACAAATTTGAGAACGATCGTTTTAGGAAGCCTTAGAGGCCTTGGAACATTCCCTCACGTAGCGTTGATTAGCTTGGCGAAACCATTCGCTTCCAACTTCTTCGAATTCTTTGTCAGTAAAGCTATACTTCGCTGATACTGCAGCTGAAGACAGAAGTGAAGATGTTTTACAGGTCATTACGATGTGTTATGATTCAAAACTCAATTTTTCAATTTCTGACACAACAGGAGCATATATAAACAATTCTGCATGACATTCTTGTCATACATATTAGAAGTGCATGAATATTAACGAATACCTTTTATACATTTCATCACTTCCAGATCACAAACTTTGAAGTTACGACGCTGCCCCAGCCAGGAAGATTCTTTTGCAACTTTATTCGTAAATACCCTCCTCAGAATTCGAATGAGACAGCCATTCCTTCATGCCATTTCCACCGACTCGTTTCAACCACAAAATCTATAATTTAGTCAAAAATATCCATTTAAGATATGACGTTAGAGTCGTTACGTGACATCGTTTAATATTTTCCCAGCAAACCCCAAGTATGTCTGGTGGCTGAATTCAAGCGCGGCATTTTGGAGTGAAATTACTCATGTAATTTACAAACAAATAGAATGTTGATTATTATCGAAATTTATGTTACTGCTAGATTTAGGGTAAACCAAAGTGCACTTATTGAACAATATCCTGAATTCACTGCATCAATAACTTGATTGCCATATATTAAAATTACATGAAACTATAATATTTGTATTTGAAGTTTCACGTATCGACATCAATTGGCAACATTAATCCCTAACAGTGCTATCTCTATGCACATGCACAACTCTTGAGTCGATATAGTGTGACGGGCACCGCTGACGGTGGGGGATTTGTTCCGGGCAGCTACGCGACTACAAAGATCAGACACTTCCAACGTTTGATTTCCATTAGAGTTTGGCTATTAAATACGACTTCTTATAATATAGCTTGTAACGAGCAATTTTCCTACCCGGAGGAAATTAGATAGCAAAATAAATCCCGCTCAAAGAAGTCCCAACGTATTCTCACTCAAAACACGGTACGATACAGCAACGAAACGAAAGCTAAAAGATAGTGTTGGGCGCCAGGCACACGAAGGTGCCAGATAGAGTTAGCAAAACAAAACGCAGTAAGCAACAACTAAATTCAGAAACGAGACGATAACCGACTAGATAGACGGAGAGGGGAACGTGGGGGCGTAGAAATAACACACTTTACGCAGATATAGGTAGACGATAACGTAACTATAATTTTCCAAAATCGAAAGCGCAGCGATACAAAAATAAATAAGAAATAAATAACAAAAGATATTACAGAACGGCAGAATAATACAGTAGTAAATTAATTCAAGAAAAAAAGGTAGCGGCGGAATTCACTTTAATTCCGGCGTCGCATACAAGGTAGCGGTTAAGCCGCAAAAGAGAATTAAATAATACAAAAAAAAGAATGAAAAGATATCGAAGTGAACGCAAGGTAGTATAAAGAAAACGAAGCTAAATAGTAGTGAAAGTTACATTAACGTACGTAAAGTTAGAAAAAGGAAATTAGAGATAACGCAGGCGCGGCGCGGCACGGCACGGGATTCTTCCCGAGCAGCGCAAGTCCAATAGAGAAGTAGATAATAGACTTAAGTATGTTAAATTAGCCTAGAGAAAATAGAGACCACGACAGCCCGTCAGACGCGAATTCGAAACGGAAAAGCCGTTAGGCCACGCAGATGCACAAGTCTCGCGGACGGACGGTCGAGGTCTTGGATAGGAAAAACCTACCTTTACTCGGGTCGCAGCCCAGGTAGTTCACACAGAAAAGATGCACACACACAAGAAGAAAAAACGCAGGAGGCAAGAAAAACTATCACAAACCCCAAAAAGCAGAACACTAAAGAAAAACCCCAAAAAGAATCAGAAAAGATGAAGAAAAGAAACAGAAAGGAAACCCTCAAAAACAGCAAAAGATAACGGTAGAGATACGGTAACGTAAGATAATCTCGACGTTGGGGATTCGCTGGTCGGCAACGGAGTGATCGTCGATCGGCGATCCAAAATGTGGTGGGGGAAGCCTTTCCACACCCGACATGTTCTCCGCACCCATAGCGCTGAACATTTCCAAAATCAGGCCGGGAGGTAACGGTTGGCGGCGATAGCAGGCTGGGAGGTGCAGCCCTCTCCCGGCCGGCAGGTGACGAGGCTGCAGAGACGGAGGCTGATGACTTAGGTGCGATTACTAGTGCCGAGGCTTCCAGGACATCCCCCCAGATGATCCTGCGACGATCGACGACTCCCACGATGTCCTGGGCGATGTACCTGTGGTTCACAATAAAAAAAAAAAAACTTACGGCAGACACACTATTCACAAAAACTAAGGTTGGACTTGCGCTTCGGTGAAGAATTTCGGTACGGCAGCGGCATGGTCGCTCACGCTTGCGAGTGGAGGCGCGGTCCGGTGGCAGATGATACATACAAAATATTAAATATCGAATCTGCCACGTTACAAGCTTAGTCTAACTGAATTTACGGTATGTTGGGCGCCAGGTACCTTCAGGTACCGCGGTAGGGAAGCAAAACTCCAAAAACTCAAAATGAAAGAATAATAATAATAAACGAAATGAATTAAATGAAATAAACGGAACGAAATTAATTAAAGGTAATAAATGAAATAAAACTAAAGGTTAGGTAAATGAAACGAGTACGGTATTACATGGTAAGCTCAGCGTGAGGGGAACATGGGGGCGAAATAATATAGGGGAAAACTAATATATTTTTATGGTTTATGGATCAAGTCACAAAGAAACCCTTTTATTCAAAATATCGGTAACAACAATTAACCCGAGTAATCAAACACACGATAAACTAATTAAACAATCAAAGCCGATCGCTTGGGTCGGGACTAACGCAAGTTAAACAACTTAAACTAAAATAATCAGAGAAGGGTCTCAATCAATCAAGTCGAGTCAATTTTTGAAATGTAATGGCCTGACGTTTCGGCAGTGTTATGCTGCCCTCATCAGAGGCTATTTATTGGAAAAAATTACAAGTTTGAATTTACAAAGGTCAAAATAATAAAATAATATAATATAATAAAACAGTTCAGTTAACTAGAGTCGAAAAAACTAATACATGAAAGATTACGATCCTAGGTCAGTAAATTGACCCATACAAAAACTGATAATATTTAGTCAAGGACGTTATATAAGAATTGTAGACGAAACAAATATAATGGTAGTCAAAAGAAGTCACATAAACACAAGGATTAACTTATACTGTGGTAGTCAGAAGGAACTTTAATTACCTTATTATCTTATTCTAGTTGGTGATACGTGAAAAAACGAGGTGTCAAAGATCACCATCATCCCACTATGAGACGAGCTATGTGTCGTCCTGTGTTAGTGGAAACGTTAAATGAGCAAGGTGGTGTGACGACACACTTTATATACGTTGTTAGCTAAGGCTCGTATAATGTTGACACTCTACGAATGACGTCAATGACTGACGTCAGTACCTATGATTGACGTCAATGAATGTTTATGTTGAGGTAGTCTCTGAGGCCAACGTTTCGCCAACGTACATTTCAAAAATTGACTCGACTTGATTGATTGAGACCCTTCTCTGATTGCTTCTACTTCGAGTGATACATTCATGATGAATAATTAAACTAAAATACTCGGAAACAGCTGACTGACTAGGTCACCAAAGAAAGAGTAGGACATTAGACAATATAGAACATAAGGTAAGGTAGGACACAAGATAATATAAACAAGGTATAGGTAATGTAGAACAAATAAAATAACAGAACAAGAAAGGAAACAACTATCTTATGGCATACCCCGGCCTCACTGTGCTCTTCGGAGCAGGCCCCGCTCTAAGTGACAATTAGTGCGACCCGAAATCCCCTCGGTCTACCTGAAAACGGTCACTCGTCCTTACCTGGAAGTGCGATGGTAGGGGCAGCGTTCAGGAGAAATAAAAGGAACTAAGGGGTGTGCGGTCTATTTGGGACGGCAACAACTGCGTTACCTGCATATCCCCACTCATACCTACCAAAATCCAAGAAATTGCGTTAAAAGGATTAGTGCCGGTGAACGGGTTAATAGGATTAACAGCTTAGCTCTTTCGACTAATGAGTGTGCCGGGGTATGTCTTATGGTACGGTAGAAATAAATAATGGGAGAGTATTAGTTATAACAAATAGGTCGATAACGTAGATAGATCAAAAGGCCGGAATCAATAATTTGGGGACTTCTAGTAACTAATGAACAAGTCGGTATTACAGAATATTTCCCTAGACAAGGGAAAGGCGTCGGAATCTAATTCAAATAAGTTCACACAAAGATGGCCAAAGGCAACGTTACACGATATACAGGCGTCGGTTACACAATAACAAGCTAACAAAAGGGACGCTAAAACCTATTACAAATAATAATCCGAAACATAATAATTATACCAGCTCAAGGTTTTACTAAGGTCTTAAAGCTACTTTTAATCGGAAAGAGACTAGATTAATCGGAATATTAACACGATATCAGATCTACAACCAGTAGATCGATTCTTCTAGAAACACGTGGCTCAACAAGCCGTCGAGATCAATTATCGTATTTTACTACTCAACTAATTTTTCCACGTGGGGATTCTTATTTCTGGGACTTGACAAAATAATAATAACCGGAACTCAGACTATCAATTAATAACGCTTACAAGAGAATAGGTACGGAAAGATACAACCAAAAGACAAAGAAATAACAGTAAGATAATTAAATGACGATATGGTAATAAATGACGATACTATAATAAATGACGATAACGACGATACGATAATCAATGACGATACGATAATTAATGACGGTACTTTCTCGAAAAATCGATCAAGAAGGCAATATTACATATAATTGAGAACACAATAATCGATAATATAATCAACAATCAATAATTAAACGAAACTGAAGCCCAACAATTCGATGATATGTTAATGGCGTCACCCTCGTTGAGGCTTGACCCAAGTACGCAATAAGAAATGAATCTCTTTTTATTTTATCAATTTATCATCAATCGAAGGGTTGTCTAGAGTTGGAATCTTACCTTAATTAAGGCTCTTTAGCACTCACTAACAGACGTTACTGAATCTACAAGATCTTAGGCTTTTTCAATTATATCTTCGGAACAAATAAAACAATTCAGGCTTTTCAAACAAAACAAGACTCTACGATACGATATCCAAGCAAGAAGTCAAGCGTCTAGCTCTATCTCTATGCAGATGCAATTTTGGGGTGGAGGGGGTTCTACGCATCTCATTAATGGGCGTATCTTCTTTCTGCCGGGTTTTGTCCCGGGCCTGACAGGGCCTTTTGGCACTTCAAGCTTTCGCCAGGGGGTTGTTAGATGGCTCGTCATGTTCTTAATTGTCGATATCCTGGAAGGCGGAATTACTGCAGTTTGGACCGGTGGACCAAGCCGGTACGGGACAGGTAGAGGAAGGGAGAAGGCTACTCCATGCGATTGATTCTTTATGCAGCGCTCTTCCAGGCATATCTCTGGATACGACGGCAGGATTCCCCCAGTTAATCACTCGAAGGCCGGGTGGCCTGCCAGGCCGGATGATCCGAAGGAATGATCGTGCTCGTTGTTTTCTCGGAACGGTACGAGACATATGAGATATAGGGAACGGGAAAAAGTATTAGTACATGAACTTACAATTACTACAATGGACCTTGGGCACTTGAGCTGGGACTTCTCGCTTTGATTTCAATATTCTATATTAAGGTGGTCACTTTGGTCTGGGGAAAGAGGAGATGGTTCATTTACGAGGCCTAATAATCCGCCTCGTTACAATAGATAATGCTAAAAATACTCACCACGTCAGACTTTAAAATTATATCCACTGCTAAATCAGCTTCGAATTGGACAATATCTATGTCTCTGCGAAATGGAATGAATGTGTCAATCAGTGCCGGATTTACCAGCAGGCTGAGTAGGCCTGCTAGCCTCGGCCTAGGGCGGCAAATTTTGGGGGCGGCAAATTTGGGGACCGATTTCTTTTTTTTTTTTTTAGCCGTCTTACAGAAATCAAAAAGATTTCTGATTTCTTGCAAAAATCAAAAAGATTTCTGATTTCTCACAGAAATCAAAAAGATTTCTGTAAGACGGTTTCCTGATGTCTTGCAGACAGAAATCTACAAGACATCTTTCCGATGACTTTTCCCTCTTCCCTTTCATTGTACATTCAACGGTACCGCAAACTTCTATATTCCATGGTAAAACACCCAGTTTGCGGCCCCTAACCAGTAATCGGCCTCTGTCTACACTTTGTATGAGTGAGAAGAGATGAGCGAAATTGCGGAAAATATATTTCACACTCTTCCCACTACCCACGTATACAAGTCCGACTACTGGTTGGAGGCTGCAAACTGGGTGGTTTGTGTACCTATTACCTATAGGTATTTGGTATTGGTTGGGTATATCTGGATAAAAAATTGTTGCAAAGAAAAAATGTTTAGTTTCAAATATTCTTCGTTTTGAATGGATCAAAAGATTTAAAAACAATAATCGAATAATTTTATCGATTTTAATCTTATGTGTTGACTATTGTTTGTTGAACATGTACTAACTTTAGGAAATTTTATTTGAATCATTTGAATGCTAAGAAAAAACTTCAGATTGAAAGTTGGATATAATCGACGACGTTGAATATTCGTACGTGCCAGTTCATTTGGAATCTAGTTGTTATGTTTTCAATTTATTATGATATGTTGATATGGAAATTAGAAATAGCATAATTATCAATATTGAGTATATTAAATTATGATGTTGCGTGATAGCGTGATAGTCTTCAGCCGAAAAAATGTTTTTCCCCCGAACGCGGTGTTTTTTTCAACTCTACAAGCTACAATGTTGTCAATGTTGCACGTGCACGTTGCAGGGCCCTTTCCCCATTCCAATAACCGTTTGGGTTACTCCGGTTCCTCGAATCGTTTTTCCGAACGGATGGAGAATCGAAGGTATGTTGACAAATCAAGGCGAAAAACGAAAACGAAAACGAAAACTAAACAAAAGAAAATAAGGCACGAAACAACTTAGATAAAAACAAAGAAGAGGAGATACGTGTTCATACATCGGGTCTTTGAAAACTGCGCTAGAAATATACAAAAAAAAAAAAACTAGCTCAGAAATATACCCAAAAACTATTTCTTGTGTAATTTCAACCAAATTGTTGGATTGTATAA
Source organism: Tenthredo mesomela (assembly GCA_943736025.1). Taxonomy (NCBI): domain Eukaryota; kingdom Metazoa; phylum Arthropoda; class Insecta; order Hymenoptera; family Tenthredinidae; genus Tenthredo; species Tenthredo mesomela. Next base: position 18,280,072 of record OX031021.1, read on the forward strand.
ATAATCTAGGAATTGACAATTGTAGAGGTAAGGGCGGCAAAAATTTAACAGCCTATACTTGGGAAATGTGTAAATCCGCCACTGATTATATATCAAATGTGAGCTAAAGAGCCTAAACTCGTATAGCCGCGTGGCGGTAATTTGAATAAGTAGAAATGTGCAGACACATTGTCACAATAGGTATACCTATACATATTCTTCTGAAATAATGAATATAATATTGCGATGAAATTGATACTTTATGGCGAATTACAGAATCTTGTATCCTGCCAGTGGAAGTATTAAGACTGACTACGCATTCAACATTTTTCAAGTGGAAAGAAGTCTTCAAATTCACCGAATGAATGTTGCACGAGCGATAAACAAAGAGAAGCAATGTGTCAATAGGCACAGAATAAAGTCATTCTCTATACCTGCGGGATGAAGAATTTCATCAATCTGATGTACAATAATGACTATATTCAATGTATAGATATTCAGTAGCTCACGAAATTGACTATGGTCCATACGCAATACCTCCTTTCTGTATGCAATAGTAGGTCCGGAGCCGTTTAGGGTGTTTTTATATGTTTTCGGGGGTGAGGAATCCGAATCCATCAGTGGTTTTGTCAAAAAATTGGGCGAACACATTGTTATTAACAATTTTCAGTGTTCTTCCGACAAAAATGACGTTTTTCGCAAAAACCATCATATTTACGAGACAAATTGTTCTCAGCATTTTTATTCCTGATGTTTTAATGAACAAATTCGTCTTTTTTTTTTTTTTTTTTTTCATTGAGTAGTGACTCTATCGTTCGAAGCCTATTAATTCATACCACATGTGAATTTATCGGACCAGTCGAACCAAATTTTTAAGTCTTCTAACTGAAGCTCACCTCTATATGAGCGTGCAGTCTTCAGATAGACCGAAAAAAACGGAAGTGCATCATAATTATTTTTTCAAGTAAAAATTCCTTCAGCCCGGGTTTGAACCGGGACCTCCGCATTTGTACTGCGACGCCTTGTCCAATTAGACCACTGAAGGACTGGAGGAATCTTTACTTGAATTTCATGTTATTGTCATTGACCTTCTTAGTCCCAGGTCTGTGTTTATTTCATTGAGTAGTGACTCTATCGTTCGAAGCCTATTAATTCATACCACATGTGAATTTATCGGACCAGTCGAACCAAATTTTTAAGTCTTCTAACTGAAGCTCACCTCTATATGAGCGTGCAGTCTTCAGATAGACCGAAAAAAACGGAAGTGCATCATAATTATTTTTTCAAGTAAAAATTCCTTCAGCCCGGGTTTGAACCGGGACCTCCGCATTTGTACTGCGACGCCTTGTCCAATTAGACCACTGAAGGACTGGAGGAATCTTTACTTGAATTTCATGTTATTGTCATTGACCTTCTTAGTCCCAGGTCTGTGTTTATTTCATTGAGTAGTGACTCTATCGTTCGAAGCCTATTAATTCATACCACATGTGAATTTATCGGACCAGTCGAACCAAATTTTTAAGTCTTCTAACTGAAGCTCACCTCTATATGAGCGTGCAGTCTTCAGATAGACCGAAAAAAACGGAAGTGCATCATAATTATTTTTTCAAGTAAAAATTCCTTCAGCCCGGGTTTGAACCGGGACCTCCGCATTTGTACTGCGACGCCTTGTCCAATTAGACCACTGAAGGACTGGAGGAATCTTTACTTGAATTTCATGTTATTGTCATTGACCTTCTTAGTCCCAGGTCTGTGTTTATTTCATTGAGTAGTGACTCTATCGTTCGAAGCCTATTAATTCATACCACATGTGAATTTATCGGACCAGTCGAACCAAATTTTTAAGTCTTCTAACTGAAGCTCACCTCTATATGAGCGTGCAGTCTTCAGATAGACCGAAAAAAAAACGGAAGTGCATCATAATTATTTTTTCAAGTAAAAATTCCTTCAGCCCGGGTTTGAACCGGGACCTCCGCATTTGTACTGCGACGCCTTGTCCAATTAGACCACTGAAGGACTGGAGGAATCTTTACTTGAATTTCATGTTATTGTCATTGACCTTCTTAGTCCCAGGTCTGTGTTTATTTCATTGAGTAGTGACTCTATCGTTCGAAGCCTATTAATTCATACCACATGTGAATTTATCGGACCAGTCGAACCAAATTTTTAAGTCTTCTAACTGAAGCTCACCTCTATATGAGCGTGCAGTCTTCAGATAGACCGGGCTGAAGGAATTTTTTACTTGAAAAAATAATTATGATGCACTTCCGTTTTTTTCGGTCTATCTGAAGACTGCACGCTCATATAGAGGTGAGCTTCAGTTAGAAGACTTAAAAATTTGGTTCGACTGGTCCGATAAATTCACATGTGGTATGAATTAATAGGCTTCGAACGATAGAGTCACTACTCAATGAAATAAACACAGACCTGGGACTAAGAAGGTCAATGACAATAACATGAAATTCAAGTAAAGATTCCTCCAGTCCTTCAGTGGTCTAATTGGACAAGGCGTCGCAGTACAAATGCGGAGGTCCCGGTTCAAACCCGGGCTGAAGGAATTTTTACTTGAAAAAATAATTATGATGCACTTCCGTTTTTTTCGGTCTATCTGAAGACTGCACGCTCATATAGAGGTGAGCTTCAGTTAGAAGACTTAAAAATTTGGTTCGACTGGTCCGATAAATTCACATGTGGTATGAATTAATAGGCTTCGAACGATAGAGTCACTACTCAATGAAATAAACACAGACCTGGGACTAAGAAGGTCAATGACAATAACATGAAATTCAAGTAAAGATTCCTCCAGTCCTTCAGTGGTCTAATTGGACAAGGCGTCGCAGTACAAATGCGGAGGTCCCGGTTCAAACCCGGGCTGAAGGAATTTTTACTTGAAAAAATAATTATGATGCACTTCCGTTTTTTTCGGTCTATCTGAAGACTGCACGCTCATATAGAGGTGAGCTTCAGTTAGAAGACTTAAAAATTTGGTTCGACTGGTCCGATAAATTCACATGTGGTATGAATTAATAGGCTTCGAACGATAGAGTCACTACTCAATGAAATAAACACAGACCTGGGACTAAGAAGGTCAATGACAATAACATGAAATTCAAGTAAAGATTCCTCCAGTCCTTCAGTGGTCTAATTGGACAAGGCGTCGCAGTACAAATGCGGAGGTCCCGGTTCAAACCCGGGCTGAAGGAATTTTTACTTGAAAAAATAATTATGATGCACTTCCGTTTTTTTCGGTCTATCTGAAGACTGCACGCTCATATAGAGGTGAGCTTCAGTTAGAAGACTTAAAAATTTGGTTCGACTGGTCCGATAAATTCACATGTGGTATGAAATTCGTCTTTTGTTTTTCCAAATCGGATGATCAGTTCCGGAGTTACGCGCATTTGTTTATGAAAATCACTGGCTCTTACGTCATCCACGGCTCGCGCGCGCTTGAAATCAAATGGATTCCAAATTGGTTCTCCTTATATGTTTTCGGGGGTGTGGAATCCGAATCCATCGGTAAAAAAAAAACTAATAAAAAAAAATATACTAAAATATAAAATAAAAAAATATACTAATATCTACTAGTAATGTGCGAAGTCTCCTCTTATTTCATATCTTTTTGTTGTCATTCCTCAAAGATACCGTACTTTGTGAGATAAGGTTGTAGATATAAGTAAATACTGACGGTGTGAACCCGGTAAGTGAACAATTTACTTACAGCATGAGAAAAAAGCTAACAATAAATCGAATCGTCTCATTATTTTGGTAATAGCTTCCAAGTCGGTGAGAAATAAGAATTCTCTCGGCGGACAGAAGCGCGCGCGAGCCGTGGATGACGTCGGAGCACGCGATTTTCATAAACTAATGCGCGTAACTCCGGAACAAATCATCCGATTTGGAAAAACAAAAAACGAATTTGTTCATTGAAACATTAGGAATAAAAATGCTAACCACAATTTTTTTTTTTTCTCTCTTTTTGCTTATATATTGCAATTATTCATGAAAATGTTGATAATCTATGTTTATAAATATTCTATTTGTTGTTATTCTATTTATTGATAAATGTATATTTGTTAAGAATATTTTGTCATAAAAATTAATAGATATTATTTAATGCAAGAAAAATTTTGATAACAGATAACGTTTACATGTACGAAGAATGTACTAAAAAATATTTATAATTTATGTCATTAAATAAACGAATAATTAATATTTGCCACTCTCTAACTTATGGATTCTATTTATTTAAATAATAATTTTCCTGCCGTTGCAGCAATTCTACGCAATATTTTAATATTCAAGAAAAACTCAGAATAATTATTTTTAAGATGAATCAATAAACTCTTCAAATTACTGACAATCTCAGAAAAAATCTGAAAAACTGTTATTCTTTGTTCCATTAGTTCTCTGAAAAACTTTTTCAAAACTCTGAATAACTCTTCTGACAGAGTCTCAATATTTTAGTGTTTTCTTTCTTTTAAAGTCTTATAAAACATTGGTCTGTCTTTATAAGACTTTTTCTGAGATTTTCTGAGATTGTCTGAGAAAGTAAGACTTTTTCAATTCTTTTTCCGAATTCTACAAGAAATAATCTGAGTGTTTTCAGAGAAATATTTCTACCAGGGGTGTTCCACCGAGCAGTGCAATCAGCTACACTAGCTGCAATGCAAAAGCACAGAATCATAGCTTGCGTCGTGAATAGGCTCTATTTTCGATAATATAGATTAAACTAAACTAAAAATGCTAATAGTGTAATTTGTTATTTGTAATAAACGATATGCGGTTCACAACATATGATCTTATGGAATATAAATGAAATGATACATAACCTACCATGAACAGCTTCGGCCACAGCGCTCCACGCACACTCTTTTATCGCAGGATTTTGAAATCCTGCATGAGATTTGTCGTAGATTTCGCTGCGATTTCTCAGAGTCTCGATAAGTACTGCGTCATCCATCATTACAAAATCCCAATCAAGATCACGTTCCAAAACTTTCTCAGAAACAGACCGTATACTCGCGCGCGACAAACGAGAACGACACACTGGGACGCCGGCTACTCTGATTGGTTGGCGCAGTCACGTGTTCTCTCTGACTCGAGGTAACGGGACGGCAAAGCTTGACATTGTCAAGCTTTGCTGTCACGTCACGTCACGTCACATCACGTCAAGTTCATCATAATCAGTCTCATTGATTTGTATGTGATATATTACTTTCCCGTCCCGTCCCATCAAGTTACCGTTCCGTTACGTCACGTCACGTTAAGTTCATCGTAATCCCGGCTCAAGTTTGGTCTCGATATCGCTCAGGTAAAGGGAGAAGAGCAGAGGGCTTAGAGTTTCGCCTTGCGGAACACCTTTTGTAACTCTCAGTTCCTGGGATAAAGTCCCATTAACACTGTGCTGTAGTGTCAGCTTTGAGTATAGACAGATGATCGTACTGAGTACCTTGGAGCGCAGACCCAGGAAGTCTAGCTTTTCCCATAATTTGGTGTTAGGGACCGAGTCAAAAGCAGCTTTAAAATCCACAAAGAGACAGTATAGGTATCTGCCTCTTTGCTCGATGATTGATTCTATCATTGTTAGAGTGCAGAACAAGTCTGTGGAGCTCCTCTTTTCTCTGAAGCCACATTGATGCTCCGGAAGTATATCATTTGTTTCTGTCCACTTAATGATACGATTTGCGATTATTTGAGTGTAGATCTTCGTGATTGTGTAGAATAGTGCGATATTTTTGTAGTTCGCAGGATCGCAGTTGTCCCCTTTCTTGTGTAGAACGATATTCCGGATGTTACCCTAGGCTTCAGGGATGTCTCCTGTTTCTAGAATAAGGTTGAAGAGATTTGTGAGGTTGGAGATCCCTGTTATAGAGATAGTCCGGGAGCCCGTGACAGTCAAAAAATGTCAATTTGTTCGTCCTTTATATAATAATTTTGCTTTCAATTTAGTGATGTGTGCCACCAAAAGGGGCCGCTTACAGCGCATTTCCGGGACATTTGTAGTCAGGAACGTTTGAAACATGCGATAAATAATTAAAAATAATCTTATTTGTTCATCGTCGATCTTTGGCGAGCTAGTTAAGGGGACCTTTTCCTTTTCTCGGGCATTTTCAGGCGTATTTTTAGGAATTAATAAAACAAAAAGTTTTGGATTTATTTTATCCAAACTTAGTCGATATCTTTATTTATGTTTAAACCAAATATACAAATTTTTATTCAATAAAATATTGATTTTTGAAGGCGGGAATAAGCCGTGCCGTGCGGGCTGCTTTTACGGCTCGGACCACGATTCCAACCACTTCAATGATCCGAAATGAGAAAACAAGACATTTTTATGACCGGAAGACAAGATTCTATCTTTCGGCCTACGAGCGTATTTTTATAAATTTTTTCAACAAAATGGCGACATAATTTGCAAAAAAAAAAAAAAAAATTTTTTTTTTCAACCTCTAATCATCATCTATAAATCGTAATTTTCAGATTGCAGAGTTGTTCGTAGGCCGAAAGATAGAATCTTGTCTTCCGGTCATAAAAATGTCTTGTTTTCTCATTTCTGATCATTGAAGCGGTTGGAATCGTGGTCCGAGCCGTAAAAGCAGCCCGCACGGCGCGGCTTATTCCCGCCTTCAAAAATCAATATTTTATTGAATAAAAATTTGTATATTTGGTTTAAACATAAATAAAGATATCGACTAAGTTTGGATAAAATAAATCCAAAACTTTTTGTTTCCTCTATTCCTGAAAATACGCCTGAAAATGCCCGAGAAAAGGAAAAGGTCCCCTTAATTAACATCAAACAATGTGAGAAAAATAGTGCTTACATCATTTCATTGGGACAATATACCGCTTACAAGCGCAGGAAGATGCAAATTTTTTTTCAAAATTTGAACAATTTGTTCGCAATTGAAATTTACAGTGCTCATAGAAGACCGATTTATAGATGTAATAAACTTGTGCTTACATTCCATTTGCGGAACAAAGTCAGTTTAAGCGGTCGTCTGAAGTTACCGCTGCCAGAATCCATGCGCGGCTAAATTGCAGAATTCCACGTGTGCGGTTTTTTTTTTTTTTTTAATTTTCTCGACGAAACACTATATAGATTCTTTTTCTTTCAGCAGTTTTATCTATACTTATTAGGGTGGTCCTTATATGGGGTGTTTTTGAATTTTTACGCTCCCAAGGGATCCTTTTCAAGAAAAAAAATTTGTCCTAAAGTTTTAATGCTCTATCTCAATTTTAAGGTGCTTTCCTAGGCAATTCCTATGGTGGAATTGCCTAAGAAAGCACCTTAACATCCCGCGCACGACCACCAAAGTATTTTTTTTTTTTTTTTCAATTTCCTACAAAAAAACATGTATGACTCAACTTTGTCAAGTCATTAACGTCGAAGTTTTAACATTCTGCGTCTCGCGTCGATTTTAACATCCTGCGCACGACCACCAAATTTTTTTTTTCAATCTGCTAAAGAAAAAGGGGGGGAGGAGCATTCTACGAACAAACCTCAGGCGCTGCTATGGGATCTCCAATTTCTCCCATCATAGCGGACATATTCATGGAGCACTTCGAGAGCCACACCCTCGGAGAAGCCTGACTAAAACCTGAACTCTGGCTCCGATATGTTGATGACACTTTTGTCATTTGGCGACATGGTAAGGAACACCTCCAAACCTTTCTAGACTTTCTCAACTCCCGACACCCTAACATACGCTTCACGATGGAAACAGAAAATAACAACCAACTTCCCTTCCTGGACGTGCTAGTCACGAAAAAACAAGATGGTCAATTGGGACATCGCGTATACCGCAAACCCACACACACCAACAGATATCTCCACGCAGCTTCACACCACCACCCATCACAAAAAGGATCAGTGATCAGCTCACTCGTCCACCGAGCACTGACAGTCTCTGATTCAGATAACCTCAACGTCGAACTAGCCCACCTGAAGAAAACCCTACAATCCAATGGTTACTCGTCCACACAAATCCAACAAACCATCCAAAAACTCCAGAACAAGCCCAACCCATCGACAGACATTTCAAACTTACCAACGGAAGTAACGAGAAGAACTGCCTTCCTCCCCTACATTCAAGGAGTGACGGACTCCATAGGGAGAATCCTAAGGAGAAACAACATCAAACCGATTTTCAAACCACCACAGAAAATCGGGCAATTCCTCAACTCCCCAAAAGATAAACTCCCCCCGCTCAGCTCTTCAGGGGTATACAGGATCCCTTGTTCCTGTGGAAAAGTTTACATCGGAGAAACCGGGAGGAAGATCAGCACTCGCCTTAAAGAACACCAAAGATGCGTCAAACTGAAGCACTTTACTATCTCAGCTCTGGCGGAACACCAAATGGAAACGGGCCACCAAATCTTATTTGACCAAACCACCTCCTTGGCTAACTCAAATCAGTATTTTCCTCGAAAATACAGAGAAGCCCTTGAAATCCGTAAACATCCTAACAACATCAACAGAGACAACGGACTTCAAACCCATCCAATTTGGAACGCCATCCTCCCGGTTTTTTAAATGTTTGGCCAACCATTTAAAAACATATGATTGGTCAACTCCACCCGAGCGGAACGTCACACATGGACGGCTCCGCAACTGGCATAAATAGGGACACCCTGTTGGGGAGCAACCAGTATCAGGTTGTTTCTCGCCCTGATGAAGTAAACTGCAATGTTTACGAAACGTCGGCACCTAACCGTTAAACAACGCGGCTCCATCCCGGAAGCCAAGTCTTATTCAGAATCTCACCGCGAAAGCCTCAAAGACCTTGCTGACTTATATGTTTTTGATGAATTATCCTCGAGAACACATATCTTGATTAATCTGATAGAAATGTAAACCACTGGCGGCGTTCAACAAGGAATAATTACTGGATCGGTTCCTGACTCGATAAAGGAAGAAACTCGTCCTTATATGATAGCACGACTGATGAGAATTATTTGGAAGATGTTTAATGCAGCAAACTATTTTTATAATAAATCATACATCCGTACAGTTCCAATATTTATTTTCGAGTGCCTTCTCTAGCAACCTCGCAACAACAAGTTAACAAAACAAAACATATTAAAATCGAAACAAACAAATCACATATCAAAGCACCCTTGATAGAGTGGTCCCTTTTCAGGCCACGTGAATTTTTCTAGATTGGCAGACTTCTGGTGAGAGAGACCCGGGTTAGGCTGGCTGACCTCATGTGATTTTGAAAGTGCCAGTTTGTATAACACGTGGGGGGCTGTTGTCCCATGCGGAAGCGTTGTGCTGTTTGAGACTAGTTGTGCACCTAGATTATTCACCCAGACTTGGTCGATAGTGCTACAGCCCCTTTGTGAGAGAAAGGTGTATGAGGCTGGAGCATCAGATCTAGTTCTCCCATTTACCAGAATGAAGCCCAGTGGTTCCAGGGCGTTGACCAGAAGTTTGCCTCTGGTGCAAGGGATGGCAGTGTCCACCGAGGGGCGGTGAGGGGTTAGTTCGGCCCCTAAGACATCGAGAATGTTTAGCTGGTTTAAGTCTTGAACACGTGCGTTTATATCTCCCATGAGGCCTACTGAGTACAAGTGCGTTCAGATCATCAGACAGTTTGCTTATAATGGTAGTATCGTTGAGACTAGGACTAATGTAGATGTGAATGAAAACAAACCTGATGTTTTTTATTTTTGTGTCGACCGAGATCCAGTGATCGTTGATGTCTAAAATTTTATCTGGCTGGTTGGGTGAATCGCTCTTTATAAATAGTAGAAGACCACCGCTGCCCCTGCCACGGTCTCCATCCCTGGTTGCCGCGCTCTGGTAGAGTTTGTAATTTTTTAGAAAGGCTGGGGGATTAGTTAAGGCAGGGGTCGGCACACTCATTAGTCGAAAGAGTCAAAGCTGTTAATCCTATTACCCCGTTCACCGGCACTAATCCTTTTAACGCCATTTCTTGGATTTTGGTAGGTATGAGTAGGGATATGCAGGTATGACAAGACCTGGACGGTCGGACGCAGTTCTTGCCGTCGCAAATAGAGCAAACCACCACTTAGTTCCTTTTATTTCTCCTGAACGCTGCCCCTACCATCGCATTTCCAGGTAAGGACGAGTGACCGTTTTCAGGTAGACCGAGGGGATTTACTGTCGCACTAATTGACACTTAGAGCCGGGCTGGCTCGGCGTTCCGGCGTGGCCGACTCCTGAGTTAAGGTGAACAGATGCCATGTTTCGCTAATGGCGATGATGTTGCATTAAAGGAAAAGTTCTCTAACTCGGTTGTCGATGGAGCAGAAGTTTCTGTACCCTTCTGCGTTCCAGTAGATGATGTTGAGTTCTTGATTCTGTGAGTAGGAGGAGTTTTTGGGTATAGAAGAGAGGGAATTGTGGTGTGCTGGTGAATTTGAGCAGGTGGGGATGGGTTTAGGAGGATTCAGAGGGATTTTTGAAGGTTGCTGGGCTGAGGAAGTTGCGTAGGTCACCTGAGGCACGAATAAATATTACCTCTGTATACCGAGAAGAAATCTTGATACTGCACAGTCAAAGTGCCTGACTGCGCATGCGCGAGTTTCTTCGTCTGCTGAGGCAGGTTAGCCATCCCGAGTTTTAGCTGTCAAACTTTGTTTTTGGCGGCGATGTAATTGATACGAATTTTTGAGGTTATAATCTCAAATGCCACTTTTATTTTGATAATTCACGTTAAATAAAAATGAACAACAACATAACCTCAACTGACTAGTCTACGCGCGAAAGTTTGACAGCTCTTGCTTCATTTCTCGCAAGTTGGCACCCCTGCCTCATATGTCATAATATTATCGCGGGACCATCTCACCGACCAATAAAATTGAATTATTTGGCGCATGCGCAGTTAGGCTCATCGACTGTGCAGTATCAAGGTTTCTTCCCTGTGTCTGTTTTTTCATGTCACCATATACTAAATTTTTTTATTTATCATCATTATTATTATTATTATTATCATTATATAAGGTGAATAAATGTTAATTCAACGTTGAATAGTATTCAAAATCATATTTTTTTTTTTTTTTTCAATGTTCAACAGACTTTACATTATTTTGCAATTTCCTAGAACTTATTATTCTTACTATTATATTCAAATCACTAATTCATACTCAAATCGTGAGTTATCAAGAATACTTGACATTTTGACAATCAAACAACTATATCTCTATCATTTGAATACTTGTATACAAACTATGTCGCTCCAGGATTACGTACTCCTTATGAGCCTGTGTGGTTGAGATATGCTTCCTCCGACTGGCAGGTTTCAATGATATCTTACAAAATATTTTGGCACCTATACTGTTTTTTCATAATTTTACACTAAAAAGAAGGGTTAGTACTTGTGGTAGTTCTGGTTGTACTTCTGGGTCATGGATTTAATTTATTGACTGGAGTAATTATATATTGAGTAAGATATCATTAGACCTAATCATAATATATACACAAACTATGTATGATTTCAACATAATAGGTTTTAGTGAATCTAGGAAAAAAAAGACTTGGAAAAAAAAGAACCGGAAAAAAGACACGGAAAAAAAAGACCCGGAAAAAAAAGACTCGGAAAAAAAGACCCGGAACTAAAAGACTCAAAATATAAAAATGATTGAAAAATTTTATTTTTCATTGTTTTCGACAATAATCGCTATCCGACCGCGCGTTTCGTACTGTGTATGGGTGTTGTGGTTTCGGATGAGCGACGGATCAATGGAGTCCTAACCTATTCTAACCTTCGAGGATGCAATACTAGTGTCCTAACCTATTCTAACATTTGGGGTGCGATAACCACCGACTGCGCGTTTCGTACTGGGTATGGTGTTGTGGTTTCGGATGAGCGGCAGATCAATGGAGTCCTAACCTATTCTAACCTTCGAGGATGCAATACTTGTGTCCTAACCTATTCTAACATAATCCATAGCAATTTAGCGATAATTGTCGAAAACAATGAAAAATGAAATTTTTCAATAGTTTTTATATTTTGAGTCTCTTAGTTCCGGGTCTTTTTTTTTTCCGAGTCTTTTTTTTCCGGGTCTTTTGTTTCCGTGTTTTTTTTTTCAAGTCTTTTTTATCCGGTCTTTTTTTTCCGGGTCTTTTTTTTCCAAGTCTTTTTTTTCCGCCAACCGGTTTTAGTATTATATAGTGACTCTATCGTTCGTAGTATGTTAATTCATGAGAATTTATCGGACGAAACAAACCAAATTTTTAACTAAGTCCTATAACTGAGGAAAGACATCTCTAATTCGAAAGTACAATCCACAGAAAAGACCGAAAAAAACGGAAAGTGCATCCAATCCTTTTTCTCAAGTAAAAATTCCTTCAGCCCGGGTTTGAACCGGGACCTTCGCATTTGTACTGCGAGGCCTTGTCCAATTAGACCACTGAAGGACTGAACGAATCTTTACTTGAATTTTGTGTTATTATAGCTGACCTCTTTGTCCACATGGTGATGTATGTGTATATAGTGACTCTATCGTTCGTAGTATGTTAATTCATGAGAATTTATCGGACGAAACGAACCAAATTTTTAACTAAGTCCTATAACTGAGGAAATACATCTCTAATTCGAGAGTACAATCCACAGAAAAGACCGAAAAAACGGAAAGTGCATCCAATCCTTTTTCTCAAGTGAAAATTCCTTCAGCCCGGGTTTGAACCGGGGCCTCCGCATTTGTACTGCGACGCCTTGCCCAATTAGACCACTGAAGGACTGAACGAATAATAGGATAATAGGTTTTATATCAATCAGGTCTGATCAGATATGATCATATATTATAACTAAATATGATTTTACATAGACCTATATAGTCAAATCTGATCAGATACAATCATGTATTAATAGGCTTATATATAAAAGTTTATAATCTCTTATGTATGAAGGGTTCAGAGCTAGAGTAGCCTCACCCACATTGTCGATAAGGCTCACTTCAACTGTCATCAGCCATGTGAAATGAGTCTTATCGACAATGCAGATTAGGCTACTCTGGCACTGAATCCTTCATATATCTTATATATAAGGGATTATGAACAATTTATTGTTAATAATTATGTTGCTGAAAATTCAAAAAGAAGACTATAGCCTCTTTTTCAAATATCTACTGTAACGTTCCGGCTGTGCTGGCTACCGCCAGGGCAGCCGGACCGCGTCCATCGCGCATCCCGCAACGCGCAGCTGCGAGTCCGCGGATCGCGGAGATTATCGCTATAAAAAGGGGGCCGCGGAGGCACCGCTACCGATTGTGTGGCAAAGCGCCCATCGAGTCACTTCGTATTAATCTCTCATTAGGCATGTAGCCAAAACAGTGCGTGACCTTTATTTGCTCTTAAATCGTAGTTCAATACTTGCTAAAATTGAAGTAATTAGAATCGCGATTTTTGATATTGAAAAATAAGTCTAAATTAAATTCACATTTCTCACGAATGTTTTTACTAATTTCACATTAAATAAATTAGACTGCAAATTTAAAAGACGTCATAATAGATAAATTATCGGCGAAAATTAACCAATCGAGGATTGGAAATTTCCAAAAGGTGTGATCTTGAGACCTAAGCTTTTTAGAAGCAGCACGTTCTGAGGTGTCAGCTCTTTGAGAACCGGCTGACGACTGACGTGTTCGGGGCATCTTACCTTAGTATTATAGCCACTTCTGTTATAGACTATTCCCATTATTGAGTCTTGATATGCAACCTGATAGTTATAACCTCTCCACGGAAATTAACCAAATCACCGTCCTGATCAACTATGCGGAGTTGGATGTGATCTATGATCCTTACGGTGACTGGAAGGTAAATGACGTGAGACGGTACTTCAATGATCTTATATCCAGGTGCTACAACGGGAAAAAACTCATGAATGGTGTGTACTTTACGCTCATTGACGTAGGCACCCGTTGTAATGTTACACTCGACTCGTAGTGCGTTGACTTTAAGGTGAAGTGAAACGTTTCAAGGCCACGGCCGGCTGCGTTTCACCGCGGTAAAACAGAGATACCGAACGTTTGGTACCTCTGCCCACCGCTAGATGGCGCAGTTACCGCACGTTTGGTACCTCTGCCTACCGCTAGATGGCGCAGCGCGCATCTTCCGATGCTTGCTACGCTGGTATATACGTACACTAATGCCCGCGATTATTTCGCGGCAGTGTTTATAAACACTGCGAGACATGCAAATAATTGCACTAAATGATAACCCGAACAAATCGAGAATTATATATGTACATCATGTGTACGAACACTGTTGAACAAACGTCGCAGTGTAAAGCAACAAAAGCGGCTTATTCTCGCTCTGGTGCAGAACGATTGATAAGTTGAAACTAATCAACTATAATATTTCTAACGTAGAGTTAGACATGATAAGTTCAGAGAAAATCCCTGGTCAGAATTCTTATCGGTATGACGAGCAACCGTAGTTGTCTCTCGCTCTGGTGCAGAGCGATAGATATGCGTGAAAACTAATTCACTATAATGTATTTAATCCGTTAGGATTCCTTCGACAATCAGTCGAGTCGCTCTCCATTGGAGAGACTGAGAAAAAACATTTCTCTATGCAGTTTCTATGACTAGATATATAATCTATAAATCATTATTCTAAATCCGGTTGGATTCTATCGACAATCAGTCGTGGGGTTCTCCACTGGAGAGACTGAAAGAAGATCATTTCTTTACGCAGTTCTTATGACTAGATATATATATTCTATGAATCATTATTCTAAATCCGTTTGGATTCTATCGACAATCAGTGGAGTGGCCCTTCGCTGGAGAGACTGGAAGAAAATCATTTCTTTACGCAGTTCTGATGACTAGATATATATTCTATAAATCATTATTCTAAATCCGTTTGGATTCTATCGACAATCAGTCGAGTGGCCTTCCGCTGGTGAGACTGAAAGAAAAACATTTCTTTATGCTTTTTATATGACTAGGTATACAATCGATAAATCATTATTCTAAATCCGTTGTGATTCTATCGACAATCAGTCGAGTGGCCCTCCGCTGGAGAGACTGGAAGAAAAACATTTCTTTAAGCAATTTGTATGACTAGATATATGAGCCGGTCTCTTGAAGAACGACCTGAAGCGACTTAGGTCATTTTTCGGGAGAACGTATTAATAGGTAGACAAGGTCACAAGGTATCTATATACCAAATTTCATAAGATTTAATCAATTTTTGAGCAAACTGTGAGTGTTTGAAACCACGCGCCTACCATATTATCACCCGCGTAGTCTCCCGCTAGACAATAAATAAATAAAAAACAAAAAACAACAAAAACAAAAACATACAAAAACGAAAAAAAAAAAACATTAAATAAAATTATTAAAAAATAAAAAAAAAATAAAAAAAAAAAAAAAAATTTAACAAAAACAATAAAAAATAACAATTATTTGTTTTTTTTCATATCCTTAAATAAAATTAAATAAACAAATATCTCTTACTATTACATTTTTCTCGTGTTTTTATAGCTATGAAACATATTTTTAGTAGTTCTCCCGAAAAACGACTTTTGCATAAACTGTCGCGAAAAATATTGTTAAAAAATGTTTATTGAAGATTTTATGCTTTAAGGTGCCACAGTACTGGCATGTCCTATATATATTTTTTGACGTCAGAAGCGTCAAATACGAGGAATTCCGTCGACAAATTGAGGCTAAACGAGGAAACGAATTCCACAGGTATTATTTTTTTATTGAAGCTTAAATTAATCTGTACTGCGCTTGCTTAGTGATTTTCAGCGTACATTACCCAGTGATGTGTATTGCGAATATATAAAAGTGACAGGTCGTTTGACACATATCCAACATGGTGGCATCAGAATCCGGCCATTACCGACTTGTCGTATTTTCGCTGCATCCAGGAGATTAATACGTCTATCACTAAACACAGGGAGCAAGCGCAGGGTAGAAATACACAGTTGTTTCAGGAAAACTTATTTCACCCACCTGGGTCCCGTAAATAAGGCTCGATTTGTCGACGAAATTCCTCGTATTTGACGCTTCTGACGTCACAAAATATATATAGGACATGCCAGTACTGTGGCACCTTAAGGGCTTTTGAGCGAGCTCCGACAACTCCTCGTTCGGAAGAGCGCCTCTAGCGCCCAGCTGAAGAACCCTATCGAAATGACTACATCTATAGGCTAGTCTCTGCATGTGTTCGTGTCGATGCTACCCTGCACTACCCTGTCACTTCAGATTTTAGTCGACGGATGTGATTGCTCCTGCTGCTCTGATTTACCGCGGGATAGTATTAAAAGATTGCTAACGAGAGCCTGTACGACGCGCTGGTTATCCCAGCACCGGTTTTTCTAGATAAAGTGCAGAAAATAATGTTATTAATACCATGTGTCTGTGTATCGGCCATGTATTAGTGTCAGCTGATTTCACAGCTTCGTATAAATAAATCTATTATTGATTGGAATTTCCTTCAATTACTTGTCGGATACCAGCGCGCCGTGGCTGATAATCTGAGGATCACCCCTATGACATCTGAGAGTGATTAGTGAAGCAATAGAGACGTGATCCGTCGACTAAATTACGGTTATGAAAACTGGCCGAAAATGCTACTCCGTCGGTAAAACAGCAGAGCGCTCAAAAGCCCTTAAATCCATTATTCGACAGTATAATGTTTGCAATAAATAAAAAAAATTTGATTAGTTATATTTAACGATGAGCAGTACAATGTTGAATTTTCAAATCGCTTTTTCTCGAAACGACCAAATTGCACCTAGGTTGTTCTTCGAGAGAACGGCTCATATATTCTATAAATCCTTATTCTAAATCCGTTTGGATTCTATCGACAATCAGTCGAGGGGCTCTCCACTGGAGAGACTGAGAGAAAATCATTTCTTTATGCAGTTCTTATGACTAGATATATATTCTATAAAACATTATTCTAAATCCGTTTGGATTCTATCGACAATCAGTCGAGTGGCTCTCCGCTGGAGAGACTGAGAAAAAACATTTTTCTATACATTCATACCATATGTGAATTTATCGGACCAGTCGAACCAAATTTTTTTAAGTCTTCTAACTGAAGCTGACCTCTATATAGAGCGTGCAATCTTCAGATAGACCGAAAAAAAACGGAGGTGCATCATAATTATTTTTTCAAGTAAAAATTCCTTCAGCCCGGGGACTTAAAAAAATTTGGTTCGACTGGTCCGATAAATTCACATATGGTATGAATTAAGGACGTTCACCAGTAAAACGATTTTCTATAGAATTTCTTGAGATTTGGACCACACTCTATTTATAGTATCCCCGATACACTCGCCAAATTTTAAGAACCGTGCCGGTACCAAAGTGGAGATATTCACTGTTAAAGTTGCGAGTTTTAACATGTAAGGTATAGGCAAGTCCTGAGCTACAGGAGCATTTTTATTTGTAGCAGTGACAATTTTTTATAGATTTTGATCAAAAACTAACATATGATACATGATAATGTTAAGAACAAAATGTTAAAAAATGGGGCTTCCTAGCGGTGTCGTTTAGGCGTAATGTTAATTCGAAGCTCTTCATCCGACGGTAGTTTCGAGCGTCTTGCACCAAAGTCGTGGCAACTGCGGGGCGGCGGGACGGTACGAGGGGAGCGAAGAGGCCCAGAATGCTTGTATTGGTGTATATGTATAAGGCACGCCGCAACCTATTTGTGTTAGAGCGTAGAGTCTACGCCAAAAGTTTGGGACTAGGGAGAGCGGTGCGGTATACTGCGCAACGGTCGAACTGAGCCGAGCGTGCGTCAAACTTTTGTCTCCGATTGTCACTGGTGAACGTCCTTAATAGGCTTCGAACGATAGAGTCACTACTCAATTTTTCTATACAGTTTGCATAAAATGACAACTCGAACGAATCGAGAATTATAAACTCACATCATGTGTACCAACACTGTGTCCGTCAAACGTCGCAGTATCTAGCAGCCGAATCAGCTTATTCTCGCTCTTGTAAAGAGCGGTTGATAAGAGTGAAACTAGTTCACAATGATATTTCTAACTTATAATTAGACATGATTAATAAACACAGAAAATCCCTGTTTGGAAACCCCATCGGTACGACAAGCGAACCTTGGTTGTTTCCCTCGCTCTTGTGCAGAGCGGTTGATAAGAGTAAAACTAGTTCACAATGATATTTCTAACTTATAATTGAGGGGATGGGCGGAATAACGGTATAACTCGGAAAACATAGTTTTGAGATAAATGAGAAAAACGTAGGAAACCAAGATTAACTCAACATATCCTGATCTAATTAAACATAGCATGGTAGTACATAATAATGCTTCTGATTATATAAATAGAACCACAAAAAGTTCAAACCCTTTACAATGAACGAACAATTAAGTTTTCGAGTTACTCCGTTCTTCCAGATAACAGGGCTGTTTTTCACTTATCTCAAATTTTGTTGTCACAAAAAAATTTGACAATGAGTACGAACAGTCAAAAACAATTATACAAGAAACTGTTTATAGCTGAGGCATTCCATCGCATTCCATGCCAAATCGACTGGCTCCTGACCCTCGACCTCTCATATCTGGTCCGCGATTTTTCGTATCATTCTTCTGATTCTGAATAGCAAACCAATTTTTTTTTCAAATTTTGTAAAATAAATTTGAGCGCGTCATGGATTTTCAGTTTTTTTTTTTTTGCAACACCTCGATGGCCGTGATCGAAATAATATGAAAAATTTCTCAAAAATTCTGTCAGAAATGAAAATTTTTGAACCAAAATTTATATTGTTTGGACTTTCGCTTCAATCTATTCTTTTTTTAGCTTATTTCTAAGAAAAAATTTGAAAAAAATAGAAGCGGTGATCAATACACCGTGGACTGCTGCTTGGATATTTCGCACGATAGCCAAGGATTCTTAGAAATTCTTTTAGATTTTTTTAAACATATTTTTGTCTCTGGAATATAAACGTAAAATTATAATTAAAAAATTAAAAAAAAAAAAAAAAAAACACCTTGGAGCAAAAGTCCAGACATTAGGAATTTCGGTTAAAAAATTTTCATTTTTGACACAGAATTTCCGAACATTTTTCCAGATTTTTCAATCACGGCCATAAAGGTGTTGGAAAAAAAAACTTTGAAAATTCATGCGACATTCAAATTTATTTCGAAAAATCTGAAAAAAAGTCAGAAGAATGATACAAAAAATCGCGGACTAGATCTGAGAGGTCAAGGGTCAGGGCCAAGTCGATTTGGCATAGAATATTCCCACCTATATCGTTTTTTTTTTAATTCTCGACTACGTATTGATAGTTTACTCCCAATTTTTAGCAGATGATTCTCCGAATATATTTTTCTGTCAACACAGCTGCGCTTCGTTTGACACAAATTTCATCAAAGTTCGTGGGTCATCTATTTTTGCCGATGATAGATTTTGCCTGTTGAAGAAACGTCCGAAATCTTTTCGATAATCTCGGCGCTATCAAAAATACGCTTCCATACTCGGAATTTTTCGCGTTTTGGGGGATCGGGAGTATACTCCCGAATTAGCAGTGCTTCTTCGAATATATTCTGTTGAAACGCATCATATCTGCGCTTCGTTTGACACAAATCTCATCAAAGTTCGTAGGTCATCTATTTTTGTCGATGATAAGCTGAGATGATGCTGAAGCAATGTCCGATATCTTTTCGATAGTCTCTGCGCTATCGAAAATATGTTTCCATACCCGAAATGTTTCGCGTTTTAAGTGATCATCCGAAAACATCACTCCGATGTTTCCATCTCATTTCATCTTAGATATTTGGAATAACGGAATAACTCGAGTTATACCATTCTTCCGTGAATGTTGTTCAGTTTAACCCTCAATATACAACCCATTTTTATCAAATAAATATATAATGTATAGATCTATGGTCACTGATCATTTTTATGCAATCTCCGGAAAAACGGTATAACCCGACTTATACCGTTATTCCGCCCATCCCCTCAATTAGACATGATTAATAGACACAGAGAAAATCCCTGTTTGGAAACCCCATCGGTACGACAAGCGAACCTTGGTTGTTTCCCTCGCTCTTGTGCAGAGCAGTTGATAAGAGTGAAACTAGTTCACAGTGATATTTCTAACTTATAATTAGACATGATTAATAAACACAGAGAAAATCCCTGTTTGGAAACCCCATCGGTACGACAAGCGAACCTTGGTTGTTTTCCCTCGCTCTTGTGCAGAGCGGTTGATAAGAGTGAAACTAGTTCACAATGATATTTCTTACTTATAATTAGACATGATTAATAAACACAGAGTAAATCCCTGTTTGGAAACCTCATCGGTATGTCAAACGAACCTTGGTTGTTACCCTCGCTCTTGTGCAGAGCGGTTGATAAGAGTGATAGCTCAGTTCACTGAATTATTACTAAAAGGAAATTGAAATGATAAAACAAGAGTTTAGTCAAAGTTAAGGGGTCATTTCGTAAATACCTATGAGTTACTGACAGATCGGGATCTGGCGGAATGATAAAAGAAGAATGTTTACTTCTATCTTTCGTCGTATACATACCCACGGTGTTCATAACCCTACTTGCAATGAATGAAAAGCACATGCGCGCAAAAAAAATTTGAGGATAGCGTGAGATCTGGCGAAATAAGTACTATCACACGCGTAGACACTACAACTAAATTCAGTACAAATAGTAATAACATATTGACAATGATTAACATATTAGCACATGCTCTATGGTTCGGCTAACTGTCAGTCGAGTGAGGTTATGCCGTCTGCTTATAGTATTGGGATTTGGTTAGTTGGTTCTTGCAGTGGGACGCCTGGTGGCGTAAAATCAAACTAGTACAATCGGGCTCCAACAATCTGGGTGACGACTGACGATTGTCAGTGATTGTTGGACGCCTGGTGGTGTAGTAAATTCAAACTAGTACTAAATCGGGCTCCAACAATCTGTGTGACGACCGACGATTGTCAGTGATTGTTGGACGCGTGGTGGCGTAAATTCAAATTAGTACAATCGGGTCCACAGGGCTGTGTGACGCCCTCGGACCAAATCCCAATGAGGATTTTTGTCCAACTAATCGATTCTGAAATAGAGTCCCTATGCTTGGCTAACTGTCAGACGAGTGAGGTTATGTCTCGTCTGCTATATGTCTTCTATGGTTGTATCCGTCCACTGAAATGTAGATGGTCGTTCGAATTTATTTTTCTTCTGATTTTTGTCCAACAAATCGATCTCTCTATAACCTCAACTCTGAAATGAACTCCTAGGTTAGGCTAGCCGTCAAAAGTGTGAGGTTATGTCTTGTCTGCTGGCATACGTCACTTGACTGTGCTTTTATAATTTAGATTTCGATGAAAGTAAAAGAAGAAGAATAAGAAGATTATTCAGATTCTCGACTAACAAATCGATACCATAACCTCAACTCTGAAATGAACTCCTAGGTTAGGCTAGCTGTTAAAAGTGTGAGGTTATGTCTTGTCTGCTGGCATACGTCACTTGACTGTACTTTGAAAATTTAGATTTCGATGAAAGTAAAAAAAGAAGAATAAAAAGATTATTTGGATTTTCGACTAACAAATCGATACCATAACCTCAAATCTGAAATGAACTCCTATGCTATGCCAGCTGTCAGTCAAGTGAGGTTATGTCGCGTCTGCTTGTATACGTCATTTGAATGTATTTTCATGATTTAGATTCCAATAAAAGCAAAAGTAGAAGAATAAGAAGATTACTCTGATTTCCGACTAACAAATCGATATAATAACCTTAACTCTGCAATGAACTCCCTAGTTAGGCTAGCTGTCATAAATGTGAGCTTATGCTTCGTCTGCTTGCATACGTCATTTGAATGTATTTTCATCATTTAGATTCCAATAAAAGGAAAAGCGTAAGAATAAGAAGATTACTCTGATTTTTGACTAACAAATCGATATAATAACCTCAACTCTGAAATGAACTCGGAGGTTAGGCTAGCTGTCATAAATGTGAGGCTAGGTACTCGTCTGCTGGCATATACGTCATTTGAATGTATTCTCATGATTGAGATCCCAATAAAAGGAATAGCGTAAGAATAAGAAGATTACTCTGATTTTTGACTAACAAATCGATATAATAACCTCAACTCTGAACGGAGGTTAGGCTAGCTGTCATAAATGTGAGGTTATGCTTCGTCTGCTTGCATACGTCATTTGAATGTATTTTCATCATTTAAATCCCAATAAAAGGAAAAGCGTAAGAATAAGAAGATTACTCTGATTTTTGACTAACAAATCGATATAATAACCTCAACTCTGAAATGAACTCGGAGGTTAGGCTAGCTGTCATAAATGTGAGGCTAGGTACTCGTCTGCTGGCATATACGTCATTTGAATGTATTCTCATGATTGAGATCCCAATAAAAGGAATAGCGTAAGAATAAGAAGATTACTCTGATTTTTGACTAACAAATCGATATAATAACCTCAACTCTGAACGGAGGTTAGGCTAGCTGTCATAAATGTGAGGTTATGCTTCGTCTGCTTGCATACGTCATTTGAATGTATTTTCATCATTTAAATCCCAATAAAAGGAAAAGCGTAAGAATAAGAAGATTACTCTGATTTTTGACTAACAAATCGATATAATAACCTCAACTCTGAAATGAACTCGGAGGTTAGGCTAGCTGTCATAAATGTGAGGCTAGGTACTCGTCTGCTGGCATATACGTCATTTGAATGTATTCTCATGATTGAGATCCCAATAAAAGGAATAGCGTAAGAATAAGAAGATTACTCTGATTTTTGACTAACAAATCGATATAATAACCTCAACTCTGAACGGAGGTTAGGCTAGCTGTCATAAATGTGAGGTTATGCTTCGTCTGCTTGCATACGTCATTTGAATGTATTTTCATCATTTAAATCCCAATAAAAGGAAAAGCGTAAGAATAAGAAGATTACTCTGATTTTTGACTAACAAATCGATATAATAACCTCAACTCTGAAATGAACTCGGAGGTTAGGCTAGCTGTCATAAATGTGAGGCTAGGTACTCGTCTGCTGGCATATACGTCATTTGAATGTATTTTCATGATTTAGATCCCAATAAAAGGAAAAGCATAAGAATAAGAAGATTACTCTGATTTTTTACTAACAAATCAATATAATAACCTCAACTCTGAATTGAACTCGGAAGTTAGGTTAGCTGTCATAAATGTGAGGTTATGCTTCGTCTGCTTGCACACGTCATTTGAATGTATTTTCATCATTCAGATTCCAATAAGAGGAAAAGCATAGGAATAAGAAGATTACTCTGATTTTTTACTAACAAATTATATAATAATCTCAAGCTCAACTCTGAAATGAACTTTCAAGTTAGGCTAGCTGTCATAAGTGTGAGGTTCCGTCTCGTCTGCTGGCATACGTCGTTTGAATATATTTTCATCATTTGGATTTCAATAAAAGGAAAAGTAGAAGAAGATGAAGATCATTCAGATGTTCGACTAATAAATCGATACCATAACCTCAAGTCTGAAATAAATCTCATTTGCTATGTTCGGCTTCCAGGCTAGCTGCCAGAAATGACAGATTATGACGTCCGGGATCTTGTATCTGTTATTCGAATTTATTTTCATCTCGTGCATATGTTCCCAACAAATCGAGTGGAATGAAAAATACGCATGAAATAAATGAACGAGCTGAATGAACCCCGACTTCCACTGTAACGTGGCAGATTTTATATCAGCCACTGACCAGCTCCTTCCTCCCCGCGGAGCGTCCGAATATCTGTTAAGTGTTGTGCGTGTCTATTCTTTATACTCTCCCCAAGGCAAAGGGTTAATTATATTCACTATTTCATTGTCTGCCGTAAGTTCTGTATGTATTTTAAAGGTCCGCATCACCCTGAGAGCGTCGTGGGACACCGAGGGAGTGCCGTACGGGGAGGTATGCCCGTGAAGTCACGTCGGGAGTATCTGTACCGACACTAATTATGATCTGAAGACACCTGCCGGTCGGGAGAGGGCCGCACCTCCCGGCCTGACGCTGCCTCCCGTCCCCTTTCCTCCCGCACCGGCCATCCATCGATTGTCGATCATCGGTACAGCGAAAGCGGCGTGTACGGAAAGGCTACCTCCCCCAACGTATGGGGCGCCACCTAATCAGCGAGCCTAATTCATGTCACCGATTTCCGCTTTCATCTAGATAAGCCATTTTTGCGAAACTTGCACGTTTGTTTGCGCTTTGCTTCCTTTATTTGCCTTACCTTACGTCTGCTGTGCCTATTGAGCTTTGAAAACTTATAAAATCACTGCTATTACTCTTTTTGCACTATTGTGTTAGTGTGCTAGTACCTAGTTCGTAGAGATCTTTAATAGTTATTAACTTAATTAAGTGTGTGCCTGTGACTGGGATCCTAACGGCTATTAGCTATAGTGCGTGTGCGCTGGTGTGTCAGCGGATCCTGCCGTCCCGTACCGAGCCAGATAAAGGTAAGCTTCACGCTTAGGCTACGACCACCCGTCTATACCTTACGTTATTCGTTGAGTTATTTGAGATTTCTGATTCTTGATCTGCTTTATTATTTATTTCATTACTGTGCGGTCGTGAAGTGTACTGACGTCCTCCCAGCCAGTATCTGAGACGGCTTGTCGAGGTCACCATTACGGTGGTAGTAGTGCGTAGGCATTGTAATCGCTTTATCTATATCTGAGATTTCTTTATTATTATCTTTTACTATTTTTCTATTGTATTTTGTGCTACCTAATGCCTTGGGGTTACCTGTAACTATCACTCGTGCGAATATTATTTGTCTGCGACTAGTGCATAATTATTACTTTCTTTCTACGTGAGCCGATAGTGGCTCTTACCTATTTTTTGCATTATTTTCTTATCTAAACTACCTAATTGTGTGATAAATACTAGTTTATAGAGTCACCTATTTTGCGTATTGCGATTAATATTACTTTAGTTATTGTAGGCTCACTCCTAGCGAGCGATACACCGACTCACGTTCGAGCGAAATACGAGTGAGCCATAAGTGTGCGAGTGTGAACCGGCTGGAGTAGTAGTGACGGCGCATCGGTGTGCGCACCACCTCAGCTACTCTAGCGACGGCTTAGTGTGGTGTATGTGTGAGTCCTCCCCCTTCTGCCGTCTCGTCGCGACTGTTAGCCGTACTCTACTACGAGTCTAGCATAGAGCTCCGGATCAGCTGTAAATTCTGCCGTCCTGTAGATTTACGTGTCGCAGGCTCGATCCTGCCACGTATCTCCGGAGCTCACCTGTCATTTTCCTTTTCTATCTCTTTATTTTACGTTCATTAGTTTCGAATTATTCTATCTTGTTTATCACTTTCACTTTTTCTTTATTTCCTCAATAATATCTTATAATTTCCGTTGTGTTCGGTGTGAGTGTGATCGCGTTATCACCTCCACTTATTTAGCGCTAATCTAGAGTTAAGTTTAAACTTGTGTGAAATGTATCGTTAACAAATATTATATTGCTTTTCTTTTGCCTTCAGAGGTTTCTCTTATTTTTTTTGTGTGTCCTACCTTCTGTACCGTATTTTCTACCGAGCTACAATAAACGGCAAATATCTTTCATTCACCTTATATAGTTTCGCAGTGTTTATTTCGACGCCCCCACGTTCCCCTCTACCGCGGCCTAGCCAACCACTGTCTTTCGTTTCTTTCAGCTACGTTATCTCGGCACATCTTAGTGCCTGGCGCCCAACCCTTCTGCGTTTCTAGGTTCAGTTCGTGACGTTGGGACGCTTTGTACGGGATTAGTTGTTCTAATAGTTTTCCCCCTCTAGAAAACTGCTCGTTACACCACATATAATTTTGTCCATCCTATATTCGATTCTCAGGTTAGCTGTCAGACGAGTGAGGTTATGACTTTGACTATATACCTATGGACTGCTAACCGCTCACTTCACGCGTGTACCCAGATGTGACGCGACCTCATGTGCGTGAACTTAGCTGAGCAATGTTTAAATTGTTTGAAAAGAATTATTGTGCTGAGTTGTGCTATGCGTGTGCCGCGTTGTGCCGTTAATCAAAGGTCGATATCTCAAAGAACCACCGAGATATCGTCAAAAAACGTTTTTTCGGCTAGCTGAGCCATTGTCGAAAAGTTTAAATATAATGATTGTGCTAAGTATATACACGCGCACTGATTATTGTGCCGCCACAATATTTGCTCTCAGTGCAGAGGTTTTGAATATATTCAAATTTGAAAAAATGGGATCAGCTTCGCCACGTCAAATTTGTTTAAAACAGATGATTGTGCCAGGCCGAGCTCCGTTTGTACGACTTTGTGCCATGAACCAGCAGTCCATAACTCTCACCGCCTCCGAAAAATGACCGAAAACGATTTTGTGTCACTCGAAAATTCAAAAAATTGGAGAATAGAAAAAAGTCTAACTTTCGCGACTGTGCTCGATTGTGCCGGCGATGCCGAGCAACTTTGCCCCCTGAACATTTTTTCTCAGACTCACACTTTCCAAAATACAACAAAGTCAAAAAACCGTGAAATTTCTAGAAACGAAAAAGTATAGTTTCAACGACTGTGCTCAATTGTGCCGGCGATGCCGAGCAACTTTGCCCCTCAAACATTTTTTCTCAGACTCATACTTTCCAAAATATAACAGTCAAAAACCGTGAAATTTCTAGAAACAGAAAAAGTATAGTTTCAACGACTGTGCTCGATTGTGCCGGCGATGCCGAGCAACTTTGCCCCCTGAACATTTTTTCTCAGACTCACACTTTCCAAAATACAACAAAGTCAAAAACCGTGAAATTTTCCAGAAACAGAAAAAGTATAGTTTCAACGACTGTGCTCGATTGTGCCGGCGATGGCGAGCAACTTTGCCCCTCAAACATTTTTTCTCCGACTCACACTTTCCAACATGCAACAAAGTCAAAAACCGTGAAATTTTCAAATCCAATAAGCCTTGAAATTTTGGGATACGTATCCTCAATCGCAATTACAAATTACGATTTCTTCTGCGATTGATCATTCTAGTTTTAATATACAGCATGTATCACCTCAAGTATCGAGAATAGGAGGGACTTAGTGGACGCGAAGTCACGCCCCATCAACCAATCAACAATGAGAAGAATTTCGTAGACAATGACTCGAATACAATATCTTGTGTACACGGAAAGATTTAAACCCGACTGGTTACGGTTCTGCACACGACTCAGTCAGGTGCTAGCGAAAAATAGCGAATTCTGGTGCAGCACCACACTAGGTGCGGTTTGGAACACGACTCGTTACTGTGCGCACACGACTCATTCATGTGCGCACATGAATGGTTCGTGTTCTAAACAGTACTCAGTGTGGTGCTGCACTAGAATTCGCTATTTTTCGCTAGCACCTGACTGAGTCGTGTGCAGAACCGTAACCAGTCGGGTTTAAATCTTTCCGTATAGGTAAGAAATATCAACAACAACTTGAATCAGGCATGTTAGGTATGTATTTACTCCGACGTTCACGAGAACTGTTCTTTCCTCTTTGTTGATGTCTCCGGTTATAATGTGGTCCGCCTCCTTGGTCATTACTTGGAGGTCCAGGAACTTTTCCAGATGTTCAATGAAATCGTTGTTGCTCTCCGCATGCAGTTTGTACAGTGCTGTGATTCTTAGCGTGTTATTTCGGCTAAATTTAAGCTGCGCTGTAAGAGCCGTTATGTTGCCAATTTTGATTATCTCCGTGTGTTGTTGTATCGTGCTCCGGATGAACATTATAACTCCATCGTTTTGGTTTGCTCGACTATTATTGTAGTAGGCGTCATACCCTGGTATGCTGTAGTACCGCGTGTCCGGTATGTCCCACGTTTCCGACAATACGATTACATCGTATCTATAATCGTGCTGCTGCAATAGAATTATCAGGGAGTCGAAGTTTTTATTAATGCTCCTTATGTTTAGGTGCAGTATATTTACATTAGTTTCTGCCTTTAATAGTAGTTTGGCCTGGCCTACCGAACACGACTTAGTAATGATATCGTTCTGTGAGAGGAAGTCAAGCTCATGCATCATAGTTGGTTTTCGCTCTTTGCAGGCTAACCTGCCATTTATATGTCTCACAGGTCTCTCTGTCGTTCGCAAAGTGTGCTTCGTGCCTCTTCGTTGTCAATTTCGTGTTTGCCATTGCACAGTTTATACATTTTGGCTGTTGCTTGTCTTTGCAGTCTTTACTGCCGTGATCCCCTGAGCAGTACATGCACGCACTGTCGTTGGTGCAGTGCTTCGCCACGTGTCCATACCCGCAACATATCTCGCTTTCAATTTATATTAAAAATATTAAAAATATTCTCAGTTCAAGAAAATATTTCTCTTCCATTTCGACCCCTTAGTGGTAAAACATGCTACCCGAGAATATGCTGGGAAAACATGCCACCCCAGAATAAGCTGGGAAAACATGCTTCCCGAAAATAAGCTGGGAAAACATGCTACCCGAGAATAAGCTGGGAAAACATGCGACCCCAGAATAAGCTGGGAAAACATGCTAGCCGAGAATGAGTTTCAAGAACATACTATCTCACGTCAGAAATTTTTTGGAGCAAAATTTGGTTGGTAACACTGCTGCTCGTATAAAGACGAACAAAACGATCTTCATTCCAATTTTTATACAGAAAGTCTACACAGTCTAACTATTAACATTTGTTGACATACTCGATTGCGGATACTTGTTTTTTTTTTTTTCTCATGTCATATTTATTCGAAAGATCGTGAAGAATATAAAATGTTAATAACTTTATCAGAGTTGTAAATAATGCATTAAATTTTTTAATGCATTGACATTTTCATTAACCATTAAATTTAATTTTTTAATGGAAAATATTTCCATTAACCATTAAATTTAATTTTTTAATGGAAAATATTTCCATTAACCATTAAATTCAATTTTTTAACGGAAAATATTTCCATTAACCATTAAATTTAATTTTTTTAATGGAAAATATTTCCATTAACTATTAAATTCAATTTTTTAATGAAAAATATTTTCATTAACCAGGGGAGGAAAAGAAGGGAAGGAAGAGTACAAGGAGAAGAAGAGGGAGTACGGAAGACTGTGCGAGAGGAAAAAACAGGAGGAGAGAGAGTGGTTCATAAGGGAAGCGGAAGAAGCAGGAACAGAAAGCAAGGTCTGGGAAATTCTGAACAGGGAAAGAGGGAAGAGAAGAAGGACCAACGAAAACATCGAAATGGTAGAATGGAAGGAACACTTCATGAGACTGCTGGGAGGAACCGAAAGGAAAGCCGTTGCGGGGAGGCCAGACGTGACAAGGGAAGGGGACGAGGAAAGCGAGATCAGTAGGGAGGAAATAAGCCAAACGTTAAAAAATCTAAAGGAAGGAAAAGCCCCAGAAGGAGATGAAATAACCAATGAGATATGGAGGTACGGAGGGGATGCGGCGGAGGAATGGGTATGGAAGACATGTAACAAAGTATGGGAAGGAAAGGGATGGCCGGAGGCATGGAAGGAAGGCCAGATAATACCGATAGTGAAAGCAGGGGAAGGGAGAAGAGTAGAGGAATATAGAGGGGTCACGCTAATGCCAACGTTGTATAAGATATATGCGTCAGTGCTGGCAGGAAGACTGGAGAAGGAGATGGAGGAAAAAAGGATGATACCGCAGAATCAAACGGGATTCAGGAAGGGCATGGGGACATTAGACAACATATATGTGCCACCTGTACCACCTGATAAACAGAAGAATAAACAGAAAGGGAGGAGGGCTGGTAGTTCTGTTTATAGACCTAAAAGCGGCATTCGATACTGTAAACAGAGCAAAGCTGTGGAGCGCAATGGAGAGGAAAGGAGTGAGGAAGGAGCTAATAACAAGAACGAAAGAGGTATACAAAGAGACGAAAAACAGGATAAAAATTGGGACGGAGGTAACAGAGGAGTTCTGGACAGTAAGCGGAGTAGGGCAGGGGTGCCCGCTGAGCTCTTACCTGTTCAATTTACTAACAGCGGACATGGAGAAGGAGATGAGTAAAACGGGAGAGCTAGGAGGGGCAAAACTGGGCAAAGGAAGAACATACTCTCTGGCGTATGCGGACGATGTAGCACTCATAGCGGAGGAAGAGAGAGGTATGGAGGCGATGATAAGAAGGCTAGAAAAATACCTAGATGAGAAGAAGCTCACGCTAAACGTGAAGAAGACAAAAATTATGAGATGCAGAAAGGCCGGGGGGAGGTACAAAAAGATCGTGTGGAAATGGAAAGGAGAAGCAATAGAAGAGGTCAAAGAGTTCAAGTATCTAGGGTACATAGTAACCAAAAACGGCAGGCAGGATGCACACGTAAGGGACAGAATAAGAAAGGCAGGAGTCGTAATGAAACAAGCGTGGGGCATAGGGAAAAGAAAATTTGGAAAGGACTGGGAGAAGAGAATATGGATATTTGATAGGCTGGTGTGGACAGTCCTGGAGTATGCAGCGGAGATATGGGGATGGAGGGAATGGAAGAATGTAGAAGCACTGCAAGAGAGGTACCTGAAATGGCTGCTGGGGGTGGACAAGAGGACACCAGGATACATGGTGAGAGAGGAACTAGAGAGGGAGAAACTGAAGACCAGAGCGGGAAAGAGAGCATGGAATTTCGAGAAAAGAATGCGAGAGGGAAGAGGGAGCGAACTCGCCAGAACATGCTGGGAGCAAGTGGTAGCTAGAGCCGAAAAGAGAGACGAAGAAATATCAGAGTGGGAAAGGAACAGAAAGAAGAGAAAGGAGGAATGGAGGGAAGAAGGCGAAGGGGAAGAAAGCGACGGGAGAGGGGAGGAGGAAGAGTATAGGAAAATAGAGAGGAGAGAGAAAAGGGAGCAGCGGGAAGAAAGATGGGAGAAGATAAGAGAATCGAAATACAACAAATGGTATAAGATAATCAAAGGACCGGGCGTACCAAAGTACCTGAAGAAAAAATGGAGCGAGAATAGCTGGTCCAGAATAGCTAGATTTAGAATGGGGGGGGGGAAGTCAAGGAGGCAAGGTATTGGGAGGATGAAGAAAAAAAGCTGTGCAGAGTGTGCAAGTGGAAAAAAGAGACATGGGAGCACATCTGGGAGGAATGCAGGAGAAAAGAAAAAAATGAAGAAAGTTGGCAGGAAGCGGTGCGGAGAGTACTGCGGGATGAAGGGGAAGGAGGCGAATGGATGAAGGAAATAGAAGGGATAAGGGAGGAGGTGAAGGGAGAAAAGGAAGAGGAAGAGATGAGAGGAACGGAGAAAACAGCCACGGATGAACGCACTAGCGGAGAAATATAGTGAGCGGGAGAAAAGCGGGAGGAGGTGTACCAGCAGGCAAGCATAGCGACATACCGACAGATAGAAAGAGCACACCGACGGAGAATGTGGGTAGAGAAGGGCAAAGCAGATCGAATACCGTAAGAGTAGAGCTGAGTGACGGTAAAGAAGACAAGGAATGCAGCTGGGCAAAAGAGGTACAGAAAAGTCGACAGAGCAACGACAACAGAGGGCAGGAGTGACAAAGCAGAAACGAGACACAGAGAGCAGAAAAACAAACAGGCCACGAGACAAAACAAACGAAGGGGCAAGACGTAGGGCTGTAGGAAAACAAGACAGACGATCCGGCAAAGGGGTAAGACGAAAGTAAGCAACGGGAAGCAGAGGGCAGTACACCATAGACGAGTCAAGGAAGCGCACCGATACACAGAGCGTAAAAGAGCAGAAAAATGAACAAGGAGCAAGCAGAGGAAATGATAGAGGTGCTGAAGGAGATGCGGGACGGGATGAGAGAGGTGAGGGAAGAGCTGAAGGGGATAAGAGCAGATGAAAGAGCGAGAGAGGAGGCTAGAAAGAGAGAAAGAAGAGAGGAAACTGAGCAGTGGAGAATGTGGAAGGGAGAAAGGGGGATAGCCAGCGAAGAAAAGGAAACAGAAGAAGAGGCAGAAGAGACGGAGCAAGGAGAGGAGGAAGAAGAGGAAGAGGAGGAAGTATGGCGACCCCAAACGCCGGAGGGTACACCGCCGCCGCTTCCGGAATATATAAGTGACTCGAGCGAGGCCGAGGGGTCGGCCCCTCGCGAGAGGCGGACGGAAAACAAGGAGAAGAAGCGGTGGTGGAAGGGGCAGAGAGGGAGGAGAGAGAGGAGAAGGGACTAGAAGAGCCGGACGATGAAATAGAAATCGTGTGGGAAGAGAGAAGGAATAGGCCGGATATGCTGCAGATAGAGGCTGCACTAAGAGAGGCGGCTAAGGAGAGGATAGAGGTGAGCATAGAGGCAATAGAGACGAGGGGGGAAGGAGGAGGCAAGATAACGATAAAGACAGGCAGCAGGGAGAGAAAGGAGAGAATAATGAGCAGAGTGGAGGGAATAAGAAGGAAATGGGGGTGGAAGCTAGATGGAGAAAAATAGAAGGGGAAAGGAATGGGAAGGGAGGAGGAGATGAGGGAGAAGAAAGATGAGGAGAAGGAGACAAAGAAAGGACAAACAATGAGATATAGAAGCTAAAAATAAAATGTAGTATATTTAAGAAAAAGAAAATAAAGTATTAGTAGCATAAGGCATTTAAATAATAAAGCAATGAAGTAAAGTAAAGTAATGTAAAGATAGAAGTAAATAGAATTTAGGATGAAGTATTAAAATCAAAAGTCACTAAAGATAAGTTGAGGTAAAATAATATTGGAAGTAAATAGAAATAAGCTGATGTAAACAGAGTGTAAGAATGAAAGGGCGAGAGCCTTGTAACCCCTCGGGGAACAATAAACATACATACATACATACATACATATTTCCATTAACCATTAAATTTAATTTTTTAATGGAAAATATTTCCATTAACCATTAAATTTAATTTTTTAATGGAAAATATTTCCATTAACCATTAAATTTAATTTTTTAATGGGCAATATTTTCACTCACTATTAAATTCATTTTTTTATTGGAAAATGTTTTCATTCAAAAATTAAATTCAATGAGTTAATGGAAATATTTTCCATTAAAAATTTTACAACCCTGAGCCGCTCACGGTCATGCACACAGCGAATGGCTTTCTACTTTCCCGCCAAGTCTATTTAAAAATTGAAAGTGATCCAAAGTCATTTCAGAAAATTCCAGCAGTTGATGAGAATTTTTCCGAATAGAAAAACATATTCAAAAATTGATGACAATTTTTCTCATCAAATGATGAAATTTAATTTTTTAATGGAAATGTTTTCCATTGAATAATTAAATTTAATGGTTGATGGAAAAAGTTTCCATTAGAAAAATAAATTCAATGGTTAATGGAAATATTTTCCATTAAAAAATTAAATTTAATGGTTAATGGAAATATTTTCCATTAAAAAATTAAATTTAATGGTTAATGGAAATATTTTCCATTAAAAAATTAAATTTAATGGTTAATGGAAATATTTTCCATTAAACAAATTAAATTTAATGGTTAATGGAAATATTTTCCATTAAAAAATTGAATTTAATGGTTAATGGAAATATTTTCCATTAAGGGGGTATATACACCTTTAAATGGGTTGAATTTCTGAAAAACAATTTTCCTTTTTTTTTCAACTTGAAGACTCTGATAAAATTAAAAAAAATCATCATGTTTGGGGAGGGTTTGACCTTCATTATCCATATCTTACATCGTGTATTACTTCCAGTCTAATAGTGGCTGCGCTGAAGACAGGAAAATACAAAATCACTCGGTTGCCGCAAAGAATCAGACCCAGCGTTGGACCGATCTTGGAATTTCTGGTTCTCAATTGTTCATAAGACATGCCTTTATCAAATGAACATAGAACTTTTTGATAAACCCATTTTTAGTTGAAATATTAGAAAAATAAGCAAAATTTTTTTTCAAATTCAGAAAAAAAATCGAAAAAATTCAATAACTCAAGTAATTCTTGCGATATCAAAAAGTTCTATGTTCATCTGATAGAGGCATGTCTTATGAACAATTGAGAACCAAAAATTCCAAGATCGGTCCAACGCTGGGTCTGATTCTTTGCGGCAACCGAGTGATTTTGTATTTTCCTGTCTTCAGCGCAGTCACTATTAGACTGCAAGTAATATACGATGTAAGATATGGATAATGAAGGTCAAACCCTCCCCAAACATGATGATTTTTTTTAATTTTATCAGAGTCTTCAAGTTGAAAAAAAAAGGAAAATTGTTTTTCAGAAATTCAACCCATTTAAAGGTGTATATACCCCCTTAAAAAATTAAATTTAATGGTCAATGGAAATATTTTACATTAAAAAATTAAATTCAATGAGTTAATGGAAATATTTTCCATTAAAAATTTTACAACCCTGAACTTTATGTAGATATGTCAGAAATTGAAGTATATAGTATATGGGCCATTCCACGCCAACTCGACCTGGTGTGGTCCCTCACCCTTTATGATTTCCTTTTTCTTCGAGTATGATGGAAGGGAAGGCAAAAAATAAAC
This sequence comes from Tenthredo mesomela, assembly GCA_943736025.1. NCBI lineage: Eukaryota > Metazoa > Arthropoda > Insecta > Hymenoptera > Tenthredinidae > Tenthredo > Tenthredo mesomela. Next base: position 18,314,387 of record OX031021.1, read on the forward strand.
GTCTCAATTTTTTCAGATTTTTTGAATCCCCGGTTCAAAAGTTGACTTATTTTCAAGCAGACAAGTATTTGGAGATAGTACATCAGTCGTGAGAAAAAATCCCATGAATGGAAGTTTGGAAGGAATGGTCCATAAACTTCAATTTCTGATATATTGTAACGTGTCCGACCGTCACGATGCTAGGCAACGGTGATTGGTCGGCGTAAACACCGAAATACTGGACAAATTCGGATAGACGAGCGAGCGACGCTTGTGACGTCACAAGCGTAAGCAAAAGAGTATATAAACACGCGTCGACAGAGCTCGAGAGCGCACTCGTGGTATAGCACCCAGGCGACTCATACATATCGTAATAAAGCGCACTCGTGGTATAGCACCACTGATCTATATGTTACACTGGATGGCTGACGCCGTGCATAAGGCGTGTTGCGATTTGAAACCGGTCGGCCATGTTGTCAGGGGGACGATTATCTAAATATGGCGGACTTTGAGCGGCCTTTTTTGAAATCAGCTGAGGTTCATTCAGTGTTTTCGATCGGTTTTTAAGATTTTCCTTTGGTCCAAAATAAAAAGGGGTTTATTTGCGGACTAAAAATATTCCAAATGGCAACTAAGTATGTGGTTGGTGGTTAATTCACATGGCAGTCATAATATGAATACTGTACTATATTATCCAGTTAGTATGGTTATTACTCGTAGCAAAAATTTGTACGACGTCCACGATTTATTCGTTTGAATTTAGAACTGAATTATTAATTAAAAAAGGTAATTTATTTGACATTTATTTTATTAAAAAATTTCATTTTATAATATGTATTGACTTTGCGGAATTGTAATGAAAGATTGGTGTATTATAACCTATAAATCTGGAACGCTTACTTGTGATAAGTTTTATCTCCGATCCCCCCTGGGAGCCGCAAAAATACGCATTTCCTCATCATTTTCAGTTCTCACTTCATAACACTTGGAATAAACAACTTCTCACACGAAATTCCCGTCAGTAGTTTTCAAATAGCGACCGCCACAACTATATATGGCAGACTTGCCGTATTGACTTTATTATTATTATTCGATATTTGTCCCCCTGGCAAGATGGCCGAATGAGTCACAAAACGTCCTATCCAATACGCCATCCAGTGTAATATATAGATCAGTGTATAGCACCCAGGCGACTCACACTTATCGTAATAAAGCGCACTTGTGGTATAGCACCCAGGCGACTCATTTGATATTGAACTAAGGACCTTCCAAAGGCAATAAAGTAGAATCATTAAATTCACTATTACTTAGACAATTCAGAACATTAATTAAATTCATTTCTACTATCACCTACCCGGGTATAGAAACATAACATAATCACGAGCATTAGCTATAGCAGCATTGTTACGCACATTTAAATTAAAAGCGATAGATACGGTTGAAATAGCCTTTAACCCTTTGTGGCTTGGTGGTCAATATATTGACCACCTATTGCGTCTTAGATTTTTGCGTATAAAAATTGTATTTATAGGTATATATTAGTGATTATACATTCTTCTATTAGCTAAAATGTTTCTCTATCATAATAAATAACAAAAATTAATATTTATTAAATTGTTAATTAGTTATAAATAAACAAATGGCGTAAAAAGCTCTTTTTTGAAGAAAAAAATCAATTTTCGCTTTGTTTTTCATTCAATCATTCTAAAAATTATTACGCGGGGGTTTTTGGGGTCACTGATTACGAATCTGAAGTCAGAATTTCAACATTTTTACATCCAAGATGGCGGATTCAAGATGGCGGACTCACTTTTCCAAAAAAATAGACGTAGAGCACTAAAAACTTGTACTCGGGGGTTTTTGGTGTCGCTGATGACGAATCTGAGCTCAGAATTTCAAAATTCATAATGGCGGATCCAATATGGCGGACAAAAGTACAAAAAGTTGCTTTATGGAAGTGAAATTTGTCACTCGGGGGTTTTTGGTGTCGCTGATGACGAATCTGAGCTCAGAATTTCAAAATTCATAATGGCGGATCCAATATGGCGGACAAAAGTACAAAAAGTTGCTTGATGAAAGTGAAAATGGGCACTCGGGGGTTTTTGGGGTCGCTAATGACGAATCTAAGCTCAGAATTTCAAAATTCAGAACGTCGGATCCAATATGGTGGACAAAAGTACACAAAGTTGCTCGATGTGAGTAAAAACTTGTACTCGGGGGTTTTTGGGGTCGCTGATTACGAATCTGAAGTCAGAATAATGAAATTTTCACAACCAAGATGGCGGATTCAAGATGGCGGACTCACTTTTCCAAAAAATAGACGTAGAGCACTAAAAACTTGTACTCGGGGGTTTTTGGGGTCGCTGATTACGAATGTGAAGTATTGATAAAGTAACCGCGCTTGGTTGATTCCAGAGACACGAACGAGGACGTAGCGGTTATTGTCTCCATTTTCTTTTTTTTGTTTGTTTTTTTGTTTGTTTTTTTTTTTTATTTTTTTTTGTTTTTTTTTTTTTTTTTTGCTTTTTTTCTAAGAATTTAGTTTTTACATTTTATTTATAGTGTAACTGTTTATTGATGGTAAATTTGAAAACAGTTTTTCTCGGATTTTATGCACAATGGCACTTTGCAAGTACTGCAAATGTATATAGTTTTGTATGGTACAGCCTTTGTACTACAAAGAAAAAAAAAAAAAAAACAAACAAAAAAAAGAAAATGGAGACAATAACCGCTACGTCCTCGTTCGTGTCTCTGGAATCAACCAAGCGCGGTTACTTTATCAATACTTCACATTCGTAATCAGCGACCCCAAAAACCCCCGAGTACAAGTTTTTAGTGCTCTACGTCTATTTTTTGGAAAAGTGAGTCCGCCATCTTGAATCCGCCATCTTGGTTGTGAAAATTTCATTATTCTGACTTCAGATTCGTAATCAGCGACCCCAAAAACCCCCGAGTACAAGTTTTTACTCACATCGAGCAACTTTGTGTACTTTTGTCCACCATATTGGATCCGCCGTTCTGAATTTTGAAATTCTGAGCTTAGATTCGTCATTAGCGACCCCAAAAACCCCCGAGTGCCCATTTTCACTTTCATCAAGCAACTTTTTGTACTTTTGTCCGCCATATTGGATCCGCCATTATGAATTTTGAAATTCTGAGCTCAGATTCGTCATCAGCGACACCAAAAACCCCCGAGTGACAAATTTCACTTCCATAAAGCAACTTTTTGTACTTTTGTCCGCCATATTGGATCCGCCATTATGAATTTTGAAATTCTGAGCTCAGATTCGTCATCAGCGACACCAAAAACCCCCGAGTACAAGTTTTTAGTGCTCTACGTCTATTTTTTTGGAAAAGTGAGTCCGCCATCTTGAATCCGCCATCTTGGATGTAAAAATGTTGAAATTCTGACTTCAGATTCGTAATCAGTGACCCCAAAAACCCCCGCGTAATAATTTTTAGAATGATTGAATGAAAAACAAAGCGAAAATTGATTTTTTTCTTCAAAAAAGAGCTTTTTACGCCATTTGTTTATTTATAACTAATTAACAATTTAATAAATATTAATTTTTGTTATTTATTATGATAGAGAAACATTTTAGCTAATAGAAGAATGTATAATCACTAATATATACCTATAAATACAATTTTTATACGCAAAAATCTAAGACGCAATAGGTGGTCAATATATTGACCACCAAGCCACAAAGGGTTAAATACCAGAATAAGCCGAGTAGTTACAGCTTTGGCGAACAACGGAAGAAGCGAACGACATTGGCGTAAAAACCTGTGTTCGAGGGCCAACCGTTGGAAACCCGAGTCTGATAGGCAGTCTTGGTGTAAAAACCCGGATCTGTAGTCAATCAGTAAAATATTCAATAGCAGGCGAGACAGGCTTGGCGCAAAAACCCGGCTCTGTAGAGAGATTTCTGAATCTTAAATTCAGAATAAATACGGCTTTGGTAATTAAACCTACCCGAGTCCGGTAGCTAGCGTAGGGAGATAAAACCTGAACGAGGTGGCTTTTGCATGGTAGACCCATCCTTTTCCTCATCTCTCAGCACGAGGAGTCCATAAAATTACTTAATAAATTAATTTTCAGAAAATAGATAAATTTCGAACCCGTAGCAACCGACTTGTACTATAACCAGTAGGTTCGTAAAAGCCGAAACGTTACATTTGGCGCCTAACGTGGGGCTCCTCAGTATTAAATTCATTTGGAAAATAAATTCAATAATTCAAGTTAACTTCATTCATCAAAATTCAAATTTAAATAAAATTTAGCTTCAAGTTTACAATATAAAATCATTGTTCAAGGGTTCCTAGAAAAAGTAGACCGAAAGAGAATTGCCTATCAAACTCGGGTTTAATTCAAAGTAAAATAGTCCGGGATTGATGAGAAAATGTCAGGCAAAGATAGAGATGGTCATCGATTAAGTTCCATAGTCGAAGAGGTAGGAACTCCAGAGCGAGATTCAGGTGTCGTAAACGCCAACTTGTCTTCAATTTCAACCGTTATGAGTCCAGGAAGCGATTCGGGTCAGAATTCGTCAGATCAGATGACAAGATTAATTGAGTCCATAGAGCGGCTAGAAAAGAAAGTAAACGATAAATTTGATAGTATCGAGCGAGCAATGCGTGGCAATCAGGTTGAAAATGAGGATAAGAGGGCAAATTATGAAGATAGGTTAAACAAAAAATTAGAAAATCATGCAATCGAACATCAAACACAAATAAGTCAGATGGACAGAAATTTAAAAGACGCGACGGTTAAGTTGACGTTTGACATATCAGACTGTGAAAATAAAATAGAATCATGCGAAAACATACTGCGAACCGAGCAGACATTGACATACGAGGTATTAAAAGGAAAAATAAATGAAAATCAAAGAACTACTGTTGAATTGATAAATGAATTAACTCTAAAACAAGATAGTTATAAAATCGGCATCGATGCCGACATGAGGCGACTGCGTCAACAGCGTACGGGTCAGCCGAATCAAAACAATAACAATAACACTGTGACTAGACAACTGAAACTGCCATCATATTCCGGCAAAGCGTGGGAAAAGCCCGTAAATTATATCAGAGAATTAGAAGAATATTTCGACGTTTTAGATGTTAGCGAAGACTTGGGACTAAGATTGATCGGACAAAGTTTGACAAATGACGCGAAAGATTGGTGAATTGCGCGACGGGACGTAATCTATAATTGGGAAGATTTTAAGACACGTTTCTTAGCTAGATATTGGGGCGAGGAGACACAAAGAGAGATAAAAAGAGATATAACGTTTGCTTATTACTTACCTGATTCCAAGGTCAGTTGGTCGGAATACGCGAGTCGAAAATATGCAGCGGCGCGTGGGTTAATTCCTCCTATGCCTGAAACTGAGATAATTAATAACTTAATCCGTCACTTCGACGACACTGTTGTAGACGCGGCGAGAAGTCGAAATATCACAAATATTGACCAGTTATTAACCTTTCTCGATCAATCGCAATCCGGTGGTCGCTCGAATGCACCAAAACAGGGTTTCACGCAACAAAATGCAGGTCGTTATAACAATAATCCACGACATTCAGATGATCGGCAAAAACAAGTGTCATGGCGCGGTAACTTAAATACTGGAGCTAATGTAAACAAAAGCAATTCGTCGCGTGATGAACGTAATACAAACGATTCTCATGATAATAGATTCAAGGCGAATCCTCAGGATTTAAATAGACGTCCAAATTGGACAAGTAATCGGCAGATAAGCGCGGTAACCGAGGAAATAGGGGATACCGACCAAGCGAATACCGACACAATCGACTCGGAAAACGAGATCGCGCTGTGCTAGATGTGCCGTTAGAAAAAGCGGTGCAGCGCGTAAAAGAAGTAGACACGGCAGAGACATGTCAAAAGAAGGAAACATTGTTTGATGACGTGACAGAATTTTTATTAAATGAAGAAGAGACTATGATAGATCAGATGACACGGTGTCCTAACGTTGAAATGATTTTGGAAAATGTTAAAGTAGTAGCTCTAGTAGACACCGGGAGTGAAATCACGTGTATTTCTGAAGATTGGTACAAAACAAATATCGAAAGTTTTGCAAAATGTGAAAAACTACCAGTGGTTAACCTCCAAGTGTTAGGTGTTACGGGAGGAAAAGGAACAAAGATAAAAATCCAATTATTCACACGAGTTTAATTAGGGGAATTTAAAGATCAAATAACCGTTCTGGTGGTACCAAAACTTAGACAAGACGCTATTATCGGAATAGACGCGTTAACCAGATGGAAAGTAGAAATAGATTTAAAAGAACAATTAATGAATATTCACATGGGCAATATGCCAGTAACACATAAGTTAGCGAAATCAAACAATGTTCCCGATTTACGGCAAAATTTAGAATTAGCCTGCATATGCGAAGAGGATGATGAAGGTCAAACAATGAGCGGCAACATGACGTATGAAGTCACCGATGATGAGATCATGGGAAAGCTCGCGGAATGCGAATTGTTGGGAATCGAGCATCGACGACAATTCGAAAAATTATTGTTCAAGTATCGAGAGATTTTCAGCAAGCTTCCTGGAAGGATCTCAGTGTATGAGCATAAATTACTTATTTATGAAGACCGTCCGTTTGTCCGTAGGTCATATCCAATTCCAATCATGCATAGGGAAAAGGTTGATAAAGAAATAGAGAAAATGTTGAAATATGGGATCATCGAAAGATCAAGCAGTGAATATATTAATCCGTTTATATAAGTATTAAACGACATATAAGTGTCGTTTAACTAGTTCACGACTAGCAAGATGGGTCATGTACTTACAGAATTATGATTTTAAGATAGAACATATCAAGGGAAAAGAAAATGTGGTGGCGGATATTTTAAGTCGGTATCCTCCTATAAGCGAAATTGAAAACAAGGGGGCTGTCGAAACGACAGATATCGCGGAACTTGCGCGAGAAGTTAACGACACAATAAAAACAAACCTAGAGTCACTCGGCAGATTGCAAGGAGAGGACCAACGGATTACCGATTTGATTGAGAATGGTCACTTAAATAATAAAAAACGATATCAAACAAAAAACGGGATCATTTATCATCGTGAACCAGGGGGCAAATTACGTGCATACTTACCCGAAAAACTAGTAGAAGATTTAATATGAGAATGTCATGAAGTCTACGGACACATAGGTGCATCTAAGTGTCATCGTATGCTTAGAGAGAACTTCTATTATCCTAAGTTTGCTAAGGTAATACGGAAGGAATTAGCTCGCTGCGATAGTTGTCAACGATGCAAGGTACCGAACCGATATAGTTATTCCGAGATGCAAAACATAATCCCAGAGAAAGTAGGGGATTTACTTTGAATCGATTTCTTCGGACCACTGCCAGGGAGTCAGGGAAATTACCGATGGTTACTTGTTGTTATTGACGCGTACAGTAAATACGTGAAGTTATATCCGATGAAGGTCGCTGACGCGCAATCCACAATCCGAAGCGTATTTGGTAAATACATTCCTGAATTCGGTAAACCAAATAAAATACAGTTTGATCACGGCACGCAGTTTACGTCTTTGAAATGGCTAAATAAACTTGAAGAGGAACATGTAATCCCAATATTTTCATCAATACGACACCCACAAGGAAATATTGTAGAGAGGGTCAATCGCGAGATAGGAAGATTTTTTAGAACCTTTATAACCGGTAAACACACTGCCTGGATCAAATGGTTAAGTATAATAGAGTCATGCATAAATGAGGTTCATCACGACACGACCGAGTTCACTCCGTGCGAGCTGCAACTAAATGAAAAACCAAAAAGATTTTGGAGTCCTTGGATCATGAGTGATCAACATCACTTAACGCATGAATACAAATTGTTTTTAGCTAAGAGAAACATGAAAAGAAAAGGTAGGGTTAGAGCTGACCGTTACAATGCAACACACAAAATGACAAGATTTAAAATAGGAGATCTAGTTTTATTAAGAGCATTGAATGTCTCTGATTCGCAAAACAAGAAAATGGCAAAACTCTTTACACTTTATGAATTAAATAAGCAGGTAGGAGATGCAACCTATACACTGGTGCATCCCACAACAAACAAAGTGCGAGGAAGGTTCCATGTTAATATGTTTAAGCATTATATGAGTTAAAGTCCGTTACAATAGCCAATGTTGGCAATACGAATTATAAATTGAATAGAGTTCAAGCAATCGTATTATGGGATTAGGATTATCCAGTTTAGCCATATCGTGAGAACGCCGTTCAGAGTATATAAGTGGTTGATGACATGTCGTAAATCAGTTGATATTAGTACAGTCATCATGTACGGTTACATCAGCGTTCAAGATAAGGCAGTGCAAACTGAAGAACTCTCCGATGCAGTTTCGGAGGATAGAGATCCGAGGATCCGGATTAAGTATGGATCAGGCGCATTCATCAGTGGTACTGGGAGGTACATTCCTGGAAGAGATACCATGACACCAAGTTTCAAGCGGCTTTGCAAATTAACAGATCCTATACCTAAGAGAAACGAGTTAGACTTCAACAACAATGAAATATTAATACCCGGACAGAACAATATAATTAACACAGATCTGACAGATGAGGATCTGATCGACATCAAGGAGCTAATTGAAGAAGGCTTGAGAGAGGTAGAGCCAGTAAACAAAACAAAGCCAAGGATCATCGAGGAAGTCATCTTAGACACGAAGATCATCATGCCTCTGAAAATCACAGGGATTGAGAACGTGAATAATACTTCAAATATAAACCGGGTCAGCAATAATGACTTACCATGGGGATTGCAGGCGTTAGATATCCCAGAACGTACTGCTGAACAAAGGGATGAATACAAGAAGAGGATGTGGGCATTCATAGATAAGTACAGACCTCACATACCGGAGAAGCGTCGTAAGATACAGTCTACGAAGGGTGGTATCCCAATCATAAACAAAAAAGTGACGGATATACCCGAAATGCCGGAGGCGTTGAGAAGTCGTGATGCAGGAGAACCAAGTGCACCCAGACCGGAATTGACACCGTTTATTAATCCAACTGTACCGGAGTACATCCTGAACTTTGATTTCACGGACTCTCTTGGTTTGAAGAAGTTATGAACGTTAGAAGGGGCGTCAAAATGAAGAACATCAGTGAAAGAAGAGTGATCCATCAATGGGAATTTTCAGAAGCTGTGAGGCATCTTATAGTAAAAATTCAATTGATGGAAGGGGGCAATGTAACGTGTCCGACCGTCACGATGCTAGGTAACGGTGATTGGTCGGCGTAAACACCGAAATACTGGACAAATTCGGATAGACGAGCGAGCGACGCTTGTGACGTCACAAGCGTAAGCAAAAGAGTATATAAACACGCGTCGACAGAGCTCGAGAGCGCACTCGTGGTATAGCATCCAGGCGACTCATACATATCGTAATAAAGCGCACTCGTGGTATAGCACCCAGGCGACTCACACTTATCGTAATAAAGCGCACTCGTGGTATAGCACCCAGGCGACTCACACATATTGTAATAAAGCGCACTCGTGGTATAGCATCCCAGGCGACTCATTTGATATTGAACTAAGGACCTTCCAAAGGCAATAAAGTAGAATCATTAAATTCACTATTACTTAGACAATTCAGAACATTAATTAAATTCATTTCTACTATCACCTACCGGGGTATAGAAACATAACATAATCACGAGCATTAGCTATAGCAGCATTGTTACGCACATTTAAATTAAAAGCGATAGATACGGTTGAAATAGCCTTTAACGTAGAATAAGATAGGATAAGTTCATTGTACGATTTTTGTTGATATTTTATTTGATTTAACAATACAGGAAATAAAATTACTACTGATAAAATTTGCCTGGTATTTTCTTATCATCCTGTTTGACAGTATTAAATACCAGAATAAGCCGAGTAGTTACAGCTTTGGCGAACAACGGAAGAAGCGAACGACATTGGCGTAAAAACCTGTGTTCGAGGGCCAACCGTTGGAAACCCGAGTCTGATAGGCAGTCTTGGTGTAAAAACCCGGATCTGTAGTCAATCAGTAAAATATTCAATAGCAGGCGGGACAGGCTTGGCGTAAAAACCCGGCTCTGTAGAGAGATTTCTGAATCTTAAATTCAGAATAAATACGGCTTTGGTAATTAAACCTACCCGAGTCCGGTAGCTAGCGTAGGGAGATAAAACCTTAACGAGGTGGCTTTTGCATGGTAGACCCATCCTTTTCCTCACCTCTCAGTACGAGGAGTCCATAAAATTACTTAATAAATTAATTTTCAGAAAATAGATAAATTTCGAACCCGTAGCAACCGACTTTTACTATAACCAGTAGGTTCGTAAAAGCCGAAACGTTACAATATCTGTACATAAAGTTAATAACATTTTATATTCTTCACGATCTTTCGAATAAATATGACGTGAGAAAAAAAAAACAAGTATCCGCAATCGAGTATGTCAACAAATGTTTACAAATGATCAATAATAGTTAGACTGTGTAGACTTTCTGTATAAAAATTGGAATGAAGATCGTTTTCATCGTCTTTATGCGAGCCGCAGTGTTACCAACCAAATTTTGCTCCAAAAAATTTCTGACGTGAGATAGTATGTTCTTGAAACTCATTCTCGGCTAGCATGTTTTCCCAGCCTATTCTCGGGTAGCATGTTTTCCAAGCTTATTCTGGGGTAGCATGTTTTCCCAGCTTATTTTCGGGTAGCATGTTTTACCAGTAAGGGGTCGATTTGATGTTCTTGGCTTGAAAACATTGTTTTTTAGTTTATGAGTTTTTAATCTTCATCTGACAGAATATTATTTCCATTCGATAAAATTCAATTCTTGAGCCGAGAAAAATAAGAACTCAATCCAAGAATATTATTCTCTTGGTTTTAGATAATCAGTCCTGTTGAGGTGGCCGAGAGTCGGATCGGCCATTATTTCAGTCGTTATCAAGTCCTTGATTGGCTGTCTAGTAATAAACAATTGCCGTTTGATAACATCATCTACTATCGGGCCGTAAAGTCGAGCCACCTGGGTTTGACCACTATGTCTAAGTGAAAGAAGAATCGGACAGCCTTCGGATGCGAATCATTTTCAAGCTTGTTCTATCCCCCGTCAGATCAGCCATAGATCATTGTTGTATTGAAATCAGGAGGGAAGTTATCGTTCAATGTATGCAAAAAAACTCAGTTTTCACTAGGGTTGTAAAATTTTTAATGGAAAATATTTCCATTAACTCATTGAATTTAATTTTTTAATGGAAAATATTTCCATTAACCATTAAATTTAATTTTTTAATGGAAAATATTTCCATTAACCATTAAATTCAATTTTTTAATGGAAAATATTTCCATTAACCATTAAATTTAATTTTTTTAATGGAAAATATTTCCATTAACCATTAAATTTAATTTTTTAATGAAAAATATTTCCATTAACCATTAAATTTAATTTTTTAATGGAAAATATTTCCATTAACCATTAAATTTAATTTTTTAATGGAAAATATTTCCATTAACCATTGAATTTATTGTTCTAATGGAAACTTTTTCCATCAACCATTAAATTTAATCGTTCAATGGAAAACATTTCCATTAAAAAATTGAATTTCATCATTTGATGAGAAAAATTGTCATCAATTTTTGAATATGTTTTTCTATTCGGAAAAATTCTCATCAACTGCTGGAATTTTCTGAAATTACTTTGGATCACTTTTAATTTTTAAATAGACTTGGTGGGAAAGTAGAAAGCCATTCGCTGTGTGCATGAGCGTGAGCGGCTCAGGGTTGTAAAATTTTTAATGGAAAATATTTCCATTAACTCATTGAATTTAATTTTTGAATGAAAACATTTAACAATAAAAAAATGAATTTAATAGTGAGTGAAAATATTGCCCATTAAAAAATTAAATTTAATGGTTAATGGAAATATTTTCCATTAAAAAATTAAATTTAATGGTTAATAGAAATATTTTCCATTAAAAAATTAAATTTAATGGTTAATGGAAATATTTTCCATTAAAAAATTAAATTTAATGGTTAATGGAAATATTTTCCATTAAAAAAATTAAATTTAATGGTTAATGGAAATATTTTCCATTAAAAAATTGAATTTAATGGTTAATGGAAATATTTTCCATTAAAAAATTAAATTTAATGGTTAATGGAAATATTTTCCATTAAAAAATTAAATTTAATGGTTAATGAAAATGTCAATGCATTAAAAAATTTAATGCATTATTTACAACTCTGGTTTTCACACATTCTGCCAAAATAGCCGGGAAGAATATTTAAAAAATCAAACTCAATCTTTGAAGCTTCCTGAGTACAATGCTCTTTGAATTTTTGAGAAATTCCTAAAATTATGGTCAGGGCAGTGGAAAATATCCCAAAGTGGTGATTTCGGAGATGAGTAACAGTAGAAGGTTCATCAATGACTGAAAATTTATGGAAAAATTATGGTAAGCAATACCCATTACGATTTAATATGTTCGATGTGTTGTTTAACAGTTATTTTAAAGTATCCCGCGTTGAGTTTTCGAGGCAGTATCTCGCGCGCGGTGCCTATGGCTGCAAGAGCGATAACTTTGCAATAACTGTTGAATATTAAAATATTAAATCGCAATAGCAATTGCTGACCATAATTTTTTCCTAAATTTTTAGCCATCGATGAACCTTCTATTGTTACTTGTCTCCGAGATTACCACTTGGGCTATTTTCCACTGGCCTGACCATAATTTTGGGAATTTCTCCCAAATTCAAAGAGCGATTCACTTAAGAAACTTCAAAGATTGAGCATGATTTTTTAAATATTTTTCCCGGCTATTTTGGAAAAATGGCAATGAGTTGAAGTCAAGCTAAGGAAAGAAATGTGTAAAGACAACGTTTTTTTACATACATTGAACGATAACTTTCCTCCTGATTTTCATACAACAATTGTCTATGGCTGATTCAACGGGGAATAGAACAAGCTTGAAAACGATTCATATCCGAAGGCGATCCGATTTTTTTTCACTTAGATATAGTGTGTCAAACCCAGGTGCCTCGACTTTACGGCCCGATAGTGGGCTCGACATCTGATAAAACTCAGAGATCATCGTGAAATTTTTTTTATTTCTTGTTAATTACCATACGTAAATTGTAAAAATGATTATAAAACCATTATTTATATTATTCATCATGAAGTTAACACTCGGACTTGGTAATTATTTGAGGAGGATTTCAATCAATCTATATAGTCTATAAGAAAATTGACTCGACTAGATTGATGACATTGAAGTCTGCATCATTGGAACGCAACGAAATCCGAAAAAAAAAAAAAAACAATTGAAATATATTAATTTACCAAAAATGATCCTGCTATGTTTGAAAAGTGAAAATGACGAGAAATAACTTGAAAATGTTAATAAACCTAGTAGGATCATTTTTATGCTATTTATATTTTTTTGAAATTTACGTTGAATTCCAACGATGCAAACTTCAATGTCATCTAGATTGATTATAAAATGATAAAATTCAAATACAAATATGTTAGTTGTATAATTTACTAAGATTATTTTCATTGCCTTGAACTGTTTTATTTAAGAATCTTCTATTTATTTTCAGGGGCTAGTCACTCTCGAATAAACTCCTAGAGAACCGAATACTATTAACTATTTCATTACATTTCTGTTTTTAAATAACTTATATAAGAATTTATGACGTAAATACTGTAGATATGTTATTAGGCGGAAGAATATACTCGCTGCTTCTACGATTATACTCGCAAATACTCGCTAGTAAGTAGTACGCGTATAGTTCTCGGCGATACTCGGAAGTTACTCGTCGATCACTCGCTTCTTACTACCCCGTATTCATAATTTCAAAAGCTTATTCAACTTATGTGCATTATCTATCTTATTAGTTCTATAAATCGAAACTGATCAAACCCGAGCTTGAACGCGCAAGCGAACGTGGCTTTGTATACGTGCGATTATACGTGCGGTTCACACACACGCACAGGCGAGCGCACAGGCCACATCATTCAAAGACTCGTTGGTATAGTCGCGATACTCGTCGATACTCGCTCCTCATTTCATATTATTTCCGTGCTACTCGCCTTTTATCGCCAACTATTTTGTAGAACTTGACTTATTTGACTAAATGAAGCTACTTTGACTTATTTGACTAAATAAAGCTACTTAGAACTATATTAACCTTATTTCTACAGTGTTCTCTATACATTGTTATTTTATTTACTCGAATTTATTCCAAATCGTTATTTTAGATTAAGTTTTGATACTCGAGCGATACTCGATAGTGGCTAGCCCCTCTTACTTTTCGATTCATGTACGCGGGAAGAAATTTTTCGCGTATATATCACTATGCCAGCATGGGCGTGAAGGGCATGCTGTATGGTATCGACGATTTTCATTAATTTTAATAGTTTGGTCAACAGACTTTTATTCAGAAGTTTTTTGTATATTCACCAAAAATTATGTGCAAGGTGTCATTTGGTTCGAAAAGGCATTTAGAAACTTTTCGAAACGGTCCCAAAAAGGGCCGAAAAAAATTGCGAAAGTTATAAACAATTTAATAAAAAAAAAAGAGGGGGAGTTCGGTTTTTTGCGAATATCTCAGAAACTATTTGAGATATTCGAAATCGCAAAAAAGATCCTAAAAGAGCAGAAAATTTTCTACAAAAAAGCCTTACCTCCCCAAACTCTACAACCAATATTTATAATTTTAATCATGCGGTGAAAAAAGGACTGAAAACGCGCGCGCGGCCGCCGTATAACTCATTTTTAGTCCTTTTTTCACCGCATAATTAAAATTATAAATATTGGTTGTAGAGTTTGGGGAGGTGAGACTTTTTTGCAGGAAATTTTCTGCTCTTTTAGGATCTTTTTTGCAATTTTGAATAGCTCAAATAGTTTTTGAGATATTCGCAAAAAACCGAACTCCCCCTTTTTTTTTAATTAAATTGTTTATAACTTTCGCAATTTTTTTCGGCCCTTTTTGGGACCATTTCGAAAAGTTTCTAAATGCCTTTCCGAACCAAATAATACCTTGCCCATAATTTTTGGTGAATATACAAAAAAGTTCGGTAGAAAAGTCTGTTGCCACAACATGGCATATGGTGCGGATACGGTCCCTCGATAGGTAGTCGTAGTGGGAGAGCGGCCGTAGTGGGGGGAGACTCATCGAGGTAGCGTATTTCGTGAGCGACGTTGGTCTTTCACTTAGCTTGAAATAGGCAGTGTCGTACGACAAATCTCCATTGCGAGCGTCGCCAAAAACAGTATTATCATGATCCCGAAAAGTCCGACAAAACCACCTACTCCACCTGATCCACCAAAAATTGCTAATCTAAAGGTCCTTCTACAGCTTCCGGAATTCCGAGATGTAATAACATCTGATGGAAGGGTTGTTATTCCAACATCAAAAATCTTTACACAAATATCGGAGGCCATTGGTGCTGATCCTGCCCTCGAAATGAAACCTAAAAATATATATACGGTACTAAAATTAAATCGCTATAGTATCCATGCGGACCTACTACGAGAGCGCAACATAGATGTGCAGTTAAATGCTTCTCTGGCGAACTGCAGCGCTAATGATTCTGTGAATAATGATACCGAGACCGAATTCACTATTGACGTGACTGATGTGTGGGACAAGATGGCTCCCGAAGAGGTGCACTACAGATTGAAAGATCGTCAACAGCGCACTGTATATAAATTAAAACGACGTTCTTGGACGAATGTATTATACGCCGCTATATATAACAAAACTGAAATACCGTGTGCTTTAGCTTTCAAGTCAGTCAACATGACAGTTAGTGTATTCTTTGCTACAGTATCCGCTGGATGTTCTGAATGCGGTTGTACATTTGAAGGGAAGATTATCCATGCTCCGATAGAAGGTGAAAGGATAATCATGGAGTGCATGGTTTATGGTTTTGATCCGGACGTACAACACACCAAAAAACGCCAACTGAACGGCGAGTTGAGAGAAGAAGTTGGAAAAGAAATAGTCGAAGGGAATATGCTAGCATGCATGTGGAGGCGCAAAAGAGCTAACGAACTAATTAAAAACGTAGGAGATCGCGAACCTGCACATTTACCCCGTAATAATACGATAAAAAAGGTAAAGCAGCAACAGATGGACAAAGAGCTTGGTCTTCCTACAAACGATACATTTATGAATCTCAGAGCTATGAAGTATGATCCTAAGTTTGAAGGTGCTATCCGATCGATCGGGTTGGATCCCATCTTTGTTCACTACTGGACCACAGACCAGATGGCAATTTTTGAAAAATTTCCAGATATTTTATATACCGGGAAGATTCCTTGATAGTATACACCTGACTGCCGTCGATTGCGCATGCGCCAAATAATTCATTTTCATTGGTCCGTAAGATCGTCCCGGGACAGTATTATGACGTAGGAAGCACGGGTGCCAACATGCGAAAAATTAAGCGAGAGCTGTCAAACTCTGGCGCGTAAAGTAGTCAATCGAGGTTATGTTGATATTTATTTTAATTCGTCGTTAATTATTGAAAAAAATAAATAAAAATAGCACGGACTAGCAGTTTTTAATAACGTAGTCCATTTCGGAAGATTATTCAATGGGTGCATCAAAGGATTTGATGGAAAAACAACAATTAATCGTTACAAAAATCATCTTAAAGTGATTTGTTGAAAGATGAAATCTAAAATTAAATCTGAAAGGTTATTATTAAGTGACAGTCTGGACAAACTGAGGCAGGTGAGTGAAAATAACGTTTATTGAAAAAATATTCTTTATTCACATTAAGTAAAAAATAAACCGATTGTTGAAACCGAGTAGAAGATAGTTCTGGAGTGGATTCATCCCAGTGCAGCGCTCCGGAGGCCAGTTATCAGTGTCGATGAACATGAAATAAACGAATCAAATTAATAGAAAGGAACAAAACAAAATCATACGGCTTGTACATGAAATTTACGAGTACAAGGAGTGTAAATTTACAGCAGACGTACCTAACTCGAACTCTCACAGACCCTTCGTCAGCTTCGTTGAATAGTCGGTGAAGTTCATGCAACTCCGTAGTACAGCGAACGATGTTTTATTAACAAAGGAGGATGTCCCAAAAATCCAAGAGTAAAAAGAGTAAAAGAATAACAGTTAATTACAGCGTAATTTACATCATCAAAGTAAAATCATGAAACAAAACGATAACTTACAGGACAATCGTCCGACAACTCTAGGAGAGCAATCTCCTTCATGCAACTCCATACCGACGGATGTCCAAAAAATCCAAGAATGAAAAGAGGAAAGAAGTAACAGTTAATTTACATCATTAAAGTTAAATTATGAAACAAAACGATAACTTACAGGACAATCGTCCGACAACTCTAGGAGAGAAATCTCCTCCATGCAACTCCATAGCGTAGGATGTCCAAAAAATCCAAGAAGTAAAAGAGGAAAGGAATAACAGTTAATTACAGTGTAATTTACATCATTGAAGTAAAATTATGAAACAAAACGATAACTTACACGACAATCGTCCAACAACTCGAGCAGAGCGATCCCCACATCAGTATGACTACATGCCCTAACAGGCGATAAGTAAATAAAGAAAGAAGAAAAAGAAGAAGAAGAAGCAATCCCCACTTTCCTGGCTACCTATCCTCTGGCCACTGGTTACCTTTCAAGAGGTGTTCGAAGTGTCCTCCTGCAACTGCAGCACAGTAACCTAGCCGATCGTAGAAGGCGTTCGTCGTGTTAGAAATAACATCCGGCGACAGGCTACGAAGGATGTCCAAGATCCTAGCTTGCAGCGCAGCAAGGTCTTCAATCCTACCCTGCGCATAGAGGACGTTCTTCAAATGACCCCACAAACCATAGTCCAGAGGCGATAGATCAGGCGAACGAGCAGGCCATTGAACTGTAGGGCTTGCCCTACCGATCCAGCGACCAGGAAACACCTGATCAAGATAGTCCCGGACTGCTCGTGTGAAATGCGGTGGCGCTCCATCCTGCTGGAACCAGACTTCTTCGCCCTTGAATTTGAATAAAAATCATATTACTCCTAGAAGACAGAGAAATATTTGTTTTCGAACCACGGGCAGTCTAATAACGAACCGATCATCTCTGAATAATACTATTTACTCACAGTTTCTTCTTCGATAAGCCTAAGAGCTGGTACGATGTGCTCTCTCAGCAACCGGAGATACTTGTCGCCGTTGAGGTTCCCATCAATGAAGAACGGTCCAACCAGCCGATTTCCAACGACGCCGAGCCAGACGTTGAGTTTCAACGGGTACTGTGTACCTACCTGGAGGAACCAACGCGGGTTAATTCGACACCAGGCCCTGGTGTTCTGCCTGTTCGGCTTCCCGACAAGTATCACAGTACTTTCATCGGAGAAGCAAATCCGTCTCTGTAACCCCTCGTCTGCATCTATCCGATCCATCATCTCCTCGGTGAAACGAAGACGATTATCGTCATCACCAGCCAGGAGTTCTTGATGCGTTTGAAACTTATACGGCTTGTACTTAGCTTCACGCAGCACTTTTCTGACGGACGACTTGGCGATGTTCAATTCCTGGGCGATACGACTGGCCGGCTTAAAGGGATCCTCTTCAACGCTCAAGCAGATGTCCAGCTTGGTATCCCAACTCAGCCGTCGATTTGGCTGAATTACCGGGATGGACCTTCCATCGACGTTCCCCGTTGCCTGAAATTTCAAGACCCACTTTCGTATGGTCCCGATCGATGGTATCGGCCTATCCGGGTATGCGGCCGCGAAATGGTCCCGGGTCTCGCGATAGCTGAGGCCCTGGAGATGATTTGTCAGCATCTCCACTTTTTCCTGCACAGAAAACCTGTAATTAGGCATTTTTAAGCCGATCAAGAACTTCACAAAAGACTCGAGGTATGTGCAAAACACGAGGTAGAACATGCGCGATCTTTATGCAAACTAGTCAGTTTCTGCCAGCGTCTTTGTTTAAATCTTCGGTTGAAAAACTCACCGCGAAACTTTACAGACAGACGATTGGCCGATTTCATTTTGTTCGTTTCTATCGTCCAATCGCATTATGGTAGCAGACTTCACACTATTTTGATGCTTGACCTTCCCGCGCGTCGCGTGTTGTTTACAAATTGCACGCGCCATGATACCATTCTGTCGGGTCTCGTGGTGATCTTTTGCCGAATTTCAGAGATTTGATATCATTACGTAGGAAATCATAGAAATAGTTCGCGATACGAACAATGACGTTAAATTAACTCGTATTATTTTACGGGGATCAAGGTCATTATTCTCGTTAACCTCACGTAGGTATCGGAAAATTTTCAAATCGCGGGACTTGAGTATGAGGTCGACGAATTATAAATGACAACGATATTTTTTGCTTCACATTTCACGGTCATTTAATTAGAAGATAGTTGGATCAAAAATCATCAGAAGCACGTCTGATAATAACACCTTTTATTTTCAGCTAGGAAACAATCAAACAGTGAACTGGGACTAAAGTCGTCGACGTTCAAGTTTTCTCCTCGGAGAAGTCATCGGGGTTTGTAAGTACATTTCTAATTCTGTGATCTTTGAGTGGTACAACATTTTGGCATGCGTTCAATAATACAATTCGTTTTTCTAGGCGGCTCGAGCTTTTAACATTGGTCAGCAGTAGGAAAATCGTATCTTACCTGATGATCAAAACGCTCTGCCAGCAAGGATGGTTTCTTGATTGGTGCCGCCATTCCAATCATTCGATTTGGTCGTCGATTTGGTCCCATCAAGCACGAGGTGTTCAAGTGATTTTGCTGTACGATTACCTCCGTCTTCACATCTGTTGATGCAAACTTAACCCTAGAACTCATGTACGGGGTAGGAATCTACCCCAGTCGATTCTCAAACTGCGCTCCTAAGCTGGAAATTGAATTACGTTTAGGTATTCAAATCGATTTTTCACCAACTAAACTTCGATGAAATTGAATTTGCTTTTCACCGCTCTCTTCCTTATGAAGAAACGAACAGATTCATGTACGTGCGAATCCCGTAATAGCTCTAGGAACGATTTTACGAACAAGAAACGCGTGGGGTAGATATTCACCCCAGTCATGAGTGAGAAGGTAGAAAAAAAGATACATGAGTTCTAGGCTTAAAGCTAGGTACAGTACGGATCACGATGTTCAAATATTAGATGATTCCACTATGATCAAGCCAATAATGATGAAATCGTTATTCGACCACTGCTGCTTCTTCATAGCGTCAAGGAATTATTGGAACACAGGAATATTTTTATTTTGAAGTTGAGCTTCGTTACTTTTGTCATTTGGTTCAGGAGAATAGTGTTTCAGGTCTTTCATTGGACTCACAGAATAGGTTTTGCTAGGCAAACTGATACAATCAAAATCCAGGAATGTTCAATACTATTAGTTGAAAATGTTTTCAAAGTTCGTTTTAGTTTATAATTTCACCCCGTTAGCTAGTTCCAGCTGTCTCAGTTATCTCTGTCGCTGTCTCTGTACTTGTGTCTTCTTGAAAATACAAGGCAAATCTTATCAAAGGCTACAAATAGATTTATTTGCTAATACACGTTGCATTAAAAATAATCGCTTGTTCAGAAATAATATTAATCATTCGAAAGTTGATGCATTTTCAATTTCAGTATTTAGTAACTCAAACACTGTCGATAATTTACTGGATGAACTCTGCTTATCATTAGAATATTTTCACGATTTACAATAATATGATGTGGTATGATGAGATTCAATAGGAAGTTAATTAAACTAGACTCGTGAAAGAAAGAAATCACAATTCAATCACAGATGATAAAATATTGAAACTTCCTAAACAATTGGTTTGATGTTTTTCAATTTTAGAACTCGTAAAATTATTGTTCCTTATTGGCGAGAAAGATATTTGGAAGATACGTCACATGATAAATATTTAAAATCGAAAAAAGTCATAACGATTTCCTCGGTCAACCAAAAAAGGGGCGATGATCTCTGTACTTGAGATGAAGTTAAATGAGAGGTATCAATGGAAGGCGGGGATGCAATTATTTGGCTGTTGCAAACTCATTCTTGAATTCTCCAGCTAAACAGCATTTATTTACCAACATTTCCTGTTAATCAAAAAAATTGGATTATTTCTACTGTATTGAACTGTCATGATTGAATAAACTGTTTCCACCTACCTTCTTCGTTTTTTCCAAGCACCCATCACTCAGACCACTAGTTTCCAATTTTAATCTGATAAACAAGTCTCTGAAAATGATCCGATACATCGAATCGAAGCAAGCAATCAGCTGTTCGGAATAAATTCCGACGGTTCTTTCAGAACATCAAATTTTAATCTCGATAATAAAAGCTTTCCAAGCCTTTCTGAATCACTACCGCAATTAATTGAGATTTTAACCTCAAAAATTCGTATCAATTACATCGCCGTTAAAAACAAAGTTTGACAGCTAAAACTCGGGATGGCCAGCCTGCCTTAGCGGACGACGAAACTCGCGCATGCGCAATCGACGGCAGTCAGGTGTATACTATCAAGGAATCTTCCCGGTATAGATGCAACTGGATCAGTCATTAAGAAAATTGAGTTACCGAATGGGAAACTGTGCCCTCATTTATACTTATATCTAGCCGTTGGGCAGGTTGGCAATAAGACGATGTCCCTGTTCCAAGGTCTATCCTCTGTTCAAAATTCGAACGCAATACTATTTTTGATCAATGAGTTTCTGCGCCAGGGAGCATTACACAGACCTTCTTTTCCAAGTCCGAAAGAAGTAGTCACCGACTTTGATAAGGCTTTGCTCGGTGCGGTTAGCAGAGCATGCGCTTTGCAACCGTCATTGAAAATGTACTTGAATACATGTTGGGATCTCGTATGTGGAAAAGGTACCACTGTTCCGCGTTGTCTACTACGACTGGATATTTGCCATTTCATGAATATCGTCGCGAGATGGAAATGCTTCACTGGCAAGCCGTCGAGAGTGAGGAAAATGTTCCTGCGATCGGTCGGAATGTTACGACGGCAAAATACTTTTGAAGGATTTGAAAAAATTGCTAAGGCAATCCTGACGTTGTCCCTGAGTCAAAATCAAGGCTGTGGGACCTTGGCGGATACAGCGAGGTCCGAGTTAACAGACTGCATCACGGGCAAAAACGTTACGGACCAGGTCGATATACCGGAGACCTCAGAGTCCGAAGAAGAAGTACCACCTGAAAAAAGTATGGACGACGATTACTTGAATGCAACTAACATCTGGAAATGGGCTGACCAATTATATAAGGACTGCCTTTCGGCATTGCAAAATGAAACCGAGTCCCATGACGTAAATGGTTTTCATTGTCCCGGGTTCGCAAAAAAATTGAAGAATTTGTTACCTTACTTCCCCTTGTTCAGTGAAGTGATGCGTGATATTTTCGGGTACGGATCTACAAACGCGACCTCAGCTGCTGTTGAATCCGAATTCAATGATATAAAAAATCGCGTATTTCGTAACATTGGGCTGCCATTAAGGCTTGATAAATTTGTTGCACGGCACTTGGCATCTATTCCGGGAAAACTGAAATTGGCAATGGCAGGCCAATATCAGCAAATCAATCTAGATGCGTTGTCTTCTCCGCAAGATGACGTACCAAACAATAAGCCCACGGATGAACTATATCCTGCGCTTTTATCGCACGTTGCTCAGCAAAAAGCGTCAAATGTGTCGAATGATAACGACATTCAGATGGACGCGATAAATGAACTCAACGAGGAACAAAATTGGCGTAATAAAAATGACAAACCAAACAAAATATTGAAAGACACTGACGCTGACCCTCATGATTCAGAGGACCCTTCGCTTACTGTAGAGCAAAACCTGATGGAACAGACATGTGATGATGTGACTGTGACGGATGCAGTATCAGAAGTGGAAACCAAACAGCCTGGCATGAAAAAAAATAAAAAATCAAACAAGAGAGTTCCATATACTGAGCCGTTTCCTGGATTTGTATCCTCGCACGCAAGATACACAAGGTTACCGATCATGGTAAATGGAAATCTTTGTCCGTATGTACGCGATGGTTTACATACAATTGTTGTAATAAACACCTGCGGCTTCGACAGTTTGTGTCAAATTTTTGCCAAGGCGTCGTTGGATAGCGCCATTTATCGTGAGGCCGTGACAAAGATGCAGTCTGGGATATTTTCATGCGTGAACATATTAATATCAAACGGATTGTGTGTTAAACTCTATCAAGAACGTGCGAGGGTGTTGAGGGATCTATCTCAGCTAAAACGTACGACGAGCCGCAACGGCGTAATTAAAATAAATGCTGACTCGACTCTCTACAATCTGGCCACTTACTTACTTGAAAATGACCCAAGTTGTGTGCAACGCACGGAATGCTTAATTTGTGGTGCTAAAAACGAACGTAAGTATCCTGTGCAAAATACGAACTTTGACATCTTATCCAATGAAGGGATCAGTCACTTATCGCAGGCTATAGACGAGAGTCGAGTTGCTCCTCAACCGTGCTGCGGAAGAGTTCCGTGCATTGAGGTCACTTACGGTCCATATATTGTATGTGAGGTGGACCCTGGTAAAATAACAAAAACTGCCCTAGCTGAATTTCCGAATCAGATTACACCTGCTAATGCACGCACGTATCGCCTCGCCGGCGTGATTGCATATACAGAGTCAAGAGGAATCAAATCAACAGGGCACTATATTGCGTATCTCAAAACCGAAGATAACCGTTATTGTACAACGACAACGCAAAACACTCAGAGGTAGTGAATTATGATGCAGAAGTAGAAGCCCACATTTGTGTATACATCATAACGTAGAGTATTTAAAAGTAACAAAAAAATATTATTAAAAAAAAAATATATATATATATATTAAAAACTATAAAAAAAAAAAACAAAAAAAAAATATATATCTTAAAAACTATAAAAAAATATATATATATATATATATATATATATATATATTAGGGTGGTGCCAAAAAACCGACTATTTTTTTTTTTTTTGAGTCTCGGGTGAAATGATCCATATATATATATATATATATATACCGGGATGATTTCTTGATAGTATACAGGTGACAGCGCATGCGCCAAATAATTCATTTTCATTGGTCGGTAAAGTCGTCACGCAGTGGTATTTGAGGCCAGCCTGCCTCAGCATACGACGAAACTCGCGCATGCGCAGTCACCTGTATACTATCAAGAAATCATCCCGGTATATATATATGTATATATATGTATGTATATGTATTGTAACATTGCATATTACAAGGCGCTCCTTACCCCTTGGACGACCCTAGCGGAGTGACTGTTTTATGGTATGAATGTTTAGGATGGCCCTGAGGCCTGGCAAAAATTCCGAGAGGCGACCGTGACCGACTAAAAACTATCGAGCATATTATTTATTCTTTTGTTTTCTTTTACGACTTTTCTCTGACATGTGGGAGACGAGGCCTATACGAGGGCGAACACACAGACAGAAGCACGACCGAACAGACGCACGACGCCTAATACCGACTGTGGGGATCCCTTTCGACGAACGCCACCAAAAAGCTCCGGAGGCTAGCCACTGCAGGGCTACCTCCACCATCGACAGTGAGGACACGGGGGAGTGTCTCAGGCACTCTACATCGTGGGATATCGGTGGCGGAAGAGATTCCCGCCACCAAGAAGAATCTACAACCCGTGATCCTCCGATTTGGCGAGCTTCTAACATCGTGGGGAACTTCGAAATTCGCGCGTAGCGACAACAAGTCGCCATATTTAGAGATCCTCCAGTCGATGCGAAAATCAATAATCTATCGCCTAATGAGGGCGCTTAGGTACCGGCGCCATGTGGTCTAAACACTCTGCGATAGACTAGCGTCTAAGACACTTGTGTGTTCTGATCTTTGCGTAGCCTGTTGTTCGAAGAAATCTTTTCGTGTATTCAAGCCCCGTGGGCAATAATAATTAACTAAATTCTGGAGTGTGTGTGTGGTGCCTAAATACAACCTTCGAGGGTCTGTGGCAATCCGCGAGGATGGATTTTGGTCTGGAGAAAATCCTTTTTCTCTGTTGGCTGGAAGACGGTAAGCGTTAGCTATTCTTACCCATGCTAATTTGAATCCGGCAACGGCCGTCAGCCATCTTGCCTTGGTACAGCCACGAGGCTAATTAATATTTTTGGGAATCGAATTAAGCCGATCTCCGACCGGTAGGCCGTCACCAGTGTCCCTATGTTCTAGAGTTAATAGTTCGAGTATTTATTGTATAGAAAATTCGGGTACTTTATATTTTGTTCGAGTTCGTATCCTTCGTACACGAGTGCGACAAAGATAGATTTAGTCCGTCACCGTCGCGCTCTCTTCCTCCCGCGGGGAGAGACGAAGCCAGAGGCTTAGTCGAGTCTCTTTGTTTAGATTTCGTGTCTTGATTTTATATTTCAGAATCGTAATTAATATTGCATATTTATCGCGCTAGGCGCAGAGTTAGGTTAAGTTAATTTTAATGATTTTTGTAAATAATAACTCTTTTGAGTAAGTTTTCTTTAACGGGAGGCTTCGCCTCTCGGAGGCGAGTTAATCACACCAAAACGACTAACGATCACGTAGGCGATTCTTTATTATTGTAAATTTGTTTGATTCGCGAGCCTTCCGATTCTAGTCTGTTATTTTGTTATTTTGTTATCTTATTTATTATTTCGAGCCTTAGGCTCATTCATCGTTAGTTTTAAGATTGTTAATATTCCTCGTGGAAAGTATCTAGTGTTTTAGCTAGTTTATTGTCCTACGAGGACCTGATTTGTCGAGTTATTTAATTTTGCTATATTTTTCCTTGTTATTGCTGTCCTACGTGGAAGCTGTTAATTATTTATTATTGTAAAACTCGTCAAGCGTGGCCAGGTCGCCTTTACACGACCTGTAGCCGTTTTATATCCGAGAGGAAGTACCTCCGGGTACACGATTTGTTAATTTCTATATTTTTCTATTTTTTTTTTACTTGAATAAATTCTATTTTCTTTATTAAATTCAAATATATCGAGTCGTTAATCAACGCCCTGCTAATCCTTCAAAATCCCGACCCCTCTCCGCGGTACTGACGCTAGCCGGCGCTCAAGTATCTGTAGTTCGTATTTTCTTTTATTTAAATTTTCAGAAATTGGCGATTATAAGCCTGGCGCCCAGCATCTTTGTTTTATTATTAATTTTCAGTTGGCCAATTGTCGAGTGGACGGTTCTCAGACTAGCTTTCCGGTCTGGTCTGAGGACCAGGAAAAATCCACGTCGCAGTATATATATGTATATATATATACATATATATATATGGGTATATATACATATATATATATATATATGTGTATATATATATATATATATATATATATATATATATATATATATTTTTTTTTATAAATAGAATATTTTTTTATTAATAGAATATATATATATATATATATATACAGGGTGTCCCAGAATTCGCGACGAATAATTTACAGGGTAAATCTTGATCGAAAACGGGATCGAAATTTCCTTAGCCGTTTTTTCCGGTAATGCTTAGATTTCTCGTTATAATTATTTTAATTTCAGTCAATAACGTGCGATTTAAGAACGGGCGCTTATCGGTGTGATCGCCGCTTGGTTGTGTGCACTTTGTTTCGCGGCGACAATAGGCTGGGAGACGCGCATACAACCGAGCGGTAATCACATCGACGAACGGCCGTTCATAAGTCGCGCGTCGTTGGTTGGATTTGAAATAATTATAACGAGAAATCTAAGCATTACCGGAAAAAACGGTTAAGGAAATTTCGATCCCGTTTTTGATCAAGATTTACCCTGTAAATTATTCGTCGCGAATTCTGGGACACCCTGTATATATATATATATTGAATATATTATAAATATTAAACTCGTACATGTGTTGTAACATACTCAGCTATATTGCACATCGAATATCGCCAAACACCGAACAAAGGAAAGGATTACACTAATCCTCTACGTTCGACCAAGTGTCTGACGTCACGCTAAGAAGTGGGGATAGAGAGTATATAAACAGCTCACGCAATCACTCGTTAGCGTAGTCAGGTAGAGCACCGGTGCGACTCAAAACTCAAAACTCAAAACTCAAAGCTCAAAACTTAGATAAATTAAATTCACTTGAATAGCTTTAGATCGTCTAGAACTAAATGACTAACATAAAATCTTGAAATTAGAATCAAATACGGTACCTTTAGATATAGCATCATTGGCTTAGACCATATAGAATGGACCGGGCATTGCCTATGCTGAAGTATTGTAGACTTGCTGCCGAGTAAAGCAAAAGAGACGGAAGACACTACGTCGTTCTCAAGAGAGAGACGAAGTGCTCTATCTACAGAGTAAACGTTGCCACATTGAACAGCAGCGTTGCCACTTTAGTATTCTAAACCCTATGTGTAATAAGTTTTCAGCTGGTTTTCAGTACCTACTTGATTTCGAGAGTTAGCATGAACAAGGCTTATTTGTGCGCATATATATCTGACTATGGCTATCCTTGTCTCCTTACTCGGCAGCACTCCCACCACTCCAATGCCCAGTCCATTCTATATGGTCTAAGATCATTGGTCACATCATAAAATAAAATAGAAATAAAATAGAATCAAAATAGAAAGCATAAATGCGCATAGCCTAAAATATTAAAATAAATTCAACAAATAGAATGATAACCACAAACGACACAAACAAACAAACGCGACGTAGAGTCACACAATTAGAATAGAAGTAGATTAAGAGAATCAATGTAAAATTAGTTTATTAGAAACGATTGGATACAATTATATTATCTAATTTGAACTTTGTCGGATATTTCAGCACTGACTCCTAACCCATCAAATTCAATCCCTGAATAAGCCAACAGTGGCGTAGCTAGCATGGGTGGCACCTGGTGCGGATATCGATGGTGTCACCCCAAGAATGAAACCAATAAAAATGCGAAGGACTTTAAGTATCATTTTATTTGAATAATACGAATTTTTGCGAGTTTTCATTTTTTTTTTTCGCGGTTGGGTGTCACCCCCAAGCAGGTGACACCCGGTGCGGGCCGCCCCCACCGCCCCCCTCTAGCTACGCCACTGTAAGCCAATAGGGACCAGCTTTGAATCAATCCTAGAGCGAACGGCGTTGGATTAACTTCCCGCGTCCGAGGGCCAAGGAAATACGATTCCGAGTCTGAGACACGGTCTTGGAATCGTAAGGTTCCCGGATCCGAGTAAAGAATAGGTTTCGTGTTTAGGAAAGCAGGCTTGGATTCACTTCCCGGCTCTGTTCAAATAGGAGAAGAATCGGCTTTGGTTCTACCCGAGTCCGAAGGTAACAGGCTTTGGTGGAGTAATCTACCCGAGTCCTGAGTTAATGTAAAATCACAAGGTTGCATAGGTGGCTTTTGGTGGCTAACCCATCCTTTTCCCTACCTATGACCTCAAAGAAAAGCCCTATTAATTTTGATAATTTAAATCCCTTTTTTATAGGTAAAGAACTCACAATAACTGCGGGTATCTCTTAACTTTCGGGTTCAAGATACTCGCCAAAAGTTACAGTGTTAAAATGTTAAATAATACTGAAGAGAAAAAAGTAACAAAATAATAATAATAATAAAAAAAAAAATGTATTAGACAATATAAAATATATATATATATATATATATTGAATATATTATAAATATTAAACTCGTACATGTGTTAAAATGTTAAAAAATACTGAAAAGAAAAAAGTAACAAAAAAAATGATAATAAAAAAAAATATATATATATTAAAAACTATGAAAAATATATATATATATATATATATATATTGAATATATTATAAATATTAAACTCGTATTGGAGATGAAAGATGACTTTCGCTGAGAGTGGACGTGTTGTGACAGCTGAGTGTGTAGCCCCGAAAGAAACGGAAAACCGTAAGCAGTAAAGACACAAAGACAACGGCAGGCAGACACAGATCATAGGAAGGAGACAACGAAAAGTGAGCAGAAAATATAACAAGATACCCAGATAGGAAAGAACAAACCACGAGGCGAGAGGTTAGGAATCACAGGGAGAGAGGCAAGGGGGGGTACGCGCGGGAACGGCAGGCCATAGAGTATGCAGTGCCAAGAAAGTAAACAAGACGAAGAGAAACAAGACGCTCAGTCGATAAAGTCGGACGAAGACGAAGACGGAGAAGAAGGGAGCTTCCACACACCGGTTGCCGACAGAGTATTGGACATAGAAGGCAAGAAGTTAGGCACTCCAGGAAGACCACTGAAGGCGGCAAGTTGGAAATACCTGAGGGAGAGATCAGCGTCCTGGGGAGGAGCTTCAGGGGACATAAGGGACCTGATAAGAAAAGCGAGCACCGCAGCGCGAGGGGAGAAAAGAAAGAAGGGAGGAAACACAGGGCCGGAAGAGGAAAGGGAGTGCAAAAGATCGACAAATAGCCTACAAGGCAACAACATGGCAGACACAAGCCTGGCATTCAGGAAGAGCTCACTTACACCGAGATCACCGGAAGAAGATAAGGAAAAAGCCGCAAGGGAAGATCAACAGGCACAGGAAAGGGAGGGCAGAAGTGTAGGAATTGAAGGGAGTGGACGACAGCAGATGCCAATGCAGGCAGAGGGCGCAGGAGCGCCAAAGCAGCAGAAGAGCTGGGAAGAAAGAATGGACACCCTAGAAGACTGGCTGAAGAAGACCTACCAAGAGATTAGGGACAGCAGGGAAGAGTGCAAGGAAATGAAGAGCAACTGGGACCGGAAATGGGAAGAAATGGAGAACAAGGTGGGGAAAACCGACACAGATATAAGGAGACTCGAAGAAGAGATGGAGCAAA
Organism: Tenthredo mesomela; assembly: GCA_943736025.1. Classification (NCBI taxonomy): domain Eukaryota; kingdom Metazoa; phylum Arthropoda; class Insecta; order Hymenoptera; family Tenthredinidae; genus Tenthredo; species Tenthredo mesomela. The sequence continues at coordinate 18,344,193 of OX031021.1, forward strand.
GAAGGGTAAAAGAAGAAGAGATCAGGAAGCAAACGGCGGAAAAAGCGGAGAGACAGAGAAAGGAAGAGTTAAGTGCCCTGGAAGAGAGACTAAAGAACTTGCTCAGCACGGAAATGAGAAGAGAACAACAAAGAGTGGAGCAAGAGAATCAGAGACAAAGACTACAAGCACAAGGACAAGAGGCAAGGAGAGGGACAGAAACAGCCGGACAGCAAGCCGAAAGAATCAAAGTGCTGGAAAGGAGACTGGAAAACATCGAGAAAGACGAAAGGAAGAACAACATAATTGTAACAGGCCTGGAGGAAACAGATCATGAGTCAGAACAAGACTTACTAAAGTGGGGAAAAGAGAAGCTAGGAATAGAAATGAAACTGGTCAGGATGTGGGAAGTCAGAGGATCGAGACTGAAGAAGATAGGGCTCGAGTGCAGAGACGAAAACGCAAAGGAAGAGATCATGAAGAATAAGAGTAGACTAAGAGGGACCAAGGTATTCATAGACCACGACCTAACCTGGAGAGAAAGAAGGAGCCACGAGGCAATACTAAAAAGGGCGAAAGAGGAAAGAAAAGCAAAAAACGCAGTCAGGTTAGGATACGGGAAACTATGGATCAACGGGGAACTGTGGAAATGGAACGACGAAGAGCAAGAGTTTTTTCATGTCATCAGAAGAAGGAGAAGGTCAGCGAACGAGGGGGCCGGAGACGAAGAAGAAGAGGAGGACGACCCAGAACAAGAAACAGGAGGAACAAAGCAAAGCAACGAGCAAAGGGAGGAAAGAGTGCGAGATACTGATATGGAATGCAGCCGGATTGAAGGGTAAAGATAACGAGTTCTGGGAATACATGCGGAAATTCGATCTAATCTGCATCACGGAAACATGGGTAGAAGAAAGAGAGACAAAGGGGATAGAACACAAACTAGGAAGCAAATATGAGACCCACTGGGCACATGCCAGGAGAATAGAGAAGAAAGGAAGACCAAAAGGGGGAATCCTAGTCGCAATAAACAGGGCAATGAAAGAACAATGGGACATCACAAGTGCGACAGCCAGCGAGGAAGTGCTCGCACTAGACATACGGAAGAGCGACAAAGAAATGAAGCTAATTACGGTGTACATGAGAGACAACAGGAGAAAGAACTATGAAGCCATAGAAAACATGGTGGAAGAGCAAAGAGACGAAATAACCCTAGTGGTAGGGGACTTCAATGCCAGAACAGTGGAAGAGCAAGGAGCAGAGTTAAGAGGGGAAGGCGGAAGGAAATCTAAAGACAAGACGCTAAACAAGGAAGGAGAAGAGCTGATAGGATGGGCCGAAAGAAATGGGCTGGGAATCCTAAATGGGAGAAGAGAGGAGGATGAACACGGAGAATTCACTTACATAGGGGCAAGAGGATGCTCAGTGATCGACTATGTGCTGACTAACCAATCAGGAGCAGAAGAAGTCACGAGGATCAGGGTGGCAGAGAGAGTTGACTCAGACCATATGCCCATAGAGGTCCAACTGAGAGAGACAAACGAAAAAGAAGAAGAGGAAGAGGAAGGGGAGAGAATAGACTGGGCCAAAGAAAGCGTAGAGACCTACAGACGGAACCTGAGGGAAACCCAAGAAGGCGGAGGGGGCTCGACTGGCGCAGCGTGAGGAGCAAGGTAGACAAAGTCATGGTAAGAAAAAGGTGGCAGAAGACAAGAAGAGCCCCGAAAGAGGAATGGTGGGATAGGGAATGCAAGGAAAGGAAACAAGCACTAAGACAGACAATGAGACAGTGGAAACGGGGACAACGCGAGAAGAAAGAATACATTAAAGAGAAAGAGGCATACAGGGGGGTAATAAAGAGCAAAAAGGCAGCAGCAGGAGCGAAAATCCTACAGGAACTAGAAGAGGATAAGAGTGAGAAGAAATTCTGGGAGGTGGTAAACAAAGGACGAAAGAAAAGAGAGAAGATCGACGAAAACATAAAGGAAGAAGAATGGTTGCAGCACTTCATGAACCTACTGGGAGGAACGAGAGAGAAGACGGAAAGGACCTGGACCAGAGAAAACGATCAAGGGCAAGAAAAAGAAGAAGATAGAGAAGACATAGAAACAACAGAGATACATAACGCCCTGAAGAAGCTCAAAAGAAAGAAAGCGGCCGGGGGAGATAGAATACCGAACGAAGCCTGGATCCACGCAGAGGACCTGCTGATAGGGGACTTGGAAGTAGCCCTAAACAAAATCTGGAGAGGAGAAGACTTCCCGCAGGAATGGAAGAAGGGGGTAGTTGTGCCTCTATTCAAAAAAGGTAAGAGAGATGAGGCAAAAAATTACAGGGGAATAACCCTAATGGATACCGGGTATAAGGTCTACGCGGAGATATTAAGGAACAGACTCGAGAAGAAGTTAGAACAAGGGAAAAAACTACCAGACAACCAGATGGGGTTCAGGAAGGGGAGAGGAACCGTAGATGCAATCTACGCACTGAAGACAATTGTTGGGAACGAAATCAAAAAAGATAAAGGAAAGGCAATACTCTTCTTCGCTGACCTCAAGGCGGCTTTCGACAAACTGAAAAGGGAGGTACTGGTGCACATGCTCGGGAAGCTCGGAATAAAGGGTAGGCTTAGGGAGAGGATTAAAGACATCTACAGGGAAACACTGAATGGCATCCGGATAAACGGGAAAGAGGTCGGGGAATTCTGGACGAGCGAAGGAGTAAGGCAGGGCTGCCCACTAAGTCCTGTGCTGTTCAATGTATATCTGGCCGACCTAGAAGAAGAGATGAGGAAAGAGCAAGAAGGAGGAATAGTGTTAGGAAGAAAGAAAGTATGGACACTAACATACGCGGATGATATCGTCCTGTTTGCAAGTGTGACGGTCGGTATAGGTAGTGTGGTTTGAGCCCTAACGGTTTGATCGACAAGCGAGAACCTGTCAACTATTAGAATTCGGTCGTCCGTCGCATACACAATAATAATAGTAAATAAAAAATACTAAGAAAAAGATCTACCTTTCGATAGACCGGTAAATAGGATTCGTTGCCGTTTAGTCCTATACAGGTCTCAATTGAATTGTTTAAATAGTTATAGAGGCTAAATAATATAGAATAATAATAATAATAAAATAATAATAATAATAAGGATAATGAATGCTAAAGGTGATTCAAATGATAATGAGAATTGACTGGTAAAATCGATAATATATTCTCGAACGATTGGTAAATGAATGATATATGTTCAGGCGACTAACATCAACCGTCGCTTGAAGGAAAGGAATAACATAAAATAATAAAATATCAAAACAATAAAATAAAATATAAAGATACAATATCGGTCACCGACGTGGGGATCGTAGAGGCTTGTTACTTTAGAAAAGAACTGTTATTAAACTGTTCTTGTAAATGAAGAAAAGCCTGTTCACGATTCTCACGTTAATGATGAGAAATAATATTTGGTCGAAGGTGTAATATAACGAGTTAATTTGAAATAATAATAAAGAATAATAAGTATTGGAGCTCTCTCTCTCTCTATCTGATTATATGATATCGAATTTATATCTATTATGGTATAGTTCTAAATAATACGAACTTTAGGTAGTATGTTATACATGCAGTCACTAATTTAGTATGTGGTATATTGTCGCCCAACTATGGTTATAAAGAATAATACTGCTCAATGGGTGGTCTCGTACTTGGCTAAGGTTTTACCCGAAATACCGTTAGTATTGGCCTGACGATATTCCCATTGTTAATTTACACATTTAAGAAAAATTGTAGTTGAACGAATGAATAATTACCAATATTCCCATTGTTAATTTACACATTTAAGAAAAATTGTAGTTGGACGAATGAATAATTACTATTATAAAATTAAAGAATTCTGGAGAACAACGAGTAATATAATATAAAATATAATAGAATGAGCTATTGCATGTGAACTATTCGTAGAGACTTATCTTTGGTTGACCTGATGTAGCATGGGACTAATTTTTGGATGTTGGATAATTAGCCGCCCTCACCTTCGTAGGAACCTCGTAGCCTTTGATTCGACGGTTGATTTTATTGAACGGAAGAATTTAGAGTTGTTTAAAATCGTATTAAATGTTCTATTGCACAATGAATGTTAATTGTTCGAAACTGACTCTAATGATTGATAAAACTTGAATTAAACGAATATATTAACCCGGAATTTGGAATAGTCTTTACACTGATTCTAAGATATAATAGAAGGAAACGGTTTGGATTTGAATTGAATGATTGTTCTTAGAACTACTTATATCCAGGAGGATATAAGGCGTGAGGCAAAGTTTATTATAGTAGTAGTAATTATTGGATATGAAGGTCGGTAAAGAAAGTAGACGAGCATAGCGTTAACGTTTCGGCCCAAGTGGGGGCCCTCCTCAGAACAAAACCATTTAATACTGTCAGAGACAAAAAAAAACCAAGGTAAGAGAAGATTGTACATAAATTACTAGTAAATATTCTTGAAACAAAAAGGACTTACTCTAACACCTATTCTACCATAACAGAGATAATTAATCCACCTGGGATCTTAGTAAAATATAAAAAAATATAAATATAAAAAAATATAAAAAAATATAATATAAAATGACAGTTCGTAGATACCTTAAGGGAAGACCCTGGTGAAACTCAAAACTTCGACATTTCTTTCATAATTGAAATTATTTTTAGATCATGTGAAAGTGTACTCAGAAACTAAGAAAATCCCACCTTGATCTCACAGATTACTTGATAAATGTGGAAGTTACGCAACATTTAATGGTAAAAACATACTGAACTTCAAAAAGTCCCCTGCGTCATAACTTTAATCGAATCATATTTATCTTGAACTGTAATCTTTGAGACACTCAGGCGAAGAGATTTGCTGATCAGATTTGCGAATTAATTTTTCGTTCTTTTTTAAGAGCATTTAATATTTTCACTTCCAAATTTTTTGCATTTTTTATGTTATTTGAGACTTGAAAAGTATGTTCCTTTTACAATTTGGAAAATCTGATCAGTGAATTTGTGCATAAGGTATGTGTGAACTTCCTCTGCGAAGGAGAAGTTGATCGGAGCAAAACAATGACGCAAGGAGTTTTTAGCGTAGCTGAAAATGTAGTTTTGAGTAAATCGTATTTTAATGAAAATTGGTACAAATTAAATAAATTCTTCAGAATACATGGTCCGAGGTCATAATGTTACACTTTCTGATGAACGCATCTTAGATCCTCGATTTCTTTTGCTCCGACATATCTCGGAGCACGGATTATCTTCGCTCGACATTTCCAGGTTCACCGTCACATGGAATAAAATTAAAAACAAAAATGAGCATTCTAATAGAGTAATAGTGGGGGTCAAATAATTGATTATTATTATTATTATTATTATTATTATTATTATTATTGAATGATTATTGAATGTTGGTTCGACATCGCCTGGCCTAGAACTGTCCTGCTCCATGAGTTGTCCCTTCCTTTCTGATGTTCAAAGCTTCAAGCTGCGCCTTTGTCAATTTGACAGCACGCCGAAGCTTTTTTCGTCGTGCTTCATTCTGCCACTCGCTTTTTCTTTTCCGTTGAGTGTCCCGCTCTTTCAAAATCTTGGTACTGATTTTCATCACCTGTTCGTCCCTGTTCACATGAGCCTGTCGAACAGCGTGGCGAGCCTTGGCAAGCACCTTTTCTTTTAGCGACTCACCTTCGTCTGCCAATCGCTTTGAATGTGCGAAGTATGTCTGGGATGCCATCACGCTCATGCCCATTGTTGCTCCAAACTTTTGCATTTGAGCATGTCCCCCTCCAGATTCTGAGAAAACTTCCACCATTTTTCTATTGACATCGAACGGTCGCCGCTTGGTGTTGTCTGTTGTTCGCGGACTCCTAAAACTTTGTGCGGAAAGAAAGCCACAGTCTTCGCATTTGACGCACAGCCATGCTGCAAATCTTCTTCATTCTCCCATCTGCCCAGCGAGGCTCTTCTGTCCACATTCAGCGCATGCTAAATTTTTAAAAAGCTCCTGCCAGGTACTGGAATGCACAAATAAATAATTTTTACAAGCATCGCCTGGCTCCGACGACTGTGATGAAACAAAAGTTTCAATTTTTCTTTTGCTAGTAGATGATGTACTAGGTCCTAGAGGGTTACTTATCTTTTTCGGTCCTGATTGTATTCTGGATGGGCCAGGCTCCGGTTCGTCAAGCAATTGTTGATGACCAACTTGTTTTCTAGAGGGAAAGTCTTTCGATTGGAATTTATATCCAAGATTTTTTTTACCCTGCTTGTTTTTGGACGTTGGGCGTTGTCTAGACTTGCGCCACCGTGAGGTAATCGAATCCATTTTTTTCGTTGAGATTTTTTCGTTTCGCAATGAGTGACAATCACAAAATTGCAGAGTAGTTTACACTTGCTGTCACCAAGATGCCAGTTCGTAGTAAACTAACCACTAAACGCAGGAAAGCGCGGGAACAATCGGTAACTGGACGCAAGGTACTGTTTCACTAGTTCAAATTTCGAATACCAGATGGCAAACGCGTCTTCGCCATAAAGATACATGAATGACCCAATTTGAGTAGTACTGGTTTTGACCACGAGGTGGCTACGCTTCAGATACAGTTACCAATAGTCGATCATGCCCTGTGCTACAGGTGGTTCGATCCCGAACTACACGGAGTTGTGACGTCACAAATTTCAAATTAGCGTCAAATTTACCGAGTTTTTCAAACTTTGACCTTGTATATTGCTATATTCCCATTCAATAGTATTTTGATGGAATTCTAGAATTCTAGAGGAAAATAATCACGAAAGAAATGCAAAAAAAAAAAATTTCTTCGATTTTATTTATAAAATTCGCTGCCAATGAACCAAAAAAAATCGGAGGGCCTTGAAAGTTTCTCACAAGGTGGGGACAAGCCCCGGGAGTAATTTTCCGGCAAAAACAGAAAATCGATTTTTTGAGCGATTTCGGGCGAAATCTCACCAGGGTCTTCCCTTAATGCAAAAGCCAATTGTGTGAACCGGAGTGAAGGATAATAATTAAACAAAGGACGGAAAGCACATAAAAATTGCAAACCTGAACTCCCACTTCTCCATCCCAGATTAACGAGAAAAGAGAAAGATAAGAATCAAAATCAGGCAAGCAAGTGCACTTAATAACGTCAAAAGATAACAGACATGGAAGCACAGTCATAGATAAAACCAAAATTCAAAACTTAAGCTAGTTAACTAGCTAGTTAACTAGTTAACTAGCTTAAGTTTTGAATTTTGGTTTTATCTATGACTGTGCTTCCATGTCTGTTATCTTTTGACGTTATTAAGTGCACTTGCTTGCCTGATTTTGATTCTTATCTTTCTCTTTTCTCGTTAATCTGGGATGGAGAAGTGGGAGTTCAGGTTTGCAATTTTTATGTGCTTTCCGTCCTTTGTTTAATTATTATCCTTCACTCCGGTTCACACAATTGGCTTTTGCATTAAGGTATCTACGAACTGTCATTTTATATTATATTTTTTTATATTTTTTTATATTTATATTTTTTTATATTTTACTAAGATCCCAGGTGGATTAATTATCTCTGTTATGGTAGAATAGGTGTTAGAGTAAGTCCTTTTTGTTTCAAGAATATTTACTAGTAATTTATGTACAATCTTCTCTTACCTTGGTTTTTTTTGTCTCTGACAGTATTAAATGGTTTTGTTCTGAGGAGGGCCCCCACTTGGGCCGAAACGTTAACGCTATGCTCGTCTACTTTCTTTACCGACCTTCATATCCAATAATTACTACTACAATCACTATGAGATCAAGAAACTAATCACTTTAAAGTTTATTATAATCTGATTGTGTCTCTGCACTGAATCTATACCTTAAGTAGAGATGTTAGATTGACGAAAACGAATCACTAAGTTATTAGATTAGATCGCGTTTTAACTGAATTTATTGACGAGTACTGAGTCCTTTGGGTCGACACTTATAAAAGATTGAACACCAACTCTTGGCTCTAATTAGCACACGGATCTTTACAGCCACGCGCCTCGCGATTTGACGGAAGAAAGATCACTAAATCGAATATATTAAAGTAATATATTTCAAAGTATTGAACGATGTTCTAAAATACTTAGATCTTAATTTTCAAGTTAGAAGACTTAAAAATTCTTGACGAGAAAAATTTATCCGGCGTCCCGGGAATCGAACCCGAGCCTACTGGCTGCCAATCCGGGGGCTTATACCCACTAGACCACCTGGCCGCCTTCAAATTTAACTCGTCAATTTTCAAGTCTATCGTGTGCTTTGATTGTATATATGTTATGAATTTCGCGGCGAGAGCACATGTTTGACTTTGAATATTAGTGAGTGAGCGCCCAGGCTCACAAACACTATCTTAGGTAAGACTTGCGTCTTTTGATACCTATTATTTATTTTTATTGGTTATATTTAATTAAATATAACCAATCCACAGAAGGTGGGGCAATTTCAGCCATGCGTGATTATAATTTTCAAGTTAGAAGACTTAAAAATTCTTGACGAGAAAAATTTATCCGGCGTCCCGGGAATCGAACCCGAGCCTACTGGCTGCCAATCCGGGGGCTTATACCCACTAGACCACCTGGCCGCCTTCAAATTTAACTCGTCAATTTTCAAGTCTATCGTGTGCTTTGATTGTATATATGTTATGAATTTCGCGGCGAGAGCACATGTTTGACTTTGAATATTAGTGAGTGAGCGCCCAGGCTCACAAACACTATCTTAGGTAAGACTTGCGTCTTTTGATACCTATTATTTATTTTTATTGGTTATATTTAATTAAATATAACCAATCCACAGAAGGTGGGGCAATTTCAGCCATGCGTGATTATAATTTTCAAGTTACTTATATCTTGAAGAGATTTAATGTAAGTCTAAACGGATCACTAGACTTCTAGATTATATCACGTTTGTATGAATTGATTAACGGGTACAGAGTCCTTTATACTACCACTTTAATTTAAGACAAAGAAAAGATTGAGTATAACTCGTGGCTCGATATTTGCACACGGGTCGATGCGTCCACGCACTTCGCGATTTACCAGATGAAAGACACTAGTTCAAGTTCAAAGGCGACGAGGTGCACGCGGTTGCAACAATGTACTTGCAGTTAGGCGCAGGAGCGGGGGCCTGGTGACGTTATGCGGTCCCATGTTACTCCATACTTCACATATAGTCTCACTCATATTAACTTAGTTCTCCCTATTCTTCTAAAAGTAGAGAGAGAGATAGAAACTAATTTACGTACTAATAAGGTAGTGTGATGATGAGGGGTCAGCAATACTGGGTGCTCCAGCGCTGCTTCGCTCTCATCGACACCTACGTGACTTATAAGCCATTTCAAGAAGGAATAAATATTAGTTACAATTTAATATTATGTTTCTACTGCGACTCGCTCTTGGGCTCTAAATCACGTTTTGAAGTAAACGAGAGCTCTACTGCTCGCTGTTTAGAAATGAAATTAATATTTATTCGGTTTCAAAAATATGATAGGAGAATGAAAGAATTAATTATAACAGAAAGAGAGAATTAATGAAATTAGTGAATTAATGAAAAAGATTTTTAGAGATTTAGGTATACTGAGAGTTGCGCACGTAACATCCTTCCCTTCTTGAAATTTGTCAACGCCCTCGTTGACTAGCTTGCTAGGGTAACTTATTACTATATCTACTTTATTTAATTATATATGTTTTGACCTATGTGTCATATTCTCTTATTATAAAGGTTAGCCTAGTTCTACGTAAGCTATAAGCTTTCTTGAAGTAGTCATAACCATGCCGCTGGCCAGGATTCAGGGTCCACGGGTACGTGGAACTCTGTATGAGCGTCTCAGTCAGGAAGAGTCCGAATTGCTGTTGCAATGCCCAGCGTGTATCTCACAGTGCTCCACGCACCGTGTTTCCCTCCTCCAGGTCCATTAAGCATCATTCTGAAAACTCGCAATCTATTAATATGCGTCGTACCTATAACAAGCTTTATGATATAAAAGCAGAATTATTTGGATGATACCTAAGGTATTCCAGAAGATCTTTTGATCCTGTGTTATATATAATAAGTTTAATAATGATTTTGGATAAGGTACCAGAGACCCAGAATTTATACGTCACCCAGGCACGGTCCGACTAGAGAGACCTCGAAGTGTATTGCTACACTGTCGGCCGCTTTCCTGTGGCTCAGAACAGGACTGAAGTAGTCCTCTGGTAGCTTATCCGTAAGTACTGGTTTTGTTTATCTCGCCGGAAGAACGGGCTCCTGTATCTCCCAGGTACAAGTGCAGTATTCGGGACTTGAGTCGATCGGTGTTATTACATCGTCGGCTTCTTCTGTTCTTGGGTTGCCGATCATCAAGAGGCAAACGGTGATGAGGAAAATCTTAGATTGCGGTAATCTCTTTTGATGAAGAGAACGAAGTCAATTGGTTCACCAAAGGGCGGGCGGGTACGGGTTCGCTAATTTGTAAGGTGTGCAGCCCTTTTTGGTTCTCTATGAAGTCGGCTGCTGCTTCTCCTGTTAGTGATGTGTATCCCTTTCCGTCCTTCAATGATTTTCCGGTCAGTGGATCTTCATGGGCTTCCAAGTCTGTTAAGTGTCGGTTATTTTCTATTAAAAATTTAAGGTCAGGGTCGACTGATCCTAGGACTTTTTCCATTTTCATTCTCTTCAGATGTTGTAGGTTTCCAAGTTCTCTCAGTGGAGCTTCACGTATTATGAGCGGATGTGTACATCACGAAATCCTTCTCGGTCCCTTACTTCGTTACAGCCTTTAGTGAATTTTTCGTAGGTGGCTGCTTCTTCTGGAATTTGTTGTTCTCATTTTCCTATGTCCAAGTAAAGTATCAGTCTCCATTCTGCTCGCTTAAACCGAACGTTATGTAATTTTTCAAAATGTAGTCCGGAACTTGAATCGATCAAAATTACTGCGTAAAATTTTTCGGTTTCTGCCGATGTCTTCCAGTAGCCAGATTTTTTATCCATAAGATCTTCATTGCTGTTATCGTTTATCGTGGTTTATCGTGGAGTAAAATGATTGGAACGCGTAGTTAACTGAAAATTTATTTTAAATGGACTCGTCTATTTTCATCCTCTGTATTAGTATACCAGTGCTCTGTACCGTCAGCTTCTTGTAGTCAAGCAGGTCTTGTTTCAATTTTGTCGACCACCCGATATTTGCTTTGAGCACCGTTGCATCCGATAGTACTCCCAGACTAACCTTCGTTGAGTAAAGATAACGTCCGTCGGTTAGGTTGTGGGCGAGTATCATATGATCAATTATTTCTTTTTCCCAAGAACTTAATTCGTGGTTATGCATGATTACAATATACTGTGGTCCACGGAAAATATCAAAGAACCTTGTCCACTCTAGGTTGAATTTAGTATAAACAGTCCCTCGCTTCGGCATCTTCGTAGGTAAGTTGATCTTTTCGAAAGGGAATTTTGTTTTTAAATTTGTTCCTGTACTGATTAGTACTGTCGTTTAGTCTTCGTATGAATTGAATTTAAATCAAATTTTAGAGTAACGCGTTTGTTGTATTAAATCGAAAATGTGCCCCATTAACGTCCAAAATGTCGATTCTTGGACACTTTTTTGCCGTGTCTGTATTTCACGCACTGAACATTCCAAAATTCCGTGACACACGTATCCCTGTAGTTTTTTAGTTGCTCTTTCGATCTAGACCGGTCCGAGTGTCCAAAAATGCATATTTGGCCGTTTTTTGGGGGTTCAAAACGGAAAATCGTGTTTTTTTTTGTGACCTTTTTTCAAATTATGCTGTTTTGGGCCGGTGTCCGCCATTGGATCGGCTTGCAAACACGCTAGAAAGTGCACAAAATGGTGGCTCCTAAGAGCTGTGCAACTCCGGAATTTCGCTAAAACGATTTGGCCCGGGAAAATGGCCCGAAGACGTGTTTCATTTCTGGACATTCGGACATTTATGCATTTTCGCGCTAAAAATGCGATTTTACGGGCAGAATTTTCTGACTCGGGGGTTTTTGGGGATGCTGAACCCGATGGTGAGGTCACCTCTTGGGCAAAATGTGTCCTAAGGGGTGAAAACGGGGGTGCAGGGTGGGAATCCAGCAGACATGCATGTCACAAGGATGAGAAATGTAATATAATCTGCCCAAGACTCGAGACTTATGGTTATCCTTCAATCCACAACCCCCTGGTGGGTCTCAAGGTCATGCTACAGGGGGTTCCTGCGTTTCAACCCCCTCCTGACCTGGAAATGGGGGTTGGGGGTGGATTTTCTCCAAAATTGACTTCTGTGGCCTGAATTTTGTTACTCGGGGGTTTTTGAGGTCGCTGAGTCAATTGCCGGGCTCAGTTCCAAGATTGGCCCTCCCCTAAGGGTTGAAAATAGGGGTTGGGGGTGGATTTTCCCCAAAATTGACTTCTGTGGCCTGAATTTTGTTACTCGGGGGTTCTTGTGGTCGGTTGAATATAGGGGTTGACGTTTTCAGCCAATGTTTTCCATCATTGTTGCCCGATTCTCACCGCGAGGAGGTAAACGTCTAACGAGAATCATCTTTTTTTTTTTTTTTTTTTTTATTTTTTTTTAATTTTTTTTTAATTTTTTTTTTTTTTTTATTTATTTATTTTTTTTTTAATTTTTTTGTGAATTTTTATTTAATTTGCGTGAACGCTTTTTTCAGAACATTTCATACAGAAATATTCTTGACAGGTTTTACAATATCTTTCAGTCCTTACCGAACATGTAGAAGTACTACATTTTTTTTTATTATGTGAAAGAATCTCATGATTCTCTCGAGGTACCTGAGTTTCCACACATATTTTCCTCGCAGCTAAGCAAGAGGCACAGAAGTACTTTGCACATTTATTGCAATAATTCCTAGTCCTTACAGAGCATTTGGGAGAAGAACAATTATATGACGGACTCGAAGTTTGACTTAGGTTGTGTTCAGATTGATTCTCACCCCTGGAGAAATAATCTCTACATATTGCTAGTACCACCTCTTTTGTACCAATTTTTTTTTCTGGATTAGCTGCGTTATGTAGAACTGTAGCATTAGTTATTGATGCTTGAATCAACCGGAGGAACACAACCCAAGTCCACTTCTTTGACCTCACGCTTGGCAGGACTTTGTTACAGTGCTGGTCATGTAAATCGACGCCCCCCATGAACTTATTGTACTGAGAGAAAGCATTCGGGAACTGTAGATCTTCTTTTGCTTTGATCTCTTTGTTGTAGCGCTGAACTGTCGCTAAAGGAGTGACCCCTGCTGCTGTGGACAAAATTGAGACATTTTTGGAATCCTTGACGGTTATGAAATTCATGCCACTTGATTTATCGTGCTTGACTATATGCATACCTCTCTTGGCTTTCTTGTCAAGATCATTTTTCTCTTGGACCCTATCACCTCTCACAACTCCTGTTGCACGAAGACCAATTTTTTTCAAATGGATCAACAGATCTGGAGAAGTAAAGAGATTGTCAAAATAAATATGGTAATTTTGTAACTTACGTGGAGCCGTAGACATAAGCAGAGGTCGCAACATCTGAAGTACTACGCGACTCCCAAGAGGAATATTATCCATACCTGTTCCATGATGCCCATTTTTCCCACAATATATATCAAAATAAAATACAAAACCATCGGGTCCACAAATGGCCCACAGTTTTATACCAAAACGTGTGGGTTTCATCGGGATGAATTGTTTTATACATACTTTGCCGAAAAACTTGACCATCATCTCATCGATTGAGAGTGCAGTCGCAAACCATCCAAATTTAGTGGTATTTTTCTGAAAAATATCCAATAATTTTCTCACACGCCAGGCCTTGTCTTCCTTGTTTTCATCTTCTGGGCGGTGAAATTTGAGGGATGACTTGATTCCTTCGAATTTTTGACGACTCATGGCACTGGCCACAGGCTCTGATCTCAGAAGAGGGTCGGTTGACCAATAGTCTCTTTGTGACAGTCTCTTATTGAATGAGGAAAATATCAAGATTCCAAGAAACTTGTCAAAATCTGTTTCCGTCATCTCATATCCATTAGTTTTTGTTGCTCCTATTATAAATTTTTTCAGTTCTGGAGAGAAAAATATCTCAAATAGCCCAGTGAGAGATGTTTGAGATATATCTCTTTTATTCTTATCAGAAAGGAGTGTTTCATTATTTGATTTTCCATCAAATTTTTGCTCACCTGGCAACCAATTATAAACATAATTAGTCTCCAGTTTCTTTTGTGAGTTATTATATTCCGATGATATTTTTTGATATGATTTGGAAGGAGAATTAAAATCTGAACTAATCTCCTCATCAGAATTATCATCACCGTCCTCGTCTAACTGCTGAACAAAATCATTTTCAGAACATGAAGACGCATTGTCATCGTCCGAATCATAAGCTTCCGACTCAACCAAATCATCGGAAGTTTGAATGGCATCAAGTTCAGCTCTTGGACGTTTATTCGAATGGCAAGGGCCTGTTGCTCTTGGACGCTTGGACATTTTATAATAGTTCGATTATAAAAATTGGATAATTATATAGAAGTTCGGCCAAACTTAACACGGAATGAATGACTTTTTTTATTGCGTGAGACTCAACCTTTAGAGTTTGGTGGTCGTGAAACCGGTACTGGGTTGATTCTCAGCAGCCTACTCAATTCTCGGAAACCTGAAATAGCAGGGTATTTACCGCATAATATTAATTATTATATGCGAATATTCAATGAGTATTATATCACTATAGTTGTATGTAAGTAAGAAAATCCAGTGGATCACGTAGCACCTCTTTCGCACTAAATCTTACCACTTGCGTTACTAGCTGAGCCACAACGATCCATAGAATTTTTCGTACAGACATTTTGATCCCCAGAAAACTCTGTAGATGGCGTACTGGCTAGTTCGCAATAGCAAATACTGCATCACGTTATAAGTCGGGCCATACGATTTTATATACGAGTCCACTCAAATTTCATCATTCATTCCCGAAAAACACTGTAGGTGGCGTCCTGTCTCATTCGCAATAAAAAAAGTCATTCATTCCGTGTTAAGTTTGGCCGAACTTCTATATAATTATCCAATTTTTATAATCGAACTATTATAAAATGTCCAAGCGTCCAAGAGCAACAGGCCCTTGCCATTCGAATAAACGTCCAAGAGCTGAACTTGATGCCATTCAAACTTCCGATGATTTGGTTGAGTCGGAAGCTTATGATTCGGACGATGACAATGCGTCTTCATGTTCTGAAAATGATTTTGTTCAGCAGTTAGACGAGGACGGTGATGATAATTCTGATGAGGAGATTAGTTCAGATTTTAATTCTCCTTCCAAATCATATCAAAAAATATCATCGGAATATAATAACTCACAAAAGAAACTGGAGACTAATTATGTTTATAATTGGTTGCCAGGTGAGCAAAAATTTGATGGAAAATCAAATAATGAAACACTCCTTTCTGATAAGAATAAAAGAGATATATCTCAAACATCTCTCACTGGGCTATTTGAGATATTTTTCTCTCCAGAACTGAAAAAATTTATAATAGGAGCAACAAAAACTAATGGATATGAGATGACGGAAACAGATTTTGACAAGTTTCTTGGAATCTTGATATTTTCCTCATTCAATAAGAGACTGTCACAAAGAGACTATTGGTCAACCGACCCTCTTCTGAGATCAGAGCCTGTGGCCAGTGCCATGAGTCGTCAAAAATTCGAAGGAATCAAGTCATCCCTCAAATTTCACCGCCCAGAAGATGAAAACAAGGAAGACAAGGCCTGGCGTGTGAGAAAATTATTGGATATTTTTCAGAAAAATACCACTAAATTTGGATGGTTTGCGACTGCACTCTCAATCGATGAGATGATGGTCAAGTTTTTCGGCAAAGTATGTATAAAACAATTCATCCCGATGAAACCCACACGTTTTGGTATAAAACTGTGGGCCATTTGTGGACCCGATGGTTTTGTATTTTATTTTGATATATATTGTGGGAAAAATGGGCATCATGGAACAGGTATGGATAATATTCCTCTTGGGAGTCGCGTAGTACTTCAGATGTTGCGACCTCTGCTTATGTCTACGGCTCCACGTAAGTTACAAAATTACCATATTTATTTTGACAATCTCTTTACTTCTCCAGATCTGTTGATCCATTTGAAAAAAATTGGTCTTCGTGCAACAGGAGTTGTGAGAGGTGATAGGGTCCAAGAGAAAAATGATCTTGACAAGAAAGCCAAGAGAGGTATGCATATAGTCAAGCACGATAAATCAAGTGGCATGAATTTCATAACCGTCAAGGATTCCAAAAATGTCTCAATTTTGTCCACAGCAGCAGGGGTCACTCCTTTAGCGACAGTTCAGCGCTACAACAAAGAGATCAAAGCAAAAGAAGATCTACAGTTCCCGAATGCTTTCTCTCAGTACAATAAGTTCATGGGGGGCGTCGATTTACATGACCAGCACTGTAACAAAGTCCTGCCAAGCGTGAGGTCAAAGAAGTGGACTTGGGTTGTGTTCCTCCGGTTGATTCAAGCATCAATAACTAATGCTACAGTTCTACATAACGCAGCTAATCCAGAAAAAAAAATTGGTACAAAAGAGGTGGTACTAGCAATATGTAGAGATTATTTCTCCAGGGGTGAGAATCAATCTGAACACAACCTAAGTCAAACTTCGAGTCCGTCATATAATTGTTCTTCTCCCAAATGCTCTGTAAGGACTAGGAATTATTGCAATAAATGTGCAAAGTACTTCTGTGCCTCTTGCTTAGCTGCGAGGAAAATATGTGTGGAAACTCAGGTACCTCGAGAGAATCATGAGATTCTTTCACATAATAAAAAAAAATGTAGTACTTCTACATGTTCGGTAAGGACTGAAAGATATTGTAAAACCTGTCAAGAATATTTCTGTATGAAATGTTCTGAAAAAAGCGTTCACGCAAATTAAATAAAAATTCACAAAAAAATTAAAAAAAAAATAAATAAATAAAAAAAAAAAAAAAATTAAAAAAAAATTAAAAAAAAATAAAAAAAAAAAAAAAAAAAAAGATGATTCTCGTTAGACGTTTACCTCCTCGCGGTGAGAATCGGGCAACAATGATGGAAAACATTGGCTGAAAACGTCAACCCCTATATTCAACCGACCACAAGAACCCCCGAGTAACAAAATTCAGGCCACAGAAGTCAATTTTGGGGAAAATCCACCCCCAACCCCTATTTTCAACCCTTAGGGGAGGGCCAATCTTGGAACTGAGCCCGGCAATTGACTCAGCGACCTCAAAAACCCCCGAGTAACAAAATTCAGGCCACAGAAGTCAATTTTGGAGAAAATCCACCCCCAACCCCCATTTCCAGGTCAGGAGGGGGTTGAAACGCAGGAACCCCCTGTAGCATGACCTTGAGACCCACCAGGGGGTTGTGGATTGAAGGATAACCATAAGTCTCGAGTCTTGGGCAGATTATATTACATTTCTCATCCTTGTGACATGCATGTCTGCTGGATTCCCACCCTGCACCCCCGTTTTCACCCCTTAGGACACATTTTGCCCAAGAGGTGACCTCACCATCGGGTTCAGCATCCCCAAAAACCCCCGAGTCAGAAAATTCTGCCCGTAAAATCGCATTTTTAGCGCGAAAATGCATAAATGTCCGAATGTCCAGAAATGAAACACGTCTTCGGGCCATTTTCCCGGGCCAAATCGTTTTAGCGAAATTCCGGAGTTGCACAGCTCTTAGGAGCCACCATTTTGTGCACTTTCTAGCGTGTTTGCAAGCCGATCCAATGGCGGACACCGGCCCAAAACAGCATAATTTGAAAAAAGGTCACAAAAAAAAACACGATTTTCCGTTTTGAACCCCCAAAAAACGGCCAAATATGCATTTTTGGACACTCGGACCGGTCTAGATCGAAAGAGCAACTAAAAAACTACAGGGATACGTGTGTCACGGAATTTTGGAATGTTCAGTGCGTGAAATACAGACACGGCAAAAAAGTGTCCAAGAATCGACATTTTGGACGTTAATGGGTTAAAACGGGTCCATCTATTATTAGGTATTGTTTGAGTATACAATCGCTTAGTATCGTTAGCTTTACCCACTCAGAGAATCCGTTTTCCACAATTATTGAAGGTCCAATATCATAATTGACGCGATGAGTATACGGTGGTTCTATCTCGTGTAAATGTGTCGAGTAAGTGTAACGCCCGTCGGTTAGTTTATTGCTTTGTATTATATCAATAATTATTTCTTTTTCCCAATGGGTCAAATAGTAATTATGTTTGATCTTTACGCCCAATCTGGTGGTACGAACGTCGAGAAATGGTTCCCAGTCGTGATTAATTTTGATAAAGGTTAATTCCTTATCATCCAGCATCTTGGCCGGTGAGTTTAGCTTTAAGGGCGGGGTAAGGTATTAAAATTTATTTTTCTTGCATTTTTTTTTTATTTTTCTAATTGAATGCATAATATCTCAGGAATATTGTGTCAAAATTTCAAGTCGATCGGAGCAAAATTAACGGAGTTATGAGTTATTCGAAGCATGGTAAATATACATCAGTTGATCGCTGTATGGCATGGTTGGCGGAAAAAAAGACTCTCAAAAACCGCGTCCTCACCCAGGGAAAATGATTATTTGATCTGAATCAATTTTATTTACATATCGAGGGCTGAGGACTAGAAGGGCGTAACCCACATTTTTTCGAGTTTGTTAAATTTTCTGTCATAGGGGCGTAGTATATCTGAAAATTGAACACATGAGCCCTTCTGGCAGCATCCGCAATTTTTTGTCGGTTACGCCCTTCTGATCCTTATCCCTCGATATGAACCTAATAGAAAATTCGTTTGCCGCAAATAGATTTTTATTCATTTCATTTAATTTTTTTTTATTTTTTTTTTTTTTTTTAACTAATTTTTTTTTTTTTTTTTCTTTATTCTTTTTTTTCCCCGAGTCTTTTTTTCCGAGTTTTTTTTTTCCGAGATTCGTATGGTATACAGTGTAGCCATAGTGACGCTAAAAGTTTGAGTCCGTTTTCGTTCGTGTTCGTACCTCGAATAATGCCTCAAAAAATTACCAGACAAGACCGTGAGAAAAGTAATAAGTATTTGTGCAGATCGAAAAAAAAAATGCCTCCAGAAAAGCGTAAAAACAACGAAGCGGAAGCTAATAGCGCGTCAGCGAAAATAATTAAAAATAGTCCCGCTGTAGAGGTAGAAGAAGATATCCGAAAACATTACAGAATAATAGATTTTGTTCTCGTTTTTTCGACTATTGCTACTTTAGTCAAATGTGTGAAGTGTGATGGAAAAGTTGCATTCCAAACATGCAAAAAAGAAGGTCTTGGTTTCAACATCAAGGTCACATGTGACAAGTGTAAACAGCCTCATTACATTCCATCTAGTGAAAGAATACATGCTGGTGCATACGATGACAATTATCGATTTGCTTTCGTAATGCGAGTGTTAGGCTTAGGTTTAGCCGGATGCAATAAGTTTTGCGGACTGATGGATTTGGGTAGTGCTTTCTTATCGAAACCAATCTATAATTCATATATGAAAAAACATTGTGAATCGATAAAAAATGTTGCCAAGAAGTTCTTCGCATCGGCTGTACAAGAAGAGAAAAAAGCAATGTGTGAAGCAAATAACGTAGAAGAAACGTCAGAATTGACGGTATCAGGCGACGGCACGTGGAAAAAAAGAGGGTTCTCTTCGTTATTTGGCGTTTCTTCTCTAATTGGATATTGTACTGGAAAGGTATTTGACATTTTTGTAAAAAGCAGTTACTGCCACCAGTGTAAGACTTGGGAAAACAAATTGGCTTCTGCCGAATACGAAGCGTGGTACGAAGAGCATGTGGATAGCGGCAATTGCATAGCCAACCACGTCGGACCCTCTGGAAACATGGAGGTATCAGCAATTATAGAAATGTTCGAACGATCTGTGGAAAATCTTGGGGTGAAATTTCGTAATTACATCGGAGACGGTGACTCAAAGACGTACAGCGGCGTTGTTAATGCAAAACCTTATGGTGAAGATTTTGTGATAAACAAAAAAGAATGCATAGGGCATGTCCAAAAGAGAATGGGAACACGTCTGCGTGAACTAGTAAAGAAAAGCGTAGTTGACACAAAAACCAAGGCCGGAAAGATCGTGAAAAGAAAAAGCCTTTCTGGCAAAGGAAAGCTTACTGCTAAAATGATTGACAAATTGACTGTTTACTATGGACTGGCTATTCGACGTAATCATGATTCAGTTGAGAAGATGAAAAATGCCATATGGGCAACTTATCATCACTACAGTTCAACCGACGAGAACCCACAGCACGATAAATGCCCGAGCGGCGAAGACTCTTGGTGCGAATGGCAGAAAGCTGCAGCTGCAGATGCTCTAGAATCATTCAAACACAGCTACACAGCCCTTCCTACTGACGTTCTGGAAGCCATTGAGCCCATTTATAAGGACTTGAGCAAGGACGCACTTTTGCAGCGATGTCTTGGAGGTTTTACACAAAATAATAATGAGAGTCTCAATCAGCTTATTTGGAAAATCTCTCCAAAGTCAGTCAGTGGCACCTCTACAATTGTTGAAATTGCAGCTAATGTAGCTGCATGTACTTTCAATGAAGGTTCTTTTGCTTTGTTGGCCTTCATGCAAGAGATGCACATCGTTACAGGGTCAAGTTCTCACGAATGGGCGCGACAAGTTGACGAGTTGCGAATTAGTAGAGCAGAGGAGCAAGCGGCGCTCGACAGTAAAGAGGGAAGAGTTTTGCGTAGACAAATGCAAAAGGATGCTCTAGATCATGTCGATGGAAGCTTTTTGCTCTACGGACCTGGCATCGACGACTCTCTGTGAGTATAAGGAAATTATTGAGTTTTATTTTGAATTTTTCAGTATGCAAAACTTTAAAGCGTTTTTCTGAAACTTGTCATGTTTGAAATCCGTGTTCACCATAACTCGAAATCTACTGGACCAATCGTTTTGAAATTTTGCACAGTACTTCTTCACATAATTCACCAGGTATTGTCGAGAGCTTTTTTTTTTTTTTCATAATTATTAATTTTACAACAACAAATGAGCCGATTTTTTTAGCGAAAATCGGTTTTTTGGCTTCCAAGTCCTACGAAAAATTGAAAATCGAAAAAAAAAAAAAAAATCCTCTCGTGATTACCTCGAGAAACATCTCCTTTAAAGAATGCATTTTGATTTTTTTGTTTCAGATGATTCTGTTGCGTGTTACGCTGAACACCGCAAAACCATTTTTTTTTCAGGCGCCTCCGGAGATTCACTGTCACTCGCTCAATTTTCAATATTTTGCAATTAAAATTTAGGGAAATATTGTTCAAATGTTGCATTATTGTGTGAATATTGACTGAATAAACTAACACTATCTGTCTCGCCGAAAAAAAATCTTAAAAAAATGCCTTTTTTCCACCGAATTAACCTTACCCCCCCCTTAAATACAAAAGAAAGGAAAACAAGTGAATTTAGTTTTTAGTTCCATTACCATTTGAATGACTAGGGTTGCCCCAAAGTATACTGAGTATACTGTCATTCAATTAGTAACTTGAACTTCAATACGCCAGTTCAACCTTATCCATATGTTTCACGAATCGCTCACCGCTCTCTTTCTGTAAAAGAATATTATTGTTCTCCAGAATTCCTACTATTTTATAAGGACCTTGATATCTTTTACCAAACTTACCTTTCCGGACTTCCACTTGTACTCGTGCCATGTCTCCTAATTTTCCTGTAAATGGGCGAACGTTTCGATTGTAAAATTCTTTGGACTTTTCTTTGGATAGTCTAAGTTGTGTCCCGGCTATATCATGCATTTCGCTTAGCCGTGTAATTAGATTACCCAGGTAGGAGTTGTACGTTACTAATTTTTCGTCGGTCGGGAAGGAGCTAGGTGCACGCGCCAACTTCCCGAACACTAGTTCATGCGGAGTGAAATTAGTCCCCTCATGAACTGAAGTGTTATATGAAAACATAGCAAAGGGTACTATTTCATCCCAATCGTCGAATTCTTCCATATAGTGTTTTATATAATCGGCTAGTACCATGTGGCTTCTTTCTAGGGCTCCATTTGATTGCGGTCTATAGCTCGAGGTGGTGATATGTTTAATTTTAAATATTTTTCCTAGTTCCGCGAACAGATTGTTTACAAAACTAGTTCCTCTATCGGTGAGGATTACGCGCGGCGCGCCATATTTCAAAATAAAATTCGTTACCAACGCATGAGCTATAGTTTCCGCCTTGATATTCGGGACGGGTACTGCTAAGCAGTATTTTGTCAAATTGTCTTGTATCGTCAGTATATGTTTGTTGTTTCTAGGTGTAGTTGGTAGGGGTCCTACGGTGTCTAGAGCGATTTTCTCGAATGGTTCGCTACAAGTATCCGTGATCAGCATAGGTTCCCTGGTCTTAACGCGAACCAGCTTATGTTCTTGACAGCTGTTACACTTCCGTATGAAGTCTCTAATGTCATCGCGCATTTTCGGCCAATAGAACCTTTCACGGACCCTTCGGTACGTTTTAGTCACTCCTTTGTGTCCTCCTATCAAACTACTATGCATTTCCGATATAATCTCGTTTCGAATCTCTACGGGTGGTATTTCAGTAATTCCCGAGCAAATAATTACTTTAATTTCAATATCATCAAAAATTTCTCTTAATAGCCCAGGCCATAATCCAGGAGATAGATCATCGGTAAAATCTCCTATTTTTGAGATTCTAAACTGTTGTAGTTGTAAGTTTTTCATAACAATTTTGAGGTTTTCTAAACCAAGATTCAAATTATCTAAATTTATGTCGTCATAGTATTTATCTTTGATAACTACGCTAAAAATTTTGTTTCTACCCCGATTAGTAACTATTATCTGTCCGATTTTTGCTTTTGCTTTACTCTGTTCATCCACATTTATTATTTCCAAATCGGATAATAGCCTGCTGATAGGCGTTGCTAGCTCCGCATCGCTTGACGTGAAATGTGCGTAATTATCTTTAAGATAAGTTAAGTTTTCTCTGGTTGTTGATATATTAGTTTCAAAAGTGAACTTTTCCCTAGGTAAATTTAAAGGCGAGGTTGATTCTACGTCAGGGAGTATGCCTTCAGTTATTTGTATACCTTTCGGCACGCTTAATGGAGTGATAACCGGCTCTAAACGTCTTGGTAACTTGCTACCCTTTGGTCTTGTTACAGTCCTATGCTCTGTTCCTGGATACGGAGTAGAAAGCGCTATAGGACGCGGTGCTACTGTAGGCGTTGGGAGTTCTACTCTCCGGTGGACCGGCTGGCTGATAACCGACGTGTCTCGGCTTACGCCGGCTGTAGTTGAGGTATAGGGTGACCCCGAAGTACCTTGAGTACTGCCTCGACTAACAGCTTCGTCCGTCTCTGTTCTTTTTGCTTCATACTTCTCTAATAACTTCCCTATTCTAGAATTTAATACCTCATCTTCGGTTTCGTCATTATAGGGATCCTTTTCAGTAATTACGTCGCGTGTTATTTCGTCAACAAGTCTATCCGCGGAGATCGCTCTAGGTAAAACTACTATCTCCGAATCGTCTGGTTTTTCCTCGGCTATACTTCTCTCGTGTAATGTCCTATCAAATTTACCAATTGATTCTCGCAATTCCTTGAGATCTATAGGTGGTTTGAATACCAAATTACTAAATTCTTCCTGATATTTTTCTTTATTAGGGGGTGATTGATCTAAAACTGTGGGTGCTTCGAAGGTGAATACGTCATCGTCTGTGTCGTCGTCGGTGTTTTGTACCGGTGGTGCTACCCCTATTGTTAGTGTGTCTAAATTAAACTCGATTTCCTTATCTGTATCTAAATCAGTCTGTACGTCAGTCTGTTCGTCCGTCGGTACGTCAGTCTGGTCGTCTGGCTCGATTTGTGGTGTTGGTTGCGTATCAAATCCCAAACTGGGTAAGACACTTTTTCGTTTTCTGAATCCAGGTGGCTCGGAAGATTCGTCATCCGAAGAATCTTCAAAAGTCTTTTCTACGATCGGTTCTAAAATTGTTGATGGTTTTACTACAGGCGGTACAACGACATTTGATTTTGCTTTAGATCGCGTTCTCATTTATATGGTACTTGTATTCAACGCAGCGGTGTCCGGTTTTGCATTAGAGCGTGTTCTCTTTGCTATTGCACTTGCACTTGACGCGGGAACTGTATTCAATCTCGGTCTAGTCTTGGTTTCGCCTGGCTTAGGTTGATCTACTGAGACTGATCTACTCACAACCTTACCTTTAGGCGGTGCCGGTATTTTTGAGGGTTTGGTTCCCTTATTACTTTGTTTATTTACCGGATACAGTCTTTGCACGGTTTTGACAGAGACTTCTTCTGTATTATTCTCGATAGTTTTGATATTTGTACATACATAAATTTTAATACCCGTTCCCTGGAAGAGGAAGCAAAGCATTCTTCGCACCTTTTCCCATGGTAACCTATCCAAACCGCAACCGATTATCGGGATTCGGATTGATTTTACTGAATCTCTTATCAAAGTTTCTTTAAAATTTATTAAACTCAAGTACATGTCTTCGCACGTTGGTTTGTCCCAAAAATTTTGTTTAGTCATAATATAGTAAATGGTCTAGTCTTTTAAAGGTATTCTACCTACTGAGTGTAATTTTGCCTGCTCCTTGAGTTCTTCGGGTACACCATAATTTTCCTTAAACTTTTCCGCTATCCCTGAACTCATTTCCAAATCTACTGAAACCGCATGCGCATAATTATCTATCTTTTCGAAAAGATCCTCATGTACTTCTATCACGTCGGGGTTCTCTATTGTAGTGGACTTGGTTAATTTTATAAACTCGGTATATTTTAATGCCTCAAGTTCCTCTAGCTCGACACTACTTTGTTCTGAAACACCCGAATTTGAGTCTTCTGAGTCACTCGACTGATCGCTGGTTACCGGATTCCTACCCAGGTAGCACGCTAGTGCCGAAAATGTACATTTTTCACGCATAAACGCATGCGGTTCAGTGCGTGAGAAAATGCACATAAAATGTACAAACCTTATCCAATCTGAAATGCGCATTTTAAGTGCTTTTGAAATGCGTTTCGAAAAATGCGGTTAAAATGCACTTGTGGATGGGCCTCCAGGTGAGCGACGGGTGTTGTTGGTGGATTTCTGGTATCTAATTTTCAACACAATGCACTAGTAGTATAATTAATTTTCTTTATTGCACGTGGATCGCATAACTTTTAAAAAGTTTCTATCATCGTATTTCACTATAGTACAAATCATTCAGTAAGATCATTCATCGTCACTGTAGCTAAAGCTCGGATTGCTGATCCTCGTTCTCTGGCCCCAGTTTGTTGATTGACTGATTCCTCAGCTAAACTCCCACTGCTGACTTCGCATTCTTTGAGATGAATTTTTTGTCCAGGGCCAGTGATTATACGTAATATAGAGAGGATAATAAATATCGAGTATAGACGGTCATAAAGACAAATAATTTTCTTTATTTGACGTTTCGGTCAGTGCATGGCCGACCATCATCAGAACGAAACAGACTTCTAGTTGCGCTTAAGATGTTAATAGGTGGACGCTCAGTAGAGAAGTGAGTGAACACTCTACTTAAAAAATATAATTGTTAATAACAAATAGACGATTGTTTATTACATGGATTAAAAATTCATAACATGAAAGTGCGATTCAAGAGCTTCAAAATGAGTTTTTGGTGATGTCTGTACGACAAAGGGAACCGGAAATATTAAGTACGTTTGAAGGAGAGTGCGATTCCAATTTTTGGTGGTTTTTTCGAAAATTCAACCCCTTGTAGATTCTAAGCTCTTCGAGTTGAAAAAAAAAAAAAAATGTTTCATTCATTCATTTTGCCCAGAGAATATGGCAAAAAAATTTTGAAGAACATGCGACGATTTTGAAGAACATGCGGTCAAAAAGGTGTTCCGCTTGACGTGGATTGACTCATATACTCTAATTCCATCGAAATCTATTGAGATCGCATGCATCTACTCAGAATATTATTCAGTCAAACATATGTTACTCTTAATCCCCAGTAAAGTCTTTGTACTCACCATATCTATTCATTTGCGGATTTCTACTTCAATGGCATATATCACTTCATACCGCACGGAAACTTAATGTAGCACGAACTTACGTATTCTGCAGGTCAAGACCAGTCGACACGTGTTGATCGTTTGACAACAAAAAACTGCAGCCATGATCCTTGGCCGGTCGATACTTGGATCGAGCTCGATATATCGATGCGGGCCGCGCGCGGGTAATTCAAACTCAGCTGCGTAATTAACCTGATCGCTCCTACACTGCATGCGCATAAAATGCGCCTTTTCAGCGCATTCGCTCAGCGTCTTATGGCATTATTAAAAATGCACTCATAAGGCGCATCTTGCCATGCTTATTTTCACGATGCATTTGAAAGAGCACGAAAAATGTACATTTTCGGCACGAGCGTGCTACCTGGGTAGATAGTGCATCCGCGTTTGTATTTAATTTCCCTGGTTTATGAACAAATGTATACTCGTAATTTTGCAATTTTAACCTCCATCTTACTAGGCGTTGGCCTGGATCTTTGATAGAATTGATCCAGCGTAATGGTTCATGATCGCTAACCAAAGTGAATTTACGTCCGAATAAATAAGGTCGAAAATGTAGAACTGCACATAGTACTGCTAAACATTCCTTTTCAGTGGTAAAATAATTTTGTTCTGCGCTTATCAAGGCTCGAAATAAATAAGCTACAGGCATGTCGTGACCGTCCACCTCCTGACTCAGGACCGCGCCTATCGCATAATCTGACGCGTCCGTCGTTAAAGTGAAAGGTTTATTAAAGTCTGGATATTGTAATATAGGCTTTTGACATAAGGCTTTACGTAGGGTTCTAAAACTATCACGTTTTTCCTTTTTCCAAACAAACGGTGTATTTTTCTTTAATAGCTCGGTTAAGGCTTTAGCCTTCGCGGCAAAATTTTTAATGAATCTACGGTAGTAACCTACTAGTCCTAGAAATTGTCTAACATTCTTTTGAGTTTTAGGTCGCGGAAATTTTCTTACCGCTACAACCTTCTTGGGATCCGGTTTTACTCCCTTTCTACTAATTACGTGCCCCAAATAGACTACTTCCGTTTTTAGGAATTCACATTTATCGGGTTGCAGAGTTAATTTCGCGTCAGCCAGCTTTTTGAACAGTCTTTCTACCTTCCGTTCATGTTCTTCCAGGTCTCTAGCGAACACCACAATGTCATCTAAATAGACAAATACCTCACTTCCTTGTAAACCTCTCAGAACCTGATCCATCAGTCTCTGAAATGTGGCTGGGGCGTTCTCTAGTCCTTCAGGCATTCTTAAACACTCATAATGCCCGTTCGGGGTGGTAAACGCAGTTTTCGCGCGATCCCGTGGGTCCATTTCAATTTGTTGGAACCCACTAGCAAGATCGAAAGTTGAAAAATACGTTGCTCCACCTAGGTGATCTAAAGTATCGGTAATGTTAGGTAAAGGATAGGCATCGCCTATGGTTTTATCATTTAATGCCCGAAAATCCATAACAATTCTCCATCTTGGATTTCCCTTTGAATCCGGTTTCTTTGGGACAATCCAGAGTGGTGAATTGTAAGGAGAGGATGACGGTGTTATAAGGTTGCTATCCAGCTTAACCTTCATCTGTTTTTCAATCTCCGATTTATGGATTGGTGGAAATCGGTATTGACGCGTATTTATAGGTATGTCGTCCACTTTCGGAATACGATGTTTAAGGGGGTATCCCCACCTTTAAATGGGTTGACATTCTGAGAAAGAGATTGATATTTTACAGCGAATTTGAGAGTCTGATCAAATCCAAAAAAATCAGTAAGTTTAGGGAGGGTTTGACCCTCATTATCCATACTTAACATTGAATATTACTTTGAGTCTAATAGTAGTTACGCTGAATATAGAAAAATACAAAATTACTCGGTTGTCGCAAAGAATCAGTAGTACCGTTGGATCGATTCTGGAATTTTTGGTCTGCAATTGTTCAGAAGAGATGTCTCTATCATATGAACATAGAACTTTTTGATATTACTATTTTTGGTTGAGATAATAGAAAAAGTAGAGAAAAAAAATTGAAAAATTGGAAAAATCTCAGTAAAAACTAAGCGAGTCAGGCAATTTTCGCGATATCAAAAAGTTCTATGTTCATATGATAGAGACATCTCTTCTGAACAATGGCAGACCAAAAATTCCAGAATCGATCCACCGGTACTACTGATTCTTTGCGACAACCGAGTGATTTTGTATTTTTCTATATTCAGCGTAACTACTATTAGATTCAAAGTAATATTCAATGTTAAGTATGGATATTGAGGGTCAAACCCTCCCCAAACTTCATGATTTTTTTGGATTTGATCAGACTCTCAAATTCGCTGTGAAATATCAATTTCTTTCTCAGAATTTTAACCCATTTAAAGGTGGGGATACCCCCTTAATTACCGGCGTATATTTTAGTTTATCTCCCGGTAGATGAAATATATCCGAATATTTTTCGACTAGGTCTAACACGTGTATTTTCTCTTCGTCATTAAGGTGTTCCAAACGCAATTTTGACTCTATCTCAGTAAGTCTGTCCGCGGTACCAGTTATAGTATCGTTAGTTATTTGGTCTGAGTCCGGGTCATTCCCTAATTCTTCCGGAAAATCATGATATTCAAACGGTGTTACTTCCTGAGGAGGGATTTCCACCTCGATATCCTTTTCTAACGTGTTGATGGCCATTACACGGCAGGCGCCATTGCTTATCGTGACGGCAGCCTCGCCAATGTATAGCCCCTCGATAATCGGGATCCTAGGTAGATAACCCTCCTTCAGGTCGCAGTCGAGTACCTCTATCGGAATTATTTGTTTGGTTCGCGCCTTAATAGTCCAAACACGTCCGGGCGGAGTATTTTCGGAATCGGAATTTTCTTCGTCAATGAATCTAAACGGTCTAATAGGTTCAGTCTTTGTAACTACAGTATGATGATGGAAGGATATCTCCGCTTTTTCGCGTCTCAAATAGTCTTTGCCTAATATACCGTCGCATTTTAATGGAAAGTCTGAGCTTACTACATGTAATTTATTAGTCTGTCCTTGTAAGGTTATGTCTGTTGTCCCGTAAGTTTTGATTTTGTCCGTTGTTATACCTGTAATAATTGCCGATTCGTGGAGTGCAATTATCACATCCGGGTGTAAGACGCTTGCTTTAATCAAGCTTATATCGGCACCGGTATCGATTAGAAATGTTCCGAATTTAAGTTTCAATTCCGGTGCTTCAACGCGTATTAACGGCGACTCTCTATGTCCCCCGCACGTGAGAACTCTCGGTCCGGCTCCTCGAACCGTACGATCCGACGCTCGCGGCTCGCATGTCCCGCCGTCGCGTCTGGGCGACGGGATGCGTTCGCGTTTAAAGACTGCGTCGATCTAGCATTATCTTTTTCATGCGGTGACGGGGAGCGATGTCTATCCGTCGATCTTTCGCTCGTACTACTTTTGGGATTTGTTACTTCCGTTTGTGGTTTCGATTGGATTGAAAGAGGCGGTCCCGATCTAAACCCATTATTTGTTCCCCTATTAAATGATCCTGGTGACGGTGATCGTTGTCTGTCATCACGCCGATGGATATCCATCTGTTGTGGTGGATACGCATAAGGTGTGTAATAGGGTGGGAACCCCATCGGAGGGTACATGTACGGAAACGGTGGTAGATATGGGTACGGATTCGCGCTCCTGCTTTGATGTGGGGTTCTATTATCATGTTGGTGAAACCGAGGCGAGAAATCACACGCCGAGAAATCTTGCGAATCAGGTTCCCTTCTACCGGTGTTAGGTTGTTGGCGTTCTGACGAAGGAGACGAGCTTTTCGGTCTAGACCTATCGCCTTCGTTATTCTCGCTTACGTAATAATTAGAATAATGAAATCTATTCCCGATTACTGTCGGCGAAGGTGACCGATGTCTGTCATCTCGATTTCTGTCATCTCGATTATGTGAAGACTTTAATAATTCGCCCGAGGGTAAGATTCCACTTTTCATACGCGTTTCAATTGTAACCGCGCATTTGTGTGCTGCTTCTAAGTCTTTTGGATCGCGTGCGTCCACCGCTCTTGACAGTTCGTCTGGTAGACCTCGCAAAAATGCATCTAACGCACATTCCTTAACAGGCTTCATCATTTCATCTGCTTTATCCTTGTATTTATCCACTAGGCAAACGCGCGCTCCGCTAAGCAAAATATTTAAACGATCGTAGAATCCGCTAACCGATTCGTGTCTCCTCATCCGAATATTCTCTATCTCGTGATGATAGTAAGGGTAGTTTTTCCCGGGCGCGAATCTGGTTTTTAGATGTTTAGTTAATTGATCTACCGTACTGAATTTTTGACCGTAAGTGCTATCGCGCGCCGCACCCTGTAATTTACAGAGTACTGCCTTCACATACGCTCCTTCTGAACCTTCCGGTACATAGACGGTTCCGTTGTGGACGTCCTGTAAGAAATCCTTCAATGGGATGTTTTTTCCATCGAAGTATGGGACGCTTAGAGTGCTGTGCTGTAGCGCGAAGCACTCCGCCATCGACGCTAACATCGACTCGCTAGCGGTTTGATTCGCGCTTTGCGAATGTGTTGGATTTTCATCCGGCATTTTGAAGCAAAAAAAGGGGTTACTAAATGTATATTAATTAGAGAAGGGGTCGAAATCAGATCCCAGAAATTGTAATAAAATAAAAGAGATTTAAAATGTGGAAAGAAGGGTTTTCACTTTAAAGTAATTCAAGTATATTATTTTATGGTGTACTAGAAGTGTACAGTTGTAAACAATCTTTCATGAATTTATTTTATATGGGTCGGAAAACCTAATCCTCTAAAAGAGACAAGAAATTTAGAAGACGAGCTCCTAGTTTAATGAAGAATCTCGATATCCTAGATCATAATTGGATTTTAAAACAGTTTATCGTGGAAAATCTCAATGTCTATAGGTATATATATATGTTTTATAATGTAAACATTTGTATAGTTCCGTGGCGGGAAATTCCTAATCCCGCTGAGGAGTTGATCAGAGAGAAGGAGAGCTTCAATTTCTTAAAGATTTTGGAAAATACATATTTTTGAATTTTGAAAAATAATTTTTTTTTTTTTTTTTTTTTTCTATTTAAACAATTCAATTGTTTAACGGCTTTAAATCCCACTGCTGCCACCAATTCGTATGTGACGGTCGGTATAGATAGTGTGCTTTGAGCCCTAACGGTTTGATCGACAAGCGAGAACCTGTCAACTATTAGAATTCGGCCGTCCGTCGCATACACAATAATAATAGTAAATAAAAAATACTAAGAAAAAGATCTACCTTTCGATAGACCGGTAAATAGGATTCGTTGCCGTTTAGTCCTATACAGGTCTCAATTGAATTGTTTAAATAGTTATAGAGGCTAAATAATATAGAATAATAATAATAATAAAATAATAATAATAATAAGGATACCCTGGTGAAAATAATTTCTACGCCAAAATACGAAAACATTCAAAGCGTAAAAAAGCGTGAAGAATCGTAGTTTTTCGTAGGTTTTCATAGTTTTACGCAGTTTTCCGTAATTTATCGTAGTTTTAAAAGTAAAAAACTACGAATTTCCACGACAAATTACGAAAATCTACAGTCTTTAAGCACCGGAATATCAGTTCTACGATTATCTATGAAAATCTACAAAGATCTACAAACAAAATGGAGCGAACTCTTTTTCTGAGTTTATCCTGTAGTTTTGGAAGTAGAAATCTCCGAATTTTCATGAAAAATCATGAAAACCTCTAGTCTTCAAGCGAAAGAATATCACCCAGATAACAAAATGTGTGCAATATGCGACGCATAATGCACGCACGCGTGCCGATTGATCCGCACGACGTTGCCAGCATACGAGCAAACATATGTGCGCGCATATGATGGACATATCGCTCGCACGCGTGCGACCATCACGTCATGCGCGCAAAATGCATTCATGCGACGCGAGCGTACTCGAGCCGAAATTTAGCACCTACTTTCAACCCTACGTAGGGCTCCTAAAAAGTAATAATGGTAGAAGAAAAAACAATACGAAATGCGAGATCTGTCATCGTCAGTTGACCCAGCCTACGCATTCTATCGATGAAATTGCATTATACACAGGGCTGGGTAAAATGGTATATCGAATCCATTTGAAATGGAAAATGGAAAATGGTTGAGAAAAAGTATTTGAAATGCAAAATAGAAATAGTTTTACAGAATACATTTGAAATCCAAAATGGAAAATAGTCATTTGAAATGGATAGTTAAATGCAAAATAGTTTCTTAATCATTATATTTTCCAACAACGAAATCTTAGTTATTTACATCGACTCTCAACTTGCAAGATTTTAATAATGCGTTTGCGTTAAGGGGAATCCCACTGTAAAATTTTCAAACAACAAAAAAAAATATGTCTTCCTTCAAAAAATACTTTGAAGTGTCCAGTTTTTTTTTCATTTAAAACCAACCATATTTGCCGAATTGTGTACATTGATTGATCGCGCACGGGAAACATCAGCCGACACTGTTGTAATTTGTTTATTTAACTCCCGTTACACAAGGAATGGGGAATTAAAAAGGGTTGTTCCCAGAGGTGATCTTGACAATCACTCTAAGTGCTTGATAGTGACAAAGTAGTTTTTATTTAATATTTTAACCAAGTACAAAAGAATTGAATTTGGAGCACTTGCTCCGGTTCGAGTCAATGAGTATTCGGAGATAGCCTCCGCTTTCTTCAAGGTATCCGCTCAAGACTGAAGCGCGGCTCCGTCTTTAGCCTAATTTATAACTTACATAATGCTTACTCGATTATTGGCGTAACCTGCAATGCGATGCGCTTTGTCGCATTCCAGGTCATGCCTTGCTTAATTATTTAGGATAGCCTAATTACGAAATGTAATGGAATGTTGAGTAACAATTCTCAACATCCCTCCCCCCTTAGGAGAATAGGCCTCCGGACTATTTTGTTCTAATTAACAAATTTCCTTAGTCTTAACCTTATTTGCTAATCTTACTTTAACCCAAACCCGGCTTTATTATTTTGATATTAGATACAATAATTTATTTGTGGTTACTTTTATATCATACATATTACATATACTCTTATCCCAATTCATTACATGTTTCTTACTAGTAAAAACCCATTCATAACTTAATGCTGATTACGTCGTACCCGTGATAGACGAGTTACGTTTAAAATTGATAACAGTTTCCCTGGCCATCGGAACCCGTTTCCGCGGTTGCGGAGGCTCCGGTGCCACTGTTTGTCGTGACGTTTCTTTACATCTAAATTTACCTGTAGATACACATTTATAGATTATGTAACCTATCATGCCTATTAATATTAATCCACTTATGGGATACAAAGGTGCCACATACGGCAGGTGCCGCCTGTGACTATTGTTCTTATCGTCTAATTCCTTGTGTAGGTTCTCAAGGCTAGTTCCCAATGAGTTTAGCTCGTTTGCGTCTCGCAGGACGCTCTTGAGTACGACACTGACACCTTTATCGTTAGACTTCGGGATTGCTTCCCAGTCTGTTTCGTGGAGACTCAGATTGTACGGCGGCAAATAACTGAATTCCTGGTTACTCTGATATTGCCGTAATGTCTCCATACGAAAATCCTTTGCAGTAACAGCGCATTTCCCGTTGAGAGTTAACTTGCCAGAGCCTACTAATGTTTCGCGCGCCGAAGGCAACCCTTCGCAAGCTATTGTGATTGCCTCGGCCTCTGGCGCTACGTATACCCAGGTTCCTGGCCTCTGCAAGACTAAAATTACTGCCTTATTTACCCTAACTATTCTTTTAGGACATTGTGAAAGTTCAACGTCCAGCTTCGAGAGGATTGCAATTTCACAGGGTGAACCCATTCCTATCGAATTTGTGGGGCGCCTTGGGTCACACAAATAATGCTCGCCTAATCGCTTACAAGTTCCTAAATCTGCCCCTCTCATTTGCAGATAATTTCTATACTCGTGGTCCACCACTGCTAATTCCTCCGTAGTTTCCAGATAGCAATACGTATTGTTTTGTGCCCTGACAGGCAGAGGATATACCTTATTGACGCTGTACTCCTCGCTACCTATCAGAGGTATTTCTATTACTGTAACTACGGTGTCCTCTCTTCCATAAGATTTAATATCCGCGACTGTCATCAGCGATGACACTCCTGGTCGCGTCAACGGTATGGGAAAGCTATGCCCTGCCGGCAGGTGCGGTAGTGCCGACGAAAGGTACTCTAGTATTTTAGCTGGTGTAAGCACCGTAGGGTTGATAATACCCCTTTTAATTTCCGTTAAGAATTGTACTAGGTCCTTCACATCGCTCAGCAGCGCATCTACTATTAGGCCTAATGCCTCTATGTGCTCGTCAAGGTTTTGTCTCGCTGCTGTTCGTTCTATACCGTTCGAGAGACTGATGTTGAGTTGTTTGGTTATCTCGAGTAAGGTTTTCTCATTCTCCTCCACTACCCTCATGGTGTTGTTAAACACTCCTAGCGTCGAGGATACGATTTGGATTTGCTTGCTCATTGTCTTTTTTAAGTTGGCTTGATCTTCCCGAAGATCATCGATCTCTTGATCTATTCTAGCCGCGTCTGCTGCATCCATAGTCTATTAAACCTCGGCGCCTTCGTGCCGGCCCGACGCATGTGACGTCGCGAACTAGTTGCAAGCCCCTATCAACTTTACCTAATAAGTTTTCTACCGATTCGCTCAAAGTCTCACATAAAAGCGAGCCCGCGTTATCTGGACCCTCGCATGTTCTGCGTATGTTGTTTAGATGCGCCTTCACGTTTTCTTCTCTTTCGAACACCGTGCGGAGGTCCATGTCTATTACTAAGCTCCACCTATCCTTGTACACTTGCAGTGTCCCTATTTTCTCGAAGAACACGCCTGGATTATCCCTGAATCTCTCGATCTTGTAAGATGAACTGATTTCTCCTTTTGCCAGCGCCATCGCCAGCAATGATCTGCAAGTTAATTTGGACATTAATACTAAAGTATCCCCTCCCTTTGTTATATCGTAAAATTTGTAAGGAATAATGTGAGGGGTAGGATAGGGGTCGAGTATATGCTTTGCTCCTTCTAGTCAATGTTCTACGAACAACTTCAACCTGTTAGCGTGAACCTTGGTCTCCTTCCGACCCTTTCGGATGGTGTAGTTGACATCCGAATCCTTTTTCGTGATCTCGTATGGACCTACATACTTCGGCGTTAATTTCGCCGATCTTCCTCGCCGAACCGTCTCATCAAGCAGAAGAACCTTATCTCCCGGCTGAAATTTGGTCTCCACCGTTTTCTTGTCGTAGTATGATTTCGCTTTTCCCTTGGCCGCTTCCAAATTTCCTTTTGCTTGGAGATGAGCTGCCCTAAGCCTTTCACGTAGTTCCTGGACGTAGTCGTCATACGCGTAAGTAAGTCTCGGCGCTTGCTTTACCGATGATGGTATTTCCGCTGGATGCCCGAAAACAAGTTCGTACGGCGTGAACCCTGTCGCAGTGTGGGGGGTTGTGTTGTACGTGAACATAGCGTACGGCAACCACTCATCCCAGTTGCTTTGGTCCTCTTCGATATAATTCTTTAGATATTCTGCTAGTGTTCTGTGTGATCGTTCCAGCGCCCCGTTAGATTCTGGATGATACGCTGTTGTCTGAATTTTCTCGATTTTCAAGAGTTTACACATATTCTTAAATACATTGCTCAAAAAATTAGTTCCCTGATCGGTAAGGATTACTTTGGGAGTTCCATATTCGCATATAATATTTTTTACGAATTCTCTAGCCACTGTGGAAGCTTCTTGGTCAGCCACTGGCATAGCTTTGCTAAATTTGGTTAAAGCATCTTGGAACGTAAGTACATACTTATTGCCTGAATTAGTTTCAGTCAATGGTCCCACGATGTCCAGTGCACATTTTTCGAAGGCTTTCGAGGGAGTGTCGGTGATTATCATGGGTGCTTTCGGCTTTCTCTGTGTTTTATTTTTCTGACATTTTTCGCATCTGCCTATGTAGTCTTCTATTTCCTTGCGCATTTTCGGCCACCTGTGTTCCATCTTTATTCGTTCCAGTGTACGCGATACGCCTTGGTGCCCCCCCATGGGTGCGTCGTGATATTCGTACAAGATCTTTTTCCTCCTGTCTTCCGTGTATTCCGGTTCCGATTCCTCCTCTTCTTCTTCTTCTTCTTCTTCCTTTTCCTCTTCTTCTTCTTCTTCTTCTTCCTCTTCTTCTTCTTCTTCTTCTTCTTCTACTTCTTCTTCTTCTACTTCTGACATTACGGGAATCTTTGTACCTTCTAAAGGTTTATCCTCTTCGAATTCCTGGCTATTGCTGTAAATCTTATATATTCTGCTGAGTGCGTCTGCGTTCGTATTCAGTTTTCCAGGTTTGTAGACTACATCATACTCGTGTTCGGCAAGTTTTAATCTCATTCTCAGTAACCTTGATCCAGGATCCTCGATTTTGAAAATCCATTTAAGAGGGAGGTGATCCGTGATCACAGTGAAATGCGTCCCATATACGTATGGTCTGAACTGTCTAGTCCCGAAGACGATTGCTAACATTTCCCTCTCGGTTGTCGAGTAATTTCTTTCAGCTTTGTTAAGCGTTCGGCTTGCGTATGCTATAGGTAAATCTTGCCCTATTGGTCCCTGAGAGAGTATTGCTCCAATTGCCTTGTCGGATGCATCTGTTGTTATCAAGAAAGGTTTTGTGAAATCCGGATATTTTAGGATGGGTGCCGTAATTAGCTTTGATTTTAGTGTTTCAAATGCGCTCTCTTCTACCGTTGTCCACTCGAACTTGCGTCCCTTCTGTGTTAGTTGCGTTAACGGTCGTGCTATGCTTGAAAATCCCTCTATGAATCTTCTGTAATAACCTGCTAGCCCTAAAAATGACTGTACTTGCTTAACGTTTGTCGGACTCTTAAATTTTTTGACGTCCGCAATTTTCGAGGGGTCTGGTAGGATTCCCTCCGAGGTTATCACATGCCCTAAATAGCTAGTCTCTTTCCGAAGAAACTGACATTTGTCCGGCTGAAGGATGAGATTGCTCTCCTGCAGTCGCTTTAGTACCTCGATGAGCCTATCGTTGTGCTCTTTGAGTGTTGCTCCATGGATTACAATGTCGTCTAAATAAACGTAGCATTTAGATGCTTGTAAACCTGCTAAAACGGTATTCATCAAACGTTGGAATGTCGCTGGCGCATTCTTCATTCCGAATGGCATTGAATTATACTCATAATGCCCATGTGCTGTTGAGAAAGCAGTTTTTTCCTTGTCTTCTTCGGCCATCGGAATTTGATGAAATCCCGAGGCGAGGTCTAATGTAGTAAAGTACTTCGCTTTTCCTAACTGATCCAATATTTCTGTAATATTTGGCAAGGGATACGAATCTCCTACCGTTATCTCGTTTAATTTTCTATAGTCGACGACTACCCTAAATTTCTGTTTCCCTGATGCGTCAGGTTTTTTCGGTACTACCAGGAGCGGTGCGTTCCATTGGCTGCGACTCGGTCGTATTATGTTACTCTCCAACATGGCTTCTATTTGCTTGTTTATCTCTTGTTTCTGCGATTCAGGTAGACGGTATGGACGAACATTAATCGGTTTTCCCCCATCCGTTAGTGTTATTGTATGACTGGTCGCGTTGGTAACGCCTAGCTTATCCCCCGGTAAATAGAAAATTTCGCTATACTTTTCGCATATCTCAAGTAGAGTATTTCTCTCCTCCTCGTTGAGATGATCTGTGCGAATAGTATCATGTACTAGCTTGATTCGTTGTCTGCCCGTCTTACCAGTAAGTAGTCTTATGCAGGCCGTCTCTTCTTCCTTCGTTTCGTTATTTTCTTCGCATAACTCCTCCAATTCCACGGTAGGCGTCTCCAATATCACCTCGTGATTGTTTAGGTTTAAAATGTCTACTATGCATTCTTGGTTCGCCGGTTTAGTTAAGCAATTCCCTAGGTATACTCCGTCGGCGAGTTCCTTTTTCTCTACAATGCCGATGAACTTGCTGTTTGTCTTCACACTGACCTTCCTTATTGTTCGCGGCGCTAACCTAATTTTCTCCGCTTTCAACGGTCGTAAGAGTTCGAAACGCTGCCCGTGTATGAAAAATGCATGAGCGCTTTTACCTATCGCGGCTTCATGATCCTCTATGAAATCTATTCCAATGATGCCGTCAGCATCTAGACTGAAATCGTCTCTTACCACAAAAAAGGGATGTTTAATGGTTCTATCCTTCAATGGAATTGTTAATATGACTTTACAAAGCGCTTCAACAACGCCTTGTCCTATTCCTGATAAACTTGTCGTTTCTTCTAAAACTGGCAAATCATCTTTCAACATTCCTATTTTGATAATGCTGGCGTCAGCACCAGAGTCTACTAAAAGAGTCATATTTTCTTTAGTGGTTCCGTTCGCCTTTAACTCTATTCTGTTCCGACTTGCTCTATTTGCGTTGGCGACGTTCATTGATTTGTACGATCCTGCATTCCTCGTCGATTGCTGTGATCCTTCGTGTCCTGCGTTTCGACTATATGAATTTTGGGAGTAGCCCGTACTAGTTTTCTGGTTTTCGCCTGATCCGTTACCGTTATTTCCCGATCGTCGTTCATCGCGACGTATTCTATCCCTACAGTCTTTGTATAGGTGCCCTCTGCGTTTACAAAAATTACATACCAGTTCTATACGATGTACCGATCTACTCTGTCCTGCTGTAGGTAACGATTGCTTGTATTTTGTCTGGGTACAGTCCCGTGCAAAATGTCCCATCTGATTACACTTCAGACACTTTACTGTTGATGTATTCCTATCGCCCGGCTGGTTAGTCCGTCGATTTATAGAGTTTACGCCGTTTTGCGATTTTTCTTCCTCTTCCGCGCCCTTTATCGAAGCCGAAAGTTCCGTGAAATGGTATGATTTTACGATCGTTCTCAAATTATAATTTAACCCGTTCTCAAAAATGGCTAGTGTTTGGTATTTGAGTAGGTCCTCTATTCCTTTTTTTTCCGCTGCTACTTCCGTCCTAGCTCCGCATGCTCTAATAAGATCCATCATAAGACGCGTAACCCTTTTTCCGTAATCATGCGTATTTTCACTTGTTTTTTGTCTACTTGAAAATAATTCTACCAACAGTGCTGGCGTAGAGCTTTTAACTCCATACAATGCCAAAAGCTCGGCTTTTAGCTTTTCGAAAGAATCTATATCTTTATATCTAAGTTCCATGGCTGCTTCGCCCTGTATCTTTGTTTTTAGGACCAGTTCTAACACGTCTGGTTTTTGATTTGGATTTACTTTATTCTTCGCATACTCGATCGTTTGCAATAAATCGTCCACTTTACGTGGTTCGCTTCCATCGAAAACGTTGACCATCTGTCGTACTTCCTTCAATGTCAAGTAGTCCGTCATCTTGGTTGCTGTCTGTTGCTTTGATTCTTTCTCGTCAGGAACCGATCCCGGAATGGTTATTGTCTCCTGGGATGCTGTTTGGGCTTGGTCAGGAAAAAAGGAAGTGCCTGGTTTAGGCTTTGGGGAAGGAGTTGGCTGTCCTTTTCTATTGCTTTTAATAAACGCTCGTAAAGTTGCCCTAATCTCCTCTACCGTGTTTGAGTCATCGACTGCTAACCCGTATCTTTCGCAAATTTGTAGGAGGACCTCTTTCCGAATCTCCTGTATCCACCCGGTTTGACCTTGCGCGACAAGTTCCTCAATTTTATTCCATGTAGCAGACATCTACTCTAATCAAAAATTCTAATTCAAGCCTGATGAGCCTGAACTGATTCGTTACTTTGACGGAAAAATATCTAAAATTCCTTGCACTCTCTAAACACGATAATTTTTTAATGCTCGCACGCTTCTAACTGGCAGTTAGCTCTCAATAACAATGTTTGCGGCTTATATACTAAAACTGC
This sequence comes from Tenthredo mesomela, assembly GCA_943736025.1. Lineage (NCBI taxonomy): Eukaryota > Metazoa > Arthropoda > Insecta > Hymenoptera > Tenthredinidae > Tenthredo > Tenthredo mesomela. The sequence continues at coordinate 18,384,120 of OX031021.1, forward strand.
GAAAGATTTCAAATTGACTTACACAAAAATGAATATCTTCATCTTGCTTCTTCCGCTTCCGCTGGGCTGTTGCTGACCCTCTGATCCCTTTGGTGCTGCTGGATCGCTGTGTTCTGCTGCTGCTGTAGGTACCCCGTGCTGGTTCCTTTGCCTTGGCCACGAATGCTGCGTGCTGTAGCTCTTTCTTTGCGATGTATCTTTCACCAGGTTACAACGACTGCGTGTTGCACCTTTAACTTTCTTCTTTTTACTTATTTACTTTTTATTTCACTTTTCTACTTTTCTTTAAACGTCAACTATCTTGCAAGCTCTGGTTTATCCGCTAGACCGCTGCCACCAATGTTGTAATTTGTTTATTTAACTCCCGTTACACAAGGAATGGGGAATTAAAAAGGGTTGTTCCCAGAGGTGATCTTGACAATCACTCTAAGTGCTTGATAGTGACAAAGTAGTTTTTATTTAATATTTTAACCAAGTACAAAAGAATTGAATTTGGAGCACTTGCTCCGGTTCGAGTCAATGAGTATTCGGAGATAGCCTCCGCTTTCTTCAAGGTATCCGCTCAAGACTGAAGCGCGGCTCCGTCTTTAGCCTAATTTATAACTTACATAATGCTTACTCGATTATTGGCGTAACCTGCAATGCGATGCGCTTTGTCGCATTCCAGGTCATGCCTTGCTTAATTATTTAGGATAGCCTAATTACGAAATGTAATGGAATGTTGAGTAACAATTCTCAACAGAGCTAAGAGGCTCGTCTTTGTCTTTGGTCTATTAATTTATCGAACAACCTCGAGTCTGGCTGAGTTACGTAGATCTTTCAGTGCTTTTTGGCTATAATTTATTGCTTATTATCGATTGATAACTGCCTATCGCTTCTCGTATGGCTTATGTTGCTGATTTAGTATGTTAAAATATTGTGCATGAAATACTGTAGAAAATTACCTTTCCTGGAGTACCCTGAGCGAAGATAGCCGCGTAGGCTTAGCCTCGCGTTATTGTATAGTTTATTATAGTTTAGTTCGTTATCGTTAATTTTGTTATAATTAAGTCTGTTAATATTGAGTCACTTATCAAGTAAAGTACAATTCTGTCCAGTGGCGGATTTACCAGTAGGCTGAGTAGGCTTGAGCCTAGGGCGGCAAATTTTAGGGGCGGAAAATTTAGGGACCGATTTTTTTTTTCTCAGCCGTCTTACAGAAATCAAAAAGATTTCTGATTTCTTACAAATATCAAAAAGATTTCTGTAAGACGGTCTCCTGATGTCCTGCAGAAAGAAGTCTACAAGACGTCTTTCCGATGACTTTTCCCTCTTCTCTTTCATTGTATACATTCAACGGTACCGCAAACTTCGATATTCCATGGTAAAACACGCAGTTCGGGGCCCCAACCAGTAATCGGCCTCTGCCCACACTTCGTATGAGTGAGAAGAGATGAGTGAAATTGCGGAAAATATATTTCACACTCTTCCCACTACCCATGTATACAAGTTCGACTACTGGTTGGGGGCTACGAACTGGGTGGTTTGTGTACCTATTACCTATAGGTATTTGTTATTATTTGGGTATATCTGATGGATAAAAAATTGTTGCAAAGAAAAAATGTTTAGTATAAAATATTCTTCGTTTTGAATGGATCAAAAGATTTAAAAATAATAATCGAATAATTTTATCGATTTTAATCTTATGTGTTGACTATTGTTTGTTGAACGTGTACTAACTTTAGGAAATTTTATTTGAATCATTTGAATGCTAAGAAAAAAACTTCAGATTGAAAGCTAGATATAATCGACGACGTTGAATATTCGTACGTGCGAGATCATCTGGAATCTAGTTGTTATGTTTTATATTTATTATGATATGTTGATATAGAAATTAGAAATAGCATAATTATCAATATTTTATCCTAACTCGGACATAGCTCTTCGTATGACATTATGTACTCCAGCGACAAATCGTTCGGGTAAGAGAAGCTTTTCTTGTCTGAAAAGGGTAAAAAATTATCTGAGATCGACCTTAAGGTGGTTCTTCCGGTAGAGTCCCACCAAACGTGGGTTTCAGAGAAGATTTTGAATGCTTCTCGATGGAAACAAAATCTGAAAAAAATCAAGCATGTAGAAGATCCTCGGGAGATTGATTTTGCATAATAATAATAAGTCAAAAAAGTTATCAACAAATTGATGGAAAAAAAAAAACTGTTCAAGAAATTAGCCGGTGACCCAACTTTTTTTCGGGTGAAAATGATTTGTCAATTTTTCTAAACACGTATGAATTTTTTACGAATTTTGTCAACTTTTTGAAAACTGCGTTTTTGCATACCTGACAAAACGCAATTTTCCAAAAGTTGACAAAATTCGCAAAAAATTCATACGTGTTTCGAAAAATTGAACAATCATTTTCACCCGAAAATGAACAATGGGTCACCGGCTAATTTCTTGAACAGTTTTTTTTTTTTTCATCAATTTGTTGATAACTTTTTTGAATTTAATGAGGATCTTCTATATGCTTGATTTTTTTCAGATTTTTTTCTCATCGAGGAGTATTCAAAATCTTCTTTGAAACCCACGTTTGGTGGGACTGTACCGGAAGAACCACCTTGAGTCAAGAAAAATTAAACGCTTTAGGTCTTTTGTGCATAGAGTCGAAATTAATGAATAAGATTACTTACGACGATATCATCGATGATTTTGCCAACAAAAAATCGCGCAAAAAGGTATTGTAAGAAACGTTCATAACTTAATTGAATTTATAATTTTTTAACTGTTTTTAAGCGCGACAAAGATTATTTAATTACGTTTACCAAATGTACATTATTGTGTAAGTAGCATACATTATGCCTTATTAGTCGTACACGATTGAGCTTTGATTAGCTCAGAAATATACCCAACAACTATTTCTTGTGCAATTTCAACCAAATTGTTGGGTTGTATAAATAATCTAGCAACTGACAATTGTAGAGGTAAGGGCGGCAAAAATTTAACAGCCTATACTTGGAAAATGTGTAAATCCGCCACTGATTCTGTCATATAATTTATCACCGTCTGTAAAATCAAGTACGGTTCAGTAAAATTAATATCTTTTGGATAATTTAGTATCGTAACTATCGATCTAGTATCGTCAGAATTTAGTTAAAGATCCAATAATATTCCGAATTAATCTGTTATCGTTGAACTTGTGATTCGCGTCTTTCGAATGACCGTGTGGTCTCTATTTAGCAGTAGATCTCGAATTATCGTAAATCGGATAGCTAAGCGTAGCTAATTAATTAATAGGGAATCTGTAGAGTTTGTTACTGATTTTCATAATTTAATAGCTCAAGCTTAATACGTTGATTTAAGGATGGGTTATGAATAACTTTGCATTTGGGCACGATGTATCGCTCTGTGATACCAAGTCTGGAGTCTAAATAATTAATTTTATATCGAGTCAACTCTGACACATCCTCGGGTCAATCGTATCGTAATTAAGTAGATTATATCGTGAATAAATAGTTTATCGTAACAAACTGTCGTATAAAACTTATAATTCTGTACTGATCTCGTTAAATTATCTAATTTAATTAATAAATAATTGATTGATGTGCTCTCAAATATTCTCAATGAAATAATATTGTTTTTATGGTGTACCCTGCCCCTCTATCTAAGGCTTTGTTATCTGAGCAAGTCGAGTTATCGCTCGTCGCATTTCCGTAAATTTTTGGCTTTATTTAATTTGTCTTATGGTATCGTGTCGAAATGACGCAGGAGCGTCTGGCGCCCAACATTCAGTAAGTTTAATCATTAACACGGAAGAGTGCCGAATTGCAGCGGAGTAAAATTTAGGTTTTCCTCGCCTATTAAAAAACTACGTTACAATATATACTAAGGGGGATTCGCCCCCCTTTTTCTAAACTTCTAAAAAAAAATCGAAAAATTCTAAAATAATTCAGCAATCATACCTGAGTCTAGGGTTACCGTGAGAATAATTTATTCGGAAATCGATGGGGGTCGGGGTAAATGACCGTTCAAAATATTTTGGAATACCCCATATATATATATACTAAGGGGGATTCGCCCCCCTGCGCGCTACGCGCGCCAACCCCCCATATTTTAATTTGTATCAGTTGTTTCAAAAACCAAATAATCCGTGGATTTTATGTTCTTCGAAAAATGATAGAATTTTTAATGAAATTCAGTGAATGTTTTGTGACTCACGATTATACCGTGAAGTTAAAAGGAAGCCGAACGATGACCGCACTATAGCTCGACCAACACACGCTCGCGTTGCGTACGTGAGCTTCTACTCGCTGCAAGTGACTGCCATCTCGATTCGCCCGGCGCCTGGCTCACACTATGGATGAGCGTGGCCTTGACGACAGGCGCCGGGCGAACCGAGTTGGCAGTCACTGGCAGCGAGTAGAAGCTCACGTACACAACGCGAGCGCGTGTTGGTCGAACTATAGTGCAGTCATCGTTCGGGTTCCTTTTAACTTCATGGTATATTCTTTTCACATTGGCTATTAGGTACAAAGAATTTCGATTTTCCTCGGACTCTGTTATTTCCTCATTATCTATTTCTTATCATATATCCAGTAATCATTTTGGTAACCAATCTTGAAAATGTCTGACGGCGGCGGTGGTGGCAGCGATATATCTTTATACAGTCCGATGTCTCTATAAGTCCTCCCAACTCCCCAAGAAAAAGAGTTTTTTCAAGAAATGAGGATTCCCCATTTGCCTTTGCCGGAAAATCTATGAAGAATCCATGGGAATAGTGGGGAAAACTCGAAAAATCTACGGGGATTTCCTAGAAATTCTGGGAAATCTATGGGAAATCCCCAGGAATTCTGGAAAATCTATGGGGAATTTTCCAGAATTCCTGGGAATTCCCCATGGATTTCCCAGAATTCCGGGGGATTCCCCATAGATTTTCCAGAATTGCTGGGGATTCCCCATAGATTTCCCAGAATTTCCAGGCATTCTCCATGAATTTCCCGGAATACCTGGGGATTCCCCATAGATTTCCGAGAATTTCTGGGGATTCCCCATAGATTTCCGAGAATTTCTGGGAATTTCCCACAGATTTCCCAGAATTTCTAGGGATGCCCCATTGATTTCCCATAGATTTTCCGGGTTTTCCCACTATTCCCATAGATTTTTCGGGTTTTCCCCACTATTCCCATGGATTCCCCATAGATTTTTCGGGGATTCCCCACTGTTTCCACGTGTTCCCCACAGAATTCCCAGAATTCCTGGAAATTCCCCATAGATTTTCCAGAATTCCTGGAGATTCCTGATAGATTTCCTAGAATTTCTAGGAATTCTCCGTAGATTTCTCAGAATTCCTGGCGATTCCCATAGATTTCCCATAGATTTTTCGGGTTTTTCCCACTATTTCCATGGATTCTACATAGATTCTTCGGAGATTACCCACTGTTTCTACGTGTTCCCCATAGATTTCCCAGAATTCCCGAAAATTCCTGGAAATTCCTCATAGATTTCCCATAGATTTTTCAGAATTCCTGGGGATTTTCCATAAATTTCCTAGAATGCTAGGAATAGTGGGGAAAACCCGAAAAATCTATGGGGAATCCCCAGGTATTCCGAAAAATCTATGGAGAATGCCTAGAAATTCCGGGAAATCTGTGGGGAATGCCTAGAAATTCTGGGGAATCTATGGGGAATCCCCAGGAATTCTGGGAAATCTATGGGGAATCCCTAGGAATTCTGAGAAATCTATAAGGAATCCCCAGGAATTCACATGACTTAATCGAGGGGTTCAAGGTAGGGGAAGCGGGAGGAAAGCCGAGCGGAGCCGAGGTGGCCATGGAATTACCCAGAATTCCCTGCGATATTGACACGGCGGAGCGGAGCCGAGGTGGCGGGGAGGGGTTCACATGACTCTAAGCAAGGGCCCAAGGCGCGAAAGGGCCGGGGAGGGGTTTACATGACTCAATCCAAGGGCCCAGGGGGGGAAGAGGAAGCCGAGCGGAGCCGAGGTGGCCATGGAATATTACCCAGAATTCCCTGCAATAGTGACACGGCGGCGGCGGCGGCGAGATATCTTTATAATATAGAGAGATAAAAACAAACAAACAAGCAATTGATATCCTAATCCTGATGAGCATCCTTCGTGTTATTGAATCGTTAATAAAAAATAAATTAAAACTTGCCAGAAAAATGGCCAATTATACAGCGTCTGAGTATGTAGAAATGCTTATGCTTTATGGGTTTTGCGACCGAAATGCAAACGCAACTGTCCGCGAGTACATACACAGATTTCCAAATCGAAGACATCCAAGTCCGAAAGTGATTTTGAAATTGGTGAATCGAGCAACGTTTCAAGGTACCGTCTTACCGATAAAACAAGGTGTTGGAGGTGGAGCGCACCGAAATGCTAGAACCGTTCGTAATGAAGAAAGGGTATTACGAGCATTCAGATTGAATCCGGAAAGAAGCGTCCGAACCGTCGCTCAAATGTCCAACTTATCTTTCGGCACGGTACGGCGAATAGTACACGACGATGAGCAACATCCATTTCACTACACACCGGTGCAAGCTCTACAGGAAGGCGATCCTCCTCGCCGGCTTGCCTTCTGCCAATGGCTCATACAACAGGACGAGGTGGACCGGGACTTCACAAGGAAGATCTTGTACACAGACGAGTGCCACTTCACACGTGAAGGGGTCTTCAATTCGCATAATTATCATGAATGGGCCGATAAAAATGAAAATCCGCAGCTAAAAAGAGTCCACAGTTTTCAAGTACGCTGGAGCATAAATTTGTGGGCCGGTATTCGCGCAGACACTTTGGTAAATAAATCATATTGATTATTATCATTCAGCTATCCACAGACCAAACTGATTGAAATAATGACATCTTAGAACAAGTGGACATGGGTTCTTCAGTGGTGAATAGGTCAACTCTTGGGCCGGATAAAAAAGAATGTGATTTGATCTAAATTTACCAGCAGTTTGCTATTTCTCACTATACCCTGCACCGCTATCGCTTAACGCATAGACATTTTTTTTTCAACGTTTTTGGGTATTAGTATCGTCAAATCCGAACATTTCAATTCAATGTATTCATTTTATTTTGCATACGCAGGTCAGTCCGTATGTTCTGCCAGCTCGTTTGAATGGACGGGGCTATCGAAATTTCCTAGTCAACGATCTGCCAGAATTGCTGGAAGAGGTTCCGCTGGCAGAACGACGACAAATGTGGTATCAGCACGATGGTGCCCCACCACACACTGCTCGGGTGGTCCAAGAGGTTCTGAATAGAAAATTCGAAAACCGGTGGATCGGCCGTGGTGGCGTTGTCAATTGGCCTCCGAGATCGCCGGACCTGACGCCTCTAGATTTCTCACTATGGGGATTCATAAAAGAATACGTTTACCGTCACCCGATTCAATCGGAAGACGAATTGGACGGTAAGCTGCACGAGGCATTCGCAGCGGTAACGCCGGAAATGCTTGCCAATACGCAGGAGAACCTGATGGAGCGCGCGCGTGCGTGTGTTCGACAGTTCGGGGGTCACTTCGAACACCTTGCAAACTGGAGGGAATTCAATTAAAAAATAATAATATAATTTATATCATTATTATTTAAATTTATTATTATTTATAACATATTTTATAATGTTCTGTTAATGTTAACTTTAATGTGTGGAATAATATTATTACACACGAAATAAACAATGATTGTTCGTTTTCACCAAGTGTAAATCAGGGTACTTGTCTTCTTTTGCTTTCGTATGTTTACGCTGGTAGTCGAATTAAAAGCTGGTTCAACAGTAATTACAATTACGAGCGCCTCTGATAACAGTCCTTGAATAATGCTGATTGGAAATTTATGAATCACTCAGTAACGTTACATTATCAGCTCGGTAATATTCGCATTCTTCTTTTCAATTGCATTGCCTGTCGAGCTCAGCTACAAACAGCCGAACAGCCGCAGAGTAGACGTCGGCTCGTTGTTTTGTTCAGTTGGCGAGAACACGGTGGCCGGTAGGGCGTCGCGAGAACCGCTAAGGCATTTCTCTAGTACCTGCTCTCGTATTGGCTAAGTTTGAAACGGCTCCTATACAAGCACGGCTACACCCTCGACATTTAAGCATTGATAAGTTACGTCTTAGATTCTTACGAGGAATCCACTGGTATAAGGAAAGTACCGTGTTCTGGATCACCCTGTATAGATCTATCTATAAGCATATATGGTGTCAGATTCAATCATGCATGATCATACATGAGTCTATATATAATATGGTGGGCCGAAAAACCCTTGATGTCGAAAATTGAAAACGGCTAGTGTCGAAAAGTTTCCTTGGGATATGAAACGAAGGCTCCATTTTTTTGGGATTTTTATCTCGACTCCTTCCGCTCGACCAAGAGGCTTGAAGTTGCCAATATTCGAAAAAAATCTCGAAACACTATTAAAAAAAAACTACAACCCTTTTTATCGTGATACCCTCCTCTTTTCTCATCCGGGCTTGGGACCGGCAACGGCAGTTTTTTTTTTTTTTTTTTTTTTTTTTTTTTTTAATTTTTTTTTTTGTATTGGTCATTCTTTTTAATATCATAGTAATTAATGCAGATGTAATAGCTAATTGGGAGTTCTCCAAATTTCCGTGTCACACTCAAGCGGTTGAACGGATGATCAAGTTGGTGACGGAAGCATCAACAAAAGTATCTGGGCGGGACCAGCGTGATGTTACATTCGAGCTGCCCTTGAATCTCGAACAAGAATGCCGGTATTCGATAGTAAGAAAGATTCCTGAAGTAATTAGACGTCTAAATTACTATGATATTAAAAAGAATGACCAATACAAAAAAAAAAAATTAAAAAAATAAAAATAAAAAAAAAACTGCCGTTGCCGGTCCCAAGCCCGGATGAGAAAAGAGGAGGGTATCACGATACAATTGGTTGTAGTTTTTTTTCATAGTGTTTAGAGATTTTTTTCAAATATTGGCAACTTCAAGCCTTTTGGTCGAGCGGAAGGAGTCGAGATAAAAATCCCCAAAAAATGGAGCTGTTACGGGCACCCGAGCTGAAGGCTTCGGGTGTCAATGTTTTATAATAATTTTAAGAGAGCAACCTCCGAGCGGCTGAAGATTATTCTCGTGGGTTTGCTTGAATTAAGTCCTAAGGACACCTGTGATTGTGTGGATTGACTTAGTGAGACAAATGAGTATAAATATACGAATAGATATAGTTTTATTTGGAATAACAGGGAAAATCCCAATTAATACTAAGTAGATTATGAAATACACTAAACTATACTAGAGACTACGTGGATTAGTTATAAAGATATTATAAATAAATATCAAAGAAATAGATATTAGATAGAGATATAGTATTGGAATATAAAAGAAATGAATATAAGTAGAAATTGGATGATAGGTAGTAAATGTATAAGGAATATTATATGGATGGCAAAGAAGGAAATGAGTCTACCGAATTAACTCCGAGCGTCACTCGAGCCGACTCCAAGAACCCACCGACTCAAGACAGCTCGCGCTGGATTCGATAGGTGCAGCTTATGCCGGGTGTCTCAGCTAACGTCAGCTGTCGGGTTGACCTTCTGTTACTTCACGCCCTGGACTGCTTCACACCTTCGTCCTTCTGGCAGAGTCTTGTAGCCGGTTAGGTGCGGCTAGCGAGCGATGCTGGAGGGTGACCACTTTGTTCACTTTCGGTATTAAAAACGACTGACTAGCAATCACCTCGGTTTCGATAAAGAAACCTCGGGTTGCTCGACGGCGGGGTTTTCTGCAAGCCGCTGAATCGATGGTTTCGGGGGTCATTGCACCCCTGACTCGTTTCCTGCTCTGCATCCGATCGAGCGCGCGCGTGCAGGAATGCGCTGACTGCCCCTACTTGCAATAGCATTGAGTTTGGAAAATATGAAAAAAGGGGCCGTTCGTAACAGAGCCTTCGTTTCATATCCCAAGGAAACTTTTCGACACTAGCCGTTTTCAATTTTCGACATCACGGGTTTTTCGGCCCACACTAATATATAATCATGCATGATGAGGTCCACTTATGCATGGACCTATGCATGATCATTAGGGTGGTCCTTAGATGGGGTCAAAAAAAAAATTCATGTTGGATCCCCCCAAATCAGCTCCAAATAATTAAAAAAAAATTCCCCAATTTTTCCAGATTTTTATTTTATTCCCCTAGTCCCGCTGTTTTCATTCAAAGTTCAAAATACAATCCACGATACTTGAAGTTAAAATTTTCGCCGAAATATTTCTTTTCTTGAAAAAAAAAAAAAAAAAAAAAAAAAAAAAAATTAAAAACAAAATTGAAAAAAAAAATAAAAGATTTATAAATGGGGTATCCCAGGGGAATCGTGTGTTTTATTATTATTATGATTATTTTTTTTTTTTAATTTTTTTTTTTTTTTCAAAAAAAGAAATATTTCGGCGAAAATTTCAAAATTTCAAATTTTTATCTTTTTTCGATGGGTTTTTCGTCAAATCTGCACATTAGGTAAGACATTTCCAAAAAACTGCAGGTTAAACAACAAAATGTTTGATCGCCTTGCGGCACGTGTTCTTTTCATTAAAAAAAAAAAAAATTGCACGCATGTTTTTAGACAAAAAGAAAACTTTTCAGGGGGCGTCTGATGAAATTTAATTTTTAACGACCACCCTAATAATCATGCACGATCATAATTGAATCTATATATAATCATGCATGATTATGTATGAATCTATATATAGGATACGGGGGAGTGTCTCAGGCACTCTACACCGTGGGATATCGGTGGCGGAAGAGATTCCCGCCACCAAGAAGAATCTACAACCCGTGATCCTCCGATTTAGCGAGCTTCTAACATCGTGGGGAACTTCGAATTTCGCGCGTAGCGACAACAAGTCACCATATTTAGGGATCCTCCGGTCGATGCGAAAATCAATAATCTATCGCCTAATGAGGGCGCTTAGGTACCGGCGCCATGCGGTCTAATCACTCTGCGATAAACTAGCGTCCAAGACACTCGTGTGTTTTTCTCTTATTCATTTTCTGCGTAACGATAGACCGTTCGTACCTTCAAGCCCCGTGGGCAGTAATAATAAGCTAAATTTTTGAGTGTGTGTGTGTGGTGCATAAATACAACCTTCGAGGATCTGTGGCAATCCTCGAGGATGGATTTTGGTCGGGAGAAAATCCTTTTTCTCTGTTGGCTGGAAGACGGCAAGCGTTAGCTATTTTTACCCATGCTAATTTGAATCCGGCAACGGCCGTCAGCCATCTTACCTTGATACAGCCACGAGGCTAATTACTATTTTTTGGAATCGAATTAAGCCGATCTCCGACCGGTAGGCCGTCACCAGTGTCCCCATGTAATAGAGTTAATAGTTCGAGTATTTATTTTATAGAAAATTCGGGTACTTTATAATTGGTTCGAGTTCGTATCCTTCGTACACGAGTGCGACAAGGATAGATTTAGTCCGTCACCGTCGCGCTCTTTTCCTCCCGCGGGGAGAGACGAAGCCAGAGGCTTAGTCGAGTTTCTTTGTTTAGATTTCGTGTCTTGATTTGAGATTTCAGAATTATTATTGAAATTGAATATTTATCGCGCTAGGCGCAGAGTTAGGTTAAGTTAATTTTAATAATTTTTGTAAATAATAACTCTTTTGAGTAAGTTTTCTTTAACGGGAGGCTTCGCCTCTCGGAGGCGAGCTAGTCGACACACTAAAACGGCTAACGATCATTTAGGCGATTCTTTATTATTGTAAATTTGTTTGATTCGCGAGCCTTCCGATTCTATTCTGCTATTTTGTTATCTTATTTATTATTGCGAGCCTTAGGCTCTTTCATCGTTAGTTTTAAGGTTGTTAATTTTCCTCGTGGAAAGTATCTAGTATTTTAGCTAGTTTATTGTCCTACGAGGACCTAATTTGTCGAGTTATTTAATTTTGCTATATTTTCCATTGTTATTGCTGTCCTACGTGGAAGCTGTTAATTATTTATTGTTGTAAAACTCGTCAAACGTGGCCAGGTCGCCTTTACACGACCTGTAGCCGTTTTATACCTGAGAGGGAATACCTCCAGGTACACGCTTTGTTAATTTTTATATTTTTCTATTTTACTTGAATAAATTCTATTTTCTTTAATAAATTCAAATACATCGAGTCGTTAATCAACGCCCTGCTAATCCTTCAAAATGCCGACCCCTCTCCGCGGTACTGACGCTAGCCGGCGCTCAAGTACCTGTAGTTTGTATTTTATTCAGATTTTCAGAAAGTGGCGGTTATACGCCTGGCGCCCAGCATCTTGTATTAATTATTAATTTTGGCTAATTGTCGAGTGGATGGTTCTCGGAGCCTAGCTATCCGGTCTAATCCGAGGACTAATAAAAATCCACGTCACAGTATAAACGGGGCAGCGCTGAACTGACTTCAATGTATTTTACACACGTGATGATCAAACTCAGTCTTTTATGATAAAATAAAATTGTATGTACCCATGCTACAATTAACACTTTTTTCCGGGCTGGCGTAGACTACACGAGATATTTGATTCGACCAACAAATCTTGTTTCGAGAATCATACAATAGCTTATACTGACGTCAGAGTTTGCGCTACCCATGACCTGTCATTAGATTGTCCAATTGTGAAAGCTAACTTAAAGAAGGGTCGTATCCGTAAAGAAAAAAAATCTTGAAAAAAAAAAACACCCTACTGAGCACAGTGCACAAATGTGCAATTTTATCATGGTTCGCAAGTACTCAACTATCTGATTGTTTCATGCGCAAATTCTGTATTCAATAACTGTTTTGCGATACCAAATATACGCTGAAGATACTTCTAATATCTGCAATGCTGTATGATTGGTCATCATTTACTGAAAATGCGTGAAATTCGCTGCCGCAAATCTTGATGATCAATTCATCAATCGAAGTATAAAAATCGAGATCCGCGAATCGAGAACCTGTGACATGAATTCGGCACTTCCCATATTGATTGGGATCAATATTTTTGTGGCGTGGTTGGATTCGTTCCACTACCGATGGAAAGCGAGATATCGACAGAGTCAATCCCCATCCCGAATCTTTAGTCAATTTAGTCGGAACAGAGGACCTGGACTTCGAAAACTACGGAGTGGAAGACCTGGATACCGACAACTACGGAGCCAATGACCCAATTAAGATGTTCACACATGCATAATGATACAACGATAATAATGTGATAATTATGTCTATAATAGCTAGCAGTGTATTCAATCATCCACCAAACCTGTCTGCAACGACTGTTTTGCAATAATAGATTCTGAAAATACTAGTAAGATCTGCAATGCTGTGTCAATGTATTTCATGAAAAATTGAAGAGAAGAAAAAAATTAAAAATGAAAAAATATAGTACATTATGTCAGTAGGCCGATGACGGCCGATCTCGCCTTCGGCTCGGATTATAAACTCGAATTCGTCAGAAAATACTTTATGGGCCGCACAGTGTACTAATTCGACATTTTTTTTTTCAAAATCATAGAACTTTTGATAGAGTATACATAGAGAGATGGGACAAACGGCATTTTAAAGAGAAAGTAATTCCACATAGAGGAAAAATAGTCCGTCCAACCGCGAATGACCTTTTGACCTTGAAAAAAATGGTCAAAGTATCGATTTTTTAGTAAAATTTTGAGTTTCTATTTTTGTAACTATGTGAGGTTATAACAGTACGTTATCCGATTAACTATACCTAAGCTGCTGCAAAAGAAGAATCTAAAACCATTTTTTAAAATATTCCAACACCCTTCAGTGCTGGAAAAAAGAAGCCTAAAGTAAGGCTTCTGATAACAAGGACAACAAAATGAACTGGGAAAAGTTCTCCGACAAAACCAGGTGCTATATATGTTTTTTGGTGCGTTGATCACGAATTTGGGGTCCGTTTGTTTCAATTTTTTTTTTTCAAAATATTTCATCGAGTTTTATCGAAGTTAGAAGAGAAAAAAGTAGCTGGTAGAAAAAATTGCATTTATCATCCGAATTAAACTTTCCGAATTTTGGGCAACGTGTTAATGTTAAAATTAAGGGCTGAAATTTTAGGGGGATTTTTTTCTATTTATTTGCAAGCTATCTAGGGGGCGTCCCGATTTTTTTGCGAAATTCATCAAAATAAGGACCACCCTAATAAATGTATATATAAAAAAATGTCATGTACATATATTATATATATTATATTGTTACGAAGGTGTATTTTCCTCCTCCACTTGACATTAAATTTCCCTTATATTGCATTCAGTCTAGCAGTCATAAAGATAAATGAATACAAATAAAAGATGTATACAGATAGCTGATCAACGAATATTGTTGTAAATAACAGTCTTGTTTCAGACATTAAACGAAACTGACCCATTTTTCAATATAATCGATTTTCTTGATAATTATTTCTTGCATTTAGACTTGAATCTTCATTTCTCAACTCAGGGATCCTCATTGATTTGATTATAAAAACTCACGAAAGCTAATTTCGTATCATTGGTGTCGGAAGTGTGATTTTTGAGTTGAGATTTTTAGTGCCACAAGTCTGTCAATTTGAATTTTCAATTTCCTTTGCAATTGCTTGAAAAATGAGTCGCAATACTCGTAACGCTCGATCAACCCCTTTAAACGAACTCTCTGCACCTACCCCGGTCCAACCAGCTGAATCTCAGCTACCGCCTCTGCCTAATCCTATGGCCCAGATGGAGTCCGTCCTACAAATGGTCATGCTCGCTCAACAGCGACAGACCGAGCAGTTCATACAGGCACAACGGGAAGACCGGGAAGTATTTCTTCAAGCACAACGAGAAACACAGGAACGACAACTTCAAGTACAGCGAGAAGACCGGCAACGAGACCGGGAGACTTCTCTTTTACAGGTAGAACGACAACTTCAGGCTCACCGCGAAGAACGCGAGGTCCAGCAGACACAACTCCATCACATCTTGGAGGCCCAACGCAATTCACAACGAGAGGATCGTGACGCTCACCTTCTAGCATTTCAGAGAAGCCTAGAAACTCTGGTTCCCCGACTTCCCGATCGAATTTCCCCGATTCCTACTCCTCGAAGGTTATCTTTGGCGAGAGATGAGTTGTTACAGATTTTACCCGAACAAAGGTCTGTAAATATTCATGGAGGAAGAACTCCTCCTCCTGTTATTAATAGGCCAAGGACTGGTGAGTCGACTACGATCGAATCACCGGTTCAGTTGCCTCAGGTTGCTCGTGATCAGACTTCGACTAATAGAATGTGTGGGGATCATCTCTCGCGAGTTGAGTTCCCGAGTTCCTCACACAAAAGATCTAATGACGATAGGATTGACAATTTGTGTGAATTAATAAGCAATTTTGTACGAAAAGAGAATAGCGCCGGGAGTACCAATCAAAATATTGAATTAGAAAGACAGGTAGCAGTAGAAAGCCGAGTCGAGCCTGTCATAAATCCTTCCAAAGTAATCCGCGTTCCTACTTATGATGGTACCACCTCATGGGCCGAGTACGAGTGTCAATTTTTAATTGTAGCCGAAATAAATGGCTGGAATGTTTCAACTAAAGCTGGAAATTTAGCTGCCAGTTTGAGAGGTGCAGCATTGTCCGTTCTTACCTCCTTAGCTCGTGATGAATTGAAGGATTATGACAAGCTCAGCTCAGCGATCAGAGTTAAATATGGAAGTGAACATCTCCAGAAGTTGCATTTAACTCAGCTTGAGAATAGGAGACAGAATAGAGATGAGAGTCTTGCTACACTCGGTCATGACATCGAAAGGATGGCTCGAGTAGCTTTACCCGGTTGCGACGATCTAACAAGAGATCGATTAGCTTGTTCGCGATTTATTAACGCCATAAAAGATAGTGACTTGAAACATGCGCTGAGTTTAGCAGGACCCACAACATTGAGATAAGCAGTAATAAAGGGATTAGAAATAGAAGCTCTCGATAAAGAATATTTAGTAGGAGGAAAAGTTAGAAGGGTAGAAACAGAGAGGAATCCTTCAAGTAATCATGGAGATAATAGCAGTCGTCCTAAAGATACTCCCTGGCAACAGCGTAGGCAAGATAATAATAGACAGGAACGTCCTCCCAGAGAGGCAGGCTTTACCAGACCCCCATCAGTATGTCTGTGGTGTAACCAATCCGGACATATAGCTCAATATTGTTTTAAATTATTAGAAAAACAAAAAGGTTCGACTGAAGAGATTCGTGACTCCAGATCTAATCGACAAAATTCATAGAGGAAACCTAATACTTCCTCCGAATCTCAACCTTCTACTTCAAAAAAACTAGAGTCAGGTGGTTTGGTGGGGCTTAAATCATCTTTCCTTTCCTTTCATACAGAGTTCTAGAGAGTCCTTCCTGAATCTGGTTATCATAGATACTCTCTCTCCTGACGTTATGTTTATGGATTTTTGTTTGGTTAAAAGAACTGACTTGTTAGTTGGATCTAGAATCGATTAGTCTTGAGGTCGGAAGTAGAAGTTTTGGGTTAGGTTTTTATTCTGAACGCAGTCGCGTCATATCGATTAGACAACTATCGATCGTGCTACTAACTTTTGTTTACATTTGAATGATTTTATATAATTTATCATGACCTTTCTTTTTGTCCAAGGAATTTTTAGTCTTTTTCAGATTCCTTTGGTGTTCCTGAAGGGAAAATGATTTCCTGAAAGATCTTTCGGGACTTGACGAAAATTTTTGCCCCTTTTGATGAGATAAGATCGTTCCATTTTTATTCTTTAATTGTGATTTTATTTAGCTCCGTTTTTATTATTTGAAGGTCAAGAATTTATTATTTTGAGAAACTCATATTTGTTCTCCCAACTAGGTCGTTTAATACATTTTGAAGAGGTTTGAAGTCGGACCATTTATGGGAGACAACTCGGCTTATGGTGCATGCCTGTTGCTGTTCCTTCCCGATCCGCTCCTTCCCCTTTACAGTTCGCCGAACCTGACAATTGTTCCTTCTGATGCCTTTCCTGATGATGACAACATATTCCTAATATCAACGTCCTTGGATCCTGATCTTTCTTCCTTTCCTAAGCTTCCAGATTGAAGAGTGAATACTTTTTATAC
The DNA here is from genome assembly GCA_943736025.1 of Tenthredo mesomela. Classification (NCBI taxonomy): domain Eukaryota; kingdom Metazoa; phylum Arthropoda; class Insecta; order Hymenoptera; family Tenthredinidae; genus Tenthredo; species Tenthredo mesomela. The sequence goes on from OX031021.1 coordinate 18,401,159, forward strand.
TTCTCAATCACTCACTTTGATAAGTTTTAGTTCGACTATCTTCTCAAGGTTTTCTGTGGTTTCCCTTGAGATCATACGAGATTATTGAGACCAATGTCAGATAGTTTTCGGAAAGTTTTTAAATTTTTGAGCCACAGCTCCAACTTTCCCCTCGCACACTCACACACTGTAAATGAATGCTAGACTTTGATTGTGATTTCTTTACTTTTTGATTTGCTCGAGTCGGGACGACTCTTCTTCTGAAGGGGGAGTAGTGTTACGAAGGTGTATTTTCCTCCTCCACTTGACATTAAATTTCCCTTATATCGCATTCAGTCTAGCAGTCATAAAGATAAATGAATACAAATAAAAGATGTATACAGATAGCTGATCAACGAATATTGTTGTAAATAACAGTCTTGTTTCAGACATTAAACGAAACTGACCCATTTTTCAATATAATCGATTTTCTTGATAATTATTTCTTGCATTTAGACTTGAATCTTCATTTCTCAACTCAGGGATCCTCATTGATTTGATTATAAAAACTCACGAAAGCTAATTTCGTATCAATATATTATATATACGTATATAAAATTTTTCTTCACATGAACACCAATGGTTAAGTGAAGGTTTTCATTGTTATTGATATATGACTTGATCATCGTACGTAGTAGTTTTTACGTTAGCTAGTGACTTAATAATGCGGAGATCCACCTTACAAATATGATAGAAGTCACAAAAATCAGAAAATGCCATAATTTGCATTTTAATAGTCGATGTATTCTTATGAATGTCAAGTACATGATAAATAAGTAAAATACAAAAATAATGAAATAAGCGAAAAAGAAAAGCTTAAAAAAAAAAGCTCTAAATATTATTTTTTTATTTTTACTCATTTATGACGAATTCTTCCAGATCAGATGTGACTGTCTCTTGATTCTTGACCTTTTTTCGTTTTTCAATCAAAATCAGCGATATCAGTGGGTCGGATAAATATACTGCCCTTCTAAAAACATCATTCAATCGATTTTCTCTACTATTTTGGCGGGCATAGGAGGTCATATTTTTTCGATATAATTTATGCCACGATTTATTGGCATCTTCTGCATAATAAGCTACCGCAAGAGGCAATTGACGAGCAATGTCACATCCGTGTACGAGAAGCTTATGCATTGTTAGGCTCATTCGAGCATTTGGAAAAATTTCGAAGTACAAAATATATGTTAACCAGCAATATTGTTCAAATTCATCTACTTTTAGTTTTTGCTTGCTTTTAAAAACCGACAATATTTTCGCGCTTCGTTCAACAAATTCCGAATCAATTTCCAAAGCTTCAGCAAAAGCTTTCGGATCTGCAAAACATCTTCTAGCAACATTGCCTGTATTAGTTGTTCCATGGCCCTGTAGAACTTGATCAACTCTTACTCCTATTCTGTCATAGATTCTTTTCTGAACAATCGATTTCCGTACTTCAAATGCCTCTAAAATGAATAAACGATACGATTATAAACCAAATCCCATTGTAGTTATCAGTTCTAAATGCATCAAGTCCTGTTCTGCCCAGTCAGGAGATACCCTGATGCAAAATAGCTCAGCGGATTTGTTCGACGTATTTTGAAGAGAGACTACTACTTCAATCTCTTATGGGCCTTTTTTTTTTCTTTGGCATTTGTGGAAGACAATCAGCCATTTCACCAGAAACTCGTGGTTTTGTATTTGTGTCATTGCTATGGTTAAAATAGAAGATTTAAAAAAATAAAAAAAAAATAAATACAAGATTCATAATTTTATTTTTTTATTTTGATTTTCAATTTTTATCATAAGTGTTGTATTGTAACTATGTGGACAATTGTAATAACGTAGTCTCCGTCGATATATTTTCTTGTTATATTAGAAGCACAGAACAGGATAACTAAGCTTTCAAGGTGAGTTCCATTCATTCAACATAAGATTAGGGTGAGTTTCATTGTTCATTCAAGACAGGAATTTGTAGATAACATTTTTTTTTACGAAATACGATATTTTTCCAAGTAGTACAATATTTGTGAAGTATTCGATATTCCAAAATTAATAATGGATGTCACTTTTCATATAATTTCATGTCATAAAGACTTTTTATATATTTATATTTGAATATGAATATAAATAATATAGGGGAAGGTGGGGCAGAACGGACAGTGGGGCAGAACGGACACTAAATACAAAAAAAATAATTTTGTCGAAAATGATTTTTTATGACACGGCGACGTATTTTGGATCACAAATGACACAAAAAAGCAAAAAAAAAAAAAAAATTTTTTTTTTTTTTTTTTAAATAAATAAAAATAATTTTTCTTTTTTTTTTTTAAATAAATAAAAATAATTTTTTTTTTTTTTTTTTTCAATCAAAAAAAAAAATTGATTCACACGGCTTGATTGCCGTTCTTACCGCCTTATAATGAAAAGTTATCGGAATAAAATATAAAAGCGAGTATTAAAGGATGAAATCAAGTTATAACAAGTCTTCACTTTCATTTTTAAACAACTTTAATTTTAATTAACATTTAAACTGAATATTGTTAAAATCATGTCATTTCTGCACATTGGGCACCTATTCCGTTGTGCAGAAATCGCAGATGTAGTCTGAGGATTCATCATCCTCATCAGCTCCAGCACATGAACAATGGGACCAACCCTGGCAGGTGCTGCACTGAATCCAACTTTCGGTTGATTCTGAATATAGTTCCTTGCAGAATATGCATGGGGCATCTTCCAATTTATCTTTCGATTGTTGACTCTTTCCTTTCCCTTTACCTTTCCCCTTCCCCTTCCCATTTCCCGGGATTTTCGCCTGCATTTTTTCGGCCAATTGCTGTCGGTACGGTGATGCCGTTAAAACCGCAGTTCTTCCTCTGTTGCCATTTGATCTCCGCTTATATTTTTGTGCGGAAGGATGAGGAATTATCGCAGATGGAGACACCGAAAAAGCTGTTGTTTTTGATAGTTTCGCATGTTTTTTTTCAAGCAACAATTCATAGTCAGAGTAAGACGATGAAGAGAGTTGCGAGCCCTTCGACAGGAGCGACACTAAACTCGATTCTCTATTTCTTTTTCCAAGTCCCGAACAGCCTGGTTCAGAAAGTTTCTCTCGGTAATGTTCCATTTGTGTGAATGACGAGTGATGGTCATCATTAGTCATCGAGAGTTGACTAAGTTGTTGGCTTAATACGCGTTCAAGGTCATGACTTGCGGGTCTGACGATTGCCTCTTCCGTGTCAGTATCCACTGGTAAAGTAAGGACTGGCAACGGTGGTATTCCGGATTCCACTGGCATGTCCAATACCTCGTCTTCGTTGTCTGATGTCTGCCTCAACGCTTGATCCGTTACAACAGCTGGCGCAAAATCAGCGTCGGAGAAGATATTAGGGTTGAAAGGCATTATCCCCGTTTTTCGGAATCCATTCGTCGCATTAGAAGTTGTTGCTGAGCGAGTGTAGGCATTTCCGAATAACTCCGCTATTTGGAGAAGAGTTACAACCGCACCGGGATGTTCTTTCATCCACCGTTTTACCTCGTGACCGTAATTTATTGAGATAGGACGCATGACGGATACATCGAGCGGCTGCAGCCGATGAGTGCAGTGGGGCGGGAAGCACAGTAAAATTACGCCATTGCGGCGAGCGTAATCAATAAGATCCAAGTTTTTGGTGTGCGTAGAATGTCCATCCAGCAGCAGCAGCACGCGATTGCTCTTCGTTGCAGAAGAAAAAGTAACGAATCGCTTGAACCAATTTAGAAAAATATCGCTTTGCATCCAGCCTGAGGGATGACATTCTGCCCTGCTACCGGGTGGAGCGCCATTTAAGAACGCGTTGTTCATTTTCTTCCGTGGAAAGATGAATAAGGGTGGCATGAACGAGCCTGCTGCAGACATGCATAGTTCAACTGTAACCGTCTCTCCTCTCTCCGCTGATGTCACCGTTCCCACATTTTTTTTTCCCTTGGGAGCCACAATTTTCGGTTGATATTTCGGAACACATGAAAACCCAGTTTCATCGACATTCCATATTCGTTCGGCCGTTATTCGATACGTCGTGATGGTGGTTTCTAGCAGTTTGAAAAACTTGTTGACCGATACTCTGTTAAACCCCATGGCACGGGCAACCGAAGTAGCTTCGGGTTTTCTCAACGACAATTCCGGATGTCTCGAAATGAATCCGTGTAGCCAGTCTTTGCCGGCCATTCCATTAGAGAAACTGTGTTCAATTCCATTTCTTTCAGCGAGCTGAAAGGCGAGTCTTCGAAGCTCTTTTGTCGTTAATCCGTGAAGCCAGCTTTCCATTGACAATGCGTACGAGACTAACTGCTGTTCTTGTTTTACGCTGAACACTGTGTGGAAGCGTCCCATTTCTGTAATTGTAAATAATTAAGAAATTGAATGCGAATCGGGAACGGATTTCAAGGTTCAGTTATTTATAAAAAGCGATTCTGGAAAAGAGGTTATGGTTTCCTTCATTGAACATTATGGGTGGGTACAGAATAGATTTTTATTCTGTAACTTACTCCTTTCAGCAGCTGACACCAAATCCCTATCTTCCCTGAACTTCTTCACTCTGGCATATAGTGTAGCTCGTGGAACAGCGAATTGTTGCGAAGCTTGAAAACAATTCATTGCTCCATTGACCACAGATTTCACCGCGCTTGCCATAACAACGTCACTCCACGACTGTCGATTCGTCTTTCTCACGTAACGTCTCACCATGGTTTCTCTACTCTTGTAAATAAACAATAGGAGCGACTACTTCACTTGCACGAGAGCGTTAGCTAAGCCGTAAGCCACACGGTGACGCTCTGCATAAGCGGGGTGTTCAGGCGCTCATGGAAAGATGCCCACGAGTGGTTAAAAACATCGCTCGTCAATTTTTTTTTTTTTTTTAAGTTATGAAAAAGTGTTTGAAAAACATCTGATTCGATTCGAATAAAAAAAAAAAAAACTTGATGAACAATTTGACCTATTTTCCGCTTTTTTTTTTTTTTAATTTTTTTTTTTTTTTAAATTTTTTTTTTTTTTTTTTTAATTTTTTTTTTTTTATTTAAAAATTTTTTTTTTTTTTTGCTTTTTTGTGTCATTTGTGATCCAAAATACGTCGCCGTGTCATAAAAAATCATTTCCCACGAAATTGTATTTTTTTTTATTTAGTGTCCGTTCTGCCCCACCTTCCCCTACATGACATATTTATATTTATATTTTATTTATTTATTTATTTAGTATGAAACGGAACCCTTGCAATGACACAAATAAAAAACCACGTGGTCGTCCACGGAAAAAAAGTAAAAAGAGTGTTAATACTGGAAGGAAATGTGCACTTGTAGACAATGCGTCAGTGACTACCGAATATAGACGTGCCCATGAACTGCTAGCATCCAATCGGTACAATATTAATATGATAGAACTGGCTGCTAAGCTTGGAAAGAAAAAATTTGATGAATCTGAGAGTGAAAACACAGTTAATGCAAAAGAAACAGAGAAATATACTAGACATACACCTGAAACTGCTCTAGCTTTCTATTTAGAATATGATTATACTGCTAATAGCTACAAAGCTTTAGTCAGTGATGCAATGCAAAGAGATTGTCCTATATATCCTGCTTATGAAATTGTTTCTGGTGCAATGGCTGATTGTCTTCCACAAATGCCAAAGAAAAAAAAAGGCACAGAAGAAATCGAAGTATTAGTCTCTCTTCAAAATGTGTTAAACAAATCCGCTGAGCGATTATGCAGCAGCGTATCTCGTGACTGGGCAGAACAGGACTTGATGCATTTAGAACTGATAACTACAATAGGATTTGATAGTTCATCGGGTCATACAAATGTACAACAGAAATGTGCGGATCCTGCAAATGAAAATGCTAATCCTCTCCAGTCGCTTTTCGTAAGCAGTATGATCATTATAAGTCTGCGAAACCATGAAACTGGTGAATTTTTGTGGATTAATCCATTGCCACAAAGTGTCAGGTTTTGCCGCCCATTGCGAATAGCACTCGAAAAAGAAGACAATGATGCAACAATCCGAGAACATGAGCGTCTTCAAGGAGAAATTTCAAAACTTTGTCAACATAGGTTTAAATTGCCAAATGATAAGTCTATTAAAATCATATTTAAGGTTTATGAAACTCTATTTGATGGAAAATGCCTGAATGTCATTGTCAGAAATAAGGCGACTACTCGATGTCCAATATGTAAAGAATCCTCACATAACTTTGGCGAATTCGACCGAGATTTTTTTCCCGAAAATGAATCGCTAAAATACGGTTTATGATTATTGCACTGCGAGATTAAAGTGTTCGAGCATCTACTTCACATTTCATACCGAAGTACGATAGATTCATGGGATGTTAGGAAACATTTAAAAGGTATAAGTTATTCCTCACAATCTTTATTGTTTACTTATCTTTATATGTTTATTCATAATCATATCGTTCATTCATTTTAGAGGCATTTGAAGTACGGAAATCGATTGTTCAGAAAAGAATCTATGACAGAATAGGAGTAAGAGTTGATCAAGTTCTACAGGGCCATGGAACAACTAATACAGGCAATGTTGCTAGAAGATGTTTTGCAGATCCGAAAGCTTTTGCTGAAGCTTTGGAAATTGATTCGGAATTTGTTGAACGAAGCGCGAAAATATTGTCGGTTTTTAAAAGCAAGCAAAAACTAAAAGTAGATGAATTTGAACAATATTGCTGGTTAACATATATTTTGTACTTCGAAATTTTTCCAAATGCTCGAATGAGCCTAACAATGCATAAGCTTCTCGTACACGGATGTGACGTTGCTCGTCAATTGCCTCTTGCGGTAGCGTATTATGCAGAAGATGCCAATGAATCGTGGCATAAATTATATCGAAAAAATATGACCTCCCATGCCCGCCAAAATAGTAGAGAAAATCGATTGAATGATGTTTTTAGAAGGGCAGTATATTTATCCGACCCACTGATATCGCTGATTTTGATTGAAAAACGAAAAAAGGTCAAGAATCAAGAGACAGTCACATCTGATCTGGAAGAATTCGTCATAAATGAGTAAAAATAAAAAAATAATATTTAGAGCTTTTTTTTTTAAGCTTTTCTTTTTCGCTTATTTCATTATTTTTGTATTTTACTTATTTATCATGTACTTGACATTCATAAGAATACATCAACTATTAAAATGCAAATTATGGCATTTTCTGATTTTTGTGACTTCTATCATATTTGTAAGGTGGATCTCCGCATTATTAAGTCACTAGCTAACGTAAAAACTACTACGTACGATGATCAAGTCATATATCAATAACAATAAAAACCTTCACACAGGTATAACAGTATGCAAATTATGGCATTTTCTGATTTTTGTGACTTCTATCATATTTGTAAGGTGGATCTCCGCATTATTAAGTCACTAGCTAACGTAAAAACTACTACGTACGATGATCAAGTCATATATCAATAACAATAAAAACCGTCACACAGGTATAACAGTATACGACTTTGCCTTGCGGACACCAACGTACTAACACAAGATCATAATATCAACACATATATGGTACAATAACAGATGAGAAAAATTGCGGCGAACTGTGGGCGAGCTAGGTGGTCTCGGGTGTAAGTCCCCGGATAGGCGTCCGAAGATCCTGGGTTCGATTCCTGGGTTCGTCCGTTAATTTTTCTCATCGAAATAATCTTTCAATAAAAACCTTCACTTAACCATTGGTGTTCATGTGAAGAAAAATTTTATATACGTATATATAATATATAATGTATATAATATATGTACATGACATTTTTTTATATATATATTTATAGGTATATGGACGTACAATTTACCGCTCTTTCCAAATTTGCAGTAAAAAATTAAGGTTTCGTGTGAATAAAACATTTGACCTTCGAATGACTTCGAACCTGACGTGCAGGAGTCAAACGGACCCAAAATTCGTGATCAACGCACCAAAAAACATATATAGCACCTGGTTTTGTCGGAGAACTTTTCCCAGTGCATTTTGTTGTCCTTGTTATCAGAAGCCTTACTTTGGGCTTCTTTTTTCCAGCACTGAAGGGTGTTGGAATATTTTAAAAAATGGTTTTAGATTCTTCTTTTGCAGCAGCTTAGGTATAGTTAATCGGATAACGTACTGTTATAACCTCACATAGTTACAAAAATAGAAACACAGAATTTTACTAAAAAATCGATACTTTGACCATTTTTTTCAAGGTCAAAAAGTCATTCGCGGTTGGACGGACTATCTTTCCTCTATGTGGAATTACTTTCTCTTTAAAATGCCGTTTGTCCCATCTCTCTATGTATACTCTATCAAAAGTTCTACGATTTTGAAAAAAAAAATGTCGAATTAGTACACTGTCGGCCGTATGACGTATACATTTTATGTGTCTAGGCCAAAAACCGCGTTTGAACCGAGCAAAGCGAGGTTAGAATCGCAGTTTTTCGGGTCTAAACACGTAATAGTATATTATGTGGCATGCCCGTAAACCAAGTGTTTTTCGACGAGAATAATGATTTCAGGACGATTTCAGGACGAGCCGAAGGCGAGCTGTAAGCGAGTTCTGAAATCATTATTCGAGTCAAAAACGGTTTACGGGTGCGCCCCATACTGTATTTTTTTCGAAATAGGCATGAAAAGTCACTTTGACGCCTGTTGAGATTCACTAGACGAAGAGTGAGGTTATGGTGTGATCTGTCGCGCACTTCGAGCCGCGCATCGAAACTGCCATATAAAGACTTTATACGACAGCTTTGGAATGCGCACTTCGAACTGCGCATCCAGACTGCCGTATAAAGACTTTATATGGCAGTTCTGAAACCAACCGTATAAAGTGATACTTTGTGGATCGAAAACAGGCGTCAAAAAGTGACTTTTCAATGCCTATGCCGAAAAAAAAATAAAAAAAATTAAAAAATAAAAATAAAAAAATAGAATATAAAAATATAAAAATATAAAAAATCACCTTAGACCCCGCTAGTTTTCATTTTAAAAATACCCTACAAATAGATGTGGGATTTAGAGACCGGTCTGGATCATCCCGGGCATCCGGAACCACCCCCACAGCCACCCCCAATCTAGAATATTCTGAAGTCGACATAAGACCCCGCTAGTTTTCATTTTTAAAATACCGGTAGAATAGATGCGGAATTTAGAGACTGGTCAGGATCATCCCGGACCACCGAAACCCACCCCCACAGCCACCCCCGATCTAAAATATTCTGAAGTCGACATAAGACCCCACTAGTTTTCATTTCAAAAATACCCTTTGAAAAGATGCGGAATTTAGAGACCGGTCAGGATCATCCCGGACCACCGGAACCCACCCCCACAGCCACCCCCGATCTAGAATATTTTAAAGTCGACTGAGACCCCGCTAGTTTTCATTTAACGGAGAGTTCGATAATTCAGAAACTCTGGCATAGTCTTCCTGTGACCTCTACGCCCTTCAAAAAAAATCGTGATCAAAATCGAATTTCCGGAACCCACCTTTAACGATGGTAGTTTATATATTTTCCGCTAAAAAATGAATAACTAGCGAACAATGATGAAATAATTAATTGTCTTCTTCTTGTCGGCATATTCATCGTTGTTACATCTTTCAAAAAAAATCAAAAAAAAATTTTTTACGCTAGTTATGAATTATCGCATTTTACTGTGAAAGTAGCGCGCGGGCGGCTTTGACAATTAATATCTCGGGTCCTCTTCACCGTAGAGAGATGTTCAAAAACGCGTTTTAAAGGCGATAAAAGACATTTTCCGATAAAAATTTTCAACTTTTCGAAAAATATAATTTTGTTATTTTTATGAGCAATCAAAATTTTTATCGATTTATTTCTCAAACTTGATCCATTTTTAAAATTCTAAAAAAAATATGATCGCATTCCGTATTCAATTCCGAAGATGGAACATTTTTGCAATTGATGGAGCGATTTTTCTAAGTGTTTTTTTTTTACAATTATTTGTCCTGCGCTGCGTAAGGTTGCCTCGCCGCGCGCCTCGCTACTACCGCGTCATTCCATGTATGGAAAGCAGCGCGCCACGCCATTGGCCGAGCCCTGTACGACGCGGTAGTAGCGAGGCGCGTGGCGAGGCAATCTGACGCAGCGCCGGACAAATAATTGTAAAAAAAATACTTAGAAAAATCGCTCCATCAATTGCAAAAATGTTCCATCTTCGGAATTGAATACAGAATGCAATCATATTTTTTTTTAGAATTTTAAAAATGGATTAAGTTTGAGAAAAAAATCGATAAACATTTTGATTGCTCATAAAAATAACAAAATTATATTTTTCGAAAAGTTGAAAATTTTTATCGGAAAGTGTCTTTTATCGCCTTTAAAACGCGTTTTTGAACATCTCTCTACGGTGAAGGGGACCCGAGATATTAATTGTCAAAGCCGCCCGCGCGCTACTTTCACAGTAAAATGCGATAATTCATAACTAGCGTAAAATAGTATATTATGTGGCATGCCCGTAAACCAAGTGTTTTTCGGCGAGAATAATGATTTCAGGACGAGCTAAAGGCGAGCCGGAAGCGAGTTCTGAAATCATTATTCGAGTCAAAAACGGTTTACGGGTGCGCCCCATACTGTATTTTTTTCGAAATAGGCATGAAAAGTCACTTTGACGCCTGTTGAGATTGACTAGACGAAGATGGGGTTATGGTGCGATCTGTCGCGCACTTCGAGCCGCGCATCGAAACTGCCGTATAAAGACTTTATATGGCAGCTTTGGAATGCGCACTTCGAACTGCGCATCCAGACTGCCGTATAAAGACTTTATAGGGCAGTTCTGAAACCAACCGTATAAAGTGACACTTTGTGGATCGAAAACAGGCGTCAAAAAGTGACTTTTCAATGCCTATGCCGAAAAAAAAAATTTTTTTGACCAACAAAAAAATACGGGTCTACTTTTTTGACGTAGATTTTACGTAAAAAAAGTTTAAGTCGATTCAAAAAATACGAGGTCAGAAAACACCCAAAATTGGCCGATTTGAGGTGGAATTGCCCATATGCGAAGACCACTTTCTGGAGTCAGATCTTATCCGAAAATACGAGACTATTGTAAAAGATGGGACCATACATGAAATGAATAGAGAAAGGCCTCTTCTTAAAAAGACAGCAGTACCATGCTTTTTCATGACTGAGGAAAACACCATCCATATTGAGAAACGATCATCCACCAAAACTGCTGTTGTTATGCCTGATCCAGTACCTGATGAACGTATTGAAGAAGCTAAGACAGACAATTTGGTAGACTGGGATTTTGGAAGACTGAGTGAATCATATCGCAGCATCAAACTACCGAACAATGAATAGGCTGCAGCTGCGAATGAAAGATGCAAATTCATACAATTCACTTCGATTCAAGATAAAGATTCACAGAGAGGGCTCCGAATATATTCAGATATGAAGATGGAAATCTCACTGGATAGTCGGCCAGTCAATCTGCAGAACGTCCATCCCCCAAAAAGTGAAACTGATCTGGTAGAACTGTTGAACGTGGTCAGCAAATTGAAAGTGTGCAGGACTATGATTAAAAAAAAAAGGTTTCAAGAGGCACAGTGCTATAAATTACAAGAATGCCGTTCAGAAAACGTCAATATTTATAAATCTTCAATTGTATATTGTCACGTCCTAGCAAAGCCACTCCTTTCCCACGGCTCCTCATCATTCTCTGTATGCTTACCTAATTCGCACTTTTGCCTCCCCAACTTGGTTAGAACCAAGCATTCCTCATCATTCTATACTAATTTTACCATACTTCAAAGTCAACGCTCTAACCTTCTACTCATCTCTCTCCTTATTCTCCTACAAACTCTTCAATATCCTAAACTCGATCCCAACTTTAATATCGACATTATCAATAAAATTTCAAATGTTACTGTTAATCGAGAATCATCTTATCGTTATTACAACCCTCCTCTTATCATCTTAACAGTTGTACATATTAGTAAGTGAATGAATATAACATTTGTAATAAATAATCAATTTGTCAACTGACGCAATAAATATTAATCATGCTTCAAATTTTCTAGGAAAGAATGTAGATGCGAAGGATTAATGGAGGTAGCCAACGGTGTAAAAGGCAGACCAGAATCCTCATGTCACTCGTGTAAACCAGTACGCTGGATCCATTCTGGAGGTGTACAAAAACAAGATAAGAACCTAAAACGACAAAATAACCGGCTGAAGAACAAGGTACTGAAGTTAAAGGACTTAGTATTCTCTCTGAAAATAAGATGTGCTGCCCAAAACGAAGTAGATTTACTCAGAAAAATTGAAAAATTGCCACATGAACAAAGTGGATTTGTGAATGTTTATTAATGAGGATTAAGAGTCCTTCGCTTTATGAACACATCAGGAAAAATAACATCTTACCCCTACCGACAAAAGAGACATTAAACCAATACATATCAAATATGGATGTTGCAAACGGTTTTTCATCAAGTACGTTGCAGTGTTTGAAAACCAAGGCTTCTAGCATGAGTCCGAATGAAAGAAGAGGTATGTTAATGATCGACGAGATGCATTTACAAGAAAGAGTGTCGTTTGACTCTAAGAACTGTAAAATCATGGGATTTACGGATCTTGGAGAATTTACACCGGATCATCAGTTGGAGGTTCCTGGCGACCACGCTCTCGTGTTCATGTTCCAGCCATTACAAGGACCGTGGGTTCAGGCACTGGGTTCTTTTTTAGCCAGAGGATGTACGCTTGAGATAATTCTGCATCAGCTCGTCCTGCAATGTGTGCTAGCTCTTGAGCAGAGCGGCTTCTACGTAGATGTTGTGACAACAGATGGTGCATCATGGAATAGAACCATGTGGAGCAAATTCGGGATCTCTGCGAAAAGACCATCCTGTCTCCATCCACAAGACGAAGAGCGACGTCTTTGGTTCTGCTCAGACTTTCCTCACTTGGTAAAATGTATACGGAATCGCTTTGTATCATCGATGATTATGTTAACTCCTGATGGGACTATCGATATCAAGCATTGGGAATATGTAATTAATATGGATGATCCTAAAGCTTCTACTTTGAAAGTGTGTTCTAAGTTAACGTCTGCCCATTTGAATCCCAAAAGTATCAAAAAATGAAAGTGGCTTGGGCTTTCCAGATATTTAGTGCCTCAGCAGCAGTCGGCATGGAAATATATGCTGAAAGCAACAATAAATCAGAAGAGATAGAACCAAGTATTCAGTTTACTAAACGAATGAATACGCTCATTGACATACTGAATAGTGGGTCCGAACTTACTGCATTGAGAACAGAATCTCAGGTGAAGTTCTTGGAAGATTTTCCAACATACCTCGACGATTGGGAGCGTCTTTGTATCGTGGATAAAAAGTCGTTCCTTACACCACTAACAGCATTAGGTCTGCGGGTAACGATACAATCCACCATAGAATTACACAACTTCCTCGTCACAAAATGCGACTACAAATATCTTATGACCTACCGCATTCAACAAGATGCCTTAGAGAGATTTTTTGGAATGATTCGGAGCGCTGGAGGCTGCAATACTGATCCAGATCCTATACTCTTCGCGCAAACTTTTCGGTTACTGAGTGTCTATTCACTAGTCAAACCCCCGCGTGGACCAAGCATTGGAAAGGGCGACATATTGAAGTCGATGCTTGAGGCTAAAGATCTAAAGCATAGTGAGCCACGCCCGGACATTCTGGAAAACTTGGATGCAATGTTTGATGCGGGGGACCACTTACATGAAATGGACTATGTGGATGACGCAGCGGACTTATTTCTTGATGGGAACCAGAACGAGTTGTCCACGACAACAGATGTTCGTGTAAAATCATACATAGCGGGATATGTTGTACGAAAAATTAAGAAAATGACAAGCTGCGAGGCTTGCATTGCATTAATAATTGCGCCTGAACCAACTCTTGACAGAGGTGAAATGATTGTTTTAAAAAGCCGAGGCGGTTTGATATTGCCTTCAAATAAATTATTTCAGCTGATATCCGCTGTCGAAGACGTAATCACCGAAGTTTTACAAACAACACCGTTAAATAATGACACGTTATTCATTATAGTTAATTCTCTACCAGAGAAACACCTGCAGACTGTCGAATGCGACAAGTGCGATCAAGCCTTAAGGTAGTTGTTGCGTCAAAAAAGACTAGTTTTTTATAAATTTATTACGGCATAGTCGCCACATTGAGTATTCATCGAATTATTATATTCGTAAACTGATGATTTCCCTGAAATGTCCAGAAACAAAATAATACCCAAATTATGAACAAATGGCTAGATATCGATTTTTCATTTTTAACTGCTTCAAAATCAAGAAAAATCTAGTAGATTGGTTCGATCACAGTCTACGATGGCTTATTTTCTTCAGGAAAATATTCTCTATAAACCGACCATACACTTTTTTTTTATCATGTTGGTGACGGTGAATATTTAATTTTACAAGATTGCACTATATCGATTTTAATCAACAAATAACCACATTGAATTGCCGATTGACAGAGAAAATAATATGACGTGGTGAATTTGTGGAAAATAGTTTCCTGAAGAAAATAAGCCATCGTAGACTGTGATCGAACCAATCTACTAGATTTTTTTCGATTTTGAAGCAATTAAAAATGAAAAATCGATATCTAGCCGATCTCCACGATCTCCGTATCACGGAAGTGGTCCGAGTTTCTGCGCTAATCGAGCTATAGTAACTGTCATATGACTATAGCGAAATGAATGATATCATACGATGCACCTTTAGTGGCGCTAAATAAAAGCCTTGGTCACCATGGCAACTACGGGTTAAGCATTGTATGTTTCGTGTTTGTCGCTACCGGTAGAGGCGCATCGTATGATATCGTTCATTTCGCTATAGTCATACGAAAGTTACTATAGCTCCATTAGCGCAATAAACGGGGCCGTTTTTCTGAGGATGGGAGGACTCAGTTCGTTCTCCTAACATCTAGACCGAGGGGCTATTCACATTCGAATCGAGTGACACCATGATTACAAAAATGTAGTGTACATGAGACTACACTACTGACTACGCCGACTATACGACTAAAATGACTACAACTACCTCCAATGATGACTACATGATTACAAATGATTACAAATTAACCCAATGACTTCAATTTGATTACAATGATTTCATTGATTACATTGCGACTACGGATTGACTACAGTCGCAAGTGACACCATGAATACGGCTGTGAATAGCCCCTCGATCTAGACTCCATAGTCGCGTCCTAACGAGTTTTTATTTTTCATTTGATCGACGTGTCTATTTTTTTATTTGTATTTTCTTTGAATAAAATTCGGAGATTAAATTATCTTAAAATTTCGGAGCTGATCGCGAATGTATGGCTAACCATTATTATTATTACTATTATTTTATTTTTATTTTTTTTTCTTTTTTACACTTAGAAAAAAAAATTTCAATGAAGAAAAAAAAAAAAAAAATTACATTTAATAATATATTATTATATTATTATTATTATCATTATATTTATTAATATATTATATTATATTATTATTAGAGGATTGGACTTCCGGAAAGTGTCATAGACTGAACAGTCGGTTAGCATGCGCGCGGAAATCGTCGAAAATAGAGAAAAAGTGAACAGGAGTGGAGGCAGGGTGAAGTATACAAAGCAGAGAGAAACCTGAGAGAGCCCACGGAGCTAAAAGCCTGGGACAGACTAGTGGAGCTTGGTTCCGTGGGTCCCGTGTGTTCGTTCCATGAACTAAATTCTCGGCGGGTAAATGATAGATGCAGGTAATACTATGCAGATTGCCGATGCTGCTCCTCCACCACACTCTGTTTTGTTTACTTACAAATATATATTGGGAATAACTCTTGATTGAAGAGACTGCATCATGAGATAAATAATATTTATAATCATATTATCACCAGAGAGTTATAACTGCATTCTGAAATAAATATTTACTCGATGTTACCGATTTCGCTATAATTTATAATTTTTTTTACGGGTTCTATGGAACAAATAAATGCATCAAACAGTTTTTTTTTTTTTTTTTTTTTTTTTCGGCCCTTATTTTCCAAGTTACACGGGGGTGAATTTCAGGAAAAATAGCCAAAAATCGAAAACATACTCCCCTTCAAACGGTCATATCTTTGATTGTATTTAACCTAGAGACTTCGTCCTTGAACCATTTCGAAGCTATTGAATGACACTATCATAATATAGTACTTTTCGATACTAGGGCGAAAGTGTTGATTCTCGGACGAGTGTGAAGTTTTTCGCCCGAGCGAAGCGAGAGTGATAATCACACGAGTCGAGAATCATCTTTCGCACGTGTATCGAACTTCATTTTTCAACACAACACGTGTTAAGTTGAATTTTATGCACGCGAAGCGTGCGCAAAATCGAACTTTGCGCACGTCGTGTGGAAATATTTATTTAATTCTACGGTAACGAACAATGCTATTTGTTATTAACAAATATATTATTCAAACGTGATTTTCTAAGCAAGGGCCACGCGATAAAATTCTGAAAAATATGAGTGTATTCCTTGATCAATAAAAAATAAAAAAATAAAAATTGTTTGACGCATTTATTTGTTCCATAGAACCCGTAAAAAAAATTATAAATTATAGCGAAATCGGTAACATCGAGTAAATATTTATTTCAGAATGCAGTTATAACTCTCTGGTTATAATATGATTATAAATATTATTTATTTCATGATGCAGTCTCTTCAATCAAGAGTTATTCCCAATACATATTTGTAAGTAAACAAAACAGAGTGTGGTGGAGGAGCAGCATCGGCAATCTGCATAGTATTATCTGCATCTATCATTTACCCGCCGAGAATTTGGTTCACAGAACGAACACACAGGACCCACGGAACCAAGCTCCACTAGTCTGTCCCAGGCTTGTGGCTCCGTGGGCTCTCTCAGGTTTCTCTCTGTACAAAGTGCGCGAAGTGGTAAGGTGGAGGGTGCAGTGAGAGAGTGGGAAAAAGGAAAATAAACTATAGAAAACACGAGAAACCACGTGACAGGAGCCAACTGTGCGAAGCGAGCCTGCGTCGCCTGCGTCGCGAACGGTAAGGCGAGTCCGCAAGTAGGTGAAGCGGCAACGTGAAGGCGCACGTGCGACGCACGCAGATAGTGACGTCACGGCGAGAGCGCCACGGTCAGCAGGAAGAGACACGCATGGAAGAAGAGAAGGAGGAGTGGGGAACGCCGATAGGAGGGAAATCCGAAAAGAAAAAAGAGAGGGCGGGAAGGCCACAGAAAGCGGAAACGTGGGCGAGAAACAAATTAGCATCTGACGGCTCTTTATTAAAGTGCTGGAAAAGGAAAGAGTTGAATACATCAAACACAACGGAAGACGAGGCAGAAGAAGAGGAAAGCGAAAGCAAAAAGAAGGCAGGAGGAAAAACGTACAAAAAGTACAATTGAATGATTAGAACACCAGATAGAAAAGGGAACGCAGGAACAATGGGGGACCCCCACGAAGCACACGAAGAGGAAGAAAAAATGGAAGGAGATGGTAACGACCAAACAGATGCGATGTGGATGAAGCAAACGCTCTGCGAAATAATGAGCGAGATGACAAACATGAACAAAGAGATGAAAAAAATGAGAGAGGAAGCGGAAGAAGGAAGAAGAAGCGAGAAGAAGGAGAGAGAAACGCTAAGAAAAGAGATAGACGAGGTGAGAAAGAGGGAAGAAGAGGAAAGATGCAGGATATCAGAACAAATAAGCAGACGAGGCAGAAAGACGCGCGATAGAAGCAGAAAAGGAGAAGAAAAAAGCAGATGAGGAGAAAGAAAGGGCAAAAAAGCAGGAAGATTTCGAGAGAAAGTTAGAGCTAGACAGAAGAGAGGGAAACAGAAGACTCAAAGAAATTGAAAACGAGCTGGAGAGAAGAGACAAATACGAAAGAAGAAACAACATCATAATAAAGGGCCTGGTAGCAGAAGAGGGAGTGGAAAAAGAAGAAACGGCGATTAAGACGATCGAGAAAATAACAGGCACAACTATAGCCATTGCAGAAATACTAGAGGCAGGAAGAGACAAAAACGCGCTATCGGTAAAGCTCAGAAACTGGGAAGACAAGAGAAAGATAATGAGCATGAAGGGCAAGCTAAAAGGCACACAAACGGTAATTTAGGAGGACCTGACCAGGAAAGAGAGAGAGGTGCAAGACAAGATATGGAAGAGGGCAAAAGAAGAGAAAAGTAGAGGACATAACGTAAGAGTAGGATACAGGAAACTGCAAGTAGGCAACAGATCCTGGGAGTGGGACGAAGAAGGAGAGTTCCTGAGAGAAAAAAGAGAAACCCCAGGAAAAGAAGAAGGAGGAGCAAGAGGCAGAGGAGGGGGAACAAGAGGAGGCAGAGGAAGAGAATAGGAAATAGTCAAGGACAAAAGCGAAAAAACAAATGAAAATGACAGAGGAAGAAGGTCAGAGAAAGAAGAAATAAAAATAACATTCTGGAACGTAGCTGGCATAAAGAACAAACCCAATGACTTCTGGAGAAAGATAGAAGACTGGGACATTATAGGAATGGTGGAAACATGGACAGAAGAAAAAGACTGGGAAAAAATAAGCCGTAAACTGCCGAAATGATACTCGTGGATACACCTCCCAGCAGTCAGAAAGCACCGAAAGGGAAGAGCAGCTGGGGGTACGATCACGAGAGTGAGCAACAGACTAAAAGAGGTGACACTACAAGAGGAAAAACCACACCACGAAGGGCTACAATGGAGAAGGATAGAGTGGGATGAAAGAATGTGGAGAATAGCGACGATATACGTAAGAGACAATGAAGAAGAGATAAGAAAAGAGATGGAAATGACACTGAGAAGTGAATGGAAAGAGGCGATAATTGTAGGCGGGGACCTAAACGCGCGCACGGCGGAAGAAGGAGCCGGCAGAATAAGTAGAACGGGGACGGAAGAAAAGAGAAACTCGAAAGACAAGACGATAAACAAGGAAGGGAAAAGATGGGTACAATGGATAGAAGACTGGGGCCTAGATATCCTGAACGGCACGACGGAAGGAGACGAAGAAGGAGAATATACATACGTGGGACCCAGAGGAGCGACGGTAATAGACTACGGAATAGTGAACAGAGAAGCGAAAGCCCGGGTAGAGAAATTTGAAGTACTAAGCGGTGTTGAATCAGACCACATGCCCATAAAAATCACATTAAGAGGGAACAAAGAAAGAGAAGAGACAGAGAGGGAAAATACAGAAGAAAGAACGAGATACACGTGGGAAAGAGAGGACATCCAAAGATACAGAGAGATGACCGACAACTTGGAGATAGAAGGAAACACGGTAGAAGAGAAGCTACAAAATTTGAAAGAGAAAATGAAAGAAGCAATGACGGAGAGGAAAAGAAAGAGCAACAAAGACAGAGAAAGCGAAAAATGGTGGGATGAAGAATGCTGGAAGAAAAAGAAAGAGGCAAAAAGAGCACTTAGAGAATGGAGAAAAGGGAACAAAAACAAGCAGGAGTACCTAAAGAAACGAGCCGAATGCAGGGAAACATGCAGCAGGAAGAAAGTAGAAGAGAACGAGAGATACCTAGAAGAAATAAAGACACTCAAGAGAGAAGGAGATATATGGAAAATAACGAACAGAGAGAAAAAGAAGAACACGAATAGGGGAGAGTATAAAAGAAGGAGAATGGCTAACACACTTTAAAGAAACGCTAGGAGGAAGCGAGGAAGAAAAAGAAGAAGAAGACCCGAACAATCCCGAGGAAAGAGAAGGAAACGCACACGTCATAGAAGAAATAAAGACAGGCGAGCTGGAAAAAGCAATAAAGAGAATGAAAAAATAAAAAGCCCCGGGAGGAGATGGGATCCAGAACGAGGCATGGATCTACGCAGGAATGAAGGTGAGAGAAAGCCTAAGGCAGATAATGAACGATATCTGGAAAGGAGTGGGGATGCCAAGGGCATGGAACACCGGAGTGGTGGTACCGATCCATAAGAAGGGGGGCAGAGAAGAGGTAAAGAACTACAGAGGGATCACACTGATGGACATAGGGTACAAAATATACGCAGAGATACTCAGAGAGAGACTAGAGAAAGAACTGGAGGAAAGCAAGTACATACCTGACAACCAAACGGGATTCAGAAGAGGAAGAGAGTAGATAGGCAAGGGGGGTTCTGGACCAATCTAGGTCACAAATTTTGGTCCAGAAACCCCCTGTGTTCTGATTGGTCAAGCCCCCTCCCACTTGCTGCAAAGACGTCCCCCTAAGACGTCCCCCTAACGGTACTCGGTAATTTCGCAATTTTAATGGGTTCTTTCACCCGGTAAGTACCGCCTCCCTAGCGGTAATCGATGATTTTCGCGAAAACGGGGGATCTAACAAGGACGTCCCCCTAACGGTAGTCGGTAATTTCGCAACTTGAATGGGTTCTTTCACCCCGCAAGTACCGCCTCCCTAACGGTAATCGATGATTTTCGCGAAAACGGGGGATCTAACAAGGACGTCCCCCCTAACGGTAGTCGATAATTTCGCAATTTTAATGGGTTCTTTGACCCCGCAAGTACCGCCTCCCTAACGGTAATCGATGATTTTCGCGAAAACGGGCGGGATCTACCGCGCACGGGTGCCGATCACTCGTGTCCGAATTTATGAAATCTGAATTTGTGCGACCTGATTTCTGAATTTCTGCGGCCTGACTTCTGAATTCTGAAATGACGCAAGCGCCCCCCCCGGTCGATGCGTCGTCATCAAGATCTACTTTTTTACGGTCGATGCGTAATCGTCGATACCTGCTTTACCTCCGCGCGCGCTCTTACCGGCCGTCGAGTGAACATAACCTTTCTAGCCGATACCGACGAGGTTTTATTATTTTTTTCTATAGTTCGAACGTTCGATTGCTTTTGGATATGTATTGATGGTCCTGAAAAGGACCGATTTTTTTGGTGGCCCTGAAAAGGACCGATTTTGATGGCTCTGAAAAGGGCCGATTTTAGAAGATTACTGCTTGGCTGATTACTGCTTCTTCTTCCTCTTCTTCTGTGGAGGTTTTGGTGCCAACGCACTAACGGCAACAGCTTCTATTGCATCGGCTGACAATGCAGCAGCGGCAGCAGCAGCAGCAGCTTCTAGAAAAATAAAATCAATGTTATATAATTAATAGAATGAAAAAAATTAAACTGCACAGAGTAGGTAAAATTTAGTGTGTGCTAATTGGTTGAGAGCTCTTACCTTGATCATTACCCTCCTCATTGAGCACCATATCAATTACACCAGCCAACTCGGCTGAGACTTCTTCTGCTTCCGTATTATCTTCTAGAAACATAAAATAAATGATATTCATTTAATAGAATAAACAAAAAAAAAAAATACTTTTAAATTACACGGAGTAGGTAAATTTGAGTGTATGCTAATTAGTTGAGAGCTCTTACCTTGGTTATCCAACACCCCGACTATAACCCCCTCCAAATCGACGGATTTAGGATTCGGTTCACCAACTTTGCGTTTTAAATGCCCCGTTTCGTCGTAATGATGATCCCGCTCGGCAGTTAGATAAGATTTTAACGATACGTGGCAACCACCGCATTTCTGCCAATTGATCTTTAATAATGCGATACCGCATTTTTCGCAAAAATTAATCAGCGGTAACCGCTCAATCGGCAGAATGCTATGCTCCGATTCTATGGTCCACGGTCCGGGCAACTTTACCACACAGCCCTCGCAGTAAACCCCCGAATTTGGGATGTTCGCCCGTAACTGGAGGGCTGTGTAGCACCGTGCATGGGTGTTGAAGACCGCGAGCAACGCAGCCCTTCGCGTTGTCCACTTTTTCTCGAGGGGTATCGCCCACCCCTCTATCACCGTTATTAACTGCTTGGTTAACGGTGTCAGAAAGATATTTGGAAGTGCTGTAATAAATCAGAAAAATCAAAAACCTGAATAACGCGAAAGAACTATTTTTTCAATAAATCACAAATATTCACACAATGATACTCACACATTTTCTCTCTACGAATCTTTGCACAATTTTTTGAAAAAGTTTAAACGAGTCAGTCTATCGATGTTGCACTCTCAAAGTCTAAGCTGCGAATGAGTTCGGTGCGTAACCCTTCGTTAGTATAAGATCTCCTAAAACTAATGTACAGCGATAAAAATTCAATACCTCGAAGTCATCATCAGTTCAAACCCATGATGCCGGAACGAAAATTTGTTTTCCAAGCCTCAGTGTTATTGTAAACATATTGAATGTCAAAATAGCGTCCAACTAAGCTAGCGTCCAAACTAAACTATCACAACGGTTAAGGAGTCAGATAAGCTACGGAAAGGAATAAAAATAATTCATGTGTATGAAATGGATATGTACGAAGACTGTAAAAAAATTTTTGTTGCAGTGAATTCTTTTTATTATTCTTCAAATCGGATAACACACAAAATTACAGAAAGCATAAATTTATTGAATCATTTGACATTGTGAGCAGTCTCCGATCATGGGGGGAGGTTCATCGAATTCTCCTCTCTGCGATCCGTAATGTGTTTGACATCTCCGACAGTTTGCGATATCTACATCCTTCTTCATAGCCTCCGATAGTTTGTCCCACACCTCATCGATGATACTCGAGCCGTAAATAAGAATGAAATCTTTGGTCAAATAGGCGATGTCTTCGGCCTTCATTCGTTTCAAACCCCCTACTTGAATGGATATGAGCAATGATTTATAAAGACACGGTTTGCACTCCTTCAAATACCAAGTTTTCAATCGCTGAACGTTTTCGAAGGCGCACTGATATCCGGGAAGGTGTCCGTGCTTATCCTCGTGCCAATGAATCACCTCGTAGTCTCGCAGCCGTTGAAAACTTGGACATTCCAATTCTTCTAAATCGATCACAGGCTTGGACTCATCGTTGATGATTTTTTTAATCCACTCTTTCTTCTCCTTCCCCTTAACGTAGATATAACTTGCATGCTCGACAACTTTTCGTACAACTTCCTGTACCTCGTCGTATGATATATTGCCAGCGTTCCATGGTATTCCATGATAATTTCGCATCAACCATGCATTGACAGCTCTACATTTGACGGATAAGATTTTCCAAGCACACGGCGGTTTGAAGAGAATGCGTGCCAGACCTTGCTTGCCCGTCTCATCCGCTTGAATGGTAATTACACCGAGCTCTTTCGGTACGAATTCGTTGATAGGATGTCGGAAACCTTGTACATCCAATATCATCTCCATTGTAACAATTTTTATTTTCTAGAATGGCACGATGCGGATTTCAGAAGAGTCAAGCGTAAACTAATTTGAAAAAATGCTCAAACCTCACTTTTTATATCGTACATCCCCCTCTTAACAACTACTGTACACATAGCTGGAACTGTGAAAGGGATATTGTGTTGTAAAATAAACATAATTTTTTTTCTTCTAGTGATTACCTATATTTTATAATATTTTTTTAATCATAGTAAAGTACAGTTTCATAAGAATAGGTGTAAGTACAGTTATTGTAAATTATGGATTTGTAGAATCATAAATGTAGGATAACACAGTTTTTATGTTAATTTCTGAACACCACCGCTGATCGGGTTGTACTCAATGATACGATCGTGTAAAATCACACAATAGACTGAAGTTTGCGGTGGAAAAGGATACGATGACTCGAATTCAAGACGAATGTCCACGGGTCCGGATTTCAGAGAATCGTTTTGCTTCGAACAATCGATAACGATGAGCGGTGCGTATTTCAGAAATTCGTTCTTACTCAATAACGGTTCGGAATCTTTAACGTAGTAGGATGTCTGGAAGTTTGCATACATATCGTAGAGCAAAGCATACTGGTTGCGAGTAACATCGAGATTTAGGTTTCCGTAAGGATAACTCTGCGAGTTGAGAAAAAGCTTCACATCTCGGATGCTGCAGTGATCGAAATGACTTGCGTTCCTAGTTGCATTATTTTTTCGATCCGTCTGAAAGCCTACTACAACGTATCGGGGTTTTTCCAGCTGAGTGGAGGTTTTCACGACCCAGACATGCTTCGAGGTAGCGGGTAGTAGTGGATACTCGTATAATTCCCACGAGCGGTAACTGATAGGAATGGGTGTATCTTTGGCAATATAGTTCAGCAACTGTATTTTTCGCTGATCGGAGACCTTGATGTACGGAATCATCCACTCGAGTTTGAGTAGTGAAATTTTAAACTGTTCCACAGTACCATCGGCAGTTGTCTGTATAATTGCATTCGTGTCGGTGTTTGTCCTTGTAAGAATCAACTCGTGCTTGGCATTGACGATGATTCGACGGTAGTCCTCAGCGAAACCCAGTAACCAACTCAGCGGTATGGAGATATCGAAGTAACCGTTCTCATCAACTATTTCATTTTCGTTGTCGATCCAACCGGCGTTCTCTTGTAGATACCTTTGACTAGGACTTTGTGATATATAATTCTTCATGAGGGTTGTGATACCGACGTTCTTATTTCGATCGATCTCAACAGCATTCAACTCGTAGCGTATATCCTCAAACAGATGACAGATGGAATTGTTGACTAACTTTGTGGCAGTGACCGGAGTTCGTCCATCAGCCTTGGTCAATCTGCCGTATACGTGCAGCGAGCTCCTACTCGGTAATAGACACAAATCTTGATGTTGAACGGCGATCCGAATTTCATCGTTGTTATCAAAACTCGTTGATGCGAAGGGTTGATGCGCGTGAGTCTCGTAGTGCGCGACGGACTCGTCAAAGACAATTGGTCTTTGTATCTTTAGGATCTCCTCCATGGTACAAAGCAGACGATAGCGATACAGCAGAATTGTATTCTTACTTTCCGGAAAATCCTCTTCCACGAACTCTGAGCCCCAGACTCTTCAGGAACTTGATGTTTTGACGTCTGAGCTCTCCGGAGGGTGTGCGACGACTGCTCACCCCCCGACATGTCGGCTCTATTTTATAACTCCGTCCGACTTTAGTTTCAAAAACGATACCCATTACGATTTCACGTGCAGTCTTATCGTTACCACTTCACCTTGGAAATTAACCAATCTTCCGTCTTGATCGACTAGTCTGAGCTGAAGATGATCTATTGCTTGAACGGTGATCGGGAGGTAAATGACGTTCGATGGTACTTCTATGATCTTATATCCAGGTGGGACGACGGGGAAAAATTCGTGAATGGTGTGCACTCGTTGTCCGTTGAGGTACGCACCCGTAGTGACGTTGCACTCGACTCGTAGGGAGTTAACCTTGAGAATAGCCACAGGCAAGTCAGATGTGTGTGTAACATCTGCTTCAAGGGTGCGTGGAGTGAAGCCCAACAGTCGACCGATAGAGTCGGAGGGATTAAAATTTATCTTACGATTGCACTTGATTTCGCTACACAGCGTATTGTTGTTTGCTCGCAGATTGATGGAGACGTTACGATCTGCTAATACTTTTTGCACATAACTCTCGATATCCTCAATTTCGTAGCTTCCGGTGGGTATGGTTATGACTTCACTCCCGTCGATGTGAAGCTTGTTGTTACCCTCATCGATGTTGGGAATCGAGTTAAAGGTTAGCAACTCGACAAGTCCTAACGTGTAATTTTTGAACGGTGATAGCTCGATGGGTGGGAAATAATAGGCTTCTAGTACGGATGACGTACCCGATAATGTTAGCGTAAAAGAATCACCCATGATGATCCGCGCTCAACTGATGTTTTGCGTGAAGGGGGAAAGCGTTTTATAGCAGTCCGCCGAGGAATTTGAGGCACAGATGTCCGCACACCACCGTATCATAGTCTTGATATTTTTTATGATTATACATTACAATGCTACCACCACCGAGGTATGCCATTAGATCTTTGGGTGGTTGTAAATCACCAAAGCTGTCAAAGTAAATGACTTTGTTGTTTTTCTTTCTGTACGCAACCCAGTGTGTACCAGGACCTTCTTTATTATCAAGATTAACTATGGCAGCTTCGTACTTCCTGGGCCCACCTCTCGGCATTTCATTTCTCATGTACACTCCGCGAAACCCAGGAATTTTCATAATCTTAGCGTACTTCAGGAGATCGAAATCGGTGAGTGCTCGGTGTGGTAGCCTTACGTGTTTTTTGAATTCAACTGAAGACCTAAACCTTTTTTATAGGGTTTCAGATACAACCCCTTTCCCAAAGCGATCGCCTCCATAGTCTCGTTGTGACGTTGTCGCTCGTGTAATTCGCGTTTTGCTGCGTTTGCCTCGTTCACCACTTTTGCAATACCAGCTGCCCCACCGGCTAGAGCTCCGGTAGCACTCAACCCCGCGAATAGAGGTATGAGAAAGGGTAAGAAACCTCCAATTTTGGCCGGTATGGGGAGGATGCGTGGAGTTTGCACCTTGTTCCTACCACCCGCATTTTTTACAGCTTCGCGTGCCCCTTTGAGAGCCGCCTTGACGGGGCTGGCACTGTTCGATCCCATGGAAGCTCTTGCCGCCTTTACTATTTGTTTCAATGAGATTTTTTTCTTGTCGCAAGTTTTTTTCTTCCGTATACCCATACCTAACTTCCTTTTCGCTTTCATGGCGTTGGCTACACCCCAGGCGGCTGCCTTTTCCGTAACGCTCGCGTCTTTGGCGAGAACGCGGTGCCAGGCCTTCTCCGCGAGTACTTTGTCCGCCTCGTGTCGAGCAGCAAGATTATCCCGATCTTTGGAGTAGGCGATGTCGTGTTCCTTGCACGCAGCGTCGAGAGGATTGATGCCCGGATCACCGCGTGCGAGTCGCGACTTCAGTTTTGTTCCAGGACCGCAGTACTGGTAGCCCGGTATATGCAATTCAATGGGAAGTTTGTTGATGATTTTGTTGAGAAGACCTTTCCCCCTTGGTCGCTTGCGTTCTCCGTCACGTTTATGTACGATCATGGTTCCAGCACAACTGACTCAAATCCAATAAATAGCGAGCATTTATAGCTTCGGAGGCAGTCAAGATACGTCCGCGGAAAGCGGTCATTGGTTGCACCTCTCACGTTGGTCGGCCATCATGAAGTTCAAAGAGCAAAGTACCAAATTACCAGTAATCAATTTCGACAAACTGACACAAACAAATGTGAAGGAGCGGGGGAAACGTCACGGTCCGCTACTACCGAATAGCGTGCGGGCAGTGATTTGCGGACCGTCCAATTGCGGCAAGACCAATACCCTCTTATCGCTGATCACACATCCGAATGGTCTAAAATTTGCAAATATCTACGCTTATTCAAAATCGCTCAACCAGCCCAAGTACCAGTTTCTCAAAAAGCTCATCGATTCGGTCAAGGGTGTTGGATTTTTCCCGTTCAGCGAACACGAGCAAGTGATCAGACCGGAAGACGCGCGGCCGAACTCTCTCATGATTTTCGATGACGTGGCCTGCGAAAAACAGGATAACATCAGAGCCTTCTTTTGTATGGGAAGACACAACGCGGTCGACTGTTTCTATCTTTGTCAGACTTATGCTCGCATTCCCAAACACCTTGTACGTGACAATGCTAATATGCTAATACTTTTCCGACAAGATGAAATGAATTTGAAACATATATACGATGATCACGTCAATACGGATATGTCCTTTGCACAGTTCAGAGACCTGTGCTCAGCCTGTTGGAGCGATAATAAACATGGTTTCGTGATGATCGATAAAGATAGCGATCTCAACGGGGGTAGGTATCGCAAGGGTTTTGACTGCTTCGTAACCATAAATATGAGGAAAGTGTTGTGACGACAGCAGTTATATGTCAAACTCAGAAGCATCAACATGCAGAGTGCTGATTTGCATCAACAGAAAGATGCGTTGCAGCAAATTGCAAAAGCGAGCGATGCTATTCGCCGCAAGCATAAAATGCTGAAGATGGGTCGGGATACCAGCGAAAAGGCTATGATTGAAGTTTTCAAACCTGTAACAGCACCTCTTCAGCAGCTGGTGAATCAGTCGCTGAAACAGGAGACTATCAAGAGTGAAATTCAAGAGACGCCTACGAAACGGGAATTCCCGCAAAGGACCGCGCGGGAGTCGGCTGAGTCTTTTGTAACGGCTGACGAAGAATCCTCCGACGAGAATGAACCTGTTACCCCCTTGGAGCGTGAATCTTCCACCGTTGGTAATGATTTACCTCAAACGTATCTTCGAATGTTCGAAACAAACGAAGCGAAAGCCTTGGATACTTCGTACGGTGTTCGTAAATTGAAGAATAACGTTTTAAAGATTGGCGACTCTGAATTGACTTTTGACAACGATATCATTCGTATTGGAAGCACGAATTATCAAAAAACACCAGGCTTACTCGAACTACTGTTCAAAAAGTCACCCAGTGACACCATAGTGAACCAGGCTGATTTGGAGAATTACAACAAAATCGTGTTCAACACAAACGCGCATCGAAAGTATTATCGTAGTGATACGGCTGTTCGTTCTGAAAATAGCGATAAATTCAGAAAAATTATCTCTAAAATTCCCACCTCTGTGAGAGAGAAGAAGGGTGAAGCCTTACCGCGCTTCAAAATTGCCGGAGGCAAGAAGAGTCGAATGGATTACGTGTATTGGGACGATCCCAATGAGCTAGTCGAACGACTTCGATTGCTCTACGCATCCCAGGCGGCCGGTAACACGAGCCACTCCAATGAAATTATTTCCATCATTGAGGAGTTGCGTGAGGCTAGAATTATATATTAGACTCTTTAAACAATTGGCAGAGCTCAGTTATAAAATGAGCGTTGACGTGTTTGGTAGACAATTGACGAGGACGAAGAGTCTGTCGGGAAGCCGCGGTCCTCCCGGTTATGGTTTCAAAATAACCCTCGACGGACAGTACGATATGGATAACAAGAGATTGAGCAACCTCGCGGATCCTGTGGAACAAAATGATGCAGCCTCCATGAGAGTGGTGCAAAGCGCTGTACGGCAAGAAGCTCAACTCTCAGGTAGGAGGATCGAATCTCTGGAAAACCTTGTCACTCGCCATTCTCAACTCATTTCACAACTGGAAGAGAAGCTGATAACATCGGAGAAAATCAACGATAGTGAAAACAATTTCATGATAAGAAGCCTGGAATCGAGCGTGAACGCAACTCTGAAACGTCTCGAAGCGGACAACAAAACCGGACAAGACTTGGCAGTTCATAATTCTAGAATAATAGTGCGATTGGACGAGCGTTTGACCAGACTGGAGGATGGAAGACAAAAAGCTGACGTTGGTGGAGGAACTTCATAGACCCGCACGAAGAAACTATCCGCGTCGCCGCGTCATTATGCGAGGAGTGGATGAGACCTGGCAGGCTGATCTAGTGGATATGATTGCTTATGCGAAATATAACAATGACTACAAATACCTACTGACGATCATAGATATTTTTTCAAAATTTGCCTGGGCAGTGCCAATTAAGACCAAGAGTGGAAAGGATGTGACAAATGCTATGAACTCTGTTTTCAAGAAGGGTCGCGTACCGAAAAAATTGCACGTTGATCGCGGTAAAGAATTTTATAACACCGAGTTCAAGACTCTCCTACAAGGATACGGTATTACGCTATATTCAACCTTCAGCAACCTGAAAGCATCGATTTGCGAGCGTTTCAATCGTACGCTGAAAAGTAACATGTGGAAGCGTTTTTCTCTCCGAGGAAATTACAAGTGGATAGATATTGTACCGGATCTGATGCTGACTTACAACAACACCAAGCACCGTACAATTGGAATCAAACCGAGTGAGGTTACAGCTCAAAACGAAAAGACCCTCTTGCGCAACGTATACGGAAAATTTCAAGTTAATCAAACACGGAAAAAGAAGTTCAATCTCGGTGATAAAGTTCGGGTTAGTAGAAATAAACATACGTTTGACAAAGGTTACACGCCCAACTGGACAACTGAAATATTTACTATAAGTAAGATAGTGAATACCGATCCTGTCACATACAAACTCGTCGACTATCAGGATCAACCGATCGAAGGCGGCTTCTACGAAGAGGAACTCTCCAAAGTCAAACACCCTGATGTTTACCTGGTGGAGAAAGTGCTGCGGAAGCGTGGCAGTAAACTGTTTGTAAAATGGTTAGGTTTTGATAATTCACACAACAGCTGGATAAATAAAGCGGATATGTAATTTTTTTATTCAATAAAGATACATAAATATGCAATACATGTTGAGTTTATTCATTTACGGTAACCCCACGGTACGGTATCGGTAGTGTTGGGGAGAATAACCCTCTTATCATCGCACCAACTGAGTGCTATTTTCTTTTGTAATATGGTATGAACCTCATGTTTCTTACTCCTAATCAGGTACTGAGGTTTAACTAAAATTTGATGTTGCATGAGACACTTTTTGTAATCATCGAACATGATTGTTCTCAACGTCGCCGCCTTGATACCTTTTGCTCGCTTTTGCTCTTTATCCTCCTCAAAAATTTTAAAAGTATACAATTTCGCTCGTAATCCTACAAATTCTTTCATAATCTTACCGTTACATTCATCCTTCATTAAACCTACCACCTTCTTGTTCGTTAATGGGATACCATAGATATTATCGAGCGGGTAATCGGATGTATCGAATTTATGTAAATCACGTTTGATGTATTCGTATATGTCGGGAACAGTGAAGTGATACAGAAGACTATCTGTATCCGTGTACAATAACTTTGATCGATCAGCAAAGGTACGTTTCACATAGTTGTAATGAAAATCGTAGATGAAGATCTTAGATAGATCGAGGATGGAAAATCCAGCGTAAATGGGTTTATTAAAGTGTATTTTAACTCTACTAAGCTCGATAATTACTATGTCATCATCAAATATGGTACAGCTATGAAAATTCGGTTTTGCGATGAGTGCTTTCGCTCCGTACCTCCCCTCCCACTGTGTTACTAATCTAACATCTTTTTGCTTTCTTACGTTCTCCATAGTCTTACCGAATACCGCGTTATTCATCAATTTAAAGAAATTCTTTTCAAACTCGTTATTGGACTTTTTTCTCAATTCAGTGTTCAGATCTATGTACGGTTTCAACCATGGAGATTGTTCAAATTTTAAGACTCTATGAATTTTCGATAACTTCATTCCCAAGCCTAAGTATTGTTTCAAATTCTGGTAGTGAACAACGTATTTATTTTTCGGAAAAAGAGTAGTCATTAATTTAGAATTTTTACTGCGCGAGGGTGTATAGTGTTCGGGACAAAGAGGTAGATCCTTGTGTGTTTCGTGAAGTTCCAAAGGATACTCCAAGTCCACCTCAAGAATGTATCCGACAGGTGAATCATCGGGAATATTACAAACATCAATCGACTCGTATTCCCACTGGAAAGATCCACGAGGCAGGTACTGACTCATCGCTCCACCATACAAATTGTTTACATCGAAGTACATGAGGTAGGATTCCTCTTTGCTGGAATCAAAGTCCTTACCCATATATCTATTATTACTCTCAGCGTGCCGGTTCGAGCACTGAGCTACACCACCTCGAATCCCTTTTTGAATAAACAAAAGCATCTCCACATCGGTGAGGAGTTCTAGCTCAACACCCGTAGACTTGAGCATCGCGTCGAAGGCGAGTCCAGGAGCGGTGTAATAGTGCAGAGGATCCAGGCTATACGTAGAATGACAGTTACGACGAAAATTTTCAAAAATATCCGCTAGAAGTAGAACATCCGTTTTCAAATATAAATCAGAGTATTCACCCAGCGTATTGATATTAAACGTGTCCCAGACTTTTATTGCATGTCGATAATTCAGTTCCGAGACGTTAGTGTCATTCAATTTTGAATAGAATTTTTCAATTGGTGGTAATTTTTTCTCATCAAGCTTTGCCCAACTATCTACATATTCGTAGGGAAATACCCCCTTTCTCGTAAGTAATTCGAATTCCTCTGCGCTATTACACAACCTTCGTACAATCGTTTTATCATTGTTATTCAAATACGATGCCAGTTTGTCTAAACTACTTGCCATAAACCTACACGAATCGATAAATCGTAGACTTACATTTGTATCTTCAATCTTTTTTGTAAAGGAAATGTACCGTTCTTTGTTGACCGGGAGAAGACTCAATTCACCGTCGAACAGTCTAGCCAAAGCTTTGATTAAGAAGTGTGAATCATAGCCGGACAGATTGTGAAAAACTACTGGAATAATATGCGATGATTTATAATTCAAATTACAGCCCGGATGCGCTACACCGCGGTACTTGCCTGTGAAATGACAATGATCGCGATGTTTCTCATCCGTTGGAGTGAATGGTTTCTCACAAATATGACATATTTTAGTATTATTCAAATCTTGTATTTCCTCACTAGTGAGTTGCATCGGCACGTTTCTTTTTAGATAAAAATTTGTTAATTCTGCCAGTTTTTGTAATTCACTGACGAACCATTGGATGCAATCGGGATCACGTTTGATTTCAAATTTTGAGAGAGAATCGTCGAAGGTACAGTGTAGATAATACGCGGTACTATGTGGAATATGCTTTTCGTACAAGGTTTCATTTTCCGTCGGCTCAAGGATACACTCTATATCAGCGTATACGACGAACGGTACAAACTCCTTATATCTATAATTTCTAAAACTTAAGATCTTATCTTTTTCTTTCGGTAATATCATCTTACACTTGTTTATATTTTCACAATCTTTTTTATGTCTTTCGTATGAGGCTTGAACTTGGAAATGACATAGACATCTGTCACACAGATATTTCGCGCTTTTATGCTTCGACAGTTGTGAACTTAACAATCTAGATAGATTTTTGATCCAAGCAAAGTGGAAAACGAGCTGATCATTGATTTCTATGCAACTATCTATAGCAATAAGGTGGATCGTAGGTTTAACTGACTTATTTTTACTCAAATACAGGGGTACTATTTCACTAGGTAATCTCGATTCGGTTTCTACACCGTACACGTTAATTGTTAGACAATTGATTTGTTCAAATTTCGAAATATCTTTGAGAGTTATAGGAAACTTGATACCCTCACAGTTGAATATCGTGCTGTGATGGGGATAAGAACTTGTTCGATCAACATGATTATCTGTGGGATAGAGAGCTGCAGCGATAGCCCACAGAAAGCAGAATTCGTCGCTGTTCTTGACGTTCACCACAGCCTTCTTCTTCTGTATATCCGGAGGTAGATCCACGTAGGTAGATAAACCTCCACGTAGCGGTTCGTACCGATTGATATTAATCATTAGGTTAACAATTTCAATTAATGTCCAACCCGAGTCCTGCTCTTGAAAATCCTCAACTTTCACCAGGAGACGATCGATCAAATTCTCATCGAACCATCTCTTAATATTCGTGGCTGGAAGGATAACTTCATTTTTTGTGTTGAAAAATTTCATCTCTTCGACGGTTTCAGAGTTTTTCAGAATGGAAAACTTACAAGCCAGTATACCGTTCACTTTCAGATTACCTCGTTGCTGTAGAGAATTCTTTAATCGTATGACAGCTAAGGTTTTTGAATCCTGCAAAAAAGATCTCAGATCTTTGTGACGTAGATTTATAACAACACCAGTGCGTATTCGACCTTTAAATACAGATTCCAAGTCCCTCCACTGAACTCTATCTTTTATCCTTCTCCGCGATGTTCCGATACCTTGGCCACTTCGTTGTTTATCTTTGAATTTTTCACCGAACGATTTGAGTATGGATACTGTTGTAACGATTCTGTGTCTTTCTCCAACAGAAAGAGTAACTGTTCGCAAGATTTTATTCAAGAGTCTGATATTACGATTACACAAATTTTTCCATCGCTCGATTTGATGAGATGACGCACCGTCCAACAGTTTATAAGCACTTTCTATAATTTTGATTAACTTCAAGCACGTTTCAGCATCCATTTCTGAGTCTACAACTCACTTCAGGGTACACAGATGAAATTTTTTAAATTTAATATCAATTGTTGAACACCCTGACTTTCAGAAAAATCGGTATAGTAAAATATTTATTAATGATTTACAAATAAAGAAATTCACACTTGTTATATTGCCCACCGAGGTACCGTAAGCGTAGACGACCCTCCGCAGCAGCAGTTTTATGAAATTCCAACTGAGCCTCGTCATTGTTAAATAGCTCTGATACTCTGGATGGTAGAAACATCATAAAACTATCCTCCATCTCTGCCATGACTTTAGGGCCAAATCTGGTGTCAACAGATTTGAACGATGAAACTTTATAATCTTTCCCAACCTCCAGCTCTGATATTTTCTTCGTAGGTAAGAAGTCATCCATGCGGCAAACGTTGTTTATTTTTTCAGAAGCCATTTTTGAAAATAAAATTCAAGATATACACCAGTTTTTCAATAGTGTACACCTTCTTGCACGACTAAAATTCGAATGACTGAAAATCGGTATGAATACACCATTTTATAGGGAAGCGAATTTAAAATGTGTGCGTACGTGCTCCTCTATTCCTGGAAAAGCTTATTATGCGAACGACTTATTTCGAAAGTTTCTTCCGCCCTACATTCGTTCTTTACGTGGTAATTAAAATAGTGAATTCAGTTTATGTAGATTTCAATACCGTTAGTAATACCTAATATGTAGGTACTATATCGTTAACATTCGTATATCTCTATAGAATTTAACGTTCAGCCACTCATAAAAATCACTGTGGTTCGCTCAAGATAACGCGAGCTCGTGTTGTTTAGAATATTCGAGTGTTATATATATATATATACACAGCTTGGCATACGCTTATTTTCTTCCTAGATCATCTAACTGTAAGCTATCGGTAACGTTCCACTTGAGTGTATATGAGATGGGTACCCCAAAGTAAGTATATGTGATGAATACTTCGAAGTAAGTACATACATATATATATATATATTTTTTTTTGTTGTTGTGTACGACTTTGGAATTACGCACACTACCGAAGGGTTGCATACAGGTCTCATTCGCAACGTAAACGTCATACAGGCAAGTTGAAATAGAATACAGTTAGTTTTCAGATTGAAAAAAAGTATCATGAATTTACATGTTTTTAGTGGTTCGGTGGATTACAGTGATTTTTAATTTTATTGAATTCTGATTTTAGCGCCAACGAATCGTTTGAGAAAAAGAGGTTTCGGAGAGAAAAAAGAAAAATTTAAATCAAATTGAAAAAGTAAGTATTTTGTTTTCGAACTTATTTCGTATTATGCTCATCGTTATAGTTTTTCGGTCATCATAATTTAATTATCATGCGATAGAACATCAACTCATCTATCCAACATTCTTCGATTACCATAGTTTTGAAAAATAATATCATTATTACCCTTACAGACATGGTTCTTATTATACATATAATACCATTAGAGGTCCTAGCGCATGTAGATCTACGAGATTTGTGGATCTACGAGTTGGTGGCGGACGGTCACCTCCTCCAACATCATGCATATATCCGCCTCTGGATTGTGGAGAATGAAGATGCAGGATATGAAAGCGCTGAGGAGGAGGAGGAGGGACCGTCCGACGCCGACATGGATCGCGCGATGGGGTGGTTTTTGGGGATAGGCGTGGAGGATGATGGCTACGAATCCTCGTGATACTTGGTAAGTTAGTATAATTTCGATTACATACCGTTCAGTTATTGATATTAGAAACGTCGTTCAGTTGATGATATTAGAATACCTGTGTGTTTCAGAGAGGATTCGGAAAGAGGAAGAAGAGGCAGTAATCTTCTAAAATCGACCCTTTTCTCAGGACCACCAAAAAAAATCGGTCCTTTTCAGGACCATCAATACATATCCAAAAGCAATCGAACGTTCGAACTATAGAAAAAATAATAAAACCTCGGCTAGAAAGGTTATGTTCACTCGACGGCCGGTAAGAGCGCGCGCGGAGGTAAAGCAGGTATCGACGATTACGCATCGACCGTAAAAAAGTAGATCTTGATGACGACGCATCGACCGGGGGGGCGCTTGCGTCATTTCAGAATTCAGAAGTCAGGCCGCAGAAATTCAGAAATCAGGTCGCACAAATTCAGATTTCATAAATTCGGACACGAGTGATCGGCACCCGTGCGCGGTAGATCCCGCCCGTTTTCGCGAAAATCATCGATTACCGTTAGGGAGGCGGTACTTGCGGGGTCAAAGAACCCATTAAAATTGCGAAATTATCGACTACCGTTAGGGGGGACGTCCTTGTTAGATCCCCCGTTTTCGCGAAAATCATCGATTACCGTTAGGGAGGCGGTACTTGCGGGGTGAAAGAACCCATTCAAGTTGCGAAATTACCGACTACCGTTAGGGGGACGTCCTTGTTAGATCCCCCGTTTTCGCGAAAATCATCGATTACCGCTAGGGAGGCGGTACTTACCGGGTGAAAGAACCCATTAAAATTGCGAAATTACCGAGTACCGTTAGGGGGACGTCTTAGGGGGACGTCTTTGCAGCAAGTGGGAGGGGGCTTGACCAATCAGAACACAGGGGGTTTCTGGACCAAAATTTGTGACCTAGATTGGTCCAGAACCCCCCTTGCCTATCTACTGAAGAGGCACAATAGACAACATATACGTCCTCAAACACGCGATAGGAAGAAGACTAGCCAAGAAGAAGAAAATGGTCGTAATGTTCCTGGACCTGAAGGCCGCGTTCGACCTAATCAACAGAAAGGAGCTAGGCAGAATGCTGGAAAAGGCAAAGGTCAGTAAGAACCTGAGAGAAAGAATAGGGGAAATATACAAAGAGACATGGAGTGAGGTAAGAGTGGGTAACAAAACATGCGGAAACTTCAGCACTACAAAAGGAGTAAGACAGGGATGCCCCCTAAGTTTCACACTATTCAACCTGTATACAGCAGACCTAGAAGAAGTAATGAGGAAAGGTCAGGACGGAGGGACGGTAATAGGAAACAGAAAGATATGGACCCTGGCGTACGCCGACGACATCGTGCTCATAGCGGAAGACGAGGAAGGCATGAAGGAAATGATGAAGAGAATGGAGAGATATCTAAATAGAAAGAAGCTGATTCTAAGCGAAGATAATAAGATTCAGAAGAGGCGGAGGGAAGGAGAAGAAAATAGACTGGAGGTGGAGAGGAACAGAGATCGAGGAAGTGAAGAAAATAAAATACCTAGGCTACACGCTACAGAAAAACAACGGAGACGAAGAACAAATAAGAGAACAAGTGAGGAAGGCAAGAAAAGCGATGGTGACGGTCTGGGGAATTGGAGAAAGAAGATTTGGAGAAGACATAGACAGAAGAATGAAGCTATTCGACGCACTGATCAAGAGCATAGTGATGTACGGGGCGGAAATCTGGGGGTGGGAAGAAAGAAAGGAGGTAGAAAGACTACAAGACAAATACATCAGATGGACGCTGGGACTTGACTGGAGGACACCGGCATACATAGTCAGAGAGGAAGCCAAAAGAGATAAGATGAAGAGAGCGGCCGGGAAAAGGGCTATCAGATACGAAGAAAAAACAATGAGATTAAGATGGAATGTTGAATTAACCTATATACCTGATGCATAACCATAACATATAAGATTAACTCTAGAATTACTACTTAACCGGCAAAAGCCCAAAGACTTTAGTTTTAATATATTATTTACAAACTTTGTTCTTTTTCACAGACTACACATGTGCATATTTATCAGTATTCTCTAGATTCTAAGTAAAAGGAGGATTCCTTATGTATGAAATTTCCATACCAGTATCATTGCCTAAAACCTGATCTAATGATCATCCTTCTGACCGTTGTCAGATAATATAATTTAAGTATATAACTAATTTACATCATAAAATACTTTACACTTTAGAAGTCTAATGATAACGCCTTAACTAGAATTAAGATCATCTCTCGAGTTAACGTCTTATACAAAACCACTAAACCAATTATGATTTTCTTTTCTTTTACCGAGATGGCTACTCCAAAAACATTAATATTGATTTCCTTATCAGTTTGTGTACGAAGTTAACTCTATATCTCATTAGCTAAAAACTAAGTTCTACATCGAACTCTAACTTAAGGACTCCCATGAGTCGGCAGTCGCCACTATAAATTTTGATTGTAACCTTCGGCTAGTGGGGGGAAATGTGACATAGTATCACCGTAGGACCCGCCATGCGGTTAAAATTCAAATCGTAAGGCCACTGCCGCCTCAACAAATAGCTTGATTGGCAGCGCCAACCCCGGTGAGACACCAAGGCTGCCGCTGTGAAGAAGCAGTGGAGAACGAAACCCTGTACAAGACACATGTGCTTCGTTTGGCTAATCGCCTATATTATTCTTTATATCCACTCACATATTCAGTCATACGAGTACCAATTGTGTAGTTCAAAGTTGGTAGTGAAGCGGAAGCAAATAAATAAGTGTTTATAGATATCTCAGCTAATTATTTGAAGATTCCTGAACCCTTGTCTTCTCGCCGCAGCTCAGCAAAGATTCTACACCCATTGGTTCTGTATAATATTAAGAAACTTCTAGTCATAAGATTCTAGGGAAGAAATTCTCACATATTATATGAGGTATCGAGGGCCTCTTATCCGCCTAACGGACTCACCGGCTCCTCGTGGCCGTAAACACACGTGGTGGCGCTCATCTAAATAAGCTTCATAAAAATCATTAATAAATCGGGCCTCGGTGTACACGAGTTTTGGGTCTCTCCCTCGAAATAAATAGGGATCGAAAAGTCGTTGTTACAACCTAGACAACAAGAAATACTTAGCGAACCACCTGGACAACGAGAACTACGAAGCCGAGGACTTGGACTACGAGAAATACGAAGTAAAGGACCTGGACTACGAGAAATACTTAGAGAATGACCTGGACTATGAGAAATACTTAGCGAATGACCTGGACTACGAGAAATACTTAGCGAACGACCTGGACTACGAGTAATACTTAGTGAACGATCTGGACAACGAGAACTACGAAGCCGAGGACCTGGACTGCGAGAAATACTTAGCGAACGACCTGGACAACGAGAACTACGAAGCCGAGGACCTGGACTACGAGAACGGATGCGTATGTCGTACAAAAACATCTCCATCAGGAGATAACGCCATCATACTCTACCCTACCCTGGGTTCGCCTGTTGGGCTCTCTTTAAATAAATAAATGAATAAATAAAGAAATACTCATCCAGAAATACGACTGAAACGTCGGACGATAAAAATCGATCTGACGCGGGCACTGCTCGACTCACACTCTTGAACCGGCCCTGTCTTAGTCCCTTATAAGCCTTCTGATTGGTAGACTAAGATCTTCTATAGCTCCCAAACTATTAGACCCTGGAAGTTTTGGTAAAGGAGCTTTAGTCTTAGATTTTCGGGAGGAGTACACTCACCTAATTTGGTGCGTCTAACCTGGGTCGCCCTGTATATTAAGGAAAGCTTTCAATGCGAAAGGATTTTTCTGAAAACAACCATGCCCGAGGGGATTGAGGTAATTGGGGCAAAACTATTTAATAAAGGTCAAATTATCAATTTATTCCAGATATACATGACTCCATGCAGCGCCGTGGCTAAGGGTGATGCAATGGAGCAACCGCACCAGGGCGCCTGCAAGCAAGGGGCGCCCAAAAGTGATTGATCCCGGAAAATTTCACCACGCAGCCTCAAAGCGCCCATGTGTTCTCCACTGGGCAATTCCACCTCAAATCGGCCAATTTTTGGTGTTTTTTGACCGCGTATTTTTCGAATCGATTTAAACTTTTTTCACGTGGAAGCTACGTGAAAAAAGTAGACCCATATTCTTTCGTTGGTCCAAAATTTTTTTTTTTCGTAACACGTGCAGCGAAAGTAGGGGTTTTTTGTTCTCATTTGAGAGCGAAAAATAAGTCTTTTTGAGTCAGAATCCAATTCGTGGGTTTTTTATGTCCGAAGACAAAAATGCTGGTCAAAAATGAAAATATTTGTCCTCTAGTTCCGAACGTCGCCACCATGCGGCGACATCGATTTTGGTCGATCGGCTATCCAGTTAACCCTCCGTAGTCACACTTCTGTAGAATAACACGGTGGTCACACATGGGTGAAATTTACCCAGCCAAGTTTCAAATGGTTGCTGTGTGAAAACTATCAGTCCGATCGGGATCGAAAAAATACTAGAAAATACTTTAAACATTCTAGAACATGTGTCAAGAGTCGGTATGTCAAATTCAAATAACAACATATTAAAAAAAAAATCGTAAATAGGTCAATTCGTCAAAAAATGGATATTTGAGACAGAAAGCCTGGGAGGAATACACCCAGAGTGATTACAAAGGGTTAAATATATATCAGCGGGTTGATTAAATCCTGACTCAAAGACTCATTTTCCGCTTCTAAATGAGGACAAACCCCACTTCCCGTGCGCTTGTTACGAAAAATGTGGTATGCAGCATGGACAGATTGACAGTAATTTTTGACCCGGCTGAAGTTGGCCGCACGAGACGAAGGCGAGGACGAAGCCCGAGCCACCGTTGAGTAAAAAAAAAATAAACGCTCAAACCGAAGTTACGTACGCCTAAAGATCGTTCCGTGCGCTCGAAAACAGATTTTTTCATATTTTGAACATCGAATAACTTCCGAACCACACGGAAAAAAATACTATTGCTGCACTTACAAAACAAGATTTGTAAAAAATTTTACTCGACTTCTTGTTATACTGACTGGAGAGGAAGTCATTTTGACTATGTTATCATGTAATTCCACACGCCAGTACCCAGGTAGAAAATTATCTTGGCTAAGAAAGTTTCAGCCTAGCCGCTAGCCACATTTTATGTTGGCTTGCGAGACACGTTACCGCGATATTGGCTATAGACTGGCGCTAGCTATATTCGTAGTTTCGAGCTATAAGATATATTATGGCTAAATAAAATTAGATCGCAGTTAGCTATACTTGAAATGCATTGTCGAGATTCGTTACTCTCTTTGTATTGTATCTAGCCGCGACCCATCCACGTGCGAGAGTCGCTGCTCTGAGTTCAGCATGTACTGCTGCTAGCTAAACTTGATAGGTATTTTCGAGATTCGCTACTCTCTTTGTACCTTATCTAGCCGCGACCGATCCACGTACGAGAGTCGCTGCTCTGAGGTTCAGCATAGACTGCTGCTAGCTAAACTTCATACGTATTCTCAAGATTCGTTATACTCTACACTGTGATTTTTGAGGTTACTTGTAACTCTTGTAACTGTTGTACTAGTCGCAGCCTCTCTATGCGTGAGACACGTTGTTGTGCAGAAAGTGAGGTTAGGCCCGCGCTGCTAATGTGTTAGTTGTATTTTAGAAATTAATTATGAGCAAAAACTATAAGATAACTTTGTTCTGTTCCCTTCAGTAAAAAAGAGATTGTAACGGAACTTCCGTCACCGCGAAATGCGCGCTACGCAATGCGCAGGCAAAGAGCAGCGCGGGGTTTTTGTTTGAAAAAAAATATCCTGTCAAAACTGTCAAATCAGCGTGTTGTCGATGCAAAGCAGCTGAATAAAAACAGCTCAAGCAGAAAAGATTCGTTAAATAATATAACATCTATACAAATAATATGTATATTATACTGTAATACGTGATATAATATCTCTATATTATCTACGCGTCATTGTCGGTGATATCTTCTTCTTTATCTTCTTTATCCGTCTGACATTGTCGGTGATATCCATCAGGTCGGAATTGCAACATATCAGGTACGTAACCCAAAACTGTTAGATTCGTTAAAAATAAAATATGAATAAAAATTCTCATTCAAGACTTCAGAGTCGATCGAAGTACAGAATACAACTTTTGTATTTACAGTGCTCCCTCACTAATTTTCACGGATCCGGGGTATAGAGAATATTAGCGAGGTCCCCCACTATGTCCATGGGCGGAGTTTATGATGTGTGCACGGGGAGCTGAGGGGAAATAGCTGACAGCTGACTTACTAGAAAACCACAGGTTTGTTGAGGTTATGTGACGTGGTTACTGCGCATCGTTATGCGCCGAACCAAACGACCAGGCCATAGTGAGGGAGCCTACTTCCCTCCGACGGCGGAGAGGTAAAATGTTAGAGAGGTTAAAATTAGTGAGGGAGCACTGTATTATACTTTTATTTTTTTCAGGTCAGCATTAGAAAGAGTACACCCATTTAAAAAGTATATGGGTCTATCCACGTCAACTCGACACGGCTCCAGACCTCAACATCTCCGATTTGATTTTGAATTTTATATGTTATTTCTCCATGTCTGGAGAACCTTCCAAATTTTTTTTGATTTTTCAAATTGACGCTTTCGGAGCTATGATTTTTTTCATCCTTAAAAAAAGGACCTTTTTCAAAATTCTGAAAAAATCATAAAAATCCTGTTGATGATGTAGAACTACCTCCCACTCGCAGAATCGTGGGCAGAATTTTCCTTATATTTTCTTTTTTCCTTTTCAAAAAAATTATCTTGAACATTATTTTTCTCACTTGCTCAAAAATCAAGTTACAAAATGGATTGCGGAAGAGAATTTCATTGCGCATCTTTTTTTCCTATAAACTATATCAAAATTTTTTGTCATTTTTACGATAATTATTAATCATAATAATGTTTTGCCAATAAATGTCATTAGATAAGCATTTTTCGGAAAAAAAATTTGTTGAAAATGGAAAAAAAAAAATAATATCAGGAAAATTCTGCCCACGATTCTGCGAATGGGAGGTTGTTCCACATCATCAGCGGGATTTTTGTGATTTTTTTCAGAATTTTAAAAACGGTCCTTTTTTTAAGGATGAAAAAAATCTTAACTCCGAAAGTGTTCATTTGAAATATCCAAAAAAAATTTGGAAGGTGCTCCAAACATGGAGTAATAACATATAAAATTAAAAATCAAATTGGAGATGTTGAGGTCTGGAGCCGTGTCGAGTTGACGTGGACAGCCCCATATATATAGCAAAGTAATCGCAAATTGTCACATCAATTAATAGTTTTTAATGTTTGCTCTGTATATTTATTGAAATTTGTTTGCCAATAAAATGGTAATATTTGAATTTGATTTTTTTTAAATATATGAGATGATTGATAAAATAAACATCAAAAACTGTTAATTACAAGAAATATTTTTACGAGTACTTGATTGATAAGACCATACAAGGATATTATACCTAGATATAAACCCTACGAGTATCTATCTGAATCATACGAGTGCCTATATGAATCCTACGGGTACGTACTGATGAAAATATGAGTACCTATGGAGAATTTCACACGAAACCGACCAACCCGGAACCCCGACCATTTTTGATTTTGTTGAAAATTTTATATTTTTTTGTTCCTACCGAAAACAGTATTTGGGAATTTTTTCAGATTTTTGTCTCAACCCGTCCAAACACAATGAATTTTTCAAAATTTATAAACTTGGACCATTTTGATTTTATTGAAAAAAATCACCAAATTTCAAGAGAGATTTTTACAAGTACTGACCAATTTGTAGCTTGTGATATTCATAACTTCTATTTTTTTTTCTATTTTTCAAGTAATTAAAAAAAAAAAAAATTATATAACTTCTATGTTTTTTCTATTTTTGAAGTGATTAAAAAAAAAAAAAAAAAATAGAAGTTATGAATATCACAAGCTACAAATTGGTCAGTACTTGTAAAAATGTCTCTTGAAATTTGGTTTTTTTTTTTCAATATTTTTCAACTAATCTAATCAACAAACCCAACTAATGTAATATTAGCATAGCAGTTGCCGCTGCAGACGGATCAAGTGTGAATCAGCGCCGCAGCGGCCATTTGTCTTACTTTGTTAGTTCTATTTTCTTTTTTTCTATTTTTTTTTTTTTTTATTGCTTCAAAAATACCAAAAAAAAATAGAAGTTATGAATATCACAAGCTACAAATCGGTCAGTACTTGTAAAAATGTCTCTTGAAATTTGGTGATTTTTTTCAATAAAATCAAAATGGTCCAAGTTTATAAATTTTGAAAAATTCATTGTGTTTGGACGGGTTGGGACAAAAATCTGAAAAAATTCCCAAATACTGTTTTCGGTAGGAACAAAAAAATATAAAATTTTCAACAAAATCAAAAATGGTCGGGGTTCCGGGTTGGTCGGTTTCATATGGAATTCCCCCTATACAATTGTAAATCAGTTATACGTTGGTTTAGATTTGTTTTCATAATGCCACGTCGTAAGATCATTCGGACCGTTGAAAAAGAGGAGGAGTTTCTACGCGCGCGTAGGGAGAGAAATATAGTCCAGTCATTCTGTCCGAAAAAAGGCGAAAACGTAAAAATGAACCGAGAAAGCTGATTTTTGGATATTATGTCGGGGGGGGGGGGGGGGGGGGGGGGCGCTTAGCAAAGCTTGTAGAGCATCCCGAGTCGAAATTTTTCTCCTATTTACCTGCTCTGAGCACTCAAATCAACCTATTTTGATACTGCCCAACCTATAGCGCCTATTTTGACCCGCGGAGTTCTACTCATAGTAGAAATTGTACTCCTATTTTGATTCTCCAGAGCCTACTCAACCTCACTTAGTACTGTTCAACCTGGAACCCCTACTTTGAACCGCTATGCTCTAATCAGGGTTGGAAGTCAATAAATACTTTTCCAATTGAATTACCCATTTAATTACGGATAATTTTACACTGAGAGACTCTTTGTGTCAATAAATGGTAAAACTATATCAAAGTTTAGTATGGTAGGGTTCGAAAGTA
This sequence comes from Tenthredo mesomela, assembly GCA_943736025.1. Lineage (NCBI taxonomy): Eukaryota > Metazoa > Arthropoda > Insecta > Hymenoptera > Tenthredinidae > Tenthredo > Tenthredo mesomela. The sequence continues at coordinate 18,445,670 of OX031021.1, forward strand.
GGGAAGACCGGGCGTACGTTTCAAAAATTCATATGGTGCATACTAATGGGTAAAACTGATATTTTCCTTTCAATAAGTGAAAAAGGTGTTTCAATGTTTAATGTACAACATAGTAATATTCGGAACGCACCATATCAAAGTTAGATAGCGACTTGACAAACACGGTTAGTATGGTGAATATGAAAGTTTGAAATAATCGTCTCTAGTCGTCACGAAGAATATCAGTTTTTCGTACGGACCATATGAAAAATCATGACTTGCCGGTGGAAAAAAAGGGAGTGAGCCGAGGCTATCACCAACACCAGTATCATCAGGAAGTAGAGGTCACACGCACTGAAAGGACATACATATCGGGTATATACATGTACACAAATATACACAAATTACCTAGGAGTATCGCGCAACACACTTATAAATTAGACCGAGTGACTTATACCTATACATTTACAATGTACAAACGTAATACAATTACGTGCGGGAAAATTTCAGAAACTTCTATATATACCAAGCTGGTAATAATCCACTGCTTGTGAGAAATGACTTGGAGGGTTCTTTTCTAAATAACTCGTTAAAGAATCATTCTTTTGGAAAACTGCATTTGCAAAGTAGACTTTATTTTGGAAAGGTAATTTTATAACTTGAAAAAAAAAAAAAATAAAAAAAAATACAATTAATTTTTTAATTATGTATTATTTTTCAATTGAAACATATATGGGCATCACAGCAAAAATGATGGTAGAAAATTTAAAAAATTTGGATCTTTAGATTTTATCCGAGAAAAAATTCAACAAAAGCTTCAAGCTCTTTAAGAAGTTTGTTTGGGAGAAAATTGGATTAGAAAGATCGACAAATTAACATGTGTTCTTATGGGCAAAAGTGGTAAAAAAATTATATCTGTGTTAAAAATGACGGAAAAAATCTGAAACTCTTTAGGTCAACGGGGAAAAATATCTGATTCTCGCCTAATCATTTTTGCATTGATTAGGTAGCTCGTTTTCAAAGAATGAAATAATTTTTCCCGAGTATTGAGAATAAAAATCACTCCGCGCCAATTTGAAGTTAGCTGATATGGAGTGTATTGCCCATATACATCCCTATTCCTCAAACATGAATAATTTCAATTGAGGAAGTGTTCAGAATGAAATATTTTCTACTTTTAAATAAATTCAGATAATTTGGGAGTATATAAAATTTTAGCACTATGAGAGTCTAGATATACTATAATAACTTTTAATCTGAAAAGATGATCTAATTTTTTTTCTACTCTTTGAATTTTTGTATTTATGATATAATTTCAAATGTTACAAATAAATTAATCATAAAGAATCGAAGGTATCAGAAATAGAACTTTTGATAATTAGAATTGTCATCATTTTTAGAATTCAACATTTTCGTCATTTGAAAAAAGAAATAGGAAAAGTCTCACATAGGTAATCCTAAAAATATAGCCAATTACAGATATATACAAATCTCCATATTCACACGGCACATGGCAAGCGAATTAGCAGGATTTTCCTTCGGCTGTTTCCGAAACAGAGCGGGGCCTCGTGCGTTCTCAGTGAAGATCGTAGTCGCTCTGGAGATTCAGGAAATATTTTCATACGCACCATACGAAAAATTGGGACTCTCCGTTTCGATTTCTAATATCCTTTGCAGTTTCACGACTGCTTGATATTGACCATGTTAATTTTTGGAATATGCTTCTCGAATGATGACAGTCACTGTGTTTATAAGTGAGAGTCTCACTGTGAGACGACTTTGTAGGAAATTTTACTATGGAGAATATCGATTTTTCGTATGGAAGATTTCTGACATACAACGTTCTAATATTTCATATTGACCATACTAATATCACGTATTTTCTTGTTAAAATCTGGTATGGCAATATGAAACTTCAGTATAACGTTACGAATAACTAGTTTATTTTGCGCTGTCTTCCCTACTTTCGAACCCTACCATACTAAACTTTGATATAGTTTTACCATTTATTGACACAAAGAGTCTCTCAGTGCAGCGTTTCTCAAAGGTATCGCCTCGAGCAGTGGAGGGAATTTCACCCTCTTCAAGTAATTTTAACGAAAGACTAAATTTAAGGTAGTACGATCGCAAACCTCACTATTAGAGAAGGATTCAAATTTTTTTTAATTCTACAGTCGAAGTGTACAGGAAAACGCCTGCAAAATTTCAGGGCCAATCGTCGACTAGTTACAACAGTAAAAAATTAGTAAAAATCGGAAATTTAACATATGGCATATGCAAATCTCGCTTCGACAGAGGTTTGGGGCATAAATATATAGTTTTCGCAATTAGAAATATTCTCGAAAAAGATTCTAAAATGTTTAAAAAATGATGAGGATCATTTACAAACCATAAAAAATGAGGTTTGTCGAACAATTATAATAAAAATCTTCGTTTTAGTTGACTAATTACTTAGAACGTCAATGTCTACTGCTACCACCGCTCCGACTACGTAGATCTGGCAACGCTGTATAACGTCGAATAAAACGGAACCGATTCAAATATGCCCACTATCAGGGTGTTTCTATTGAACAGTGGTACTGAGTTATTGAGTTAATTTACTCCACACTATGCCCGGGAAAATATATGCTTTTAAAAAATATCTCTGACAATTATAACCCCAGTCAGTGCCGGCTTCAGACAGTAAGCAAGTGAGGCGGCCGCCTCAGGGCGCCACTCTGAGGGGGCGCCAAAACAGAGAGCAATTTTTTTTTTTTTTTTTTTTTTTCACGAGAACTCGAATCGATGCTAGGGGCAACTTTATTGATGAATGGTCAATAACCAAAGTAACCTTTTGATGTCCACAGAAAATTACATACTAGATTCGCTCGACGTCGATGATTTCATCCGAGACTTCTAAGCTGCAAAAGCCAGAAGGTGTAATCACATCAATTTTGCGTAATTCATTTATTAAAATATATTACATAGTTCTATGAGCCATGAATATATATGGGGGATTCCAGCTCATCTCGACCACCTTCGAGACCTGACCCCCTCGGATTCGCGTGAAACTTTTTTTTTTTGCTGCACTGGTCCAAGCTGCAACCTCAATTTTTTTCAGAATTTTTCGAAGTCCCGTCCCGGAGGCATGAATAGTGAAAATTTGCCAATTTTATGAAATCTCAGAATTTTTGAACGATGATATCTTGGGATTGGAGTCATATTAATGAAAACAGATTCGTCTTGAATTCAACTTTCTGAAAAAAATATTTTGGAATTTCGCGATACCGTCCCGGCCGCTAGAAATTCATTTGAAAGCGAGAAATTGATGTCTCCATGATTCGGGCATTTTTTATTTATTTATTTTCCCAAAATTCTATGAAGAAAGATAAATTTTTGAGGCGCAAGACGAAGATGGAGACCCAAATGGTTTAGAGATATCATCGTTCAAAAATTCTGAGATTTCATAAAATGGCAAATTTCCACTATTCATGCCTCCAGGACGGGGGCTCGCAAAATACTGAAAAAGATTGAGGTTGCAGCTTGGATCTTAAGTGCCGCAGAAAAAAAGTTTCACTCGAATCCGAAGGGGTCAGGTCTGGAAGGGGGTCGAGATGAGCTGGAATCCCCCATATAGTGAAAATAAAAATAACGTCATTCATGTTTGAACTGGTGTAATGGTTATCGTCAGAAGTATGGATTTTAATCTATATAGACTATATGATTACCTGCTCCCTGCCTCTTGCTATCCTGTTATCAATCACGAGGGAACGCTTTTCATGGTGCTGAATTTTGAATAGAGCCCAAAATAGTTTATTTCAAGAAACTTTACTAAAATGATTCACAATTCAAGTTGCAAGTTATATCGAATTGGAGCACCACAGGTTTTTTGGTCTTGCAGGTAAAGTAATTTCGAGTTGTTTTGGATTCGGCTCAGTTATATTGGCATTAGTTATGCTGTTTTGTATAGGTTTACTTGAAGCGGTTCGGGTGCCGTTGTGTGACATACAATTTTAGATTTGTAACGATTGGTGAAAAATTCGTCGGGGGGGGGGGGGGGGGCGGAAACCCCCGCTGCCTCAGGGCGCAGTAATGTCTGAAGCCGGCACTGACCCCAGTAAAAAATCTTAAGATTATTCTGGTACCCTCTGGTACCTATACCAGAGGCTCGCGAAGAAATGCCTTTAATGGGAATTTTGAATGCAAATAATATAAAAATAATAAGAACGTTACTGTTTAATATTATCTTTATTCTACTGAATCTTCTGGGAAATTAGTTTGAAAAAAAAGGTCACAATAGGGTAAAGTGCGGAGAGATGCCGCAGTGGGAGAGATGCCGCATTTCTCATATATCTGAGATTTGCCTACAAATGGTGTTGCAATGGCGATTTATGTTTAGTATTAGAGTAATGAAGCAGACGAAAATCGACATTGCGATCGAATTCGCAAGCAGAAGAAAATAATGGCGGGCAGAAGATGGTACGTACGAATTTTCCTCGTTGAAATTTCACGCGGGAAGTCTATTTATGCAAGTTTCACTATCCTCGTTACAGTTTTCATAAATGTTATGGTTTTACTGAGTTCTTACAGCCCAATTTGAGATGTACGTTCCATTCGCGAAGCGAAAATCAGTATTCTTATTGAACAATTCACCACAGCGTCTCTTTCTGCGATTCGGGATAGATGCCGCATATACCTTCTCATTTAAAAGAAAATTTTTTTTTTTCATTTTTCTTCTTTTTTTCCCTTTTTATTATCTAGTTAGTCCAGGAAACAAGAAACAGAGTCACAAAATGCGAGAGAAGATTCCTGTGGCGAATGTTGGAAAAATTATCATAAAATGAAGAAAACCGACGACTGGATCAGATGTAAAAAGTGCAATAATTTTCCGGGCAGTTGTGCAACAATTTTGGAAGACTAGATGCCCGAAAAAGGCATTTGAAACCGTATGGCATTCCTCCCGCACTACTGCGGCATCTCTCCCATAGGGTTTGGGAGAGACGCCGCTTTTCACTGTTTTTTGTTGACGTTTATTTTATATGAACATAAAAGTTTATCAATTTTTTGTTCTTGCCACATTCTAGTACATAGTTTGAAGAATACGTCACTATTAAATACGTTTGTTAATATCTATTTTTGTAGAAGTTATGAATTTTCTCCAAAAAGTGCGGCATCTCTCCGCACTTTACCCTATAAAATCTAAACAGAGGATATATTTCATTTCTTATTATAGAGCATTATGCAGCATACGTTTTATTAATTTTTTTCTATAAAAGCGACGATGGCTGTAAGAATCTTATTGTTTTTTGTTACACGTGGTTTTCCTCTGACATCTTCACCAAGAAGAATCCGAATTCCTTCTGCACCAGAATTTGCATACGCCGTTTTCAAAATCTGCACCGTGATTTCGGCCTTTGCCATTTTGCTCCTCATACCAACCGACACGATTTCTTTCATTACATCGAACGATTCTCTGTTTCTAGCATGTATGGCTGCCATTTTTTGTTCATGTAATAAATATCTTGTCGCTTTAGCCGAAGTCCGAATCGCATTATCGCTAATTTGACTCGTATTGATTAATTGACTCAAAATAAAAACGTCATTCACGGCGTTATGAGCACCTCCGGACGCTTGAAAGCCCAAAAGATCTTCTGCGAGAGCTGTTTGACTGTAACCTTTTTTATTTTTTTTACGATCTGGAAAATGGTCGCGGAAAAGATGTAAGGTGTCAGCGAACCCTTTCACAGTCGATTGAAACTCCTGTAGCAGCCCGTGTTCTTGCATGCAACGCAATATCATCGGTGCATCAAACCTATTGCAGACATAAAAATTGTTGTAATTAATCCTAAAATTTTTGTGGATATGCAAAGCCAGGATGTATGATGGTAGACAGTCAGCTTAAACTAAAAATCGTATGCATATTTTAGGACTTTCACGTAAACAAAAAATGTTCAAGTCTTAACGATAAGTAACCATAATTAATTTTTAAAAATTAGCTAAAACCGAAAACCTAAAGCCGTTGTGAGCTACTAGAATAACGCTATTCCCAAAATTACGTAGATACGTAATAAAGTTGTTCAGTGCCATTTTCGGTGGTGTCGTATCCACCACCGAATATCATTTCGATACTGTATTTCGATAATGTATCATTTAGATACATTTCATCTCCGCAAATTTGGAGTCGAGTTACCGCCGCTGCCTTTGTGGATATGCCTCTTGATGGCATCATATACGCATTAAACGTCTCACCGTTGTGGACAGCTGCTATTTGGCATATTTCTGCCGTTTTAGCGAGTCCAGTGGTTTCTAAATCGAAAATAACTATCGGAGAATCACGAAAATCCGCTGACTGCTCTACAGAATCACCTGAAAAGATGCCAAAAATTTGCATTCATGGAAATTTGCGCCAATTTTTACAGAATCCGATTAATTTTCTGCTATTAGAGAAAATTCGTGATGAATAAAATTCCATCAATAATCATGGCACACGCTTATAAAATCTTATCCTCTTGTATTACTATTAAAATAATATCTAAATCTATCATACATGGTTTATTCACGGTTTTCAAAATAATAGGGTGTTAAGGTCTTTGAGGCTTTTGCGGTGAGATTCTGAATAAGACTTGGCTTCCGGGATGGAGCCGCGTTGTTTAACGGTTAGGTGCCGACGTTTCGTAAACATTGCAGTTTACTTCATCAGGGCGAGAAACAACCTGATACTGGTTGCTCCCCAACAGGGTGTCCCTATTTATGCCAGTTGCGGAGCCGTCAATGTGTGACGTTCCGCTCGGGTGGAGTTGACCAATCATATGTTTTTAAATGGTTGGCCAAACATTTAAAAAACCGGGAGGATGGCGTTCCAAATTGGATGGGTTTGAAGTCCGTTGTCTCTGTTGATGTTGTTAGGATGTTTACGGATTTCAAGGGCTTCTCTGTATTTTCGAGGAAAATACTGATTTGAGTTGGCCAAGGAGGTGGTTTGGTCAAATAAGATTTGGTGGCCCGTTTCCATTTGGTGTTCCGCCAGAGCTGAGATAGTAAAGTGCTTCAGTTTGACGCATCTTTGGTGTTCTTTAAGGCGAGTGCTGATCTTCCTCCCGGTTTCTCCGATGTAAACTTTTCCACAGGAACAAGGGATCCTGTATACCCCTGAAGAGCTGAGCGGGGGGAGTTTATCTTTTGGGGAGTTGAGGAATTGCCCGATTTTCTGTGGTGGTTTGAAAATCGGTTTGATGTTGTTTCTCCTTAGGATTCTCCCTATGGAGTCCGTCACTCCTTGAATGTAGGGGAGGAAGGCAGTTCTTCTCGTTACTTCCGTTGGTAAGTTTGAAATGTCTGTCGATGGGTTGGGCTTGTTCTGGAGTTTTTGGATGGTTTGTTGGATTTGTGTGGACGAGTAACCATTGGATTGTAGGGTTTTCTTCAGGTGGGCTAGTTCGATGTTGAGGTTATCTGAATCAGAGACTGTCAGTGCTCGGTGGACGAGTGAGCTGATCACTGATCCTTTTTGTGATGGGTGGTGGTGTGAAGCTGCGTGGAGATATCTGTTGGTGTGTGTGGGTTTGCGGTATACGCGATGTCCCAATTGACCATCTTGTTTTTTCGTGACTAGCACGTCCAGGAAGGGAAGTTGGTTGTTATTTTCTGTTTCCATCGTGAAGCGTATGTTAGGGTGTCGGGAGTTGAGAAAGTCTAGAAAGGTTTGGAGGTGTTCCTTACCATGTCGCCAAATGACAAAAGTGTCATCAACATATCGGAGCCAGAGTTCAGGTTTTAGTCGGGCTTCTCCGAGGGTGTGGCTCTCGAAGTGCTCCATGAATATGTCCGCTATGATGGGAGAAATTGGAGATCCCATAGCAGCGCCTGAGGTTTGTTCGTAGAATGCTCCTTGGTAAAGAAAGTAGGTGGAGGTGAGGCAGTGTTCGATGAGGGGGAACAGTTGTTGGGGTATCTTTTTGGATCTTTTTATGATTTCCAAGGTGTCTGGGATAGGGACTTTCGTAAACAGTGATTCTACATCGAAGCTGACTAGAATGTCATCAGGATGTAGTCGAATCTGTTGGATTTTCTCGACAAAGTCTTTCGAGTTGAGGATGCGTGAGCCGGAGTCGGATAGGAGTGTTTGGAGTTGGGACGCCAGATACCGTGAAAGTTTGTATGTGGGCGAGTTAATCGCACTAACTATTGGTCTCAAGGGTACGTTGGTTTTGTGGATTTTGGGTAGGCCGTACAGTCTGGGAGGGCAGGATTCTTTGGGAGTCAAAGCTTTTTTGGTTGGTTCCGGCAGATTGCTTTCCTTGATAAGGAGGGTGGTGCGTTTTTCTATTTTCGGTGTAGGGTCTCTTGAAATTTTGCGGTAGGTAGTGTCGTCCAGGAGTGTTCGGATTTTGGTTTCGTAGTCTTTCCTGTTGAGGACGACCGTGGCATTGCCTTTGTCTGCTGCCAGTACGATGATGTCGGGGTTGCTGTTGAGTTCTCTCAGTGCTAGGCGTTCTTGTCTAGTGAGGTTTGGCTTGGGTGCTTTGGCGTTGCGTAGAATGTTGGTTGTTAGTCTTCGAATGTTGTTTGCTGCTTCCGTTGGTAGTCCGAAGATGGAGTTTTCGATTTGGGAGATGATTTCGTCTTTTGGGATTCTAGAAGGGGCAATAGCAAAGTTCGGGCCTTTGGCTAGGGCAGAAGTTGCTTCTTGGGAAAGGATCATGTCACTGAGGTTCTTGACAGTATCTTTAAGCGGTGTCGGGGTTTTTGGCTGTGGCGAGAGTTTTTGGTATTTGTCTATTTGTCGTTGGGTACACTGCAAGTGGATCCGTTCAGCTTGTTCAGCTGAAACGCGGTCCACTGTTTGCCAGATGTCGGGTCGTAGAGTGGAGGCGAGGAAGAGGTGAAGACGCAGTGTCCGTTCTGCAGTCTGGTGTAGTTGGAGTTTGGTGTGTGTGATGCGTTCGCGGATAAGGGCTTGGCTGGTGCGTGTGAGTATCCGTTTGGATTTCTCAGTGCCAAATGGATCTTTCATCCGAAGAAATTTGGGGATGATGTTGTTGTCCCTGCATCTCTTCAGGAAAGCTAGGTTGGCTAGATGTTTCGATAGGGACGACCTGTTTTTGCTAAAGGAGTTAACTTCAGCGAGGATGCCCTCCCCGTGGAGGAGCTTGATAAGGTCTTTGAGGCTTTCGCGGTGAGATTCTGAATAAGACTTGGCTTCCGGGATGGAGCCGCGTTGTTTAACGGTTAGGTGCCGACGTTTCGTAAACATTGCAGTTTACTTCATCAGGGCGAGAAACAACCTGATACTGGTTGCTCCCCAACAGGGTGTCCCTATTTATGCCAGTTGCGGAGCCGTCAATGTGTGACGTTCCGCTCGGGTGGAGTTGACCAATCATATGTTTTTAAATGGTTGGCCAAACATTTAAAAAAGTGTACCCAACGACAAATAGACAAATACCAAAAACTCTCGCCACAGCCAAAAACCCCGACACCGCTTAAAGATACTGTCAAGAACCTCAGTGACATGATCCTTTCCCAAGAAGCAACTTCTGCCCTAGCCAAAGGCCCGAACTTTGCTATTGCCCCTTCTAGAATCCCAAAAGACGAAATCATCTCCCAAATCGAAAACTCCATCTTCGGACTACCAACGGAAGCAGCAAACAACATTAGAAGACTAACAACCAACATTCTACGCAACGCCAAAGCACCCAAGCCAAACCTCACTAGACAAGAACGCCTAGCACTGAGAGAACTCAACAGCAACCCCGACATCATCGTACTGGCAGCAGACAAAGGCAATGCCACGGTCGTCCTCAACAGGAAAGACTACGAAACCAAAATCCGAACACTCCTGGACGACACTACCTACCGCAAAATTTCAAGAGACCCTACACCGAAAATAGAAAAACGCACCACCCTCCTTATCAAGGAAAGCAATCTGCCGGAACCAACCAAAAAAGCTTTGACTCCCAAAGAATCCTGCCCTCCCAGACTGTACGGCCTACCCAAAATCCACAAAACCAACGTACCCTTGAGACCAATAGTTAGTGCGATTAACTCGCCCACATACAAACTTTCACGGTATCTGGCGTCCCAACTCCAAACACTCCTATCCGACTCCGGCTCACGCATCCTCAACTCGAAAGACTTTGTCGAGAAAATCCAACAGATTCGACTACATCCTGATGACATTCTAGTCAGCTTCGATGTAGAATCACTGTTTACGAAAGTCCCTATCCCAGACACCTTGGAAATCATAAAAAGATCCAAAAAGATACCCCAACAACTGTTCCCCCTCATCGAACACTGCCTCACCTCCACCTACTTTCTTTACCAAGGAGCATTCTACGAACAAACCTCAGGCGCTGCTATGGGATCTCCAATTTCTCCCATCATAGCGGACATATTCATGGAGCACTTCGAGAGCCACACCCTCGGAGAAGCCCGACTAAAACCTGAACTCTGGCTCCGATATGTTGATGACACTTTTGTCATTTGGCGACATGGTAAGGAACACCTCCAAACCTTTCTAGACTTTCTCAACTCCCGACACCCTAACATACGCTTCACGATGGAAACAGAAAATAACAACCAACTTCCCTTCCTGGACGTGCTAGTCACGAAAAAACAAGATGGTCAATTGGGACATCGCGTATACCGCAAACCCACACACACCAACAGATATCTCCACGCAGCTTCACACCACCACCCATCACAAAAAGGATCAGTGATCAGCTCACTCGTCCACCGAGCACTGACAGTCTCTGATTCAGATAACCTCAACATCGAACTAGCCCACCTGAAGAAAACCCTACAATCCAATGGTTACTCGTCCACACAAATCCAACAAACCATCCAAAAACTCCAGAACAAGCCCAACCCATCGACAGACATTTCAAACTTACCAACGGAAGTAACGAGAAGAACTGCCTTCCTCCCCTACATTCAAGGAGTGACGGACTCCATAGGGAGAATCCTAAGGAGAAACAACATCAAACCGATTTTCAAACCACCACAGAAAATCGGGCAATTCCTCAACTCCCCAAAAGATAAACTCCCCCCGCTCAGCTCTTCAGGGGTATACAGGATCCCTTGTTCCTGTGGAAAAGTTTACATCGGAGAAACCGGGAGGAAGATCAGCACTCGCCTTAAAGAACACCAAAGATGCGTCAAACTGAAGCACTTTACTATCTCAGCTCTGGCGGAACACCAAATGGAAACGGGCCACCAAATCTTATTTGACCAAACCACCTCCTTGGCCAACTCAAATCAGTATTTTCCTCGAAAATACAGAGAAGCCCTTGAAATCCGTAAACATCCTAACAACATCAACAGAGACAACGGACTTCAAACCCATCCAATTTGGAACGCCATCCTCCCGGTTTTTTAAATGTTTGGCCAACCATTTAAAAACATATGATTGGTCAACTCCACCCGAGCGGAACGTCACACATTGACGGCTCCGCAACTGGCATAAATAGGGACACCCTGTTGGGGAGCAACCAGTATCAGGTTGTTTCTCGCCCTGATGAAGTAAACTGCAATGTTTACGAAACGTCGGCACCTAACCGTTAAACAACGCGGCTCCATCCCGGAAGCCAAGTCTTAATAGGGTGTTTCTTGACTAGCTACTGCGATCGTACTACCTTAAGAGTGAAATTAAAATAAAAATTACGTGATATATATCGAGGGTACTCTGCTGTAACCTCGTATCTCAAAAAACACTGGTTTACAGGAGAAACAAAAAACATGGAAAATTGAAAGTTTTATCGTTTTTTTTATAGATGTAAATAGTAATTATACTGTTTAAGACAGAAAATATTTGAATGTAAGAAAATATTTTAAGTTTATTTTTTAAGTGAATTTCTGAGATACGAGGTTACGTCAGAGTACCCTAATTCACAAGAATTAAATAAAAAAAAAAAAAAAAAAATTTCTTTATTTAGAAAGAAATTCCCTAAGGACCTCTATGAGGTCTTGTTCGACTTTTCGGGCCTGTTGCCGCTCACGTTCCTGTTTGCCGAGATCTTCAGTAATGATGGTTACGAGGTCCTTAATGCCATCTTTGTTTGCGGATGGAGTGCGCCTTCTTTTCCTTGGAGTTGCTTGTGAATTGCCGCTCATTTGAAAATTATTTTGATGTACGAGTCCGGAGAAAGATGAAAATTGCGGTGAAAAGGAAGTAGGAGGTTGGGAATGGTATGGAGAATGCGGTTGAGATGAACAAGAAGGAGACTGTTGTGAAGAGTATGAAATAGACGCTCTCTAAATCTGAATCAGCGAAATTTCGCTGATTGTCAGCGAATAGTCGCTGATTGAAATAGCTATTAGTATACCACTGAGAATCAGCGACTATTCGCTGTTTGAATCAGTGAAAAATCATTCCACTGATTCAACCAGTAAATGTTTCAATATTCGAATCAGTGAAACAATATTCCAGGTCTCCTATGGAATGATTTTCACGAGCGTCGTCTTCGTAAGGCTCGTTCATGACGTCTTCGGGGCAGATTGTTGTAATTGTATCTTGAAAAAAGATACGATTATTCAAGTAATGATGCCATAAGACTCGAGGTCATACGGAAAACTCGGCTCCCTTAATTGATGGAGGTTATGTTTGCGTCAAAGATTTCAAACGCTGGTGTGTGTATAAATCGTATATCAAGTAAATCGTACTGGAATCTGTATAAGGAATTTCGTTACCTAGCTTGTGCTGTTCCAATGTTGTAGCAGAAAGTCCTCACTGACCCGACGGAAGAAGACCGAAGGACAAGAAACGGACAAATGTCACTGTCTCGAAATTGAAACAGATTCAAATCTGCGAGACTCGCTGATTCGGGCAGCGGAGTTCGCTGATTCCCAGTGAAAATATCGTTCACTGATTAGAATAGCGAAATTTCCGCTGATTCAGATTTAGAGAGCGGTTGTGAAGAGTATGAAGTAGACGGTTGTGAAGAGTATGAAGTAGACGGCTCAGGGGTACAGAAGGTAGAAAATGAATTTGATTTGGCGGGCGTATTTGATTTAACGGACGTCTTTGATCTAATGGATGTCTTTCGTGATGCCTCTGGAACTGGTTACGATGATTGTATTAAAAGCAGGGGTTTCATTACGTGTCGGTCGGACATGAATTTATTCATTAGGTCGAAATAAGGCCAGTTGTGTGCTCCGTGAGGTCGTTCTTCTAAACCTTCATCGGTTGGAGGATCCATTATTTTCTTATATTTTGTTTGGAGATTCTCCCATTTTTTTTTTTTTTTTTTTGCATTGATGTGCGCTAGCACCGCATCTCAAATTTGAAGCCACCATCTCCCAACCGTTGTTGCTGGTCCCCCGCTTGCCGGTGAAGGATTGGTCCAAGGACGACCTGACTTTTATTAAATTGATAATGTTGTTGTGTTGCCCTGGTAAACGAAAAAATTAATCAGCATTTTATTAGTTATTAGGTTTAATTATAATTACAGTAAATTATACTATATTAAGTTATTATTTAATAATCATAATTTTACTATTCATTACTTTTACTTTATTAGGTTTAATTATAATTATATTAAATTATATTATATTAAGTTGTTATTATTATTATTATTATTATTATTAGTGCGAATTAATTTGGAAATAATCTGATAATAAATTGAAAATAAATAAAGTTAAATAAATAAATAATCTAAAAATGAAGTAAAGTCAACTGTACGTACAGACATATACCAGTTCGTTCATGATGTATCTTTTCTAAGGTTTAATGAAGGTTTATCAAACAATTATTTATCAATTATAATGCAAGGGATATTTTTATTTCAAAAAATGCGTGAAGAAGGCGGTCGCCAAAGGTCAACAATAAAGAGACAAAGGAATTAAACAAAACATTAATTATTCAGAGATAACTCAGAATTGAGACTCTGAAAAAATTCTTCAGTACAATAGTTAGTAATAATTATAAGATTAGAAGTGTAAGTGTAAATTAATAATAACCACTGACCACTTGGTAATTATTAAGATTATACTTACCCTTTATACTTATCACTTTCGTAAAGGCGCGGAGTTCGAGTTGTGTTCGCAAAGTCATCTTGGTCTTGGACAGAATCGCTTACGACGAAACTAACTTATCTTGTCTCCGAATATGGCCGCTGAGCGACAGCGTGAACAGGCACCTTTATGTTTTCGCTTTATTACGTTCTATGCCAGTGCCCTCTACCACTAGCAATCCGAACGAAAAGGAAAAAAAAAGAGTGCGCAAGTGTACGAGGGCGCGAGGGTACGAGGTTGCGAAGGTGCACCTTTACCAATTGAAACACGGCCTCAATGCCGATAGGGGTGTGTGGTGGGCCTCCTATATACAGGGTGCGCCAGAATTAACTGGCCAAAATGATAGGGGTAATAGAGGAGGTCGAGCTAAGTAAATCGACCTACATAACATGTGGTCTCCGAAGTCGCGTTCTCGAGATACGACCGGTTAAAAAATCGCGTTGAGCACCGGCATGTAAGCAACCGCGGATACAACAGGCAGCGGTTAGCAGTCTTTTTGATAAGCGCGAGTTCTCTGATCCGAATCATAACACTTTTGAATTCGAAAATTTCAAACAAAAACACTTTTGACATTGAGTTTTCGCCAAACACACCAACATTACTTCTTCCCATAATAAAATTTGATATCAAAAGTATTTTTGTTTGGAATTTTCGAATTCAAAAGTGTTATGACTCGCATCAGAAAGATCGCGCTTATCAAAAAGACTGCTAACCGCTGCCTGCTGTGTAGTCGGTTGCCTAAATTGCGGCGTGTAGCGAGATTTTTTAACCTGCCGTATGTCGCGAACGCGACTTCGGAGACCACATGTTATATAGGTCGATTTACTCAGCTCGACCTCCTCTATTACCCCTATCATTTTGGCCACTTAATTCTGGCGCACCCTGTATATATGAGGAATTCCACGTGAACTCGACCAATGTTTTTCCCTCACCATTTTTGATTCGCTTCAGGATTTTTTATACGATTCTATACGATCTCGAAAAAGCACTGCTGAATTTTTTCAGATTTTTTCATCGAACCGTTAATTTTCGATGATTATTCAAACCCATTTTGAAATTTGCATTTTTTTTAAATCTCGAAAAATTCTCAAAAGTCTTTTTTTTTTTTTATTTCGATCATTTTGACACTCCTCCCATGATGGGATCAATATTCCTTCTTTTTTTTTTAAGCACTTTTAACATCTTGATCAAACGAAACACCATGTTCCTATACGTTCCGAAAATCCTTGAAAAATTACCAAAAATTCTGTGTTCAATTCTGAATGTTTTCGCGTGAGACCCACGATGACGGACCAAAAAAAGTATTTTTCAAGCCCCCCGCAGAGGAAATTATTATTATTCTTTGTTCCTACGGTATAAAAAATAGGTTCCACGATTTAAAAAAAATGCCAATTTTGAAATGGGTTTGAGTAATCATTGAAAATTAACGGTTAGAGGGAAAAATCTTTAAAAATTCAGCAGTGCTTGTTCGAGATCGTAGAATCGTATAAAAAATCGTGAAGCGAATCAAAAATGGTGAGGGAAAAACATTGGTCGGGTTCACGCGGAATTCCCAATATAACATTTATCTGTGATGACTTCATACGGGTAAAAATAATAGTATATTTCGTATCAAGGGCGTAAAAGCTTTTATGTGTCTAGGCCCAAAAAACCGCGATTCTAACCTCGCTCTGCTCGGTTTAAATGCGGTTTTTGGCCTAGACACATAAAATGATATATGCCATACGGCCCATAAAGTATTTTCTGACGAATTTCATTATAATCCTCGCCTTCGGCTCGGATTATAAACTCAAATTCGTCGGAAAATACTTGACAGGCCTAGTGACATAATGTACTATTTCGTTGCAGTGGGCGTAAAATCCGATTTTACAACTTGTTCTGCTGGGATAAAATCGAATTTTACGCCAACTGCATCGAAAAATATCGTTCGCAGCCCGGGCGTAATGCTTTACACCCCCCCTGTTAAAAATTTCGTATAGAGACGGATAGAATGTGCAGAAAACGCTAAAGAAACAGATAGAAACGGATGGAAACGGATACGCGAGCTATCCGTTTCCATAGCGTTTTCTACATTTTTATCCGTCTCTATACGAAATTTTTAGCAGGGCCAACTGATACGAAATATATACTATTGGAAGAGCCGACAATGTCGGTTCAACATATGATTTAAAGCTGTTTGAAACCATATTCTAAGATAAATATTTGAATCTCGTGTATAACCCGAGTCGCAATAAAATAAGGATAATATCATCGCCATATAGGCCGAAGAGCTCTCATGCGGGTATAGAGACTCGGTCGAGCCTCACGCCGCGCGCTTAAAAATTCTTTTTAATCTACTTGGCGCGAGACTCTACCGAGTCTCTTGATGTCTCGATGCCCCGCTGTCGGTAATCCAGACATCTTTCTGGTCAGCGGTCAGCACAGACTTTACGATACCGTCCGGAGGCTCCACGCTTCCTATTTTACCGACTCTTTCAGACTTTTTGCTTGAGTTTTCAGCAACGAACGCGCAGTCACGTATTTCTCACTCGATTGTTCCACTTTGTTAGCACTTTTATTTTTGCTAAATGCTGAAAAAGCCCCCGCAGCTTCATCACTCGAGGTTAACCGAGCCTCTTTACGAATAAGTCTGTCTTGCAAATTGTCCATCGTTTGCCGCGATTCCTCCGAGGACATACGGTACTCGTGGAACTTTTGTGTGAGCATTATTCTGTTCGACGCCGACTTTTGCCCATGCACTCGAGACAGCTTGTCACACATTTCATTCGCCGTCACACACACAATCAACGGTTCAAGTTGTTCATATTCCAGCGACGACGATATGAGGAACATAGCACGCGCATTATCTTTCAGCCATGCGGTCTTAGCTGTTTCTTCACCCGGTCTGTCCGGCATGATTCTTCTACCATCTACTACGTCTACTATGCCATGAGCCATAAATAATGCTTTTATTTGAAATTTCCAACCTTGAAAATTATTCCCGTTGAATTTCGTTATGTTCCGTGCCGAGATCTCGTCAGGCATTTTCGATTTCCGACACACGCTTGTACGCGACAGTATCCTCGAAAAACGTGGCCGATAATGGCTGTCACCCGACGACCTCGTGTTTCGCACTTTTACTACTATTCACTTCCTTTCTCAAGATTCTTCACTCAGGTAGGGTAACTGGGACCATAACCCATTATAGCAGAGCAAATAATCTTGGGATTTGGGAGACAGAATGAGACGATGTTTCATTTTATGTTAGACTCGTTATTTATTAGCTTTTGGTTTACAGTGCAACTTGATTCGCCACTGGCTTTGATAGAACTGCCTTACATACGTGACTAGTTCCATCAGGTGGCTCATTGTCGCATAGGTAGGCTACTGTCGGCAAACTCGCACACGTGCAAACTATATGGGATCAACATCCCATATGCTACACGGTCCGCATGCGTCCAAAGTTTTATGCTGGGACGTCGAAACACATTCCTGCTCAAAAAAATTTCCAAAAGCTTTCCAAGAACAAACTGACATGACCACCGGCAGATATCCGAAATATCGCAGACGTAAAAATTCACGCGAAGTGCATTATTATCGCACTAGACGCGACGGAAGATTAATAAAAGTTGACAACACCATGGTGGTGCCTTACAACCCATATTTACTGGTGAAATACGATTGCCACATCAACGTAGAGTACGGTGTTTCGATAATGAGCATAAAATATATTCACAAGTATATAGGGTGATTCAGAATTCGTGACGAATCTCTTGAGGGTCAATTCTTGTCAAAATTGGGATCGAAAGTTCCTAAGTCATTTTTCTGAAAAATGATTTTTTTTCCTTAGAAATTTTTTTGCCGACAAATAATTTTTTTTTCAATAAATTTTTTTTCTTTCTTCTATATCATTTGTCAACTCTAAAGAATCTCATATGATGCCAATGAGTTTTTTTTTTTTTTTTTCAATATCAGAGAGATTTCTCAGTGAAAGTTTCTTATTTAGTGGAAGATGTTAAAAAAATGTGTTATGGTTCCAAGGAAAGAAATCATTTTTCGGAAAAATGGCTGAGAAACTTTCGATCTCGATTTTGACAAGAACTCACCCCTCAAGAGATTCGTCACGAATTCTGAATCACCCTATATATACAAAGGGCATGACCGTGCTCGCATTCAGGTATCAAATGAACATGAAGAACGTGTATTGGAATTCCACAAAGATGAAATACAAGATTTTGTAGATTTGCGTTACGTGAGTCCAATGGAAGCGGCTTGGCACATTGTGGCACTACCAATGCACGGGCACAGTCACGCCTAGGGATGGGCGATGTCGACCGATTAATCGAATGTGTCGATTATTTTTTCTTAATAATCGATTATTTTCGGGTGATGTTTTTGAACTTCGATTAATCGATGTTCGATGTTTTTTACCGAACATCGATGAAAAAGCGGGAACGCGGATTTTTGGCGGCCATTAGTGAACAGTGATCGGCGATTCGGCGAACTATCGGAGCGTGTTGACTTACACTTTACTCCACAGTTTACAATAAAATTTCAAATTTCGAACTTACTGTCTTTATTGAGTTTCTTCAGTTCATTCGCTAATTGATTCATCGATTATGGATGATATTGAGAGTGAAGGTAAGATTTCATCAATATTATGCAGCAGTAGTTAATTTTTTCATTTGTTGATAAATTATTATTTTATAGATTCGAAAAGACACAAAATCTACTTCCAAATAAACGACCAAGATGCTTATTCAATAGGAAAATTACCGACCAGCGAGTATATAAAACTGATGAGTATGTATATTTCATCTCTGCTACTAATCAATATGTTTTTGATTAGAAAAGAAGGACTGTAATCCACAATGAGTTATAAATGCATACAAAATTTGTAAGAACTACCATTACATAAGTTATTGTTATTTATTACATGGGGGATATTCTTCTACTCTGATTTCATTTTATCATTTTAGATAACGACCAAACGGCTCATGATTTCATCTGGCAATTATTCAAATTGAACAAAATAGCTATCGAGAGTGGTAAAATTGATACTCTCTCTCGATCAATTGATGATGTCAATTACACACTAATCAACCTGCCCGCAAAACCATCATCAAAAGCGTCAACTTCTACTATGGTTGGCTCATGCAGCACGATAAGCGCTATTGATAAGATAGAGCCACAATTAACCAATATCAGTACTTCTGAAAGCCAGAGTGCAATGAACAAATCGACAGTGCCAACAGAAATTTTGGAGAAAGCGAACAGTGTTTCAGATGATGAGCTTCATGAATTAGTTGAAAGTAACCAGCCATCTACAGGTGTACGCTCCACAAAAACAAGTGACGTCTGGCACCATTTTAAAAAAGAGAGTGAATTAACTGCTCGATGTATAGTTTGCAATAAAGTTTTAAAGCATTGTGGCAACACCACCAACCTCAAACAACACCTGACAAGAAGGCATGCATTTCTATGCTCCTCAGTGGGATCGCAAAAGAGAAGAGCTGAATCATCAGGGTCCAGCAATGAAGGAAATCAGTCAGGCAATAATCGATCAGAAGTAAAACGGATGAGATTTCGAACAGAGGTGACCAAATAACATTTTTTATTTAACAATGAATTAAAAAAATGATTTTTTTCGTTTTCTTTTCGTTTTGTCCCTTATACCCTTTTGACACTAACCTCCTTGATTGCTTGGTAAAATAATAGTATAATTGACCATGAGACTGAAAAATAACATTCAGATAGAATAACAACAGAAACTAGAAATACTAAGATAAAATTATTCCACTCACAGGGAAAGAGACTCTGTCCAATTGATGAGGCTTTTGAACGTGTAAATGCCTTTGCGGATGGAGGTAAAACAGCAGACAAGATAACCAATGCAATCTTATATATGGTGGCTGTCGATCAAATGCCGTTCTCAACTGTGGAAAACGAAGGCTTTAAATCATTGTTGAAAACTGTAGCACCGCTTTACACTATTCCGAGTAGAAAAACCCTCACGAAATTGATAGATTCCAGGTACGAAGTACTAAAGGACCGTTGCAAAAACGATTTGCAAAAAGCTGACTCTTTTACATTAACATGTGATGTTTGGACTGATGTCAGTAATCAAAGTTATCTGGGATTATCAATTCATTATTTAAATGATGACTTGGAAATGAAGAATGGATGCTTGGGCGTAGTGCCATTGTATGAAAACCACACAGCCGCGTACCTAACAACGGCTTTGAATTCTGTGATCGCTGACTTCGATATTGACCCAGCCAAGATTATGGCCATCGTAAGTGATAGTGGGGCTAATATAAAAAAAGCTGTGTGTGACGCAATAGGTAAAGATAAGCAGCTTGCCTGTTTTTCGCACATACTATCGCATCTCGTGCCAAATGTAACGGCCACTATGCCAGATTTGACTGAAATAATCGTCAAAGTGAAGAGTATTGTTACTCTCACTAGAAGGAGCGTCGTCGCGTCCGACGAATTGAGAAGGCTACAAATTCGTGATGGGAAGACCGAAGGTACAGCACGGAAATTTATTCAAGATGTCCCTACGCGTTGGAATTCAACGATGTATATGTTGGAAAGGTTCCTGCTGTTGGAAGAGTACGTATATCCGGTCCTTTTAAAGTGTTCGAGCTCAGCAGATATGCTGAGAAGATACGACATCCAAATTCTGACCGATATCCTATCCCTAATGAAGCCCGTGGAAAATGTCATAAGAGAAATTAGTGGTGACTCGTATCCAACATGTAGCATAATCATTCCTATAATTCGGTGCATGGAAGCAACTATTCAGCAGACAGAACCTGAAACAGAGCTAGGAGATGAATTCAAGAACAAGCTCCTAACAGAAATTAAATTTCGTTTCAAAGATTTCGAATTAAATCCCATCCTCGCAGTTGCAACAATATTGGATCCCCGATTCAAGAAAATACATTTTCAGAATGCCTTAGCTGCTTCTACGGCAATAACGCGCATACAAAATAGAATTAAATGCACTTCAACTCAAAATAAGAAAAACAAGAAAAAGGACGAAGTAGACCAAGTCGACAAATCGCAGAAAAGTATTTGGGAGTTTCATGATAGCTTGATGTCGAAGAATCCGGATGGAAGCACACATGACGAATCCCCAACTTTAGAATTACGGCAATATCTGAGCCAACCTGTGATATCTAGATTTGAAAATCCATTTACACATTGGAAGTCACTCCAGCATGCCCTTCCAGTATTGTCGAAATTAGCGATGCAATGTGTGAGCATTATTGGAACATCCGTCCCGTCAGAAAGGATGTTTTCACGAGCTGGCCTTATCAAAACAGACAATCGCAACAGACTTACCGGTGAGCACCTCAATAAACTGATGTTTTTGAGTTCACGTACGCGTGAGGAATGGGGAATGGCTTGAAAGATTTAGTTTAAGTACTTTATTTGTTTTGACAGTTTTATGTGCATTTTGTACCTGCAATTTTTATTTCCTTAACTGTAATAATTACATTCTTTATGTTCACTAACAAACTACTATAAAATGCATTATTCCACATTAGCACGCTTTAGTTTCCTTTCCGTTGAAACCTGAATCCCATTATTTGTCCATTGTCTGCGGTTACTTCACAATAGGTATGATATACCTACATTCTGCAATGTGCATGTGCATGGAGAAATTAATTATTTTGAATCTACATTACGATAACAAAATCTTGTAACTATTATTTTCAATTTTTCGCAGTAAATCCAGCACCAGCCTAACGAACGATTGGAGACTAAAGTCAGACCGGTCAGCTGTTCTACCTATTTCTTTCAATTTTTCGACGCAATTTATACAATATTAAATAACATGAAGTGTAAATAGCATATTTTTTTTTAGTATGTATGTAATGCCCTTACCAAAAAAAAAAAATTTAATTAAATAATCGATGTTCCGATTTTTTTTTTCAAACATCGATTTCAAACATCGATACTTTTTAAACATCGATTATTTGAAAATCGATTTTTATTTTGAACATCGCCCATCCCTAGTCACGCCGTGATGCGCTTACCCATTCATTTACCGGGTCAGCAGTACGCGACATTTGAAAAGAGCAGGGAAGACGAGGCATTGTGTAACGATACAAAGTGGAAGACTGCACTCACGGCGTGGTTCGAACTGAACAAAATAGATGAATTAGCAAGAACGGTAACATACGCGAACGCTCCGGATTTCTTCACTTTTAACGTTACAACGAAAACATGGAACAGACGGAAAATCGCTACGAGATTCTGAACGATTCTATTTAAAACTGATACTCGGACGTGCGAAAAATTCTAAATGTTTCAGTGATCTGCGCATTGTGAACGGTAAAATGTATGATACATTCACAGATGCCGCAGTGGCAATGGATTTGACAACGACAAATGACGAAGTATTCAAGATATTCGACGAAGCGGTTTCACTGTTAATGCCAGAACGTCTGCGTCACTTTTTCGTCTGGTTTTTGATCGGTGAAACACCATCCGACGCAATTAAGTTATGGGAGAAGTATAAAGGCGCTTTCGCAGAAGATTTCAACGACCAACACGAGCATCGAGCGCTATGCGCAATTGCGCATTGGGGTTTTGCATCAAAATTTATTTTTATTTTTTGGGGGTGCATAATGTAGAGTAAACCAAAATAATGAGGACGTATTTTTCCTTTTTCGTTAAAAATGATAATTGCTCATGTCATAGGCAATTGAATTTCACCAAGTTTGATATAGATATATCTTGACATGGGTGACGTCATATTGTCGTAGTTTTCAATCTCTTATATCAACGGCAATTTTGGTTGAATCGAAAAAATAAAAAATACGTCCCAAATGGTTTTTCAAAAACTACTAGAATATGAAATAAAAAAAAGTCATGCAAAATCCCAATTGAACACCTGCTGCAGTTGGAAGGTAGATCGTGTACTGATTACTGTCTTGCAACGCCGGAAGTGTTGTTACCAGATCTACTTGACGTAAACACGGAGGAACGAAGCCAGACTTTCGCGAGTAAAGGAAGTGCATCAGTCGAGCTACTTAATGATGAACAAATAGTATATTTCGATACTAGTGCGAAAGTGTTGATTCTCGGACGAGTGTGAAGTTTTTCGCCCGAGCGAAGCGAGGGTGATAATCACACGAGTCGAGAATCATCTTTCGCACGTGTATCGAACTTCATTTTTCAACACAGCGCGCGTTAAGTTGACTTTTATGCACGCGAAGCGTGCGCAAAATCGAACTTTGCGCACGCCGTGTGGAAATGAATATTTACAATGAAATTTGGAATTTAATCACGCTAAGCCATAATGAACTTGAATCAAAAAAATGCTTCTTTATTGACGGCCCGGGAGGAACTGGCAAGACGTTTCTCTAAAATGCTATTTATTACATGCTACGATCTGTAGGTAAATTCGTATCATGTGTAGCGTGAACAGGTATAGCTGCAATTCTTTTGCCAGGCGGGAGAACAGCGCATAAAACGTTTGGACTACCATTCGAATTGCCAAATGAAGGAACCATTTTTACCAAACCTGGAATGAAAGAACAACTTTCAAATACGGGCGTCTTCATCTGGGATTAGTGTTCAATGATACCGAGGCGCGCATTAGAATTAATTGACCGACCTCTCAGAGATATTACTCGCATATCATCACCGTTCGGTGGAAAAACCATTATATTAAGCGGTGACTTCAGACAAGTGTTACCAGTCGTTAAACGCGCTGGTAAACAGCAAATCATGGCAGAAACGTTGACAAGTTCACCGCTATGGAACACATTTGTGCCGTTGCGCTTACAGCGAAATATGCGAGCTAAGAAAGACGCGGAGGCATTTTCGAAATGGCTACTTGACATCGGAAATGGGTCCATCGAATCATTTGTTCCTGATATCGAAATGACAAGTACCAATCTGGTTGACGATTTATATCCGATGAATTTATCAAATAATGAGATAATGAATCGAGCAATTCTTGCTCCACAAAATGCAGAAGCTGATGAGATCAACGCGGCAGTTCAGAGACGCATGCAAGGAGATATGATTGAGTCGTGTAGTATCGACCACGCGACATTACAAGATGTTGATGCTTCAGATGAAACCTTAGATGAAGAAGCAACACTACGTTTTCCAATCGAATATTTGAATCGCTTAACGCCATCGGGTCTACTACATCACAATTGACAATTAAAAATTGGATCAATTATGATGTTGTTGCGCAATTTATCTGTATCAGATGGGCTTTGCGGCACACGAATGATTGTACAGGCGAATCATTCGCGGATCCTTATCGCATTTCTTTTAATGGGTGAGATGCAAGGAAGAGTTGTCGAAATTCCACATATAAAATTAAATACAAGTGGTGACACGGAAATACCATTCATCTTGCACAGGCGGCAATTTCCTGTCCGTCTAGCCTTTGCTATGACGATCAATAAGTCGCAAGGTCAGAGCTTTGACCAGGTTGGACTGTACATCGATTGACCGATTTTCGGACACGGACAACTCTACGTAGCACTTTCACGATGCCGGTCAAAGGATAGCATCAGAATGGAAATAAAAAATAAGATGAATTATGTAAACAACATCGTATACAAAGAAATGATAAACGATTGACATGAAGAAGTTGACGAAGCAAATAAAAAAAAAAAAAACTTGTTGATGATACAATCAACAAGTATGGATGATAAGAATTAAGGCTGCGCTGAGCGCCACACAGGTTTTAAACGCATCCAATGGGATAGAATGGGGTAGAATGGTGGAAAGATTCGAATGGCAATCAAATTTATGTATACCTTATATTTTGATATGAGTAAGTGAACACATCAATATCAGGCTGCATCATGCGCTAAATTTATATGAAAGGTTAGGAAAAGGCTGCATAATAAGCGCCACCGTGAATGAACTGGTTAATATGAGGCTGCATCATGCGCCACGTCAAAATAGAAAGTTCTATACGTCGTGCGCCACCGTAAATACCAATGTTCACAATGATATAAATCATTCGGACAGGAAAAAACGTGCGAAAATGAAAGAAGTGTCCGGTAAATTGAAGTATAACAAACGAAACTGAAGTATAACAAACGTACAGTGTAACGAATCAGGCAACCCAGGCCTGACCGTTAGCATTCAAACATCAGCCGTTGCGAACATCGAGGACAGTCTAGGGCCTGTATTAATAGTCGATTCTCAAATGATAAACTCAGGTGAAACTAGTCTTGAGTATGAATACGGTACAATAGACGCATCTTGAGAGTGTTTTCGAAGACTGAAATTGAGAAGAGATCAAGTAGGGGCGTTTCTGGTAATCGATGCTTGAGACTTGTCTCATGCGGTACAATAGTCGATTTTCAAGATTGCATCACTCGTACCCTTATTAATAGTCGACGAAACTCATATCAGTTGAGTATTGAGAATAGAAAAATCTCTTGTCAGCCAAAACAGGTCTGAAGGTGTCGTGAGACGTGATTCTGCGCTGCTTTTCGTTCGTTCTTTCATACATACAGGGTAAATTCCTAACCACCGAACACTCGGAGTACAGTTGAAGCGGCCGTGAGTCGGAATAGGCAATTGCTTCTGTAGCTGGCGACTTCTTGATTGGTTATTACGAGGTAAACAATTTCCGATTTCGACTCCCGGCCGCCTCAACTCTATTCCGAGTGTTCGAACGTTAAAAATTCACTCTATATGTATATTCTGCCAAATCAACCGAAATTTCGCGTCTTCCCCCACGGAAAATATGTATATACCGAGACATATCCGCAGATATATCTCGAAATATATGCCGAAATATATATATATCACATATTATGCATGTATGATATATGTAGAAAGTTTCTTGACCGTGATGAATAGTAGAAGGGATATTAAATATCGGGTATAGACGGTCAGTTAAGAACAAATAATCTTTTATTTGACGTTTCGGTCGAAGGCATGGCCGACCATCCTCAGAAACTGTGAAAAACAATTATAACAATCAAAAACTAGCCTAGGCTCTACTTAACATATATATTAGAGCAATAGAAATCTGTGTTCTGAGATATAAAGAAAATGACTAGGATTGTTGCACATTTACTTAGTGACTAAACATGTGATCAACACATGGTGTTTGACATTACAAATTTTAAGGTTAAAATAATTCTAATCACTTAAATCGAAGATTAAGAAAAGCAATATACAATAAAGCTAAAAGTTTATTTATAAACAAGATTCTAACTTAAAGGATTCCTTTATGACACATTTGATAACACGAGGTGGTTTTTCTTACCGAGACAGACTTCTAGACGCACTTGAGATGTTGATAGGTAGGCGCACAGCGGAGAAGTGACGTAATACGGATGTATGGCAACCGGTCTAACATTGATATCGATCTATGAAAAGATGATCGATCTATCGAAGCGGCAAATTTTGAAACACGAAAAACCCACCATATGGTGTTATCCTATGTTTCAATTAAACAGAGGAGCATACAAATTGCTGAAATTGTCTATATCTGATCTTTTATTGACAGTGTCATTCCTAAGAATATGCATAATTTCTTTCAGCGTACGGTGATACGGGTTAGATTCTCCTGTCAGGACTTTAACCTGATCAAAGTCAAATTTATGGCCTAGAGATAGGCTGTGATTTACTAAGGCAGACTTTTCTATGTCCCCACATTTTATATTATACTTATGTCCGTACAGACGTTTGTGAAGGTGTTGCGATGTTTGCCCTATGTAGCACTTGTTGCAACCCAGACATGGAATTTGGTAGATGACACTAGATTTGTCAATTAGCGGAACTTGATCTTTGAGTCGAGAGAAAAGGTTACCAGTTGAATTACTGTTTTTGTGAACTACTTTGACATTATATTTACTAAGGATCTTCTGAATTTGCTCCGAAAGGCGTTTTACATATGGTAAAGATGCAATCCCCACTGTGGTATCCATATCGACGTTGCATTTTTCCTCACATGCTAACCCATTGTATAATTTATCTACTCTGCTTGCAACCACCTGGTTTATTAATTCTGGAGGATAGGCGTTAGCTTTTAAAGTCTCTGTGATTAAAGACAGGTTATTTTGTCTAAATTTTGGTTCAGCTAGTCTTAAACCTCTGTCAGTCAAACCGATGATCACATTTTTCTTATACTTTAATGGGTGGTGTGAGGAAAAATGCAAAAACCGACCTGACCACGTTGGTTTCCGGAACCAGTCAATCGATAGGGTATGATTGTTGTTGTTAATGACAGAGATGTCTAAGAAGCTTAACTTTCCTTCTGACTCTAGTTCATAAGTGAATTTGATGCTAGGATGGAACCCATTGAATTGATGCACTATATCATTGATGTTATTGGGATGTACAGCTGTGATGATGTCATCCACGTAACGTTTGTAGAAAGGTAACTCATAACCGAGATTACTGATGACCGAATTTTCTAATGTTTCCATGACTAGATTAGCTAACGCTGGACTAATAGGGGAACCCATCGCAACACCTTCGATTTGTTGATAAAACTTATTGTTAAAGGTAAAGAATGTGGAATCTAAGCAAAGTTTTACACCCTTAATGAACTCTTCTTGGGGTAGTTGTGTATGTAGTTTTATTTCAGACCATCTATTATTGATGCATTCCAGCTTCTCGACTCAAAGATCAAGTTCCGCTAATTGACAAATCTAGTGTCATCTACCAAATTCCATGTCTGGGTTGCAACAAGTGCTACATAGGGTAAACCTCGCAACACCTTCACAAACGTCTGAACGGACATAAGTATAATATAAAATGTGGGGACATAGAAAAGTCTGCCTTAGTAAATCACAGCCTATCTCTAGGCCATAAATTTGACTTTGATCAGGTTAAAGTCCTGACAGGAGAATCTAACCCGTATCACCGTACGCTGAAAGAAATGATGCATATTCTTAGGAATGACACTGTCAGTAAAAGATCAGATATAGACAATTTCAGCAATTTGTATGCTCCTCTGTTTAATTGAAACATAGGATAACACCATATGGTGGGTTTTTCGTGTTTCAAAATTTGCCGCTTCGATAGATCGATCATCTTTTCATAGATCGATATCAATGTTAGACCGGTTGCCATACATCCGTATTACGTCACTTCTCCGCTGTGCGCCTACCTATCAACATCTCAAGTGCGTCTAGAAGTCTGTCTCGGTAAGAAAAACCACCTCGTGTTATCCAATGTGTCATAAAGGAATCCTTTAAGTTAGAATCTTGTTTATAAATAAACTTTTAGCTTTATTGTATATTGCTTTTCTTAATCTTCGATTTAAGTGATTAGAATTATTTTAACCTTAAAATTTGTAATGTCAAACACCATGTGTTGATCACATGTTTAGTCACTAATTAAATGTGCAACAATCCTAGTCATTTTCTTTATATCTCAGAACACAGATTTCTATTGCTCTAATATATATGTTAAGTAGAGCCTAGGCTAGTTTTTGATTGTTATAATTGTTTTTCACAGTTTCTGAGGATGGTCGGCCATGCCTTCGACCGAAACGTCAAATAAAAGATTGTATGATATATATATATCTGCCGATATATCTCGGTATGTATATTTTTTCCGTGATGCACGTGGTGTGCATAATAGTGCAGTGAAAATTCAAAATTGATATGCAATGCATACTTGACAATTACGATTGATATGATATAACCCGCGAAAAACATCCAAAGATGTAAAAACAGCCGCCAAGTACCCACACGAAAATCACAATTGCTTTATAAGCAAAACGTGTCGCCAGTCTCTGTCGTGAAATCAAGAAAAAAGCCAAGCACCGAACGTACCCCTGCGATCTTTCAGCAAGTCTACGTCGTGAAGTCGGAGTTTCGTGTGACGATATCGAAACATCATTCCAAGAGCTACGTACTTGGCGGGCACATTAAGTTTTTTTTCTTTGTGTTTGTTGCTTTCGCTTCGGATTGATAGTACTTCATCGTATTTTGTGAAACATTTTTTTTTGCGACTGTTTTCCATATTGTCTATCCATCAAATCTGGCATCTAAAAAACATCGATTGATAGGACACGACTCCCTGCAGTTTTATTTTGTGTTTGGCTGTTTATCTTACAGTCCTTCCGAACTGTGAACAGTTGCTTGTATCGGTACTTGGCGGCGAATGGATGTCTCCAAGTAACATGTTTCCGGTCGCTGAATACATACATATAATGAATTTTGCATCGACTGATGAATGTCTGATTTGCAGATAACATTGGTTCCATACACACTTGTTTAAAATGCATCTTCCGATCTTGTGGTACGACTTTGTCGTGGCAGTTGACAGATTAGTGCGTGCGAGTTTACGGGAGTGCTGTAGTGCGGGCGACCTTCGGCGCCCGCACTACAGCACTCCCGTAAACTCGCAAGCGCTAATCTCTCAACTGCCACGAATGTGTAGTTGCGAATGATTATTCTTCACAATCGAATAAGCAACAAAATATTTTTGCACTCAAGTCAGGCTGAACTGTTATGAGGATAGGTTTCAGGTATTGAAATTGATCATTTCCACTACGTGTATACGCTCGTGCACCTGCACATACGCATGCATCGTGAACAATATTTTATGACATAGTATCGGTACACCAAAGCAATTATCAACTTAATTTTATGTTCATCATTATATCAAACTGTCACACTCTATGCTACTTAGAGCATACACGTATATCCGTATAGCTGCAAGTTTAGGTTCCATAGGCTCAGAGGATCTGTTCCGTACAATTGCGAGATGCCATCATGCAGTCAATAATTATGAATAATGAG
Organism: Tenthredo mesomela; assembly: GCA_943736025.1. Classification (NCBI taxonomy): domain Eukaryota; kingdom Metazoa; phylum Arthropoda; class Insecta; order Hymenoptera; family Tenthredinidae; genus Tenthredo; species Tenthredo mesomela. Next base: position 18,475,378 of record OX031021.1, read on the forward strand.
TAATGACAGTCATCGGCATGAAACCACGGTCGTCGCATTATTTCACTCTTATATTATTCACTGATCACTGATTCACTGATATAAAACTATTAGCATGTCCGATAACACATTATATTATTATATAATATAAATATATAACTATATAATATCCCTGGTAGAAAATTGACCAGACGATCTGGCCTTTTAACAGATTCTGGGCAGATCATCTGGGCAGAATCTGCCCAGATATTCATGGTGTATTTGGCCAGTATCTGACCAAAATCTGGTGAATAATTCCTAGCTCCTATGTTTGAGGTTATGTAAACCCAATGTTACAAGCTGGAAAAATGAATGAAAATGATCGTGCTCAACACCTCTAAACTGAAAATTTATAAATATATATTTCAAACATAGTATGCCGATGACACGTGTACACACTGATCTCTATATGGGGAAATCCACGGAACCTTTGATTTTTTTAAAAAGTGTAACTTCATTTTTTATTTTGAAGCACACTTCTCAAACCTTTTTTGGCATGTCTCTTGTAGACTATAAGTGAAGAATATACTCGCGTTACTCATTTTTATCGATCCCTCAAGAAGTTACGGTGAAAAAATCGAAAAATCGTTTTTTTTTTACGAAAAAGATTCATTTATCTTAATTTCATCGTTATAATATGGTTTTTCATTCATCTCAATTTCATCGTTATAACTTATAACATTGTTTTTCGTTTATTTATTGATTTTTTGATTGAAAAAAAAAATTTGATTTGAAAAAAAAAAAAAAAATTTTGATTTGTTTTTAATTTTTTTTTTTTTTTTTTTCTTCACTTACTTACGATACGAATACGCGTTTGTATTGATGAAATCCGAAAAATTGCACATTTTAACGCTATTTTTAACATTTCACACGAATATTCGAATATTTATTGATCAAATAAAACTTCATAATATTAGAAGTACCGAAAGTTCAGTGTGAGGATTTTCGTAGTAGATTCCTGCAATGAAGGTTTACGAATTACAGGACGTTTGAACGAGTAAGAAATAAAATTAGAGCTGTGCCAACGAAAAAACATGATTTTAAAAAATAGTTACGCGGGTACACGTTCAGATACTTCGACCTCTAGCTTCATCAGTTTTGATGGCACATTAATTTTGGAACCACACTTTTTTTTGTTTCTTGTGAAGCTATCTGGACGTGAAATAAAAATTTCAACTTTCAGATTCCTCAAAAAGTTATAAATGAAAATGTAAAAAAAATGTCGACGACCAAAAATGGAGTATCGCTACTTTGAGTGCGAATCATGGGGAATGGTCAAATGGCACACTCTATGACATCAATAACTTCAAAAGTCATAGATAGACAAAGATTTCACCAAATTTTCAAATCGATTCATAAACCCCTCATAAAGTTAGAGGCAAAAAATGAAAAAAAGAATTCAGAGTATCGCTTGAAAATGTGCAATTTTTCAGCATTTTTATTTTTTAAAGTCTCCCAGAAATATGTGGATCACTTTTCAACCGTTGAATATCATTGAGTTGGCTAGTAATATAACTGAAATGAAGGCCCACGTACTTGATACCCACTTTAAATTCTCTTTTCATAGGTAGACAACCGAGTATCAACAAATTTAAAGGTTCCGTGGATTTCCCCATATACTGACTGGATAGTGGACTGGGGCTGCTGAGAGAAACCAATTGATCAGCGCCATTTGCAGTATTTTCGGTCAAAGTCTAAGCGGGCAGTTCAAATTTATACATGAAATACACATTTTCTTTTGAAAACTACTTTTTCAAAGTTATTTCTCGGTCGAACTATACCAGAAACAGGGCTGGGTAACATTTAAAATGGTTTCATTTAAAATATGTATTTGAAATGTAAAATGGCATTTTGCATTTTCATTTTAAATGTTATTTCCAAAAGCATTTTCATTTTGTATTTAAAATGGTAAACTCAACCCATTTAGCCATTTATAAAATGCTAAATGGTAAATGGCGTAGCATGGATGATGCTGAGTTTCAGATGCAGTTACTGCAGCTTCCAAACAGGCTAATTTTTTCGAATTTTTTCCGGAAAAACTACAAATGCAATATTATTCACTTTTTTATATGTTTTTAGTACATCTTGATGAGTATGTGTAAAAATTGTCATGAAAAAATGTTCAAGGTTTCACACGTTATTCGTCTTCGTGTCGGCTGATGTTTCCCGTGCGCGATCAATCAATGTACACAATTCGGCAAATATGGTTGGTTTTAAATGAAAAAAAAACTGGACACTTCAAAGTATTTTTTGAAGGAAGACACATTTTTTTTTGTTGTTTGAAAATTTTACAGTGGGATTCCCCTTAACGCAAGCGCATTATTAAAATCTTGCAAGCTGAGAGTCGATGTAAATAACTAAGATTTCGTTGTTGGAAAATATAATGATTAAGAAACTATTTTGCATTTAACTATCCATTTCAAATGACTATTTTTCATTTTGCATTTTAAATGTATTCTGTAAAACTATTTCTATTTTGCATTTCAAATACTTTTTCTCAACCATTTTCCATTTTCCATTTCAAATGGATTCGATATACCATTTTACCCAGCCCTGACCAGAAATAGTGGAATGCTGAATAAAGTACACATATTCAGTTGGACCCGGGTCTTAAACTGTGCACCTAATCGAAATTCCCGCGTAGATTTTGACCCAAGTTTCGGCGTTCCTCCGACCCCACCAAGCCCCCGGCCATGCTTCTAATGGTTTCACGCTGCGCCTGTAGTAAGAGTACCAGTCCACTATCCAGTCAGTATATAGAGATCAGTGCGTGTACACTAAACGTAATGGATTCTGATCCGGACGAGTTGGACAATTCTAGAAACAGCCAATCGGCGCTCTGGATTAAAAAAATCCAGAGCGCCGATTGGCTGTTTCTAGAATTGTCCAACTCGTCCGGATCAGAATCCATTACGTTTAGTGTACCAAAAATCAGAAGCCACGGTTAATTTACCCTTATACATAGCTATAGGTGGATGCGCACGCAGGTATCTCTATCTCTTTCTCTCCCACTGTCTCTGGAAGTTTGCCGTGTGTCACATGTACACGCATACATACAAAGTTCAGGACTGTAGGTTATGTATGTGTATGAACAGCTGATGACTTGACCAGATCCTTCACCAGAATCCGTCGTCAGACCGCGGGGTTTCTGGCCATATTTTCTGCCCAGAATCTGCCCACCGAGCAGAAAATTCAACGGATTCTGGCCATATTCCGTTCAATTTTCTACCAGGGATGATTATATACACAATTATGAATATTTTAACTGTCAATAACGCGATCCGACAGCTATCCGACGGCCGTTTTGATTTCGTCGACCCTTTGTAGCTCACTTGGTAACTTTATTATCACATATCGACCGAGTGCGGATTCCGATTCATGCCAAAATCAATAGGGGGCGAGAATTTAATGGCTTGTAACCACGTTTCGAATTTCAAGTCGATCCGTGACGCCGTTCGTTCAGAAACGTGAGGACAAGCAAGCGTCTAGCGAAAAACCAGGAAGGAGAAGAAGAAGATGCTTTTTCATCAACTTTGGTGACTAATATGTCGGAAACCAGCGTACCGATTTCGATCTAATTTATACAGCGAAGTCGTGTGGTGGGGGAATATCTGTGTTGTAAATTTTATCGAAAAATATCCACGCGTTCCGAAGTTATGACCCCGTGCTTACAGGTATAAAGAGTTCCCCCGAGAAAATAGTCTCGCGGCTAGCTCTCGCCTGCCTACGGGTACTTGGCGGCGATTCGCTGCCGCGAATCTTGATATACGACCTGTACAATCGATATGATGGATACGACAAAGATAAGGGGATACCTCGTGTCCGATTTCAGAAACGATATGTGCGGGATGCGATGAACCCCTTCGAATGGTGGGCTGAAAATGACTTCGCAGAGCGATTAAGATTTTCAAAGCGTACTGTGATAACTTCAATTTTACCACAAATTGAGCCTGCGTTGAGATCCGATTCGATGCGATCGTTTGCCTATCCCTCCAGTTCAAGAACTGTTGCTGTGTAACCCTCGGTAGATTTTTATTTCTATGATTGCAATTCGATTACACTATACGTATGGTTAGGTGCACACAACACTTCGAAGGGTATCGTTTAACATATTTGTATACTCGGGGGCCCTGTATAAGGCTAGCCACCGTAATCATCCTTCGGCTGATCGCTCATCAGCTGAATAATGAAACTAGTTCCAGTTTGAGAATATATCAACTGAGTAAGACTTGAGAAATGACTATTAGATAGCGCATGGCCTGAGACAAGAATAGTATCTTGAGAGTGTATCACTTTATACACTCTTGAGACGAGATCTGAGCACCGACTATTAATACAGGCCTAATTGTTTTCTAGCTAAGCAATATCATAGGAATGAATTAACACAAACGAACACATGTCTTGCCAAAGGGTACGGTTTACCTAAAATACACAAAAAAGACACACCACTCAGACCCATCATCTCAGCTATTGGGAGCCCTAGTAGTTCGTACGTAGTTAGTACGTAGTTCCTAGTAGTCTCTAGTATATAGTATAGCCTACTGTCGGCGCAAAAAGGTTTGGCCCCTGTGTTTGAGTGTTCATAACTGCTACAGGAAAATTGGTAGAGCATCGAATCTAGAAAGATCGGAAAGCGCCAAGTTTTCTGCGTCTAAAGGTTGTTCGCAAATTTCCGTGTAAAAATCGTGAAAGCCGTTATGATCTCCGAAAAGTTAAAAAACGTAGTTTTTCGGAGTCCATCGCCGTACGTCAACTTCAACTCGTCACCGTTGATCTTAAATGAGTGTAAAAAATCTGGAAAAATTCAGAAACATTCCCTGAACATTGACGAACATGATAGAGTTTGGTAAATCCAAAAATATTCACAAACCTGGACACCAGGTGCAAAAAGGTCCAATGGTGCGATTTGGCGAACGGATCGGTACGGACGAACCTGAGCCGGCTCAAAATTATCGTCAGGATATACACTTTTTGATTCCGTAATCAGTTTTTGGTTCGCAATAGCGGACTTCCAGTAATCGACGTCAACAATTTTTCAAATTTGACCGGGGCCGCGTGTGTCCCAGCCGCGATATTCTTCGCTGCATTCACATTGTTATATCAGTGGCCCCGAGTAACAATTGAGTCTGCGACGGGCGCGGCGGGAGGGAAATACAGCGACGAATATCGCAGCTAGGACACAGGCGGCCCCGCGCAAATTTGAAAAATTGTTGACGTCGATTACTGGAAGTCCGCTATTGCCAACCAAAAACTGATTGCGGAATCAAAAAGTGTATATCCTGACCATAATTTTGAGCCGGCTCAGGTTCATCCGTACCGATCCGTTCCCCAAATCGCACCATTGGACTTTTTTGCACCTGGTGTCCAGGTTTGTGAATATTTTTGGATTTATCAAACTCTATCATGTTCGTCAATGTTCAGGGAATATTTCTAAATTTTTCCAGATTTTTTACACTCATTTCAGATCAACGGTGACGAGTTGAAGTTGACGTACGGCGATGGACTCCAAAAAACTACGTTTTTTCACTTTTCGGAGATCATAACGGCTTTCACGATTTTTACATGGAAATTTGCGAACAACCATTAGACGCAGAAAACTTGGCGCTTTCCGATCTTTCTAGACTCGATGCTCTACCAATTTTTCTGTAGAAGTTATGAACACTCAAACACAGGGGCCAAACCTTTTTGCGCCGACAGTAGGTTATACTATATACTAGAGACTACTAGGAACTACGTAAAATAGCTAATTCTATACTGAACGATATTGGATAATGATATAATATAGGAATATAGAAGAAATGAATATAGGTTGAAATGGGATGATAGTAAATGTATGAGGAAGGTAGAAAGAATATTATATATGGATAGCAGAGAAGGAAATGAGTCTACCGAATTAACTCCGAGCGTCACCCGAACCAACTCCAAGAACCCACCGCCAAACGACTTGCTTCACTAGGATCCTGGTGCAGCTTATGCCGGGCGCTCGATGAGAGTCAGCTGTCTTGTTGACTAAGTGCAATGAGGACCGTTTTCCTTGGAGGGTGACAACAGAGGACCTTCTTCTATTCCGCACCCTGGTCTACTTCACACACAGGCCGTTGCAGGAGTCGTTAGACGGTTAGGTGTGGTTTCGGGTGCGCGTTTTGGAGGCGTGAGCACTTTGCTCAGCTTTCGGTATTTTACGACTGACGAGCAATCACCTCGGTTTCGATAAAGAAACCTCGGGATGCTCGACGGCGGGGTTTTCTGCAAGCCGCTGAATAGGTGGTTTCGGGGGTCATTGCGCCCCTGACTCGTTTCCTGCTCTGCTTCCGATCGAGCGCGCGCGTGTAGGAATGCGCTGACTGCCCTACTTGCAATAGCATAAAGAGTTTGAAAAATGTGAAAAAGGGCCGTTCGTAACAGTCTTAATATTGTCAACTTTTCACCATTTTTGTAATTTGTTATAATTTTTCAATAAATAGCCTCTGATGAGGGCAGCACATCACTGCCGAAACGTCAGGCCAAAGAAATTGAAATTAAGTGACTCGACTCGATTGATTGAGCCCCTCGTCAAATAAGTACCAGTTCGAGTGATAGCTTCATGATGAAGATATGTTTTCCCGTTCAATCTAATATTATATTTCGCATTATATCGAGCCGCACTGCTTTGCGTATTTTTCTATTGTTCTATTACATTTTCTGTCAATATTCTTGGCGAGATCGCGGGATTAGATAATCCCGATATTCTCGAATTAATCTGAGACGCAACGACAATCTTTTAAAAACGAATTCTTTATATTCCGTAAATCACGTATTTGATTAAATAAATCAATCAGATATAATATGTTAATTATTCTTGTTTAATTTGGCCACCCAGCCCCTCTACCGTTAATTATTCTGAGCTAACTGGTCATTTCCGCCGTCAATTCTTTACTCTTTAGTGTATTTCAATCGACGTTTTCACGTCTGGCGCCCAAACATAGTGTTGTTTAATTTCTTAATTAATTAATCCTCTCGTACTGACGCCGAAGGTGCACGGAGCTACGTTCACCCTTTGCCTTTAAAAGTTTCTTCGTTGCAGTACATGTATACAGGGTGTCCCATTTGAAATTTCGCATTAGAGAATATCTCTGAACCTAGAGCTGCTGTTGAAAAATGTTTGTGATGAAAATTGTTTGGTTCGAAGGGGGACACAAACTGGTAATATCAGATCAGTTCTAACTATCACTGCTCCGGAGATACGACCACAAAGTTGATTTTTTTAAATGTCAAGTACTTTTTTTTTGGGATAGAAAACGTACCTTACGTTAAGACAAATTCAACCATATGTGGAAAAAGTGTATTCCGCTTACGCTCCGTGACTTACGGCTATGCGAAATCCTCAAATCTTCAAATGCTTGCAATCATCGGGACAGGTATTAGGAATTTATTGGATAGCATTCAGTAGTTTATTAAATGTTCAAACACATTGCCTCCTATCCGATTACCAACAACACGGGAAAACATGAAACGAAGGATAAGAACTGCTTGTCTCAATATCCAGCGTAGTACCTTTCTCGCCACACTCCAGCAATTCCATCGTCGTCTGCAACTTTGCGTTCGGACAGGAGGCAATGTGTTTGAACATTTAATAAACTCCTAAATACTGGCCAATAAACTCCTAATACCTGTCCCGATAATCGCAGGCATTTCAGGATTTGAGAACTTCGCGTAGCCGTAAGTCACGGAGCGTGAACGACATGAACTTTTCCCACATATGGTTGAATTTGTCTTAACGTGAGGTACGTTTTCTATCCTGAAAAAAAAGTACTTGCGATTTAAAAAAATCAACTTTGTGTTCGTATCTCCGGAGCAGTGATAGTTAGAACTGATCTGATATTACCAGTTTGTGTCCCCCTTCAAACCAAACAATTTTTATCCCAAACATTTTTCAACAGCAGATCTAGGTTCAGAGATATTCTAATGCGAAATTTCAAATGGGACACCCTGTATATGAGAGGCTTAACCTCCTTTGTTAAAATATTTTGATATCCCGGGAAAAAATGATTTTGTATGATCATATATGATCATGTATAATTATATATAAAGTTATATACAATTATACACAATTATATATAGTTCCATATATAATTACATATGGAACTATATATAATTATATATAACTCGATATATAATTGTATATGATCATGTCTGAAACTATATATAAAGTTATATATGATTCTATATATAATTAGAACTGATCAGATCTAATCATATATAGACCTATACATAACTATATATAGGATTATATCAACCAGGTCTGATCAGATCTAATTATATATAGACCTATAGAGACCTATATATAACTATATATAAACCTATGTATAACTATATATAGACCTATATATAGGTATATATAGGTCTATATATGTTTAGATCTGATCAGACCTGGCTGATATAATCCTATATATAGCTATATATAGGTCTATATATGATTGAATCTGATCAGACCCGGCTGATATAATCCTATATATAATTATATATGGGTCTATATATGATTGAATCTAATCAGACCCGGCTGATATAATCCTATACCGCGAGGACCAGGTGAAAGAGAATGGTCCATCCGCCCAGGCAGCTAATATTTCATATTTTTAGGGGGATAGCCACTCGTTGCACTGAAAATCCCTAGGGTGATTTTGGCGCGCGGTCGATGCAACTCGGCAGCCATTGTTGATACAAGCCGGCTGACTGTCAATACATCGCGGAAGGTAGACAAGAGTGGTTATGTTCGTTTATTTGAAGGAAATGATAAATAAAGTGAATAAAACCTACATGAATAAGCTATGGATATTTATTGATGCCTCAACCCCAGGATACAATCAATAATTTTGTTCGAATTGGTTGTTCTCGATGAACTCTTTGATTCTGATAAATTTCCAGTTATAGCTTAGGTTAATTCGTTGATTGCATTAAGATATTATTTAAAACCAGTGGCGGATTTACACATTTCCCAAGTATAGGCTGTTAAATTTTTGCCGCCCTTACCTCTACAATTGTCAATTCCTAGATTATTTATACAATCCAACAATTTGGTTGAAATTACACAAGAATAGTATTTTTCGTACCTAGGCCGTAAAGTGGGATTTTACGGCCGAGTGAGGATGACGCGTCCGAGGACCAGCGAGGCCGAGGCGAGCCGTCCGAGGAACGCACAATCCTCACGAGGCGGTAAAATCTTACGGCCGAGGTGCGAACAACATTTTTTGATCGAGAATCCGTAATAAGTACGCGTTTTCGGTCGTGTTTTGCGGCCGTAAAGGACTTTACGGCCGCGAAACACGACCGAAAAGGCGTACTTTACGGATACTCGATCGAAAATAGTTTTTGGGTATATTTCTGAGCTAGTTTTTTTTTTTTTTTTTTTTTATATATATATTTCTAGCGCAGTTTTCAAAGACCCGATGTATGAACATGTATCTCCTCTTCTTTGTTTTTATCTAAGTTGTTTCGTGCCTTATTTTCTTTTGTTTAGTTTTCGTTTTCGTTTTCGTTTTTCGCCTTGATTTGTCAACATACCTTCGATTCTCCATCCGTTCGGAAAAACGATTCGAGGAACCGGAGTAACCCAAACGGTTATTGGAATGGGGAAAGGGCCCTGCAACGTGCACGTGCAACATTGACAACATTGTAGCTTGTAGCTGAAGACTATCACGCTATCACGCAACATCATAATTTAATATACTCAATATTGATAATTGGAAGATTAAACGAACTTACTTGTAAGTGAAGTTCTATCTTAATTGTATGAAGCGCCTCTTCCGAAATGATCAACTTGTAGTTCCCCCCACTTCTCACCGATGTCGCCACAGTTTCTACGTCTTCTAAAAACAAACATCGCGCCTGCGCGTCGTGCTGGCGCTGTTGTACCATTCTCACGGCTCCTCATTCTTTCAAAGCTCTGCCGTAACATTTATTGGGTTTCAAGTATGTACCTTGAGATGGGTCTCTTCAGGGTTGGGACTGATCATTTCGGAAGAGGCGCTTCATACAATTAAGATAGAACTTCACTTACAAGTAAGTTCGTTTAATCTTCCAATTGTATTACGCGCCTCTTCCTCATGATCAACTTGTAGATGTTCAACGCATATGTTACGGCAACGAGAAATAACGCTCGTGTTTTTATACGATAATGATTTATTTATACCATTTAGAAATGGAAGATGTTATAAAACAAAGGAACAAAGTTTTTTTTTTTTTTTTTTTTTTTTTTTGTATAAACTATAAAGCCTAGGATCTTAACTCTAACTATGATAGTCTTATTTATTTAAAATGGCTTCCGCGAATGCCTTTTTATCTTTGGCTATTGGGAGGTCGTAGTACTTTGCAAAGGTTCTTGAATTTTTGGTCCACCCTGCCGTTCTGCGCAATGAGTCTAAGTCCAATCCTTTTCTCTTTGCGGCTGATGATGCCGCATGTCGTGTTGAGTGCGCACTAAAGATGTCTGTGTCTATATTACATCGTTTGAGCCCATTTTTGACCCAGTGGCTCAATGTTTGTGCAGTGACGGCTTTGAAAGGACGTTTGCTTGAAATAAAGAGCGATGGTGTTTTATCCCGCATTGTTTCCGTTCTACGGAGATAACATTCCAATGCAGTAGCCGCACAGATCTTTTTATTTTTATTGAAATAAGGTAGAACCAAAACTGGTTGATTCCTATTAGATCCAGCAGTTTTGATTCGATCTGGTATTTTAATATCGATTGATTTTTCGTTTGTCTGGATATTCTCAATCTTGATCAATGAGAATGTCTGCATTCTGTGTCCTGTTATTAATGCCAGCAGGCATATAAGTTTCATAGCCAGGTCTTTAATCGGCATTTCGTGGTTATCAGGAAGGGACGAGAAGTAGTCTAGCACAATTTGTGGGTCCCATGTTGAGTCGTACTTGGGATTTGAAGGTCTTAGTTTTGAAATACCCTTAAAAAACCTTCTTATTCTATAATCCTGACCAATCTCTGGCCCGATAAGCAACGAGAGTGCTGATCTATAGCAATTAATGGAGCTATATGTAGCCCCTTTTTCGAATATTTCTGTTAAGAAAATTAAAATGTCTGAGACAGATGCAGCGAAGGGGTTCAGCGCCCTTCCAATGCAAAACTGCCACCATCTCTTGAAACAGCACTCGTACTGTTTATATGATGAGTCGGTTATGGATGAAACCATGATGTTTATGGATGTCTCAGCTAGTATGCCCTTCATTTCAAACGCTCTCCTGATAAGACTGCGGCCACCAGGGTAACTCCGCTCCAAAAAACCTCCGGCTCCCTGTTAGAATGAGAAAGTGAATCTTGAGCTTTCAATCTTAACGGATTTAACGTCATCATTGAGCAATACAAGGGATACCAAGGCTGTGATGGCCATTCTGGTACTACCATTATACCGTATGCTTTTTCATTTCGAATTTTTTGTAATGCTCTTAGGATAACTGAGGTTGGCGGAAATGCATAAAAGAAATACTCGGCCCAAGTTATCGTAAAAGCATCAATGGCCATGGACTCTGGGTCTTTTTTCCAAGATACATATCTTGAACATTTTGCATTCACCCTTGTAGCAAATAAATCAATTTTTGGCATTCCAAACCGCAGGGTTATTCGCCTAAAGGCCTCATTGGACAGTTCAATTTCCCCAGTAGGCTCTATTCGTCGTGACTCAATATCTGCCTCGATATTCAACTCTGACGCGATATAGGAAGCAAAAATCCAAATGCCCCTACTCTCGCACCATTTCCAGATCTCTTTTGCTTTTTTATTTAAATTCTCGAATTGAACACCTCCCATTCTATTAATGTAAGAAATTACTGTGGTGTTATCAATACGCAGCAAGATCTGACAATTTTTGTAGTATTTTGCAAAACATTTTAGACCAAAGAAAGCAGCTGAGAGTTCCAAATGGTTGATGTATTTGGATTTTTCTTCCTCCTTCCAATGACCGTGAACCCGTTGTTCATTACAGAAAGCTCCCCAGCCTGTTAAGGAAGCATCTGTAAAAATCTCTAGCTCATATGTAGATTCTCTTATTGGGTTTTTTGACAGAATAGCTACAGATTTCCACCAAGTAATTTCCTTCATAACCTCTTCTGATAACATCATTTTTCCCTCGTAATTATCATTATTTGCTTTTAAAGCTAGATATTTTACTCTTTCACAGGCTTTCGTATATGCCCATGCGTAGTTTACAGCTGGACAGCATGATACTAAAAACCCCAAAATTTTAGCGAACTCTCGAATACTAATTGTTTGACCTTCTTTTAGGTTTTTTGTTAAACTTAAAATACGTTGTTTCTTTGATTCTGGCAATTCTACTACCATCTTTCTTGAATCGTATATGAACCCCAAGTAACTACACCTCTGGTCTGGTATTAATTGACTTTTATCCTTGTTGATAATAAAACCTAGGTCTTCCAGAAGGGTCTGGGTTGTAGTAAGATTTTTCAAACAACTAGAGTAACTATCACCTATTAACAATACATCATCCAAATAGATGACCGATAGAAAACCTAATTGGCGAAGGTGATGAACGACGGGTTTTAGCACCTTCGTAAAGATATATGGTGCTGTATTCAGGCCAAATGGTAAACATCTAAACTCATACAACTTATTTTCAAATCTAAACCTTAAGTATTTGTGAACAGAAGCGTGAATAGGTATCAAGTAATAAGCATCTTTTAGGTCTATAGAAGACATAAAACATCCTGTAGTCAGAAGTTTCGTTACTGTTCTACCATCTTCCATTTTGAAGTGACTTGTTGTAATGAATTGGTTTAAATTTTTTAGATTTAGTATGAGTCTGTAAGCTCCACTAGGCTTGGGCACTAGAAAAATGTCTGAAATGAATTGAGTCTGATCTTCGCTACACTCTTGTGCAGCGCCCTTGTCAACAAGCTGGCCCACCAGCTCCGTAACCTTAGCTGTTTCCTCTTGAGACCATATTCTACGAGCTGGTTCTATCTTTTGGACCGGTCGAGAGGTGAACAGGATTTTATATCCCTTGATCCACGATAACACAGTTTTATCGGATGTGATCTCGTGCCATTTTGACTCAAAACGACCAAGTCTGCCTACTATTTGACTTACTGAATTGATCAACGAGGCCTGCGATGGTCCTGCTCCTTCCTCGCCGGAGGTCTGGAGTAGGGTCTGCCTGCGTTCCTCCTCTGAGGTCCTTGTTGTCGTTTCTGCCCGCCCTGTCGCATGGGTACTGTAGAGTCCCTGAATCGTGGACGGGGCGGGGCCTTCCCGTTTTTTGTCATCTTATTAGGTTGAGTTTTTGGAGTAGTTTTGAGCTCCTTAGAAGTACTTTCTATGGCCTTAGCAGACTTTATGACGTCATCTAGTTTTTCACTGAACAAATATTCATCAGTCATTGTGGAACTCAAAGAGTCCTTCAATGATGCGTTGATATTGGCCATTATGAGGCTTTTACGAATAATTGATTCGTCGTGTTGTAAGTCTGCCAAGAGACTGCTCATTTCACCTAGACATTCCAAAACTGGAATATTCTCTGCAGTGTCTGTTCGTTCAATTACGAGTGATAAGGCTTTTCCAGTAGCTGCGAGGCAAGCAGTTATCTTTTGTTGTTTTTCCTTTATACGTGTATCTCTCTTAACAACAGCCTCTTGTACCGCGGCTTTTATTTGTGGATTTAGTTTTGGTGGATCCGACAGTATGCAATTCTTGGGTGCAGGGTATTTTTCAATCAATTCGTTCCTTTCTTTATCGGGTAAACCCTGTTTTATTATGTCTTCCCAACGATCCACAAAATCTGGGTGTATGGCCGGACCCCAGGTTTTGTCTCTGCATATTCGTTTTCCAATGACATTCTTTATTTCTTCACTTAGCGAAGAATCTTGAGATCCCGTATTCGTCACTGGCTGCGTAGAAAGATTTTCCTTCTCGCTTTCTTCCAGATTGACATGACCTGTGTCTCTTGACAGGGGCCTCTCTGGGGATCTTGACCTCGATCTGCTTCTGTTAGCTAAAAATAATAAACTTGATTGTGATTTCGGCTTTCTTATCTCGTAAGGTATAACCTGAGAGATAAAATATTTTTCTAGTGTAGAAACATTTTGTTCTGTATTTATACCCTTTGACATAAACGGATTAGTGTCCGTTAATGTCGGACATTATACAACGTACGTACGTATACGTCATACAACGTATATGTACGTTGTACTGATTCTTTCCGTATAGGTTAGGGCCTATAACGGAAAGTTCTCGAACGCATAAGTGAGTCATGTGGCTCCCTCACAGATTAGCGTCTGTAAGCATGCCTTGATTCCTTCTTCTACCGACACATATATGAGATGTGTGCCCTGCTATGGGTTAGAGCCCACGCAAGGATGTGTATTCTTTACACTCGGGTAGGTGCAGAATCTTTGAGTAATAACTCAATATCACGTAGGTTAGAGCCCACTTGATTTACTTACAATCGTATTCCGACTCTGAGCGTGTTGTAGAGTTGTCTCTGCTGTGTAGGTCTCGTGTTTGTGACCGTGACCGTGACCGGCGTCGTTCTTTCCTTTCTTTCTTCTTTTTCAATTTTTTCTTCAGTTGTCTAACTAACTTCTCCAGTTTGTCATCTTCTGAGCTTTCTTCACTTGAATAGTCTTTTCTGCTTCTTTTCCGGCCCATGTTTAGCTGTCTTCCTTTTCTTGACTTTAAATCGCTAACAACGTGGCTACTCGGCACAAAGCGAAAGAATGAGGAGCCGTGAGAATGGTACAACAGCGCCAGCACGACGCGCAGGCGCGATGTTTGTTTTTAGAAGACGTAGAAACTGTGGCGACATCGGTGAGAAGTGGGGGGAACTACAAGTTGATCATGAGGAAGAGGCGCGTAATACAATTATGCTATTTCTAATTTCCATATCAACAAATCATAATAAATTGAAAATATAACAACTAGATTTCAAATGAACTGGCACGTACGAATATTCAACGTCGTCGATTATATCCGACTTTCAATCTGAAGTTTTTTCTTAGCATTCAAATGATTCAAATAAAATTTCCTAAAGTTAGTACATGTTCAACAAACAATAGTCAACACATAAGATTAAAATCGATAAAATTATTCGATTATTGTTTTTAAATCTTTTGATCCATTCAAAACGAAGAATATTTGAAACTAAACATTTTTTCTTTGCAACAATTTTTTATCCAGATATACCCAACCAGTACCAAATACCTATAGGTAATAGGTACACAAACCACCCAGTTTGCAGCCTCCAACCAGTAGTCGGACTTGTATACGTGGGTAGTGGGAAGAGTGTGAAATATATTTTCCGCAATTTCGCTCATCTCTTCTCACTCATACAAAGTGTGGACAGAGGCCGATTACTGGTTAGGGGCCGCAAACTGGGTGTTTTACCATGGAATATAGAAGTTTGCGGTACCGTTGAATGTACAATGAAAGGGAAGAGGGAAAAGTCATCGGAAAGATGTCTTGTAGATTTCTTTCTGCAAGACATCAGGAAACCGTCTTACAGAAATCTTTTTGATTTCTGTGAGAAATCAGAAATCTTTTTGATTTTTGCAAGAAATCAGAAATCTTTTTGATTTCTGTAAGACGGCTAAAAAAAAAAAAAAAGAAATCGGTCCCCAAATTTGCCGCCCCTAAAATTTGCCGCCCTAGGCTCAAGCCTACTCAGCCTGCTGGTAAATCCGGCACTGTTTAAAACTGATTGATCGATTTTTGATAAATATTCCTAGCTTATTCACGTAGGTTTTATTCACTTTATTTATCATTTGCTTCAAATAAACGAACATAACCACACTTGTCTACCTTCCGCGATGTATTGACAGTCAGCCGGCTTGTATCAACAATGGCTGCCGAGTTGCATCGACCGCGCGCCAAAATCACCCTAGGGATTTTTTCAGCGCAACGAGTGGCTATCCTCCTAAAAATACGAAATATTATCTGCCTGGGCGGATGGACCATTCTCTTTCACCTGGTCCTCGCGGTATATGGTTATATATAGGTCTATATTTGATCAGATCTGATCAGACCTGATTGATATGAAACCTATTATGTTCGAATCCTACATAGTTGATTATATTATGATTGGGTCTAATGATATCTCACTAAATATACAGGCTGATTCAAAATTCGTAATGAATCTTTCGAGGGGTTAATCCTGGTCAAAATCGGGTTCGAAAGTTTATCAGCTATTCTTCCGAAAAATGATTTTTTTCCCTTGGAATCATAACACATTTTTTCAATATCCTCCACCAAATGAGAAACTTTCACCGCGAAATCTCTCTAATATTGGAAAAAAAAAGAACTCATTGGCACTTTCGGGATTCTTTAAAATTGACAAATGAAACAAAAAAAAAATTTGTAAAATAAAACAATCGTTTGTCGGAAAAAAATATTTCCAAGGTAAAGAATCATTTTTCAGAAAAATGGCTGAGGAACTTTTGTTCCCAATTTTGACAAGAACTAAACGCTCAAGAGATTCGTCACGAATTCTGAATCACCCTGTATACCCATACATATACTGTAACAAATGAAACAATGAAAACCTAAATATTGATGTTAATAAATTAGCCGTCTTGCCCCAGAAAGTTTTATAATTACTCCAGTCAATAAAATAAACGTTTAATTTCTTTGAATAAATAGAATAAGCAGCATTATCAGATGAGTAATTTTTTTTGCTGAAAAATTTAGTGCCTCTATTGTCTCACATTCCCTAAAATACAAAAACAATTCAAGAATTGTTCGATCATCATAATCAATATTAAGTGCATCGTTAGGATTAATAAAATTTTCCTGACAAATACATAGACATTCTAAAAGTTTCAACTTTTAAATACGTACAGTAGCAAAGTGGTAAGAGCTTTGACTCATACGCAGAAGGACCCGGGCTCGAATCCCAGTAAGAGACAGCGAAAAATTTTTCATTGACAAAAAAAAAGTTATCAACTAGGAATAACCATAATTGCCGATCATTACGACATAAAAACGATAGATCATATAATTTTTTAATTTAATTAACTGTTTTATTTCAATTTATCCAAAACAAATGATCAGATCTGATTAGGGGAACCCGGGGTAGAACGGGGTAGCTAAGCTTTGGTTACAATTTGTGAGAGTTTGAATGAAACAACACCACGTTTATTACGTTTATTACGTTTATTTACTCCCTTTTCTACAAGGAAACTACAGGTAAACTTTTTTAAATTAATAATTACTATGAAAAATGAGTGGTTTAGATATAAATGTAAATTTCCCATTCTGCCCCACCCACCGGGGTATAATGGGAAATGATCCCGGGGCACGATGGGGTACTAATTATTGCACAATTCACAGATGAGAAAACTGTGAACAACAGCTCAAGGTTCATAGCATCTGCCCAGACAGCACAAAACTCCAGAACATATCCATAACACTTCCATGAGACGTCGATAAGTCCATAGGACATCCATAGGACATATTTCGGAGTTTTGTGCTGTCTGCGTGTAAACCAGGACTGCTGGCTGGTTTTTCTTATATATGTACGCACCATCTGTAGATGGAATGAAAATGCCTCTTTATATGAGAAGTACAAATATTATCAGAGGCGAAACGGGGTACCCCATTGTGCCCCGCCCATTGTGCCCCGACGCACCGTTCACGTAAACACGAGTGTAATGACCGGTTATATTTGTTGAACTCGAATTATCACTAGTCTTTTAGTTAGTCCAAAGTATGCTTAAACCAACATGTAATGTGAATATTCGGAGAAAAAATGGTGGCTAGGGTATTTACCTTGGTCTAGCATAGCAAAAGTTATAATTTGCATGCCTTTTTGTTGACCTTCGATAGAATTCTATCCTAGTGCACTCCACACTGACAACGGCCACTTCGTAAAGCACAGCACGGCTAACCTGAACGTTGCGTACGATTTTTACGCGTCTCCGTTGCCTGTAGCGAGCACCCTCCCCATTTCCCGTTCCGCCCCGGTACCCCGTTCTGCCCCGGGTTCCCCTATATCTGATTATATATAATTATACATACATATGTGTTGTGACGTTACAGATTAGCTGCCGTCACGAGAGCCCTTCTGGCATATATTTTGTTAGGAATATCGAGAGAGAGAGAATATCGCCGTCTAGACCCTCGGGATACAAGTGACACACCTGGTTAATAAGCAATAGAATTAGACTAATTTGAAGTATTTTTCTGTTAATGTACCGCGAGAGAGAGAGAGAGAGATAGAAGATAAAGAAGACGACGACTTCCGAACTTCCGCTACAAGAACTTCCGCTCCAGAGATGCTATCGACGGTATGCAGTCCAGTACGGTACCAGTACTCAGGATAGTACCGCAACATCTACGGGGAGGGACGTAGACCTTGGAGAAATATCGCTAGGGAGTGAACAGGATCCCCATAAGACCTCCTGCCAGCGAATGCATCTTGCTACCGAAGCATCTGGTCGCGCCAACGGCGTATAGGGTGGCACAAGTGACGTAAACTGGACAAGTGACGTAACGTATGGCCGAGGGACCATTTGCAGCTGGGTAGTCTACGACAGGGATTACCACTGTGGAGTGCACCCCTCGGGATTGGTAGTTGGAAGGAATTGCATAGAAGAGCCAAGGTCACACCCTCCCGCTAGTCATCTCGCCGCTGAAATACCGCAGGACGGTTGTTCTATCGCGGAGACGCTCGAAAGTAACACCTGGCGCTCTGCAATAAGATTACGCTTCGAACTGGTCAGCTGACGAGTTGACTGTTCGAACATTGTCACTCGCAGGGCCAATAAGGTAATTAGGAGGTCCTGATAGGTCCCCCACCTGGACCTACCTCACAGAGAGCTAGCTCGCCAAATTGTCTACGATGAATCATCAATTCTACGTCCAGCTTTACGCCATAAAGACGTGCTCTAGTTTTCTCTCTCGCATTAGCCCTTAGTACAATAGTTTTCGCTCTTAGTGTAATCCGTTAGATCCAATTAAGTAAAAGTTAGTAAAGTTATTGTGTGCTTCAGAAGCAGCTCACCGAAAGGTAAGGTCTTTATGATCAATAATTGCTAGAAAATCCACAAAAGTAATATCGCTGAATTCTTATTTGACTATTTTATAGTATATTTCTGAGTATCGCTAGCCTACGGGCTACGCAAGTAGAGTTTCCATTAGAAGAATTCAGTGAAAGCACTTCATAGTTGCCTTCAGCCATTTTGAGTATCTTCTTCGCTTAATTATATTTCGCTATAATTAGTCTAATATCGCTGCCTAATTTACGTATGATTTGCTAACGTTATTTGATTGCTTATTCTTGCCTAAATTCTCGCTTGAGAATATTCAGTATCTTATATTTCGCTATCTCTGATTTATTATAATATATTTGAGTAATAAGTAGTATAATATTACTAAAAATTATTATTACACTATTATTAAAAATATTACTAAAAATTACTAAAAATTACGACATACCTAATTAATAAATAGTAAAAATACAAACTTGTGAAATCTTTCGTTACCATTTTTTTGTTTAATGTTAAGTTCCTACATCATGTTTAGACGGACTCACGAATATATGATCATTATTATTCTTATAACGCATAATGATAACAAATAAAGAATATTTACTTTGTTATTTCCATACTGAAGCTTCTGCATTCATAAGGTTGTTAATACAATATTATCAGCTAGATTGTATACTTATACTATATTTATCTGTTAAAAAAAAAAATAATAAACTGGGTGCCCTCTTGAAGCGCACACGGAATACGCCCCTCAGTGAGCAGACTGCTTCAATATTTCGATTTTATCAGGATGGTTAGTAATTTCTGCTTTATCCATGCTGAAAGTTGGCTTTTCATCCGTATCGCGCCGTGTCGCGTCACTCGCGCCGTATCATCTATCTTCTATGCTGGAATACGCTAGGATAAGACGCGAAACGTTTCTAGAATAAGGGTCCTGACAGTCAACTACCAGATGACATCGTGTTTACTGGGCGGCTATCTAGTTATAATATATATCAGTGATCAAGTCCGAGAAGTGGAACTTTTCGGTATGGGTTATTTCTAATATGAGCCGATCGAGTATGCTGTAACACACTCAGGCCTGTATTAAGGTGAAGTGAAACGTTTGTCAGAACCTCGAAAACGGGAATCGTGAATTCTCCGAAACTACTGAATTAATCGCGATGAAACTTTGAGGGATTACACATAATTGTGGCAGAAAGTGGCTGATTATTTCACTTTTCCAAAATTTGACAAAAATTTTCACAGATTGACTTACCGACCACATAAATCGCGAGATTATTCACTGTTGACGTAGATAATCGCATTTTCCCGATAATTAGCCACTCCGCAATTAAAAACCACACACTTTAAGGCTAATCCCATGTCATTTGATGGAGAAATGACTGAGAATTGACGATTCTCCGTTACTCATAATTAAAAAACCGACATTCAGTTGAGATCACAACCCGTATCGACATTTAGTCGAGATCACAGCCATGTATCGAAATTGCAGCCAGTATACTTGCAAATAATCTAGCGGTGGACAGAGGTACCAAACGTTCGGTAGTTCTGTTTTACCGCGGTGCAAGGCACCCGGCTGTGGCCTTGAAACGTTTCACTTCACCTTAACCCTAGACGAGGCATGTCGTTTTTTTTTGCTCTCTACGGAGCATGTGGGGTCCGTGTGACCCCACGCGTTTCCTTTGTGTAAAATGCTTTCTATAAACGATAATCGGGTTCGTATATAGATGAATCTTTTCGTTTTTCAATAAGGAATAGAATGGTGTAAAATAAAGTCAAATTCCAAACACCAAAATTCGTGAAATATGGAGGAATCCAGACCCGAGAATGCTGCCTGCGATTTCAAGAGCGCATTTTGCGATGGGAATGGGGTCCATATGGCCCCCACATACTCCTTCTAAGGTTAATAGTCGGTGCTCAGATCTCGTCTCAAGAGTGTATAAAGTGATACACTCTCAAGATACTATTCTTGTCTCAGGTCATGCGCTATCTAATAGTCAGTTCTCAAGTCTTACTCAGTTGATATATTCTCAAACTGAAACTAGTTTCATTATTCAGCTGATGAGCGATCAGCCGAAGAATGATTACGGTGGCTAGCCTTATACAGGGCCCCCGAGTATACAAATATGTTGAACGATGCCCTTCGAAGTGTTGTGTGTACCTAACCATACGTATAGTGTAATCGAATTGCAATTATAGAAAAAAAAATCGGTTACACAGCAACAGTTCTTGAGGTTCTGGAGGGATAGGCAAACGATCGCATCGAATCGGATCTCAACGCAGGCTCAATTTGTGGTAAAATTGAATTTATCACAGTACGCTTTGAAAATCTTAATCGCTCTGCGAAGTCATTTTCAGCCCACCATTCGAAGGGGTTCATCGCATCCCGCACATATCGTTCCTGCAATCGGCATTGCATATCAATTTTGAATTTTCACTGCACTATTATGCACACCATGTGCAAAAGCCCCCACGGAAAAAATATATATACCGAGATATATCGGCAGATATAAATATATCATATATGCTGTAACGGAGTTTTTCAGAGTCCTCAACTTCGCACCCTACGGCGTTCCTTGATAAAGACAAATTAATAAAAGACTAAGATAGAGAGTTGGGCGCCAGACACGGAAGTGTCGTTTTTCAC
The DNA here is from genome assembly GCA_943736025.1 of Tenthredo mesomela. Lineage (NCBI taxonomy): Eukaryota > Metazoa > Arthropoda > Insecta > Hymenoptera > Tenthredinidae > Tenthredo > Tenthredo mesomela. Next base: position 18,497,033 of record OX031021.1, read on the forward strand.
AAAAATCTACCAAACAATAGCGATATTCAAAGGTACTACTTAACTGCCGGAACGACGGCCTTAAAGCGTCAGCTAACTCAGATTTTCTGCGATAAGGGTAGAGTGGGTAGATTCACCTTAATAAATAGTCAAATAAAATATAGAACACCAGATATAGATTTACTTCAGTGAAATCGGCGATTTCGTATATTGTTCTTCTAAATAACAGATTTATCAGCGTTAACAGATGGCATATATTATGCGGTATCAAATTACACCAATTATTATCAAAAGAATAGTTATCAGAATTACAGTTAAGAAATAATACTTTAAAAGTAACCGGTTTGGAATAGTGCTTAAGAAAAGAATATTATATTATTGAGCCTTATTACGTCTCAGCGGTTACATAAAAAGCATAAACACGCCGGTTGACTAGCGAGCGCTGTAGAAGCAATATAATGCAAGCCAGTGTTGCCAACCCTAAAATACGTGATTATGGTATCAACACTCCAATAATATGGTATTTGGCAAAAAATTATGGTATGTACCGCCAAATTCAAAATTCACAGTTTGAAGGAATTAAAGAAAAAGAAAAAGAAAAGTTACAGTAAATAATTGTTATTTTAAATATGTTATCATAAAGCATATGATATTCGACTTGGAAATTGAGCGTGTCCGAGCCTTATGGACGCGCAGCGCGCAAATGTAACTTTTTTTTTTTTTTTTTTTTTTTTTTAGAGGAAGGTCTCTCTCAATCAATCAAGTCGAGTCACTTTTTCGTTTTTGTTCTAAATGCCTGACGTTTTGACTTTTTTTTTTATTCATCACCTTTATTTAACTACGCTAATCCAGAACATATAGTAACTCATAAAGGACCTAAGCCAAATTATGGTATTTTCGCACTACCATATCTTTCATTATGGTATATGGTATTTGTATCTCAATTATGGTATAGTTACCATAATTATGGTATGGTTGGCAACGCTGATGCAAGCTATACTACTTTCCAGACTACGTATCACCGAGCGATACGATACTCAGTGCAAGGATTCTATTATAGCGGCACGCTAGCGATACTAATAATTATTTGGCGATAAAGTACTCAATAATTAATACAGAAGAATCTAATAAGGACGTTATACTAAGTTAGCAAATATGAATCGAACTACAGAGTTTAGAATTAACAAGTTACCATAATAGATTAAATGTTACACAATAATCAGATTAAGCTAATCAATCAGATAAATGGAAAGAACAAGTGAAAAGTAGGAAATTAGAGTAATAGAATAATAAAATAATGAATAATAAAGAAATAGAACAATAGAACTAGAACAACTTAATACTATGACTAACTACGATCAGCCAACCCTCGGGGAGTTGGATGTCAAGCGACACACCATGCGATATTACATTACTTACTTAATCAAAGATATTCTAATAAATCAGAGAAAGCGAAATATAAAGCATCAGAGATTCTCAAGCGAGAAATTAGCGAGAATAAGCAATCAAATAGCGTTAGCAAATTATTAGCAAAGCAAGCACAGAAATTAGACTAATAAGCGAAATAGATTATTAAGCGAAGAGATACTCAAAATGGTTACAGCCGACCATGAGGTGCTTCCGCTGAATTTCTTTATCTTAAATCTAATATAAAATAGATAGCGTCACCCGGAGGTTGATCGCTGCTCGAGACTTGACCAGTCAACCTATGGAGTTAGCTAAACTCACTAAATTTACTAATTAACTGAACGGAAGAGACGCAAATCGAAGATAACTAATTTATAATTTATGATACTAATTAATACTAATGCTAACAGAAATCCAGCGGTAGCTTGTGGCTTTTACTAGCAATGATAGATCATAAAGACCTTACCTTATGAAGAAGTGATGCACAAAACTTTAACTTTAACTGAACCTGACTTAATGTACAGCGGAAACTATTGATAGCGAGAGAGAATTAGCGGCACGTCTTGATTACTCAAAACTGAACGTAGAAGTGAAGATTCTTCGTAGACAATTTGGTGAGCAGGCTCTCAGTGAGGTATAGTCCAGTCGGATTCGACATAAAATCGACCGACTCCTATTCTTTCTGAGTACAGAAACAATGTTCCACACATTTTATCAACACGCAAAATCAGGGGCTTATTTGTCGAGGTCAAATCTACCTACAAAAAAATCGGCAAAACTGTACTCAGAAAGAATAGGAGTCAAGTCGAATCCGACTGGACTAGTAGGTCCAGGTGGGGGACCTATCAGGACCAATTAATTGTCTGATTGGTCCTGCGAGCGACAATGTTCGAACAGTCAACTCGTCGGTTGACCAGTTTGAAGCGTAATCTTATTGCCGGGCGTCAGGCGTTATTTTCGAGCGTCTCCGCGATAGAACAACTGTTCTGCGGTATTTCAGCGGCGAGATGGCTGGCGGGAGGGTGTGACCTTGGCTCTTCTATGCAATTACTTCCAACTACCAATCCCGAGGGGTGCACTCCACAGTGGTAATCTCTGTCATAGACCACCCAGCTGGAAATGGTCCCTCGGCGATACGTTACGTCACTGGTCCATGTATGGATCTTGGTGTGACGTCGGCTTCTGATATTTGGTGCGGGTGATGTAAGCTGGCACTGTAACGGGAGGTGGTAGCGATTTGTGCGTGCCACCCTATACGCCGTTGGCGCGACCAGATGCTTCGATAGCAAGATGCATTCGCTGGCAGGAGGTCTTATGGGGACCCTGTTCACTCCCTAGCGATATTTTTCCAAGGCCTACATCCCTCCCCGTAGATGTTGCGGTACTATCCTGAGTACTGGCGCCGTACTGGACTGCATACCGTCGCTAGCATCTCCGGAGCGGAAGTTCTCGTAGCGGAAGTTCGGAAATTGTCATCTTCTGTATCTTCTGTCTCTCTCTCTCTCGCGGTACATTAACAGAAAAATACTTCAAATTAGTCTAACTCTATTGCTTATTAAACAGGTGTGTCACTTGTATCCCGAGGGTCTAGACGGCGGTAATTCTCTCTCGATATTGCTAAAAAAGATGGGTTTTCGGAACCCTTGTGACGGCAGCTAATCTGCAACGTCACAATGCATAATATATGATATACAGGGTGGTCCATTTTAATTGATGCAGGCGAATATCTCGAGAACTAACAATTATAAAAGAAAAAGTTTCATACAAAACTTGGAGGGCTTCGAGGGGGAAAGATAATGCTGATATGTGTTGACTTGTGGACTTCGCCAATTCCGAGATTTCGCAAGCAACTTCGGATTTTAGATAGGGAACACATGTTTTGGTTTGGGGCATCTGATAGCGCGATGAAAGACTCATTCAAACACGCAGGCAAAAAAAATTGGAAAAAAAAAATTTTGCAAAAAAAATTGGAATAGAAAATTTCCCGAATTTTTTTTTTTTTTTTTTTTGCAAAAGATTGCTTTTTTGTCCCTAGTTTTCGAACACATTCATTGTTCATCACTCTAGCTCAAAATTTTTCTCGCCAATTTTAAAATTGGAAAGATTGAATGTACCAGATTAGTGAAAAAAAAATCGTAGATCAATAACGCAGAGTGATGAACAATGAATGTGTTCGAAAGCTAGGGACAAAAAAGCACAATCTTTTGCAAGAGAAAAAAAAAAATTCGCGAAATTTTTTTTTTGCAATATTTTTTTTTCCAATTTTTTTTGCAAAATTTTTTTTTTCCAATTTTTTTTGCTTGCGTGGTTGAATGAGTCTTTGATCGCGCTATCAGATGCCTTCAACCAAAACATGTGTTCCCTATCTAAAATCCGAAGTTGCTTGCGAAATCTCGGAATTGGCGAAGTCCACAAGTCAACACATATCAGCATTATCTTTCCCCCTCGAAACCCTTCAAGTTTTGTATAAAACTTTTTCTTTTATAATTGTTAGTTTTCGAGATATTCGCCTGCATCAATTAAAATGGACCACCCTGTATATATATCTCGGCATATATTTCGACATATTTCTGCGGATATATCTCGGTATATACATATTTTCCGTGGGGAAGGACGCGAAATTTCGGTTGATTTGGCAGAATATATAGGGTGAATTTCTAACGTTCGAACACTCGGAATAGAGTTGAGGCGGCCGGGAGTCGATGTCGGCAATTGTTTACCTCGTAATAACCAATCAAGAAGTCGCCAGCTACAGAAGCAATTGCCTATTCCGACTCACGGCCGCTTCAACTGTACTCCGAGTGTTCGGTGGTTAGGAATTTACCCTGTATGTATGAAAGAACGAACGAAAAGCAGCGCAGAATCACGTCTCAAGACACCTTCCGACCTGTTTCGGCTGACACGAGATTTTTCTATTCTCAATACTCAACTGATACGAGTTTCGTCGACTATTAATAAGGGTATGGGTAATGCAATATTGAAAATCGACTATTGTACCGCATGAGACAAGTCTCAAGCATCGATCACCAGAAACGCTCCTACTTGATCTCTCCTCAATTTCAGTCTTCGAAAACACTTTCAAGATGCGTTTATTGTACCGTATTCATACTCAAGACTAGTTTCACCTGAGTTTATCACTTGAGAATCGACTATTAATACAGGCCTCAGAGGCGATTATCAAGACAGCTCCCCTTATGGGACATTGTGAGCCGACTAAAAATCGTAGCGGGCTAGCGCCCTCTCAGTAATTCCGGCGGCGTATTCAAGAAGCGAGTGAAAAATATTGAAACTCGCTGGATCTGTGCTGCGATTACCGACTGAAATGAACGGCTTTCGTGATGATACGTCAGAGCGGTTAGAGTAGGTGGTTATAGGAATCGCTAGTATCCTCGACCCCACGCGCGTGTTTTTACCGCCTCCATCGCATTGTAATTCACAGAAATGAAGCAAATAAAATGAAGAGGTTTGGTGGTGACATGGATGGTGACTTCATTTCAATTGATAAATAATGCGAATTGAAAACACGTTTTCACGTAACCCCGCGCCTTGTTACTTAGACATTTTGGTATTATATGAAGAATTGGCTCCAAAAAGAGTCACTGAGGCGTAAGTGTACATTATGCCCCGTCTACACACGCACTTTATGATCAGGTATATTTAAGAGATCTGTCAACTGATTGGTCACTTCTGTCGTGGAAATTCAGTGATTGGTTACGACCCTAAATATATCCGATCATAACGTGCGTGTCCAGACGGTAATTAGATCGAACTCGTTAAACTTCGCGTCAATTGAATAACATGATAAGATTAAATGCCTTGGTTTAAATAAATATGTTTTGCACTGTATGAAACACATTTGAAGCGAATGACAATCACGCAAATGACCAAAAGAGATATAATTCTAAATTCGCTGTTCCCTAACAAGAAGGTCGTAACGCAGGAATCAAAAAAATGGAGTCGCTATTCAGAGAATTCACAACTTCTTGAAATATTGATCAAATGAGATGTTTTTTTTTTTTTTTTTCCAAGTTTTGTTTTCAACTATCCTTCAAGAAAAAAAATATGAAAAATAAAAAATTCAAATTATTATTCCCGTACGTTCCCGACTGGAAATTTGATCAGGCAAACCTGATGATCCATGTGGCCCTGATCAGGCCAGGTCAAGGCTTGCTCTATCAGAGCATGCCTTCAGGAGCCCTGATGGATGCCACATCAGGCTAGCCTTGACAAGGCCTGCCTTGTAGAGCCCTGACCAGGTCGGCGTTATCAGAATCCTACTGGGGTGTTCCTGATAGAGCCCTGACCAGGTCGACGCTTTCAGAATCCTACCAGGGTGTCCCTGATAAATCCCTCATCAGAAACACCTCGTGAAAACTCCAATAACAAGAAAAAAAAAATCACTTATACAATCCATAGTAAATCTGGATTGCGTGTATCGCATCAGTATAAACGTCTTCGTTAACCCAAGACGGTCACACCTCATGAGAATCCTGTGGTGGTCACATGGGGTGTGACACACCCCAGCACTTTGAAGCGCTGTAGAATTTCGTAGACTTATCCTGGGGGCCCCAAAAAAATTGAGAACATATTTCAAACGTTTCTCTATGAACCCATCCAAAAATGTAACGCAAATTTTAGTTTTATGTATGTTTAAAAAATAGGTAAAAAAAAAATTCGCGGAAAAAAAAAAAAAAAAATTTTTACGAAAAAAAATAAAAACTCTAGTTAGGGGCAGAAACGTCGGTTTCCGGGATTAAGAGTGGGAAATTCGAGCTCGGAAATAACCTGGGGTGTGTCACACCCCATATGACCGTCTTGGGTTAAAGTATCGTACATAAAGCATTGAAAAAACCACATTTATTATGAAAAAAAACATCACGACCGTGTACTTTTGAACAACATTGTAAATTGTAATTGATATTACTCCAGACTTTACAACATTATATTTTTTTTTTCATGAGGGAATAGTAATATTTAATATTTTTAAGGCATAATTGATCTTTAAGCATTGATTTCCTAATTTCTTTTTTCAATTCTTCCGTTGATAAAAATGTCAGATAGAAACTAATAGATTCGTATAAATACAGAAAAGATCCGGGTCCGAAAACCGGATTTGCTAGGTATACGGTTTTTGGGTCCGGACCTTTTCCGCATATACACCTATCTATCAGCTGTTTCTATCTGCCATTTTGTGTAGAGTATCCGTATTTTGTCACATCTAGCGATTCATAATTATCTGTCTGGAAAAGATCATGATAAACTGGATGTTCATAAAGTGAATCTCAAATTTTATGATGTGAAAAGTAATTGGAATTAATGGTAAATAGTGGTAATCATTCAACACACTTATTGTTACGTTGACGTGTGGAACTTCAACGTAAGCTAACCTAACAAACCCAACATAATCTAATCTCATATATACGTAACGAACGGACTTTTTAGATTAACGTGTGACTTTATTATTTTCATCCATTTATTTATTTATTTATCCTTTATTGACTTAACGCCGTTGCGGGCATGTAGTCAATTATTTTCATCCATTTGTGTAGTATCGCATCTCTAATGCCATAAAGGCATCGCTGTACGTAGATCTACCCTAAGAGCCATAAAGGCCTATACATTTTGTTTTGCCCAATCGCTTCAGAATAACTTGACATGAATATTATAAATAAAAAATGAATGCCAAAAAGGCATATCTTTTTGGCTATAGGCCCTTTTGGTTTTAGAAAAACTGTTTTTTTTTTTTTTCTACTTTCTATGCGATTTTCATGTTTTCAAAGCGATAGGCAAAGTTTGAAAAAATTATATGCCTTTTTAGCATCAGTATGCCATTAAGGTGAAGTGAAACGTTTGTCAGAACCTCGAAGACGGGAATCGTGAATTCTCCGAAACTACTGAATCAATCGCGATGAAACTTTGAGGGATTACACATGATTGTGGCAGAAAGTGGCTGATTATTTCACTTTTCCAAAATTTGACAAAAATTTTCACAGATTGACGTACCGACCACATAAATCGCGAGATTATTCACTGTTGCCGTAGATAATCGCATTTTCCCGATAATTAGCCACTCCGCAATTAAAAACCACACACTTTGAGCCTAATCCCATGTCATTTAATGGAGAAATGGCTGAGAATTGACGATTCTTCGTTACTCATAACTAAAAAACCGACATTCAGTTGAGATCACAACCCGTATCGACATTTAGTAGAGATCACAGCCTGTATCGAAATTGCAGCCAGTATACTTGCAAATAATCTAGCGGTGGACAGAGGTACCAAACGTTCGGTAGTTCTGTTTTACCGCGGTGCAAGGCACCCGGCCGTGGCCTTGAAACGTTTCACTTCACCTTAAGGGAAGACCCTGGTGAAACTCAAAACTTCGACATTTCTTTCATAATTGAAATTATTTTTAGATCATGTGAAAGTGTACTCAGAAACTAAGAAAATCCCACCTTGATCTCACAGATTACTTGATAAATGTGGAAGTTACGCAACATTTAATGGTAAAAACATACTGAACTTCAAAAAGTCCCCTGCGTCATAACTTTAATCGAATCATATTTATCTTGAACTGTAATCTTTGAGACACTCAGGCGAAGAGATTTGCTGATCAGATTTGCGAATTAATTTTTCGTTCTTTTTTAAGAGCATTTAATATTTTCACTTCCAAATTTTTTGCATTTTTTATGTTATTTGAGACTTGAAAAGTATGTTCCTTTTACAATTTGGAAAATCTGATCAGTGAATTTGTGCATAAGGTATGTGTGAACTTCCTCTGCGAAGGAGAAGTTGATCGGAGCAAAACAATGACGCAAGGAGTTTTTAGCGTAGCTGAAAATGTAGTTTTGAGTAAATCGTATTTTAATGAAAATTGGTACAAATTAAATAAATTCTTCAGAATACATGGTCCGAGGTCATAATGTTACACTTTCTGATGAACGCATCTTAGATCCTCGATTTCTTTTGCTCCGACATATCTCGGAGCACGGATTATCTTCGCTCGACATTTCCAGGTTCACCGTCACATGGAATAAAATTAAAAACAAAAATGAGCATTCTAATAGAGTAATAGTGGGGGTCAAATAATTGATTATTATTATTATTATTATTATTATTATTATTATTATTGAATGATTATTGAATGTTGGTTCGACATCGCCTGGCCTAGAACTGTCCTGCTCCATGAGTTGTCCCTTCCTTTCTGATGTTCAAAGCTTCAAGCTGCGCCTTTGTCAATTTGACAGCACGCCGAAGCTTTTTTCGTCGTGCTTCATTCTGCCACTCGCTTTTTCTTTTCCGTTGAGTGTCCCGCTCTTTCAAAATCTTGGTACTGATTTTCATCACCTGTTCGTCCCTGTTCACATGAGCCTGTCGAACAGCGTGGCGAGCCTTGGCAAGCACCTTTTCTTTTAGCGACTCACCTTCGTCTGCCAATCGCTTTGAATGTGCGAAGTATGTCTGGGATGCCATCACGCTCATGCCCATTGTTGCTCCAAACTTTTGCATTTGAGCATGTCCCCCTCCAGATTCTGAGAAAACTTCCACCATTTTTCTATTGACATCGAACGGTCGCCGCTTGGTGTTGTCTGTTGTTCGCGGACTCCTAAAACTTTGTGCGGAAAGAAAGCCACAGTCTTCGCATTTGACGCACAGCCATGCTGCAAATCTTCTTCATTCTCCCATCTGCCCAGCGAGGCTCTTCTGTCCACATTCAGCGCATGCTAAATTTTTAAAAAGCTCCTGCCAGGTACTGGAATGCACAAATAAATAATTTTTACAAGCATCGCCTGGCTCCGACGACTGTGATGAAACAAAAGTTTCAATTTTTCTTTTGCTAGTAGATGATGTACTAGGTCCTAGAGGGTTACTTATCTTTTTCGGTCCTGATTGTATTCTGGATGGGCCAGGCTCCGGTTCGTCAAGCAATTGTTGATGACCAACTTGTTTTCTAGAGGGAAAGTCTTTCGATTGGAATTTATATCCAAGATTTTTTTTACCCTGCTTGTTTTTGGACGTTGGGCGTTGTCTAGACTTGCGCCACCGTGAGGTAATCGAATCCATTTTTTTCGTTGAGATTTTTTCGTTTCGCAATGAGTGACAATCACAAAATTGCAGAGTAGTTTACACTTGCTGTCACCAAGATGCCAGTTCGTAGTAAACTAACCACTAAACGCAGGAAAGCGCGGGAACAATCGGTAACTGGACGCAAGGTACTGTTTCACTAGTTCAAATTTCGAATACCAGATGGCAAACGCGTCTTCGCCATAAAGATACATGAATGACCCAATTTGAGTAGTACTGGTTTTGACCACGAGGTGGCTACGCTTCAGATACAGTTACCAATAGTCGATCATGCCCTGTGCTACAGGTGGTTCGATCCCGAACTACACGGAGTTGTGACGTCACAAATTTCAAATTAGCGTCAAATTTACCGAGTTTTTCAAACTTTGACCTTGTATATTGCTATATTCCCATTCAATAGTATTTTGATGGAATTCTAGAATTCTAGAGGAAAATAATCACGAAAGAAATGCAAAAAAAAAAAATTTCTTCGATTTTATTTATAAAATTCGCTGCCAATGAACCAAAAAAAATCGGAGGGCCTTGAAAGTTTCTCACAAGGTGGGGACAAGCCCCGGGAGTAATTTTCCGGCAAAAACAGAAAATCGATTTTTTGAGCGATTTCGGGCGAAATCTCACCAGGGTCTTCCCTTAAGGCCTATACATCGACGATATGCCTTTATGGCATTAGGGACGTGATATCTAACTTCGAGAATATCAGGATACATAACGAACGAATTCACGATAGACTTTGATTCCGTGAAATATGGGTGACCGCGAAAAAAGAAAGCGACATCTATTGCAATTACGCGTGCAAAGATTTCGACAAGTTCGACGTCGAATTGACTCCGAAAACGAATCGCACCTTCGTACGCAAGATTTGAACAGAACTGATTCCAGTTCAAATTCTGAAAATGAAGAGGGTGAAAAGAGCTTGGAAGAAGTTGAGCCCTTCAATGATGATCCGGGCCAAGCATCAAACGAAATGGAAGGAATGAATGTAGCTGAAGATTTGGAACAGCATGTGACGGAGGAAGAAATTAATAATGATGAAGAAAGCGTTAGTGGATCACATGATAATGATACTGATGATAATAATCATTCGCTGGACATAGAATCTAGTGAAGAAGAGGTAGAGCCACAAGAAATTATCAATGATGATCAAGAATGGAACGAGGTCACGGAGCTGAAAAATTGGGCTATAAGGTCGAATATTCCTCAAACTCAGTTGGATGATTTACTTCTGATTTTGCGAAGAAGGTTATTGCCTGAATTGCCAGCATGTTCAAAAACTTTTTTAAAAACAGCTGCGGCCCAATATACAATTCAGAACTTTGAACATGCAGATGGTTCTGTTGGAGAATTTGTGTACTTTGGCATTGCCAAAAATCTTCAAAGAACTATTAATCCAACACTGCATGAACAAACCATGCTCCGGCTTCAAGTAAATATTGATGGGCTACCTCTGTATAGGTCAAGTTCGAGACAGTTTTGGCCAATATTAGGCAAAGTTCAATTTCAACCAGATATCTATAAACCTTTTCCCATAGCCATATATTCAGGAACTCATAAACCAAACAATTTAAATGAATATTTTGGTAGTTTTATCGAAGAAATCAATGGAATCAGGAATTGTTATAGGTGAAAAACAGTTTGAGGTGTGTATCGAATCTTTTATATGTGACAGACCCGCACGTTCATTTGTAAAATGCATAAAAAACCATGGAGGATACTATGCATGTGAGCGTTGCGTTGTGAAAGGTGAACGACATGAAGATCGAATGGTTTATACTTCAATTAGTTGTGTGGAGAGAAGTGAGGAATCATTCAGAAATGAAGAAAATCCTGAGCATCACACTGGTTTCTCTCCTCTGACTCTGATTCGACCTGGCATTGATATGGTCTACCAATTTGTGTTGGACTTCATGCACCTCTGTTGCTTGGGAATAATGAAGAAGTTGTTAGTTGACTACTGGCTACAGGGGAACTTGAATACAAGATTAAGTTACAACAATAAACTTCTCCTCTCTCAAAGGTTGATCAGTCTTCAATCTCAAATACCGGCAGAGTTCCAACGTACAACCAGATCAATTTTCGATGTTTCAAAATGGAAAGCAACAGAGTTCCGATTTTTTTTACTGTATGGCGGCCCAGTAGTTTTAAAAAAAATTTTACCAGATGAACTATATAAACATTTCCTCCTTTTTTCCATTGCTTGCAGAAGATTGTGTTCAAAACACTTCGCTGTGAAATATAATAAACAGGCCAAAACATATCTTCGAACTTTTGTATCAACAGCACGACGCTTCTATGGAAAGTCCAGTCAGGTCATGAACATGCACAGCCTTATCCATCTTGCTGATGATGTCAAAACTACAGGCTGTCCTTTAAGTGAAATAACAGCATTTTCTTTTGAAAACGAATTAGGAAAGATAAAAAAAATGCTTCGGAGCGGTCGCAAGCCTCTCGCACAACTATGTCGTCGGCTGCACGAAGTATTTTCAGTGAGCGATAAAAAAGTCACATTACCTCCAGCTGTCACAGTTTTATCAAAACTATGTCGAATTCCGACTGGGATTATTCCTATAAAAAAATTAAAATTTAAAGAATTCACGATTGCAACTAAATCACCGAACAATAATGTTCAACTACAGAATGGAAAATTATTACAAATTGATAGTATACATATTCCTCCAAATGGTGATTTAGAAGATATCATAATTGCTGGATCAGTTTTGAAGAAAAAAAAGCCAATGTTTTCATATCCTTGTGATTCAAAGACACTCAACATGTGGGAGGTGACGATGGATGAAAAAATTAGACAAACCTGTCCTTTATCATGTGTTTCACTTAAAATGGTGATCATGACTGTTGGTGATGAGCTACGAGAAGGCAAGACATACGCATTGCCCCTTCTTCATTTATAATAATTAAAATTCCGAATAACTAGAGTACACAGTAAGCCTGAATAGTCCTAAGTTTTGAAAGTAATGAATTCACCAAACAATAGTAAATTTCAACATGTATAATCTATAAGACCTGAAAAAAATAGGATGAGGTGATAGAGAAGTGACAGTAATTTCTTTAATTAATTCTGTAATTTTTAAACTACTACCGCCACGCCACCTGCAAGTTCGCCATTGGTTCCCAACCACTGAACTAGGCTGTGTTCCGATATTCACTGGCAGTACTGCAAGCTTGTGTCAGAAAGAGATAGCTGTATTCAGGAACTCACAGGCGCGAGAAAGAAGCAAGGAAAACTCGCAGTACTGCCAGTGAATATCCGAACGCAGCCCTAAACTTTTCGCGCCCACGTGCTAACCAGTAAAGTGCTACCCGCCATTGCAACCGCTGCAGCAGGTATACGCGGTTTGAAATATATTTTATAGCGTCTTGTATAATTTATTGAGTGATATTCTAATTCTGGTTCTCTATTATTGATCCTAAACCGCCGGTAATTTGACAGTGCAGTGATATAGCAGTACAGTGAAATGCATAAGGGTCCGCCAAAGGCGACTAACCTAAAAATTAATTCGCGTGTAGAAGTATTAAAACACGTGTTGAAGTATTCGTGCGGGATTGAAGAAAACTTACTCGACTCGAACAAAGAAGGTTCTTCCATTCTTTCTCAAGCATAAAATACCCTTTATATAATCAAACTTGAACTAATCTGTTTATTTTTTATCATACAAGTGCCTAAATCTGTATATATATATATATACAAATAATATTAAATAATAAATAAAAATAAAATCCTTACGCGTCATACGAGTTCGTGCAACGTGAATAACTACTGCTTTACAAGGTGAGCTATCTATAATTCTTCTTTATTCTTTAACATTCTCTTATAGTTTTGCTAGCTTATAGCCTGGGGCCTTACAACAATAATTTCTTTGTTTTAATTTAAAATGGAAATGGTTGAAAGTAAGATTACAATTACAGATGGCATCTGGTAATAATACTTATAAACTGATTGAATTCATTGATGAGGAAAATGGAAAAGAAAGTGTGGATTTTGTTCCTGTAACATGGATACATTATGATACAGAATTAAATAATATCTGTACAAGGTTCATGCCTCCACCATACAATAAGAAGAATATTGCAATCTTGCATGGCATGATTGAATCGAAGATTTCACCACCGAATGAGTGGCCAAAGTTTATAATCGATATCAAAGGCGAAGCAAGTTAGTTTTCGAACGATGAATGCTGTTAAAATATATACCTATATTCGCACAGGAAAAGTTGAATATACATTTTTTTTTACACATATTTAAGGATCATACGATGAAGCTGTTCGCAAACTGAAGGTTTTAGAGACTGAGAATTACGTCTTTTCAACAGACTGTGAGGAACATGCTAAAGCAAGAGCCTTTGCAGACAAACAAGCTTTTCAAAAAAAGAAAATCAACACCGACAAAACTGAGATGAGAGATTCGATGAAAGTTCCTCCGCTAGTAGACAGCGAGGAAGATATTACGCCATATGAATCAAACCGAAGTAAAAATTCATTCATTTCAGAATAACACAAAATATTATATTTTGAATACTGTTATGCCGTGATTCATATCATTTATTTATATTGTAGTCTTCGAGTCATCCTGAGATTCTAATGCCATCCCGAAGAGAAGTTCGAGACAGTTAAAAGCGCCTAAAAAAGACCGAACCAAACATCACGGTAGATTTTCAATTTTTATTAAAGGGGGAGACTTGGGTGAAATTTTGATAAAAACTATGTTTTCTTGTTTAAATTACTGAAAAAAATCCAATCAAAAATGCCTTGCATCAAAATTTAGATTATGGTAGTAATTGTATTGAAAAAAAATTTCAATCCTCTGAGTTGAAAGTGTATACGCAAAGAGTTTTTGGCAGCGGTGCACAGAAATTTTTCTGCGAAAAGTTCCTTGCGCATACACTCTCAACCCAGAGGATTGAAACTTTTCTTCAATACACATACTAACATAATCTAAATTGTGATGCAAGGAATTTTTCATTGGATTTGTTTTAGTAATTTGAAAAATGGAAAAATCGTTTTTTTCCAAAATTTCACCGAAGTCTCCTATTAATAATAATAATTATATGAAACATATATTATCTATACAAATCTAGTGTCGATTAGAAGCAAAATTGATTGTATCGGATAGTAATCATTGATTATCTTGCATTGCAGTATTTGATAACTGTTCCGATACCGGTACCTTGGTCGATCACAATAAAAACAGTGTTCAGTCACAAACAAAATATACTAAGACACCTCAAAAGACATCGACAACAGAAACGAAGGTATTTGTTATGTTTATGGCGAACAAATTGTTTTCTAGACATTTCAATCGTACCTGACTTAATTAGAAATTCATACTTATAATTATGTTATAGCAAATCGTAGAAAAATCGTCTGATTCGATTCCGAAAACACCTATAGTACAATCTCAAGTTGTTTGTACTGCGTCTGCTTCACACGGATCCAACAACAGTAGCAGTAAAAATCTATCTCTGAAAAATTTGTCACAGCCCAATAAAAAACTAGCCGCTAAATCCAAGGAAGATGGTAAAAAAATGAGAACTTTCTCCATTTCAAATTGTTCTCACAGAGCTGATCTGATGTGTTATTTTCAGATGAGAATACTGATATTCAGAAATGTTTCCGGAGTATTTCGATTCAACAGACAGCAGTATTGTTAGAAGTTCAGGGACTGAAAACTGTGGTCGAGGATTTGGATAAGAAAATCCAAAAATTATGTGAGACCAATGTAGTGCAGCAAGACAATGCCCAACAAAACCAACAGGTTTCTTTGGCAGAAAGTCTGAATCTCGAGTTCCCAATAAACACGGTCGTATACACAGGTCTGGAAACTCCGGTGGTGGGGGTGAAGTCGTTAGTGAAGCCAAAAAGTTTCCCGAATTAGCCGCTATAGTTGGGGCGCTGCTGTAGAGTCGTACATGGTTCAAATGTAAACAACGTACATAACCTGAAAGTGAGTGCAAATCACACCGTGGTGCAACTCGTAGTGGAAGTGCATGTGCAACGGGCGTATATTGCAAGCATGCCATCGATCTATGCTGTGCCGAAGTGTCGAACAAATGGAAATGGAGAACAAAACAGCTCATTTAAATGTGTATTTCAATCATTTTCATGACTAAAACTCATAGCATTATTTATTAGCGACGTAAGGTTTTAGTTCGAACAATTACAATCGTCTTAAACACTAATCATCGATATTAGTTATTATTCCGGATCAATTACTGAATTCTTGCTCTCAATCTCTTCAATAAACAGAAATTGGAGGTTACGTGTTTCACTATTATCACAACCATACACTACTCTACCGCAGCGCCTCCATTCCCGCGGTCAGTATCGGAAGCACACCTCGACACACTAAGGGTATCACCCCCACCACCGGAGTTTCCGGACCTGTGTATACGACCGTGCCAATAACGAACATGGACGATTTTACAAAACTTGATACTGAGCTCAACACTCAGAGTTTCAAACAACAGCTCGTGAGTTATCATGCCATCAGTATCGAAGTAACCGTAAAACATACTTCGACGTTACAGCATATCAAAGTTTTACTTTTTTTCCAGATGAAAGATATGTTGAATTCCATAGATCTGAGAGTTTCTGTATCACGCAATATTGCGAATGTTATGAAGAAATTCCTCTCTCGAGATGTTGTCCAACAGTTTACAGCAGTAAAGAAGACAGACAAGAAAGTGGTCTGCAAATCAACGATTTTTTGTTCCTGCATGCAAGGTATCGTGGTATTCTCGTGTTTATAATAAAATTGAGTAATGTAAAAACTGTATCTCGAAACACATTTTGTTCTAGAAATTGTTACGAAAGCATACGCCAGAGATCCAAAAAAGTCCCCGATCAATGATCGAAAATTCTTTGAAGGGTTGGGGTTTGCTATCAATAGCGCAAAAGACTGGGAGGGCCATAGACTGCTCAGAAAGAAAAAGGATAAGGCCGCCGACGTTGAGAAGACTGCTCAGAAAGAAAAAGATGAGGCCGCCGACGTTGAAAAGACTGCCCAGAAAGAAAAAGATAAGGCCGCCGACGTTGAAAAATAATTGGGAGGGTACGACATCAGGAGAAAAATTTTCCTATATTTTAAATATCCTATTGAAATATATTGTGGTCTTGAGTTCAAAAATACTAGTCGATAGTCTTTAAGGTATGATAAATGTTTTATACCTATTATATATATAATATGTTACCATGTCTCTTTTTAAGTATCAAGAGATTAAACCGTTATTTTTTATATTTTCTATCTATCCATATATTTGAAAAAAAAAAAACGTACGTGATATTAGGAGTAAAAATACTAGTTCATAGTTTTTAAGGTATGATAAATGTTTCATATATATGGGGCTTTCCATCCATTATCGCCCACGTCTGACCTCGACATTTTTTGTTTTGCTCAATTTTTTGATATGTTGTAGTACTATATTGAAAGATCATCTGTTATTTTTTTTGTAATTTTCCAACAAACCGTTTTTTTTTCATAAATAATACCAACTCTAAAAAGAATACATCCTTCAAAAATTCTGAAAAAAATCACCGATATTCTACGTCTGAAACTCGATTTTTTGATACCCTTCCGATCGTGGACGGTTGAGATCTTCTATTTTTTCAACCAATATCAAGATTCAAGAATCATTATTCAACACACAATTGTGGGCTGAGGGCATTTATTTTTGATCAAAAAAAAAAAAAAAATCCGAAATGCGATTTCACCAGTCCCTGCCTGCACAGAGAAAAAAATCATTAATTTTAGAAAAAAATGTATTGATTTTAACTTTTCGCTATGATTAAATTGACGCGTTAAAGTTTAAACGATGAGAATCATCGAATTACGGGCTTCTTTCAACCAAAACTGTCTAGAAATGATGCCAAGTTTTCCATAATTTTATCCTTTTTCGACTGGGATTGACAATAATTTTCATTCAATTAATCCATAAATTCAACATCAAAATTATCCTACTTTTTCGTTATTCTGAGCAATTTTTTGTCTCTGTGCGTCTACCCTATAATATGGGAACCTTAGTGACGCGGTACCGATCAAATTTTTAGATTCTCAGGCCTTTAATATAAAAGCACACAACTGTACTCGAGGTGCCGGGCGAAAACAATGGATTGATCGCATCTTGTTAAAATAGTTCTTACTTCAGAGTTCAATTTGTCGTGTTAGACATCCGCACCTACACGGAGAGAAAAATCTAGGGTTTAATGCAAGAGAATTCATGGGATTCACACGCGGAGTATTTGTTATGCGAACACCGCAAGCGTCTCTTGCTCAATTTGCTAGAGGACCTCATGGGTTTAATGCGCGACATACCCTTTTGCCCTGAATGCACCAGCGCCCATGCGAAGATGCCAAGAATCAGTTGGATTCATAGTAATGCTGCCTTGCGCTAATACCGTGAAGTTGTCCGAGGGATATTTCCAAGAGAGCTCACGGACTTTTTCCGTGAAGCTCCTTGCGATTTCCAAGAGAAATGCTTGCTATTGAAGCGTGGCCAATGTTCACGCGTTAATCGCCAGTTTTTTCTCTCCGTGTATGTGAATAGGCCGGAGAATTTCAACTTTTCCGAGTTTTTTTTTTTTTTTTTTTTTTATCAATCGTTTATTTGTTTGTTCGTGATTATCGGACTAGTGAAGTTGTTTGTTGGATCGTCTTTTTTTTTTCATAAAAAATGAATGCTATCAGCCCACAAGGATTGTGTGTGTTGAATAACGATTCTTGAATCTTGATATTGGTTGAAAAAATAGAAGATCTCAACCGTCCACGATCGGAAGGGTATCAAAAAATCGAGTTTCAGACGTAGAATATCGGTGATTTTTTTCAGAATTTTTGAAGGATGTATTCTTTTCAGAGTTGGTATTATTGATGAAAAAAAAACGGTTTGTTGGAAAATTAAAAAAAAAATCACAGATGATCTTTCAATATAGTACTACAACATATCAAAAAATTGAGCAAAACAAAAAATGTCGAGGTCAGACGTGGGTGATAATGGCTGGAAAGCCCCATATACATATATAATATAATATGTTACCATGCCTCTTTTTAAGTATCAAGAGATTGAACCGTTATTTTTTATATTTTCTATCTATCCATGTATTTGAAAAAAAAAAACGTATGATATTAAAATTGAAAATACTCAAGTTTATAGTTTTTGAGGGATGATAAATGTTTCATATATATACATATATGATATAATATGTTACCATGCCTCTTTTTAAGTATCAAGAGATTGAACCGTTATTTTTTATATTTTCTATCTATCCATGTATTTGAAAAAAAAACATGATATTAAAATTGAAAATACTCAAGTTTATAGTTTTTGAGGTATGATAAATGTTTTATATAGGTATATTAGGGTGGTCGTTAGAACGGGAAAAAACATAAATATCCCTCTACGCTCCCCAAACCGACTACAAATAAATCAAAACTCATCCTGTAATTTTTTCAGATTTTTATGTCAACGCTTAACCCTTGACCACAGAGGATGAACTTCTCCATTTGAAATACACGGGGTTTCGCGGTCCTTTCAGTTATTATTCCACTGTGGGTCTAATTATGAATATAAAAATCTGAAATTCTCACAGATTGGTCCACGAGAATGCTTCTCTGTGAAGAAAAAATGGCCACCCCCCTGCCCTCCCAATTTTGTATGGTTCATCCCATGCCAATGTGATCATTTTTTTTTTTTTCTCCAATTTCATCGAATGTTGCTCAAAAACATTAGAAATATATGTTTCCCAATGTTTTTCGGTTTTTTCACATTTCGTATGGGATATTCCGACATTATTTTCCAAAAGTTTTTTTTTTTTTATGTTTTTACAATTCCATCGAATGTTTTCCAAGAACATTAAAAATATGTTTTCCGATGTTTCTCGGTTTTCCCACATTTTGTACGGAAGTGGTTTTCGGTGTGTTTTTGCAGCATTTTCGTTTTTCTTTTTTTTTTTTTTTTTTTTTATTTAGCAAATTTTTTTGTTAACGTCATCCATGTAATTTTTGAATGAAGTCAACTCTTTTATTATAGATTTTTTTTCGCAAAAGAAATCAACAAGGAGTTACAAAGTCAACTTTGGCATTATAATCGATTATTCCCTTTACCTCAAGTCCGTATGATATTGGATAATGTCGGAATATCCCGTACGAAATGTGAAAAAACCGAAAGACATCGGAAAACATATATTTCCAATGTTTTTGAGCAACATTCCATGAAATTAGAGAAAAAAAAAAAAATCACCACATTGGCATGGGAGGAACCATATAAAATTTTGAGGGCAGGGGGGTGGCGATTTTTTTCCACAGAGCAGCATTTCCGTAGACCAATCTGAGAATTTCAGATTTTTATGTCCATAATTAGACCCACAGTGAAATAATGACTGAAAAGATCACGAAACCCCGTGTATTTTAAATGGAGAAATTTATCCTCTGTGGTCAAGGGTCAAGCGTTGAAATAAAAATCTGAAAAAATTACAGGATGAGTTTTGATTTATTTGGAGTCGATTTGGGGGGCGTAGCGGAATTTTTTTTTCTAACGACCACCCTAAGGTATATATGGGGAATTCCACCCCAACCCGACCCACGTCTGACCCTCACCCCTTTCGATTTGGATCATAATTTTTTCTATTGTTCCACCTTTTCGAAAAAACACTCTGAATTTTTTTCAGATTTTTTTGAAACCGTCCGTTTTACCTATGATTTTTGAAAATGAACACATCGATAGCCCGACTCGAAAAATCTGAAAAAATTCTCAAAAATCTTGCTTGAGTTATCAAAATTTTTGGGCCTATAGCCAAAGTGGGCAAACGTTTGCTTCTCGTATTATTTAACGATGTTCTCGGAAAAAACTCTAAATATCATATAAGCGAACGTCTGCGCACTCTGGGTCAAGGCTTGAAAATTTTGTTTAACAAAGCAGGATTTTTGAGAATTTTTTCAGATTTTTCGATTGAGGTCAACATTTTGAATTTTGGGAAATTTTGGAAATCTTGACCCCAATTGAAAAATTTGAAAAAATTCTCAAAAATCCTGCTTTGTTAAACAAAATTTTCAAGCCTTGACCCAAAGTGCCCAGACGTTCGCTTATATGATATTTAGAGTTGTTTCCGAGAACATCGTTAAATAATACGAGAAGCAAACGTTTACCCACTTTGGCTATAGGCCCAAAAATTTTGATAACTCAAGCAAGATTTTTGAGAATTTTTTCAGATTTTTCGATTCGGGCTATCGATGTGTTCATTTTCAAAAATCATAGGTAAAACGGACGGTTTCAAAAAAATCTGAAAAAAATTCAAAGTGTTTTTTCGAAAAGGTGGAACAATATAAAAAATTATGATCCAAATCGAAAGGGGTGAGGGTCAGAAGTGGGTCGGGTTGGGGTGGAATTCCCCATATATAATATAATATAGTAAATTACTATGTCTCTTTTTAAGTATCAAGAGATTGAACCGTTATTTTTTATATTTTCTATCTATCCATATATTTGAAAAAAAAAAAAAACGTATGTGATATTAAAATTGAAAATACTCAAGTTTATAGTTTTTGAGGTATGATAAATGTTTTATATATATGCGGCATTCCAAGCCAAATCGACCTGGTCCTGACCCTCGACCTGTCAGATCTGGTCCGCGATTTTTTGTATCATTCTTCCGACTCTAGATAGCGATCAGAATTTTTTAAAGATTTTTCAAAACAAATTTGAGCGCGTCATGAATTTTCGAAGTTTTTTTTTCAACACCTCGATGGCCGTTATCGAAAAATCTGGAAAAATTCTCCAAAATTCTGTGTTAAATAAAAATTTTTGAACCAAAATTCATATCGGTATTTAGAGTCGTAAGAATGATACAAAAAATCGCGTACAAGATTTGTTCGAGGGTCAGGACCAGGTCGATTTGGCATGGAATGCCCCATATATAGGTATATATGGGGCTTTCCACGCCAACTTGACGAACGTCTGACCCTGACCATCTCGGATTTCATCGACTCTTTTTTAAATAGTGGTCTGCAGGTTCAGGATCTCAAAAATATTTTTTTTCAATTTTTCATAATGGCCGTTATTTATTTATAATTTTTGAAATGAACTCAAAGTTCGACCCATTTTAAAATTCTGAAAAAATTCTGAAAATTTCTTTCAAATTTGAGAATCATTTTAAGCCCTTATATAGAGTGGTCAGTATAATAGAATCCTTGGGAAAAATCAAAGAAAATACTTGAGATTTAGTTTTTTTTTTTTTTTTTTTTTTTTAACGTCATTTTGTATCAAAACAACTCGTAGCTCATAATTGGAGAAAAACCAAACAAAAAAATGGAGAATTTTTCATTTTTTTTATCTCAACCCAACATCATGATGTAGAAAAATCCTTTTCTTTACACATGAACGGAAAGGCCGATTTTGCTCCCTATTTTCGGCGAGCAAAGAGCGGTTTTGCCGCTCGAAAAGTCTTTCCTCCCTGAAAGTCTTTCCTCCCGGCCTTTCCTCCCTGAAAGTCTTTCCTCCCAGTCTTTGCTCCCCGATATGAAGTTGCACTAGATTCATCTATCCTCTTTTTTCCTTCATGAACAGAACAGAAGACGGTGGGACCAACTTCGTACCCATACTGTTTTGTTTAAAGCAGCAACCAAATAAATAAATCATAACTTCAATTGATTTATTAAAAATTAATGGGTAAAACCGTTTTTCCTCAAATAGGTAGCAAAATCGGCCTCCGTTCATGTGTAAAGAAAAATATCGTGTGCACCACGGGAGCAACGTTTTCGCCCCCTCGGTGTAGTTTGCTGCCCTCGCGTTTCGCTCGTCTCGGCGAGCCTTCGGCTCGCCGAGTCCTCGCTCTCGCTCGGGCAGCAAGCTACACCTCGGGGAGCGAAAACGTTGTTTGCTCCCATGATGCACAATATACTATTTCAGTTAATTAATGAGGTTCAAAATGCAGAAATAATTTGACCTTCTTATGTCAAATATCGTGAAAGATAAATAACTTTTACTTAAGGTAGTAGTCTCGCTGCGTTGTGGTCAAATGACCGCTCATCAATCGTCGAAATAAAACAGAATGATAAAAAAGGTTTTCTGTATTTTCTGTATTGCATAAGTCTTTGGTCGATTTAAACTTCACGGATACAAATTCGAATTTTATGATTTATGATTATAAATAATTTACTACTGCTGATTTGATTTGGTTATGATCGGCAGATTATGATCAACTACTTCATGGCAGTCGATAGATTATGATCAACTACTTCATGGCGGTCGATTTTCTGCTATTTACTAACATTTTATCAAGAATATCTTAAACGTTCTCTTCGAATAATTCGGTGACCATATACTTTTATAGTCGCGTTGGAATCCTCAGAATCTAATTCACAAGTAGTAACTTTATTATTAACGTTATCTAATCAATAGGGGCATGAATTCGGCAATCACAATGTTGGCGGAACAGTTTTCCCATAAGACGCCGAGTTAATTTTTCCATTTTCGACGTAACATTACTTCTTGAAATCTCCGGTAAGGTACCAAATACTTAGGTTTATATAAAAGTTCATCACATAAACTCATATATATTTCAAAATCAAGGATAACTCTAATAACGATTGCAGCGAGACTACTACCTTAAAGTCTGAAAAATGTACTTATTTTGGAGTTTGTAACTGGATCACATTGGTATATATCTGAACTCATTAACGTATCAATTTCCAGAAAAAGTAGGTATGGATTTCAAAACCTACAAATAATGACGACATAGATGAAAATATTGTCCAAAGATTCTATTCCGATGCGTGTATACAAAAATATTCACTTTTTCTCTTATTTAACAATTGTATACAATTTGGATATTTCAGATTGAGAGAATTTTTTGACTTCGACTTTATTATTTGTGCGAGGAATTAGGCAGTGGAGTTTCTGGGTATCGGGTATACGTTTCGCAGTTTTATGTCGTGTACCCTGATCAATTTTTGCCATCTCATGAGAAAGTTCATCAAATTCTCCATTTTTTTGTTTGGTTTTTCTCCAATTATGAGCTACGAGTTGTTTTGATACAAAATAACGTTAAAAAAAAAAAAAAAAAAAAAAAAAAAAAAAAAAATCTCAAGTATTTTCTTTGATTTTTCCCAAGGATTCTATTATACTGACCACTCTATATAAGGGCTTAAAATGATCCTCAAATTTGAAAGAAATTTTCAGAATTTTTTCAGAATTTTAAAATGGGTCGAACTTTGAGTCCATTTCAAAAATTATAAATAAATAACGGTCATTATGAAAAATTGAAAAAAAATATTTTTGAGATCCTGAACCTGCAGGCCACTATTTAAAAAAGAGTCGATGAAATCCGAGATGGTCAGGGTCAGACGTTCGTCAAGTTGGCGTGGAAAGCCCCATATATATATATATATATAATATGTGATTATGTCCTTTCAAGTATATCAAGAGATTGTCTTCTACAACTAAAGAAATAAACGACTTAAAAATGCGATTAAATTATATTTATTTCCAATAGTTGTAAGTGTCCCGGCCCCGACCAGGCCACGACCGTAAGGACCTGATCCGGGCCTGAGATAAGATATAGGTAGCGCTCTAATCAGGCCCTGACTGGGAACAGTTAGCGTCCTGAGCAAGTACATTCAAATAGTGTCCCGATCAGGGCCTGATTCTTATAGCCTGATCAGGCTGTAGTGGAACGGCACGTTACATTCCTGGTCAGGTCCTGATCAGGCAGCCTTATGTGGCCCTGATCGGGAATAAGGCGTGCCTGACCACTGCCTGGAAGGAGCCCCGTCCGAATTTCCAGTCGGGTTGTGACGGAGAATTCCCCATATGAGTCATTCCACGTCAAGCGGGACACCCTTTTGACCGCATGTGCTTGAAAATTGTCGTAATTTTTTTTACATGTTCTCTGGGTAAAATGAATGAATGAAACAATTTTTCATTTTTTTTCATTCGAAAGGCTTTGAAGCTACAAGGGTTGAATTTTCAAAAAAAACACCAAAAATCGGAATCGTGCTCTCCTTCAAACGTTGATATCTCTGGTTCCCTCAGTCGTACAGAGGTCAGCAAAAACTCATTTTGAAGCTCTTGAATCGCACTTTCATGTTATGAATTTTAAATTCATGTAATAAACAATCTTCCATTTTTTTTAAACAATTGTATTTTTTAAACGCGATTTTCGAGATGAAAATGCCCCCTTCGAATATTCTAAAAAAAAACGAGCATGTTCCTTGATTCATTCTCTACAAAATCTGTAAATTTTAAAATGGAACTCCGATGGAAACTATATTTAAAAAGCGATTGATCCGTGCGAGACGTCGCGCGCGGCCGTGTACGCGGGAGCGCTGGACCCGATACTTGTTCGTTTCACATGCAAAGAATACAGGGAGGCATATTATTCGTTCAAATTCATCAAATCTATCAATTCATGAAATTATTTTTTTCATTTCATGCTTTTATCGACTTAAAACAACGGAAATATAAATATAGAGGTTCACACTTGACTAAAATGTTGAAAATAACTGGTAATTATAACGTACTTTTGCATTCCATTAAATGGAATACGTCACCGTATTATTCGATGAATGACGTACTAAATTAACTAACTCTGAATTGCTCAATCATAAACTACGAGAACTACGCGAGCAGCAAAGATCAAATATTTTGTAATATTTCTGAACTACAGTTCAAAATATTAGTAATCTGCTCTAAAAACACTGAATGTGAGTCAATTAATAGTATAATTACAGTGTACCAGTGATTCGAAGAAAAATTAGTTTAAAGATGTATGTGCCCCCTTAAGATTTTATTTGAATGTATAGTTCCCGTAGTTTATAATTAGGTAATCTTGAATTTATTAATTTAATACGTAACTGATCGACTGATACGTTGAGGAATTCCATTGGATGAAATTGAAAAGTACGTAAAATCACCAAGATTTAAGTCGAGTGTGTGCCTCTATATTTATATATTCGTTATTTTAAGTCGAGTATACCCAGGTAGAAAATTATCTTGGCTAAGAAAGTTTCAGCCTAGCCGCTAGCCACATTTTATGTTGGCTTGCGAGACACGTTACCGCGATATTGGCTATAGACTGGCGCTAGCTATATTCGTAGTTTCGAGCTATAAGATATATTATGGCTAAATAAAATTAGATCGCAGTTAGCTATACTTGAAATGCATTGTCGAGATTCGTTACTCTCTTTGTATTGTATCTAGCCGCGACCCATCCACGTGCGAGAGTCGCTGCTCTGAGTTCAGCATGTACTGCTGCTAGCTAAACTTGATAGGTATTTTCGAGATTCGCTACTCTCTTTGTACCTTATCTAGCCGCGACCGATCCACGTACGAGAGTCGCTGCTCTGAGGTTCAGCATAGACTGCTGCTAGCTAAACTTCATACGTATTCTCAAGATTCGTTATACTCTACACTGTGATTTTTGAGGTTACTTGTAACTCTTGTAACTGTTGTACTAGTCGCAGCCTCTCTATACGTGAGACACGTTGTTGTGCAGAAAGTGAGGTTAGGCCCGCGCTGCTAATGTGTTAGTTGTATTTTAGAAATTAATTGTGAGCAAAAACTATAAGATAACTTTGTTCTGTTATACTTATAAAGCACATGATATGAATAAAAATTATGTCACGAAGTTTTATTATTATTGCATGTTCCATATAAAATAACCTAATTTGCGATATCATATAATTCTGTACGCGTTACGCTCATATTTTTTTCAACATTTTCCAGGCGTGATCTCGGTTTGACACTGATCAACCATGATACTGATCGGTGAGATTTAAATGTCTATTAGTCCTTAATTCAACACCGTGATCATAAGTTCCATCAAATAGGAAAATGTGAGATGCAGTAGTAATAGGATAGTTTGGCGTAGTAGGTAGAGCGTGCGATTAGTAATTTAGCGATGCGAGCGGAATTGGGTTCAAATCCCGGTTACACTGAGAGACTCTTTGTGTCAATAAATGGTAAAACTATATCAAAGTTTAGTATGGTAGGGTTCGAAAGTAGGGAAGACAGCGCAAAATAAACTAGTTATTCGTAACATTATACTGAAGTTTCATATTGCCATACCAGATTTTAACAAGAAAATACGTGATATTAGTATGGTCAATATGAAATATTAGAACGTTGTATGTCAGAAATCTTCCATACGAAAAATCGATATTCTCCATAGTAAAATTTCCTACAAAGTCGTCTCACAGTGAGACTCTCACTTATAAACACAGTGACTGTCATCATTCGAGAAGCATATTCCAAAAATTAACATGGTCAATATCAAGCAGTCGTGAAACTGCAAAGGATATTAGAAATCGAAACGGAGAGTCCCAATTTTTCGTATGGTGCGTATGAAAATATTTCCTGAATCTCCAGAGCGACTACGATCTTCACTGAGAACGCACGAGGCCCCGCTCTGTTTCGGAAACAGCCGAAGGAAAATCCTGCTAATTCGCTTGCCATGTGCCGTGTGAATATGGAGATTTGTATATATCTGTAATTGGCTATATTTTTAGGATTACCTATGTGAGACTTTTCCTATTTCTTTTTTCAAATGACGAAAATGTTGAATTCTAAAAATGATGACAATTCTAATTATCAAAAGTTCTATTTCTGATACCTTCGATTCTTTATGATTAATTTATTTGTAACATTTGAAATTATATCATAAATACAAAAATTCAAAGAGTAGAAAAAAAATTAGATCATCTTTTCAGATTAAAAGTTATTATAGTATATCTAGACTCTCATAGTGCTAAAATTTTATATACTCCCAAATTATCTGAATTTATTTAAAAGTAGAAAATATTTCATTCTGAACACTTCCTCAATTGAAATTATTCATGTTTGAGGAATAGGGATGTATATGGGCAATACACTCCATATCAGCTAACTTCAAATTGGCGCGGAGTGATTTTTATTCTCAATACTCGGGAAAAATTATTTCATTCTTTGAAAACGAGCTACCTAATCAATGCAAAAATGATTAGGCGAGAATCAGATATTTTTCCCCGTTGACCTAAAGAGTTTCAGATTTTTTCCGTCATTTTTAACACAGATATAATTTTTTTACCACTTTTGCCCATAAGAACACATGTTAATTTGTCGATCTTTCTAATCCAATTTTCTCCCAAACAAACTTCTTAAAGAGCTTGAAGCTTTTGTTGAATTTTTTCTCGGATAAAATCTAAAGATCCAAATTTTTTAAATTTTCTACCATCATTTTTGCTGTGATGCCCATATATGTTTCAATTGAAAAATAATACATAATTAAAAAATTAATTGTATTTTTTTTTTTTTTTTTTTTTTTCAAGTTATAAAATTACCTTTCCAAAATAAAGTCTACTTTGCAAATGCAGTTTTCCAAAAGAATGATTCTTTAACGAGTTATTTAGAAAAGAACCCTCCAAGTCATTTCTCACAAGCAGTGGATTATTACCAGCTTGGTATATATAGAAGTTTCTGAAATTTTCCCGCACGTAATTGTATTACGTTTGTACATTGTAAATGTATAGGTATAAGTCACTCGGTCTAATTTATAAGTGTGTTGCGCGATACTCCTAGGTAATTTGTGTATATTTGTGTACATGTATATACCCGATATGTATGTCCTTTCAGTGCGTGTGACCTCTACTTCCTGATGATACTGGTGTTGGTGATAGCCTCGGCTCACTCCCTTTTTTTCCACCGGCAAGTCATGATTTTTCATATGGTCCGTACGAAAAACTGATATTCTTCGTGACGACTAGAGACGATTATTTCAAACTTTCATATTCACCATACTAACCGTGTTTGTCAAGTCGCTATCTAACTTTGATATGGTGCGTTCCGAATATTACTATGTTGTACATTAAACATTGAAACACCTTTTTCACTTATTGAAAGGAAAATATCAGTTTTACCCATTAGTATGCACCATATGAATTTTTGAAACGTACGCCCGGTCTTCCCTACTTTCGAACCCTACCATACTAAACTTTGATATAGTTTTACCATTTATTGACACAAAGAGTCTCTCAGTGTAGGTCGAACAAATCGGATATCGAATAATCACGCGTACGTAAGTTCATTGGTTTTTTTTTTTTTTTTTCACGTTTGTTTTGTTTTTCTGCAGTGTACCAATAATGATTAATCATATATTGATTTTTATTTCACGTATATTCAGACGAAACCCCTAAGCGAGCGCCAAACTGATTCGGTTTTATTGGCATTAGCTACGTTGTGAAGGTTGGCCCAAGATAAGTCATTAAGCTTGCTGCTAGCTCGAATGAGCGTTACATACCGAGCTTGCACCAACATGATTCAGTTATCTTGCGCCAAGATAAATAACTAGTACAACTAGCTAGCAGCTAGCTTCTGCCAAGACACGATTTCTACCTGGGTAACAGCATGAAATGGAAAAAATAATAATTGATAGATTTGATGAATTTGAACGAATAATATGCCCCCCTATATTCTTTGCATGTGAAGCGAACAAGTATCGGGTCCAGCGCTCCCGCGTAACACGGCCGCGCGCGACGTCTCGCACGGATCAATCGCTTTTTAAATATAGTTTCCATCGGAGTTCCATTTTAAAATTTACAGATTTTGTAGAGAATGAAACAAGAACACGCTCGTTTTTTTCAGAATATTCGAAGGGGGCATTCATCTCGAAAATCGCGTTTAAAAAATACAATTGTTTAAAACAAATGGAAGATTGTTTATTACATGAATTTAAAATTCATATCATGAAAGTGCAATTCAAGAGCTTTAAAATGAGTTTTTGCTGACCTCTGTGCGACTGAGGGAACCAGAGATATCAACGTTTGAAGGAGAGCGCGATTCCAATTTTGGGGTTTTTTTTTTTTTTTTTTTTTTTAATTTCAACCCCTTACAGCTTCTAAGCCTTTCGAATGAAAAAAAATGAAAAATTGTTTCATTCATTCATTTTACCCAGAGAACATGTAAGAAAAATTACGACAATTTTCAAGCACATGCGGTCAAAAAGGTGTCCCGCTTGACGTGGAATGACTCAGAAGCAGCCGTTGAAATTAAACGAGGTATGGCAACTTCTTATGCCCATCCTTTGCATGTAAAGTCCTGTAAATTCCAGATATTTTTATCGAGGCTTTTCTGAGATCATTCGGCAAGTTAGTCGGTCAGACTGACATCTTTACACTGTTAGAAATAATTAGTGTAAGTGTCGAGGGGCTATTCACATTCAAATCGAGTGACACCATGACTACAGAAATGTAGTCGACTACACGAGACTACAATACTGACTACGGCGAGACTACGGGCACTACGACTACCGAACGACTACAGTGACTACAACGTTCTTTAATGATGACTACGTGATTACAAATGAATTCATTGACTACACTACTGACTTCATATATTTGTAATACGTGATTACGTGATTACGGTGACTTCAAATGACTACATTTTGATTACAACTTATGACTACAAAGAATGTAGTCACATGAATACAGTGATTTCAATGTGTGATTACAATGATTTCACTGATTACATTGCGACTACGGATTGACTACAGTCGCAAGTGACACCATGACTACGGCTGTGAATAGCCCCTCGGTAAGTGTCGAATTTTTTGAATGTTAAAATTTTTGTGTCAAAATTAATACTTTTTTAAGGTTGATTCAACAATCCACCGTTATGTTATTTCGGTTAAAAATGTTAAACGATAGATTTAACATAAATTATGTATTTTTCACCCGAAAATAATGTCATCAATGTTTGAACATAGAAAAATGTTAATTTGATGTTTTTTTTATTGACACTACACAACGTTTGAGTTGGTATATAACACAAATTCTAGGTTGAAATACACTGAGAAAAAACAAAGGCATAGTATTGTATAGGCGCTCGAACGCCAGTTCTATGTCCGGCCACAACGTGGCGATCCCGGACCAGCATTCTCGCTAAGGAAGCAGCGTCGAGCCAACCATAATTATCTATCTATCACCAGCGCCGGATTAAAGGTTGGTGGGGCCCGTAGGCGCACATATTTCACGGGGCCCTGTGTTATGTATCCTTTCATAGGGTTAATTGGTATATTAACAGAAAACTGAAATCTTTGGATTTTTTTTTTCAATCAAGTATTTATTTTGTATACGGACCGCATACGAGGTAGCGCTTTGTAACGAGTGCAGACACACTCCACAACTCACGAACTCCACGATAAAACAAAAGACGGAGAATCGGCACGGTGAGACAGCGCCGTGCGAAGAAAACTCGGCGCCCGGGGCTGAACCTGAATTTGGCGCCCCTTTCCCATACAAAAAAAACTCGGAATCGAGCAATTATCTTGCTTGAACTGATGGCGCCCGGGGCGGGCGCCCCCTTGGCCCCCCCTTTCGCACGGTGCTGCGGTGAGATGACAGTCGCGCTCCTCCAGTTGCATTGAATCGGGAAAATTTTGAACAAATTGAGTATATTTACATTGTAGTTCATCATTATTTTGTCAAGAGATGAGTTTTTTTTTTAATCTTCTGAATTAAGGGGTCTACCACTTTTTCAATTTGAAAAAATCGATTTTTTGTTTTTTTCATTTTTCAACTAAGAAAATGCTAATTTCGATATTACAGAAGGGATATTGCATGGTGCAGGCATCGCTGATGGAGACATGTACTCAGATTTTTTTACGATTTTTCATAAGCCAAAATTTTAAACGCGTTTTTCTCGGAACTACGTTTTTACAAGGTTTGTTGATAAAATTTCCGAAACTACTCAACCGATCCTTATGAAATTTGAATGGTATATTCTGTACATATACAGCTATATTGCAAACCTCAATTATGCCCAAATTTACCATTTTTACCCCCTTTTTTTTTGCAAGAAACAGTGAAAAAAAGGCCCTTTTTTTTGGAAAAATATCCGCCGTTTTGCCATTTTTTGCATTTATACCAAAAACCGAGGTTCGCAATGAAGGGAAAGTCATACTGAATCGAAAACTTTTCGGTTCTTTTATTTCGGATGGCTCATCTCGAAGATTTTATCAACAGAACACGTATAGGGGAGAGTGGGGCACATTCGGACGTGGGGCACATTCGGATATTCGCGATTACTCGCATTTATAGTGTGTGTATAGTGGTGATATCTCTAGGGTGCGTTATGAACTCCACAAGAAGACAACTTTCATCCAGGCAGTGCGAATACTTCGAGTAGGTCTTGTGTCAATCGCGATTGTCCGAATGTGCCCCACGTCCGAATGTGCCCCACTCTCCCCTACCTACTTTTAGGAGTTATATTTACCTGAACTTTTTGTATAGTATACTTGAACTGTAAAAACGAAAGAAAAAAAATATTTTCATATATTCTAAGAGTATATCTATTAAGGCCGACGCCCACTAGTCCGCACCGATCGGCACCGCACCGATCGGCACCCAATTTTATTGTTTAAACAATGAAATTCGCTGCCGATCGGTGCGGTGCCGATCGGTGCGGTGCCGAGCGGTGCGGTGCCGAGCGGTGCGGTGCCGATCAGTGCGGTCTAGTGAGCGTCGGCCTTTAAGCCCAACAAGTTTTATGACAATAATCTTATCAGCAAGCTCAGAAAAAATTCGTGAAAATAGCCTTATTTTTCGACAGAGAAAGTGAGTAGACCCCTTAATTGGAATTGTATATGAGTAGTTCTCCACCAAGTGAGGCAAGTTCGAACTCTCAAACTATTTATTTTTTGTTTATAATAATTTTTTTTTCAGGAGGGGGGTCTATCTCGATTTTTATCGACCGGTCTCGAATTTTTCAATTTTCTCCGAAACGGGGCTATCAATCGACTTGTCCTTTTGGTAGCCGATGTTTGACGAGTAATGAGTTCGAACGTCTGGTACGTTTGATCAAATGAAATCGGATTTTTTTTTTTTTTTTTTTTAATCGAAAAGTGTCGGCGTGCCATTTATTTCGACTTATATCACAGCCTATGCATCAAAAATGCAAAATCGGCCTCTATAGCCCGATTCTATATGGAATTCCGCACACAACCATCCAAAAACATCTTTGTTTTTGACAACGATGAAGGGGCAAAACGTATTCCACGATTTTGTGGTAATTTTAGCGATTTCCACGGTTGGGAGCGGCATCTCATGCGATCGAACCTACCAGTTCGAACTCATCACTCGTAAAACATCGGCTGCCAAAGGGACGAATCGATTGATAGCCCCGTTTCGGAGAAATTCGAGAAATAGACCGGTCGGTAAAAATCGAGTAGACCCCCCCGTTAATAAAAAATTATTATAAGAGGGAACACGCGTAAATTTTTTCAATTTTTTTTTTCCAAGTACATTCTGAGTCAGCAGGTACGGGGCCCTCTTGGTTGGGGGCCCATAGGCGGTCGCCTACCCTGCCTAGTGGTTAATCCGGCGCTGTCTATCACTCCGTAATAGTACATTTTATTTAGAGTAGATATTACATTTTTCCAAAGTTAAAGTTGATAACACGAATTTGTAGATTCAACAGTACCGTTTGTTAAATTGACATTTAATTTTAGTCAATTTAACTATGGCGCTTATTCTGTAATACAGTATAATAATATTAAAACAACTCAAACAATGTGTGAAATTTTGTGTTCATATTCACATCCATAAGTAAAAGTTGACATTCGGAAAGTGTAGGTTCAACAGCATTGATTGTTCAATCGACAAATTACGTTTATTCAATTATACTTTATCACAAAGTTGGAACAACTTTCAAAATGTGTTCCTATTACAGAAACTGAATGTTACGTTTGCGTTAAATTAATAACACATTTCTTAATTCAACACTTGACCTAAACAGTTTGTGTTCCATTGACATAAATTTCATAGTGGACCTGCTGGGACATGCATAAAGTGTTAAATTTAACACATTTTTTCTAACAGTGTATAAAAACGTGTCTCCGGATGTTAGAGGCCCGAAAAGGTGAGGATTCATTGAGATTAGCAAAAGTCATTTTTGACCGGAACCAATACTTTCCTAATATTACGAAGTTGATAAGAAGTATCGATGCAACGGATCATTTTCGCCGATATGAAGCAAAAAGCGATCGAAGATAACCCGGTGAGAGCTATAGGTATATTTATGAATCGGTGTAGGTGCAGCGTACAATACAGAATAAAAATTGGGAATCGAGACGACAGTTGGACATGCAGTGCCCTCGGGACGTTAACAATGACTAGTTGCGATTGAAAAGTAATCGATCAATCGGTGTAATTCCAACAATACGTGGTGATATTGTAAAATTGCAATGGATGATTGATCGGGTACAACCCGTCGAAATTGGGTCTCCAAAGACTGAATACCGCACATGAGAAAGTGCACTTACGATGCAGTGCAGATATTATACGTATATTTACATGGCCATGTGTACCGTGCGATTATTTGGAAATTACAGGTTCCAAGCGTGCAGGCGCTGATTTATTCGAATATCACGACCCTGGTGAAAATATTTTTCGGAAAAAGTCTGGAAAAATCCGGAAAATTTATCTGAAAAACTCCGACTTAATAGACACTTGCAGAATTTATCAGTGAAAAATCTTAATTGACCTTCTCTGAAAATATGTGCAATTTGCTGAATTCCTCTGCAAACTCTCTAAATCTCTATGACTTTTTAATTTTTGCTTGTGGAAAAAATTCAAGTTCCTCTATGAAATGTCCGCATTTCGCCGAGAATATCTGAAAACCTCTGCAGTTTGTGAAACTCCTCTGAAAATCTTTGCGATTTGCTGAATTCCTCTGCAAACTCTCTGAATGTCTATGACTTTTTATTTTTTGCCTGTGGAAAAAATTCAACTTTCTCTGTAAATTTCCGCGTTTCGCCGAGAATATCTGAAAACCTCTGCAGTTTGTGAAATTTTTCTGAAAATCTGTACAAGCCCTCCCTGGTAAAAATTCCGTTAAAAGCGGATAGAAACGTACAGAAACTGTGCCAAAAACCGTATGGAAACCAGACACAGAACCGGTTTTTAATAGTTTTCCAGATAATTGTGTCTGAAAAGTGTATTTGCCATCGGTATAATTGATACAAAATTAGGTTATGTTTGCGCAATGTATGTATGTCATATGTTGGAATGAATGCATGGAAAGGAAATAACATGCCGACTACACTACCGTAATGAATTTTAAACAGAAATATAGTCTATTATAATATTGATTGTAATAACCAGGGCCCGGATCTCGGTGCTCTAAAAACAATATGACAGTCTAGCTAGCAGCGAGTGGATGGCTGAGAAGGCATAGACTGTCACTTATATTATGTATAAGTGATTCTATAATATATATAATATATCGCGTTACTAATGCCATAAGGTCGTAAGCGACAATATACGACCTTTTGGTCTTCTTAAAACCAGAAGGTCGTATAATTTTTTTTTCATGCCATTCGCCTAAAAATGCACGAATATGAATAAATCCATCAAAATGTTGAAAATCGAAAAATTTATTTCGACACGATCTTCTGGCTTTAGTTTTGAGAGAAAATCAGGAAAGATACAGAAGATCGTATTGACCGTAATTTTAGTTTTTCCTCTGTTTTCTCGGTTACGATCACTTCTCATTGGTTATCTTTCGTAGAAAATGTAATTCCGAAGATTCTCAAAAATTAAAATAGAACAGAAATTTTTATTCTTTAATAAAAAAAATTTTAAATTTTGTTTTGTCATTTCGAAAAAGTGTTTATTTCATCAGATTTTTTTTTCACTGCACTAATTCGTTTCTGTTCGTGAATAACGTCATTTCTGAAATTTAGGTCGATACGACCTTAAAAATAAAAAATAATAAAAAAAAAAACAAAGCCAGAAAGTCGTATCGACCAAAATTTAAAAAATGACGTTATTCACGAACAGAAACGAATTAGTGGCGACGAAAGAAAACTCTGATGAAATAAACTTCTTCAGAATAAAAAAAAATATTGCAATTTTTTTAATTGAAGAATAAAAATTTCTTTTTCTATTTCATTCTAATTTTTGAGAATCTTGGGAATTACATTTTCTACGAAAAATAACCAGTTAGAAGTGATCGTAAGCGAGAAAACAGGAAAAATTAAAATTTTGGTCGATACGACCTTCTGGCTTTAGTTTTCGTGATTTTTCCGTGAAACTAAAGCCAGAAGGTCGTATCCCCAAAAATTGTTTTTTTTTTTTTTTGGGAATTTCAATGAAAATAAGCATTTTCGTCAATTTCCAGACGATTCCAAAGAAAAAAAAAAAAATGGCGGACATGACCTTCTGGCTTTAGTTTGCGTGATTTTTTCGTAAAACTAAAGTCAGAAGGTCGTATCGACCAAGATTCATGTTTATGCTCTATTTTATCTAGTATCCCTTCCAATTTATATTTTTCTCGTGGATAATGTTATATTTCTCACATTTTGCTCGATACGACCTTCTGGCTTTATCTTTCCCGATTTTCTCTCAAAACTAAAGCCAGAAGATCATATCGACCAAAATTTTCGATTTTCAAAATTTTTATGGATTTATTCATATTTGTGAATTTTTCGTCGAATGGCATAAAAAAAAAAAATTATACGACCTTTTGGTTTTAAGAAGACCAAAAGGTCGTATAATGTTGCTTACGACCTTATGGCATTAGTAACGCGATTTAAACATATATTATAAATCACCTATATATAATATATAAGTGACGCAGTCTACGCCTTCTCAGCAATTCACTCACTGATAGCTAGACTGTCATATTGTTTTTAGAGCACCGAAATCCGGGCCCTGGTAATAACAGAACTAACTTTTTTTTCGCTCACAATAGCTATTTATGTATCAAGTCCGAAAAGTGTCACAATCCGGTATGGGTAATTTCTAATATGAGCCGATCGAGTGTGCTGTGTCACAGAAGAATGAGTGTGAATTTATCGCTCGAGCGCAGCGAGGGCGATAATTCACACGAGTTCTTCTGTGACACAGCACACTCGATCGGCTCATATTAGAAATTACCCATACCGGATTTGACACTTCTCGGACTTGGCACATACAATATTTCACTTTTTGGAAAATCAGTGTTATACTCACTTTAGTTTCTAAAATTACTGGTGTTATTGCATCTTTCTGTATCAAAACGTTTGGACTCAGACATTTGACATTTTCAGACATTTTGGTTTATAATGTGTGAACGTAGTAAAAAATAACCTGACTATGTTTATTTTAATGAAACATATTCATATTGTACGATAATATTTTCATTACAAGCTCCTGTCCTATAATATTTCACTATATTTCAGTGACCTGAAATTGGTCACTTTGCGGCCTAAATCCGATGCTCAAAAAGTGAACTTTCAAACAACGGGTCGCATAAAACTTCTTGTAGATAATAGATGTCCGTGCAATGTGCATGTCCGTGCGAAGGCACAATGACAAGATGGCTGAACTACCTGGCGCTCGTGGCGCCAGCTATTCCGATTCCTGAAATCCATCAGACTACTTCGATCAGACATCTTTTAATTAACCAAGCATAGTCGTTTTTTGAAAGACTTCTACCCTGGTGAAAATAATTTCTACGCCAAAATACGAAAACATTCAAAGCGTAAAAAAGCATGAAGAATCGTAGTTTTTCGTAGGTTTTCATAGTTTTGCGCAGTTTTCCGTAATTGATCGTAGTTTTAAAAGTGAAAAACTACGAATTTCCACGACAAATTACGAAAATCTACAGTCTTTAAGCACCGGAATATCAGTTCTACGATTATCTATGAAAATCTACAAAGATCTACAAACAAAATGGAGCGAACTCTTTTTCTGAGTTTATCCTGTAGTTTTGGAAGTAGAAATCTCCGAATTTTCATGAAAAATCATGAAAACCTCTAGTCTTCAAGCGAAAGAATATCAGTTCTACGAATATGTATGAAAAACTACAAAAAATGATTTAGCTTCATTTCGTTCGTAGGTCTTTGTAAATTTTCGTAGATATTCGTATATTCCGTTGTTTGAGGACTGTAGAGACCCACGATGACGGACGAAAAAAAGGATTTTCAAGCCCCCCGCAGAGGGAATTATCATTATTCTTCGTTTCCACGGTATAAAAAAAATAGGAAAACATTCAGAATTAAACACAGAATTTTTCGTAATTTTTCAAGAATTTTCGAAACGTTGGAATATGGTGTTTCGTTTGTTCAAAATGTTCAAAGTGCTGAGAAAAAAAAAAAAGAATAATGATCCCATCATGGGAGGGGTGTCGAAATGATCGAAATGAAAAAAAAAGATTTTTGAGAATTTTTCGAGATTTTTGAAAAATGCCAATTTCAAAATGGGGTGGAATAATCATGGAAAAGTAACGGTTGGAGGGAAAAATCTGAAAACATTCAGCAGTGCTTTTTCGAGATC
Source organism: Tenthredo mesomela (assembly GCA_943736025.1). Lineage (NCBI taxonomy): Eukaryota > Metazoa > Arthropoda > Insecta > Hymenoptera > Tenthredinidae > Tenthredo > Tenthredo mesomela. The sequence goes on from OX031021.1 coordinate 18,534,792, forward strand.
GTAGAATCGTATAAAAAATCGTGAAGCGAATCAAAAATGGTGAGGAAAAAACATTGGTCGAGTTCACGTTGAATTCCCCATATACTGTAACATATCAGCTGCTCCGAGTCAGATCGGCGCGCGCATCGGCAGCTCGACCGAACGAAAGACCAGCGTGACGTCATCGAAGGTATAAATTCGGCACTGTCAGCCGACTCGTGAGCATTTGCCGCCTCCCGGGTAGAAATTATTCCAGGGGACATTCACGGCCCTCGCTAGATTGCCACGCTTGTTTTGCCGGGCCTTCCAGGGCAGTCTAGCAAGAGCCGTTCCGGCATGTAACGCTCATGCATTGATGGCCCTGTTCTGGGGGCCTTTCGAGGTTCTCGCGTGGCCCGCCTGATAAAACCAGAGAAACCTGCCAATGCCCACACACGGCTTTGGAAGGTTTTATTATTACTAATTTTTGTGGTAGCCCCTAATTTATTTTCATGAAATTAAAAAGTAATTATGGTAGAGAAAAAAAAAGACAAGGAAATTGACATATTTTTTCGTCAGTTGACCCTATCATATCGATGAAATTATATTATACATTCACTGAAAAAACCGCCGCATTTATCGTCCCCGCCGGGCCTTGAACCCACGTCCGCTCGGTTACCAGTCGCACGCCCTAACCACTACGCTAAACTACCATATGACATATAACCCAACACTCTCCTACTTGTCAAATTCTTTTGTCCTATGAACTAAAACAGTGTTGAACTGACCGTAAAAATAACTGTTGATAAATATTTGTTAATATTTAACAAATATTCATTCAGACGTCTGGAAAACAAAACGTGAACGCAGAAATTCTACGATTGACAGTTTTCATAACCTCGAATATTATATTTATACTTTCATTACAAAAAAAGTCAAATAATCATAATAATTAATAATAAAGCACTGTAAAAAAAGCTGTAGTGTGTCTATGCGGTGTCTGGTGTTCAGATTTTCGGTGTTGCTAATTTTTGCTAGTTATAATTATAACTAGCAAAAAAAAAAAAAAATAATAAAAAAAAAAAAATAATAAAAATAATAATAATAAAATAAAAATAATCAACGTATAATAATAATAATATTAATAATAATAATAATAAAAATAATCAACGTTTAAAGTAAATTTAATTGATGAGGATTTTAGAACCTCAAATAATTATTATCTGTAGACTCAATATTACTCTGATCATAAAAAAAAAGAAAAAAGAAAAAAAAAAACAATTCACTTAATAGTATTATGATTACATCATGGAATAACACCAGTTTGGAGGTGTACGTCTATTTTAACCTCTTATTGGTGTTTGAGGTTATGGCGTGTATTTATGAGCGGTCTTCACGAAACTGTTGGATGCAATAAATATTTGTTAGCTGTTAAAATTGTAGATTTCTCACAAATGAATATTTATTGTACACAAGATTGATTTGTTGAATGTTATAAAATATTCAATTATATTTGAAAAATTAAAAAATTGTTTGCAAATAAATGTATTTATTAACAGTCAAAAAATTCTTCTATCAGTATACGCGGGTTCTATTTCGAATAGCTCGAAATTTTTTCATTCGCAATCGCGCAAATTCGGTTCATTGCAGCTTCACTTCTGTCTGGACAGGGCTTTACAGGGCCCTTCCGTGAAGGCCTGGAATTTAAAAATTGTCACGTCAGACGTAAAAGGGCCATGAAAGGGCATTCCCCGCTAGACAGATTCCCGACCGACGGGACTTGCCACTTAAGGGCCTTGCAATTATCCAGGGCAGCCTGGAATAATTTCTACCCGGGCTGTCGGGGTATTCTAGCTCATTTCTTTTTCATTTCTTTGTAAAATCATACTGGGGGTCTTCACCGGGTGATTATTTAGCTTCATTTAAAAATTAGAGTCAAAATTCAGATATAACGCCTGTCGGGTTTATCTTATTATAAAATTCAACATAGCAACAGCCAAACGCGGCATATTATACATTATTTCGTCGAGTCAATAACTTATCGCCTGTCGGGATACAGAAAAACAAACATAGCGTTAAGAAAACACCTTTGTAAATAGTCAAATTCAAAAAGTAGCAGTTAAGACTAGATTTATTATTTCTTTTTGTATTATTTTTATACCTTTATTTTTCATGCAGTATTTTATTAAAATAATCTTAATTCAACTGGATTTTCATCTGACGAAACTTTATTCAACAAAACCTAAAACACTTTCATGAATCCCTTTTCTTTTCAACAGAATTCTAGGTTCAGGTGCTCTCGCATTGGTATCGATTTTTAATCCATATCCACTGCTCTGATCACTCTTAACTCCGGAATTTCAGGGACACCAGGTTCAGGTGCACTTGCATCGGTATTGATTTCTAATCCGTATCCGCTGCTTTGGACACTCTTAACTCTGGATTTTAGCTCTGTAAACCCTCCGTGGCGTACCGAGTCTGACAGCTTAGCTTTTCACAACATTTGATTCACCAACGCTCGACATATAAATTTTATGCAACATCCCACGACCATCAGTCTATTTTCTTAAATAATAAATTAATTAAAAAGGACCTAAACGTTGCAATACATATCATCGTATCGCATTCTATGACTATCCATGAAAAACTACGGTGAACTACGGATATTTACTACAAGTATCGCATACAGTATTATATATATATATCGTATTCCATTCTGCGACTATCTATGAAAAACAACGATGAACTACGGATATTTACTACTAATATCGCATACAGTATTATCCCATTTTACGACTATCTACGAAAAACTATGACAAAATACGGAAAACCACGATGAACTACTGATATTTACTACAAAGATCGAAATCATATCGAATTTCGTTCTAGAACTATCTACGAAAAACTACTACTTTGTGCAAAATCTGACGTAAAAAAAAAAACTACGAAAAGTCCGAAATCCTCTACTTTTTCGTAGATAATTTTCATAGTTTGGCGTAGAAATTATTTTCACCAGGGTACAGTCGACCCTCCCAATAAGGCCCATCTCAATAAGGCCGCTTCCCCAGGTTAGCACGTCGAGCAGTTCCCCCACTCTCAAGCAGATAAGACGAGCTCGAATTTCATCCGCAAATATTCTCAATAAGGCCGCTCGACGTACTGGCTTTTTACATATACTTTCAAATGTAAAACCAGTATTTAGATATGCACGAGGTGCCGGCCTTATTGAGAATAGTTGCTGTGTAAACATCGCCGGCGAGCACGACGGTGCAGAGTGGGGGAACTAGGATTCTCAGAAAAACTCTTCCCCTTTCCGCGTTGACCGGCTTTATTGAGAGGGTCGACTGTATTAGACACCTTTGCGCTTCACCTAATGGACGACCCAAAAAAGATATATTTTCGTCATCTTTGAAACATTGCCTAAAATATGTCTTGAAAAATATGTCTTTTCGTCGTCTCTAGGAGATAGTGCTGTCTGGGATTGCAGAGAATTTCGGTAAATGTCAGTCTGTCATCTTTAGGAAAATAGTAAAGACTTGAAAAGATTTTCGAAGAGAATCAGTGAGTTTTAGAGAAAACAAGAGAGATTTATATGGAGAATTGTAGAGAATCGCAGTAAAATTCATCTAGTTGATACTGACATCCATTGGAAAATAGTAGACAATTTCAGAAATTTTCAGAGAGACTCAGTGAGATTCGAAGAGAACAAGAGAAATTCTTATGGGGCATTGCAGAGAATTTCAGTAAAATTCATCTAGTTGATACTGACATCCATTGGAAAATATTATAGCAGACAATTTCGGAGATTTTCGGAGAGAATCAGTGAGATTCGAAGAGAACAAGAGAAATTCTTATGGAGAATTGCAGAGAATCTCAGTAAAATTCATCTAGTTGATACTGACATCCATCGGAAAATAGCAGACAATTTCGGAGATTTTCAGAGAGAATCAGTGAGATTCAAAGAGAACAATAAAATCATCTTATGGAGAATTGCAGAGAATTTCAGTAAAATTCATCTAAGTTGATATTGACATCTATCGGAAAATAGTAGACAATTTCGGAGAGTTTCAGAGAAAATCAGTGAGATTCACAAAAAGCAAAGAGTTCTGCTTCAGACAATTGCAGGGAATTTCATTGAATATCGTTCAGTAATCTACAGGCAAATTCAGTGAAGTTGTGCTGAAAAAACCTGAATTTATCCGAAATTTTCTGAATTTCTCTAGGAATTCCGGAAAACGGGTTTCAGAAATTTACGGAGAAGTATTTAGTGTTTTTCAGAACAATGTTTTCAGCAGGGACGCCAATTTCAGACTTGCCACGAATATCCCTATAGAGTCCGTCAGCTATTTGTTTCCCATTATTTTTATATACAAATGGTTATGTTCGTTGTGAATCTGGCAAACGACAGAACTAAGGATATTACTGGAAAGTTGGTGGAGTTGCTAGTGTGATTCTGCCGGCCAATGATATTCGAATAAATCAGCGCCTGCGCGCTTGGAACCTGTAATTTCCACATAATCGCACGGTATACCTACAATTCGTTTAATCAGTTTTGAGTAGGCTACTACTTAATTTTTGTAAGGGACAGTAATTCTATCCATTTCAAGTACAAAGTGGATACCCTATAAGGGTGTTTTCGACTGACACATACTTTTTCTAGGTAACTGTGATGTTCTAGTATATTTAAATTCATTTCCGCATGTTATAAGTACAGAACTCCTCGAGAAAACGACAAATCATTGTGAGGATACAGCATTTATTTTTATTTTTTTATTTTTTTTTTTTCAACTATTATAACTTGTTGACTGAAGATGATAGCAAGCTGATTTTTTTTCCATTGATTGTAGGCACGTCAACGGTCAGGAGAGCTATAATAAAAATTAATGTAATAGGGATGACGACATTTTTTGAATTAAAGATGATTTTAATTTTTTCATCACAACTTTTTGACCGATCCATTTGAACGAGCGCCCTTAATAGTACATTGTGCACCAAGGAGATAAAGTGGCACTTTTAACGCCGAGTGCGAGGTTTTCAGTACAGTGGAGGGGACGAAGCCCCCCCTCCCCCGCCAGACAATAAACCTTGTTTTTATATGCTTATAATACAAAATAATATAAATAATATGTTTGTAACACAACGTAAAGAAGAAGAAGAAGAAGAATAAGAAAAACAAGAAAAACAAGAAGATGAATAAGGAGTAGAAGGAGAAGAAGGAGAAGAAGGGGAAGAAGAAAAACAAGAAAAAGAAGAAGGAGAAGGAGGAGAAAAAGTAAAAATGAAAAATGAAATAAATAAATAAATTTATGTATGTCTAGGCCCGAAAAACCGCGATTCTAACCTCGCTTCGCTCGCCTTGAACGCTGTTTTTGGCCTAAACACATAAAATTGTATACGTCATACGGCCGATAAAGTATTTTCCGACGAATTTGAGTCTATAATCCCAGCCGAAGGCGAGCGAAGCGAGGTTAGAATCGCGGTTTTTCGGGCCTAGACACGTATAAAGTATCTTATTCTACTTATCTTAAGCTATAAAACGGTACGCGTCCTGAAAGTATACCCAGAACCTGAAAAAAGTTTCAAGCCTTTAAAAATGACTCTTTGGAAAATAATTCGAAAAAAATCACCATTTCAGCAGCACACCTGTATATCGATTGCGATCCCATTCCAAGCAATAGTAATCGATAAAATTTCTAATAAGAAGTATATTATCAAATCGGTCGATACTTTTATGCATATTTTTATGCAAGAGATAAACAAACGAGTAAATATTTTCAAAAATCATCAATTTTCATATTTGTTGAAAAAATGTTTATAGACCTATCTTTTACGTGCCGTATCCCAAATGTAATTTTGAACATCACGACCATATTTTAAGGACGTTCACCAGTTCACGTTTCACCAATGACAATCGGAGACAAAAGTTTGACGCACGCTCGGCTCAGTTCGACCGTCGCGCAGTATACCGCGCCGCTCTCCCTAGTCCAAAACTTTTGGCGTAGACTCTACGCTCTAACACAAATTGGTTGCGGCGTGCCTTATACATATACACCAATACAAGCATCCTGGGTCCCGCCGCCCCGCAGTTGCCACGACTTTGGTGCAAGACGCTCGAAACTACCGTCGGATGAAGAACTTCGAATTAACATTACGCCTAAACGACACCGCTAGGAAGCCCCATTTTTTAACATTTTGTTCTTAACATTATCATGTACCATATATTAGTTTTTGATCAAAATCTATAAAAAATTGTCACTTCTACAAACAAAAATGCTCCTCTAGCTCATGACTTGCCTATACCTTACATGTTAAAACTCGCAACTTTAACAGTGAATATCTCCACTTTGGTACCGGCACGGTTCTTAAAATTTGGCGAGTGTATCGGAGATACTATAAATAGAGTGTGGTCCAAATCTCAAGAAATTCTATAGAAAATCGTTTTACTGGTGAACGTCCTTAAATACGTTTGCGAATCGAAATCTAAAAATGAACAAATAAATCAACAAATGAATTTTTCTTTACTAAAAATGTTTATTCATATTATTATTATTTTTGTTTGATAAATGATTGTTTCTCTGTAAAACTTAATGCCCGAATTCATCAACGTCCGATAAACGTTTAACCGCTATAATATTTAACGGCCCGTTAAATTGTTTTGTTTCTATTGTTGCTATCGACGTTCGTATGAAATTTTTAACCAGCGTAATAGCTATTACGGCTGGTTAAAAATAACCGCCGCGGTTACTGAGCAGCCGCGCGTCTTGTTATCAGGGATGCGTAAGGTGAGCTGTAATAACGACAACAAGCTATCGTTATTTGTGCGTCTCCCTTATAGCAAGACGCGCATTTACTGCTGTGCAACCGCGATACGAACTTTCAACCAGCCGTAATAGCTATTACGGCTGGTTCAAAATTTCATACCATAATAACAATAGAAACAAAACAATTTAACGGGCTGTTAAACATTACAGCGGTTAAACGTTTAACGGACGTTGATGAATTCGGTATGTAATAGAATTTTATTCAGAAAATTACACCATCAACAATTATTCAACCGGAGTGCGAATTCGACCACAAGAATACTTTTTCAAAGATTACCTACTTCAAAAATAAAATTTAATTTTTATTTTTTTCTCCATCAGCACTTGACCGAGCCTTGAAAATGGATTATTCTAATTTTTTCGTGTATACTGAGACTCAAGAACACATATCATTCTAGTTTTATAGGTGGCACACAATTTTTCCGAAATTTATTTTTACATGTAAAAATTACAAAATTCCGTCGATATGCCCATATACTGAACGAGAAATAACAACGCGTTGTGAAATGCGCAGCAAAATTAATGAATATCTTGATCAAAGTGAAGCGAGTCCCGCGCCCGAATCATCGAAACGAACGTATGTTCTGGTTCCGGTCTGTCAAACACCGTTGACAGCTGTCAGTTTAAATTCAAGAGCCAAAAAAATTGCATAATATGTGGTTCGGGCGGTGGAATTACAAATGAACTCCCCGCCACAACACAACACTTGTCTTCATTCGAATTTTGAATGCTGACCGTGCCGAATTGCGCCAAATTATACGACTGGGGTGTTACTTTCAAACCAGAATCAAATCCCGAGGGCGATATCTGCTGGGGGGATTTCCCCAAAATTATGGGGCAACAACAGTATCTACTACCTCAATTTTAAAACAATTTTAATTTACTATATTCTCGTTCTACCAACTTCAATGCATTATCTTCTGTACAAAACTTGTAATTAAGACAACGTAGTGAGTCGAAATAAAATCTAAATTTATTCATCTTTAAAATAAAAAAAATTATTGTATAAATTAATATATTTTAAGACCATTCAAAGTCCGCTCAAGTTAATTATACAGCGTGTCCCATTCGAAATTACGCATTAGAATATCTCTGAACCTAGAGCTGCTGTTAAAAACTGTTTGGGATGAAAATTGTTTGATTCGAAGGGGGACACAAACTGGTAATATCAGATCAGTTGTAACTATCACTGCTCCGGAGATACGAACACAAAGTTGATTTTTTTAAATCGCAAGTACATTTTTTTTCAAGATAGAACACGTACCTCAAGTCAAGACAAATCCAACCACATGTGGGAAAAGTTCATGTCGTTCACGCTCCGTGACTTACGGGCTACGGCTACGCAAGGTCCTCAAATCCTGAAATGCCCGCGATTATCGGGACAGGTATTAGGAGTTTATTGGACAGTATTTAGGAGTTTATTAGATGTTCGAACACATTGCCTCCTGTCTGAACGCAGAGTTGCAAGCGACCATGGAATTGGTTGCTGGAGTGTGGCGAGCAAAGTACTACGCTGGATATTGCGACGAGCAGTTATTATCCTTCGTTTCATGTTTTTCCGTGTTGTTGGAAATCGGATAGGAGGCAATGTATTCGAACATTTAATAAACTCCTGAATGCTATTCAATGAACTCCTCATACCTGTCCCGATGATTGCAGGCATTTGAAGATTTGAGGTTTTCGCGTAGCCATAAGTCACGGAGCGTAAACGACATACACTTTTTCCACATCCCAGGTAGAAAATTATCTTGGCTAAGAAAGTTTCAGCCTAGCCGCTAGCCACATTTTATGTTGGCTTGCGAGACACGTTACCGCGATATTGGCTATAGACTGGCGCTAGCTATATTCGTAGTTTCGAGCTATAAGATATATTATGGCTAAATAAAATTAGATCGCAGTTAGCTATACTTGAAATGCATTGTCGAGATTCGTTACTCTCTTTGTATTGTATCTAGCCGCGACCCATCCACGTGCGAGAGTCGCTGCTCTGAGTTCAGCATGTACTGATGCTAGCTAAACTTGATAGGTATTTTCGAGATTCGCTACTCTCTTTGTACCTTATCTAGCCGCGACCGATCCACGTACGAGAGTCGCTGCTCTGAGGTTCAGCATAGACTGCTGCTAGCTAAACTTCATACGTATTCTCAAGTTTCGTTATACTCTACACTGTGATTTTTGAGGTTACTTGTAACTCTTGTAACTGTTGTACTAGTCGCAGCCTCTCTATGCGTGAGACACGTTGTTGTGCAGAAAGTGAGGTTAGGCCCGCGCTGCTAATGTATTAGTTGTATTTTAGAAATTAATTATGAGCAAAAACTATAAGATAACTTTGTTCTGTTATACTTATAAAGCACATGATATGAATAAAATTTATGTCACGAAGTTTTATTATTATTGCATGTTCCATATAAAATAACCTAATTTGCGATATCACATAATTCTGTACGCGTTACGCTCATATTTTTTTCAACATTTTCCAGGCGTGATCTCGGTTTGACATTGATCAACCATGATACTGATCGGTGAGATTGAAATGTCTATTAGTCCTTAATTCAACACCGTGATCATAAGTTCCATCAAATAGGAAAATGTGAGATGCAGTAGTAATAGGATAGTTTGGCATAGTAGGTAGAGCGTGCGATTAGTAATTTAGCGATGCGAGCGGAATTGGGTTCAAATCCCGGTTAGGTCGAACAAATCGGATATCGAATAATCACGCGTACGTAAGTTCATTGGTTTTTTTTTTTTTTTTTTTTTTTTTTTTTTTTTTTTTCACGTTTGTTTTGTTTTTCTGCAGTGTACCAATAATGATTAATCATATATTGATTTTTATTTCACGTATATTCAGACGAAACCCCTAAGCGAGCGCCAAACTGATTCGGTTATATTGGCATTAGCTACGTTGTAAAGGTTGGCCCAAGATAAGTCATTAAGCTTGCTGCTAGGTCGAATGAGCGTTACATACCGAGCTTGCACCAACATGATTCAGTTATCTTGCGCCAAGATAAATAACTAGTACAACTAGCTAGTAGCTAGCTTCTGCCAAGACACGATTTCTACCTGGGATATGGTTGAATTTTTCTTATCGACAGGTACGTTTTCTACCTTAAAAAAAAAGTACTTGCCATTTAAAAAAATCAACTTTGTGTTCGTATCTCCGGAGCAGTGATAGTTACAACTGATCTGATATTCGGGCCGGGTCGGAATTCCGAATATTGAAAGCGCCGAAAGTGTAAAATACCGATTTTCGAAATACCGAACTTAAATTTTCATACAGTGTGCTGAACGGTCAAATGGCCGAAGACAGAAGCGTAGAATGGTCTAAATGCTGAATACAAGTGATACGATAATGATTCAACAAACAAGGTAACCCACCGAAAGAGTATGCAAACGACAGATAAATATACTGAACAGTTAATTTTACGAACCGCAAAACTGCGACAATTTTAGTTTCGGACGACCAAAATTCCGAAAATCCAGATTCATGCATCATCGGAATATTTGAATTCGATTCGTTGAAAAGTCGGTATTTTTTAGGTCGGTATTATGTGAGTCTGTTCAGTCATCTTTCGGACATTTTACCTATCGATTTCATGCTATGCGGTATTCTACGGTTCTGTTCTATAAATGTTAGAATTTTTATATTTGATAATTTTAGTAATCGTAACATAAAACTTCGGTACTTTACACTTTCGGCGTTTTCAATATTCCGAATTCCGACCCGGCCCCCTGATATTACCAGTTTGTGTCCCCCTTTGAACCAAAAAATTTGTATCCCAAACATTTTTCAACAGCAGCTCTATGATCAGAGATATTCTGGGACACCCTGTATATTATTAATTATTTAGAAAAGAAAAAAAAAATTGTCTGATTTCGGTATTTATTTGCAGAAATACATCTAGAAACACCGCATCTAAAATAAAGGTTACTAATATAAAAAAAGATACAAAATAAGTCAATAGCATACGATATTGATTCTTTATGAATTCATTTCAGGTGTGGATTTCTGTTTATTTGCTACATTATTTATCGCACTGGATTGCGGGGGGGGGGGGGGGGGGGCTAAGGGGGCTGCAGCCGCTGGGCCCCGTAACCTGAGGGGCCGCAATTTCTCAATTTTGTACACTAACAATTCCAAGATAGGGGCCCTGGGAGGCCCTTCAGGGCTCCTTAGCTTCACGCCACCTATGATCTTAAGGTTGTTAGCTTGTAAAAGCGGTTTTGGACAGATTTGTGTGAAATTTTACTGGTGAATAGCTTGAAACAAGTTCTAAAACATGAGCGAAGTTTATTGACTTTTAGCGCATATTAGTGATAAAAAAAATTATTGAAGTTTACATTATTTGCATAGGTACATAGGGAAAATGCCAACTTTTATCACTCCAAAGTTTTTTTATGATTCAACTAGTCGACAGATTTCAATGAGAAACTAGTATGTTATGAATTGAAATTTAACGAACATTTTGAAACTAGAAACAAACGTATTTAGCATGTAATAAGAAAGATATTGTTAGTTAAACTCAAGTCTCTTTTAGATATTTGCGTGCAAATCAAATGCTGATGTGATAGACGTGGCAACAGCGCTCACGTAGCTCAAACGGACGGCTCGAGCGGATTCTTCCGTTATATACACGCAATGTTGTCACGATCTATTATAACTTCGACTCAATGTGCGTGTGCCTATGCCTAAAAGAAATGTGAACTGTACCTTGACAAAAGTTTGACAACTTGGCCGTTTTAAAAAATTCTTAAAAAATATTAGAAAGAATTTGTTTAACCATCAAAACATTTTGATACGGTTTGCATATCATAGCATGTAATTAATAGTGTGTATATTTGATTTTGTGACTTATTTATTACTGTAGTCATTCTAGAACTATCGTCAACTGAAATGAACTTTTGACTGTGACTATAACAAGCGAACAACCTTAATCCGGCGCTGATTATTTACAACCGAGCATTTTTTTTTTTTTTGGTGACTGACCGACGATCGTTGCAGCTCTTCGACAAGTAGGATTACGAACCCAGCGATGTGAATATCATTCGTCGAGCAATATCGCATCGATTCGGTGAAAGTGTTTCATCCTACGAGGCATCTCTGCTAAATATAAAACAATACTCTACATGTCTTCTATAAGCCTAATAAGTACGAAAACAGCACTGCATAAATGATGTGGCACATCATAATAGTATAAGTTTTTCTACCGCTACGTCGTCTGTTGATATCAGTCATAGGCATATAAAATATCAGTAGATCGCTTATATTATAAACTTTTGATTGATGAAATTTATAGAAAATAAAAAAAAAATTCCATAATCTTTGATTACAGAAAAATAAAATCATACCAATACCTAGAACCTACTGAAGCAGGCAGTAATTATTTAATTTCAAAATGCGCTCCACTTTTCGTTCAACCTTGCCAAACTTTCACAACCCATATATAATATATATATATATATGTCATTTATTTTCAATCATGGCTGACAGATAATTTAGTTCATTTTCGATTATTTCAATTAAAATATCTCCAAACTTACACGGTACAATACTTTTTTTATAATTTCTACATAATCCACGAGAATTGATTAATATAAACGTCAGTTTTCTAGATTTTAATCTATGGTTGAATTACATAAAAAATGTGTGTTTCCAACGGGATTGCCTATAGTTTACATGTTAGATATTCAGTTTTTAAAAATTGAGTATGCAAAAACTACACGTCAGTGTATAAGTAACAAACGACTCAAAAAATTGAATTATATGTATTTAATAATCATATTGAAGTTAGTAACATTATCGTAACGATTCATGCTAAGGAAAAACAGTTATTTCGCGATTTTGGAATTGTCTGTAATTCAGTAAACTGTAAGAAAACAACACACACTCATTTCATTGAGTAGTGACTCTATCGTTCGAATCCTATTAACTCATACTATATGAGAATTTATCGGACCAGTTGAACCAAATTTTAAGTCTTCTAACTGAAGCACACCTCTGTATAGAGCGTGCAATCCCCAGAAAGACCGAAGAAAACGGAAGTGCATCATAATTATTGTTTCAAGTAAAAATTCCTTCAGCCCGGGTTTGAACCGGGACCTCCGGATTTGTCCCCCGACGCCTTGTCCAATTAGACCACTGAAGGACTGAAGGAATCTTTACTTGAATTTCATGTAATTGTCATTGACTTCTTAGTCCACAGGCCTGTGAATTTTTACTTGAAAAAATAATTATGATGCACTTCCGTTTTTTTCGGTCTTTCTGGGGATTGCACGCTCTATACAGAGGTGAGCTTCAGTTAGAAGACTTAAAATTTGGTTCGACTGGTCCGATAAATTCTCATATAGTATGAACACTAGGGTGGAGTGAAAAATGCACTTTTTTTACATCGCTATCTCCTTAGCACTCAAAAATTGCGTCTTGACATCCTGAAAACCCACACCAAAGGATTTTTTTATGAGACCACATCTTGAGGTACCTAGATGAAGATTACATTTTTACTTCACTTTCGGGAACTTCCAGACTCGGATATATCCTTCCATTAACTAGAATGCAATTTTCAGCTAACAATTCAAATTTCGAATAATTATCGAATTGGCTTCATTTCAAACCTTTAAAGAAACAACAGAAATTTGGTTATTCTGAGTATGACACGGATTAACCAAATTTCTGTTTTTTTTTTTGAAGGTTTGCAATGAAGCCAATTAGATCATTATTCAAAATTTTAATTGTTAGCTGAAAATTGCATTCTGGTGGAAGGAAGGATATATCCGAGTCTGGAAGTTCCCGAAAGTGAAATAAAAATGTAATCTTCGTCTAGGCACCTCAATATGTGGTCTCATCAAAAAATCCTTTGGTGTGGGGTTTCAGGATGTCAAGACGTAATTTTTGATTGCTAAGGAGATAGCGATTTGAAAAAAGTGAATTTTTCACTCCGCCCTAATGAACACACACTCATATTGCGAAATCTTAGTTCCTTAATGCCCGGTTGCATGAACGTAGTTTATCCTTGGCATAAAGTTATCCCTCGGATGAATTTATTCCTGGGATATCACGCTTCGAAATAATTGATAGCGAATGTCATCGTCTGGTTTTATCCTTGGGATAAAGTTATCCCTCAATTGCCACGCAGATTTGATGATGGTTTTATATTTTGCACTTACCCAGGTAGAAATCGTGTCTTGGCAGAAGCTAGCTGCTAGCTAGTTGTACTAGTTATTTATCTTGGCGCAAGATAACTGAATCATGTTGGTGCAAGCTCGGTATGTAACGCTCATTCGAGCTAGCAGCAAGCTTAATGACTTATCTTGGGCCAACCTTCACAACGTAGCTAATGCCAATAAAACCGAATCAGTTTGGCGCTCGCTTAGGGGTTTCGTCTGAATATACGTGAAATAAAAATCAATACAGTCCGATCTCTCTATAAGCCCTCCCAAGCCGCCAAGGGGAAGAGTTTTTCCACGAAATGAGGTACCCCCACTCTGCCTTCTTCGCTAGTCGCACCAATGGTTTTCCGTCTCTCTCTTTCCTCGCTACGCTATGTCTTAATAGGCGGAGTGGGGGAACGCTGCGAGCGAGAAACTGGGGAAGCGGGTTTATTGAGAGAGGGTTTATTGAGAGATCGGACTGTATATGATTAATCATTATTGGTACACTGCAGAAAAACAAAACAAACGTGAAAAAAAAAAAAAAAAAAAAAAACCAATGAACTTACGTACGCGTGATTATTCGATATCCGATTTGTTCGACCTAACCGGGATTTGAACCCAATTCCGCTCGCATCGCTAAATTACTAATCGCACGCTCTACCTACTACGCCAAACTATCCTATTACTACTGCATCTCACATTTTCCTATTTGATGGAACTTATGATCACGGTGTTGAATTAAGGACTAATAGATAATAGTATCATGGTTGATCAGTGTCAAACCGAGATCACGCCTGGAAAATGTTGAAAAAAATATGAGCGTAACGCGTACAGAATTATATGATATCGCAAATTAGGTTATTTTATATGGAACATGCAATAATAATAAAACTTCGTGACATAAATTTTATTCATATCATGTGCTTTATAAGTATAACAGAACAAAGTTATCTTATAGTTTTTGCTCACAATTAATTTCTAAAATACAACTAACACATTAGCAGCGCGGGCCTAACCTCACTTTCTGCACAACAACGTGTCTCACGCATAGAGAGGCTACGACTAGTACAACAGTTACAAGAGTTACAAGTAACCTCAAAAATCACAGTGTAGAGTATAACGAATCTTGAGAATACGTATGAAGTTTAGCTAGCAGCAGTCTATGCTGAACCTCAGAGCAGCGACTCTCGTACGTGGATCGGTCGCGGCTAGATAAGGTACAAAGAGAGTAGCGAATCTCGAAAATACCTATCAAGTTTAGCTAGCAGCAGTACATGCTGAACTCAGAGCAGCGACTCTCGCACGTGGATGGGTCGCGGCTAGATACAATACAAAGAGAGTAACGAATCTCGACAATGCATTTCAAGTATAGCTAACTGCGATCTAATTTTATTTAGCCATAATATATCTTATAGCTCGAAACTACGAATATAGCTAGCGCCAGTCTATAGCCAATATCGCGGTAACGTGTCTCGCAAGCCAACATAAAATGTGGCTAGCGGCTAGGCTGAAACTTTCTTAGCCAAGATAATTTTCTACCTGGGTAGTTGGAAAACCAATGTTTTCTCAATTTGAGTGAAATTTGGGCAACGATATTTATCGGCCAATACCTTTTTCCCAGCCATTTTATAATTTATTGACAATCGCGATTGCAACAGCCATTTGAAATTATCAAATCCGCGCTGCAATTGTCAAACGCGTGAACATAGGCGCAGATGTGCTGCCGAGGAATAACTTTCTGCCAAGGATAAACTACGTTCATGCAACCGGGCATAAAAATCATTGTGAAATTAAGAAAATAGTGATTTTTTTCCCAATGTTTCGTTACGATAACGTTACTAACTTCAACCTCGTATTTAATATCGATTAATAACGTATTAAAAATTCAGCTCGTGGTCTATACTTTGCTTTAATGCGCGTACAACCTCAAGATCCTAGAACCCTACTGGTATCCCTGCAAATCTGCCGGGATCAGAATTCAGTTTCCTCTGTAACAATTCTATGCTAAAAATGATGCCTGAGTCAAGAAGTGCAGCGGATAATCTTCTTTATTCGTCCATAAAAGTTCCTGGTGTTAGACAAAATTCCCAAAAATTTTCATATTTACTTTTTTAGGTGTCCAATTTTCATTCTACTTTCACCTGAAAGTATTCAAATGCTTACATTCAATCGCCGTCATCGACCTGCGAGTAATTCATGTTTAATTTCAGACTCAAAGTTTATCAAATGAACAGTACTCGTTTGGGTTCATTAACGAGCTTGTACACGGTCCATACGGATCTGTGACCACAGATGGCAAGATCGCGCTTTGTGCCTTCCTGCGGCAGTGATGACCGCAGTGATTCCGTGACGCGGCAAGTTCTGCCCGACAAATCGTTGCCGGGTATACCAACGAAATTGAGAAAATGCGCGACTCCACAAACCCCTGCATCGCTTGATTAGGAGACAAAAGATCTGTACCGCACCACAACCCCTAGCCACCAGACTGTCTGACTGTCGTATAGATTTGATTTCAATTAATTATTCTTGCCCGATATTGACGCCAATTATACTGCACAGAGCTGAAAGTCATTATAGGGGAAAGTCGGATAGCCCCGGACGGCGGGTACCCGCGGTCACCTCAAGTTTTGGACAATTACGCGAATAAATTTGGAAAAAGAAGACGTGAAAATGTGACCAAGATCGTTGCCCTAACTTTCACGTTTTTTTTTTTCTCAAATTTATTCGCGTAATTGTCCAAAACTTAAGGTGACCGCGGATACCCACCGTCCGGGGCTACCCGACTCTCCCCTACATATTAAAAAGACATACACGCCAATTACCATACATACTATGTGTAACTACGGTGTGTCGGAAAGGAACTTTTCGTTTTATTTTTTCACTCTTGATATTTCAAATGATAGATTGCGATGTGCAGTAGCTCCTTTTGAAAGGAAAAGCCTGTAGCTCAATAATTTTCACGTACTCGCTCATGTACGGGATTCTTATTTCTCATATAATTGATATAGGAAACAAAAAAAAATCAATTTGACTACGAGAAATTATAATTTGGCTAAGTATTGAGATATCGAGCTCGTTTCGGGCTTTTTTTTATGAGGAAAGTTTGAAGTATTTTTAAAAAAATAAGTAAGCTTCACGATGAAGCTTGATGAGCTACGGGATGGCCTGGAATCAGGAATCGGTTCGGAGTGCAAAATTATTCGAATCTGTCTCTTAAAGTCCGCTAATATCATATGAATACCAATTTTCAGCCAAGTGATAATTTCTTTTTTCGTTACCGTTTCAATTATATGGAAAATAGAAATCTCGTTTGAGCGATCTTTCTTTTTAGGAGAAGCTACTTCACATCAAAATCCATCATTTTGAGCGTCAGCAGCGGAAAAAACAAAAAAAAAAGATTTATTTTTGTCGACACACCATAATATGTGTACATGACATTGCGAATATCAATGCGTGGATAAAATAGTATTGAACATGCGACTAGGAAATTGTTTAACATTCCTCCAATAGGAGCATTCCAGGCCACTTAGAAAAAAGTGAGGGTTGAATTGGTGTGGAAGGCCCAGCCCGAAATTTTTGTTTGCACGTTTTTGTTTATATCCTTTCAGAATGACACTCTTCTAGTGTAAGTGCCACTCCAAGCTACTAATAATAGCGCATGGAAATAAAATACCTATACATAATACCGAATCTAGAACGGTCGCATAAAGCTTAAGGTTGTTAGCTTGTTATAGTCACAGCCAAAAGTTTATTTCAGTTGACGATAGTTCTAGAATGACCACAGTAATAAATAAGTCACAAAATCAAATATACACACTATCAATTACATGCCATGATATGCAAACCGTATCAAAATGTTTTGATAGTTAAACAAAGTCGTTCTAATATTTTTTAAGATTTTTTTTAAAACGGCCAAGTTGACAAACTTTTGTCAAGGTACAGTTCACATTTCTTTTAGGCATAGGCACACGCGCATTGAGTCGAAGTTATAATAGATCGTGGCAACATTGCGTGTATATAACGGAAGAATCCGCTCGAGCCGTCCGTTTGAGCTACGTGAGCGCTGTTGTCACGTCTATCACATCAGCATTTGATTTACACGCAAATATCTAAAAGAGACTTGAGTTTAACTAACAATATCTTTCTTATTACACGGGAAATACTTTTGTTTCTAGTCTCAAAATGTTCGTTAAATTTCAATTCATAACATACTAGTTTTTTATTGAAATCTGTCGCCTAGTTGAATCATAAAAAACGTTAGAGTGATAAAAGTTGGTATTTTCCCTATGTACGTATGCAAATAATGTAAACTTCAATAATTTGTTTCATCACTAATATACGGCAAAAATCAATGAACTTCGTATCATGTTGTAGAACGTGTTTCAAGCTATTCACCAGTAAAATTTCACACAGATCTGTCGGTAACCGCTTTTACAAGCTAACAACCTTAAGCCGGGATCACGATGAACTTAAGGTAGTACGATCGCAGTAGCTAGTCAATGAAAAGACTATGATTATAAAAATCGCAAAAAGCGATATAATAATAAATTTTGGTATGATAATAATAAAAGTAGGAAACAATACGATTTTAGCAATACGTATCATGCCCATGTGTGAAATTATACGACACGAAATGTGTTATCTTAATAGTCAGATTTGACTCACATTTTCTAATCGGCCACGAAATCGGCCGATGCACGCGATAATTAGTCAATACAATCGACGATTTCTGATCGAAATGTCCGGTGACCCTAATTTTTTACGGGACGTACGTAATCGTGACATATTTTTCAACATTTAACACTTTTATTTTTTGTTGTGTCTAATCGCGAAAGGTCTATATTTCTGTTTCAACCTCGTGTCAAAGCAGATTTCTGATATGGCGTAGGGCTAAATATCTTAATTTCACACATTAATTATTATTATAATTCACTGAAAAAAAAAATATAGGGATATTAGCCATACTGGTGACTCCTAGAAAATATGGCTGTTTTGAGATCATGTTTTGTCTATCTTAGACAAACATTTGACTGTTCTGAAGTAGCACTTTATTGAAACAGCCATGCGTATGGCCAAAGTAGCCATATTTTCTTGATGTTACTATTTCAGCCATACGTATTGCTAATGTCCCTGAATATTTTTTTCAGTGTTGGTCGGTGACGCGCTCTGAAATTTTGCAGGCGTTCTCCTATATGCTTCTGCTACAGCATATAAAAAAAACAAATTTTTATCTAATGGTGAGGTACGTGATCGTACTACCTTAACGGAACGTAACGGAACGGAATGAAAAAAACAGTATACTGCCGTAGCTAAGCAGAAATTTTTCAAAGTAGCGGTGGCGCGTGTGTTTTGAAAAGACGTTGTTCAAACAAAATTGAACATCAAGCAATTATCTCGTGTTGCCGGTATTGCGATAAGAAAATAGTACATTTCATTACGAGTAAGGAAAGGCTTTTTTTGACGAAACGAGAGGTTTACAGCACGAGCCGAAGGCGAGTGCTGTAACGAGGTTCGTCAAAAAGCCTTTACGTACAAGTAACGATCATTATTTTTCATCAGGATTGCCGAGAAATCGCGACGAAGTTGCGATTTTGAGGCTAGAATGATGAAAAAGTCAATTATGAACACCATCTTTTCAAAACACACGCGCCACCGCTACTTTGAAAAACTTCCGCTTGGCTATTGCAGTATAATATACTGTTTCCTTCCGTTGCGTTCCATTACGTTCCGTTAAGTTCGTCGTAATCCAGGCTATAATTTTGAAATGGGAAGAATGACCGTCTCGGATGATCTGGAATTTACGAGGCCAAACAATATGATATGCGATCGCGTATATTCATGGCCAAGTAGATTTAAGTGCGGGGTGTAACGTGACCGGTGATAAATTCATATCCCCGATTATATTCGAATCGGAGTCAAAGTCAAGCCGCAACAAATCGTAAAGCACTTGAGATGTACACATGTGCAGTTATGAACACGTTAGGCGAACCAAATCGATCGTTTCATTCCATCCCGCGAGTCGGTCCATCATGGTAGCACCACGTACAATGCGCCAATTAATGTTTGACTTGTGTCGAATGTCCAGCCAACTGTTGAGATGCAGGGGAGTGAGCGACCCATGGACCACTGGTCACTCTGCCACCAGCCCATTCATCGGACAATCGCACTCCACTCTCAAAGCGAGTGTTTTCACTGTAAGGAAAGGCAGTGGGAGACACTAAAATTGCGTATCCTGCAGTTAGAGGTATACATACGCACGTGCTCACAGAGCCCTGGGATTAATTTATTCCGATGTTTATCTTGCATATGTATCGTATCAAGGCACGCATCCCTCTGTGTATATGACTCGACTCTTGCACACGTTTCATAAATTTTCAAGTGAAATAATTCCGAGTGTACACTTTGGACAAACATCGTTGACCCGCTTTTCATTTTCTTCGTTATTCTTAGGGAAATATTGATACGAGGGACTCTTTTTCAACCAAGCCACTTTTTTTCTCGACCCCATGGATATTCTTTGCATTTCGTCAACTTCTAGTAGTCATTTCTTTGTCAAGCGAAATGAGATAGTTCTCAAAACGTGTGGTTTGCCACCGCCGAGTGGCTAAGTATGTATTTCAAAAGTGAAATGAATCGAGGAAAGCTGTGAATAATTCCATGATTTCTTTGATGATAACTGAATTCAATCTGTAAAAAAAAAATTCGAAGTTTAGGAAAAACGAAATACTGAGCGACTTTCCGCTGAAATGAAGCAGTAAATCCCAAAGGTTCATTCTGATCTTTTATGTGGTATATGGGAGAAACTACAATTAGCGTTTTCGAGGTAAGCAGAGGGTGTATCAAGCCTTTCCTGAATTGTTACTATTGGAGGTAGGAGAGGGGATGGAGGGAGGGGGGGCCACCCGCCCACCGACTTCCCCCCCTTCCTTCAGGGAGTTACTTGGACTGTGTCCACTGCTTGAATGATTATTCATTCCCTACCTCCATCCCCTCTCCTACCTCCAATAGTAACAGTTCATCACCATTGCTATTATCTTTCAGTCAACAACTTTCCTGAACTATTTCAAATTTTTAGAATCAACCATTTGGGAGATCTACTTTTTTTCAAGTTAGTATTATACAGGGCGATTCACTTTGCGCGCGCCATACCTGATAAAGGTAGATTCCTTGTGAAATTCTAAGACTAATTTTCCTTCACCAAAAAGTCCTGGGACTAATAGTTTTCGGGCTACAGAAGGTCTTAGTGGATCAATCACAGAGCCTACAGCTGCTCAAGTTAGGGCCGGGTCAAAAGTAATAAGAGTAGCAGTGCCCGTGGCTGCAGGTCGATTTCCAGTGAAATAACAATCAATGATTAAATCTAGTGACAAATTCTTTCACCATTTGACATTTAAGTTACAGTTAATTATGTATGAGTGTTAACGGCGTCGTCGCCGGGAGTTGTCTTCGTACAACACACGCCTTCGTTATCTGTGACCAGGACAACCGCTACGTTGGTCTTGTCCTCTAATTTTTTCACTTATAAACTCATGTTGGCGCTACTTTCATGTCAATTTTTTTGCGAAGTATAACCATCCTGAAGATGCTAATTTTTTTTTTTTTTTTTTTGTTGCAACAGCAAAAATTGTCGTTTTTGAGAAACGAATTATTTTCTATCTCTTTCGCCAAAAGATTGAGAACTATAACATCGATAAAATTATCTCCAAGTTCATAAAAAGGTTTAGGAGAAACAATGACTTTTTTCCCTAACATAATCTTTTTCTACGACCGCGATAGCTTGCCCTTTATATTATAACTTGAAAAATAAGGTGCATTTCCCTTGAAGGAGTCATTCCAAAAATCTGAAATAATTCATAACACACAAGATATTTTAGATTTTATCGTTTTTTCTCACTTTTTCTAATCAACTTTGGACTAGCTTTCTAAGTTATTTCACAATTCAGGGAAAATAAATTTCAAGATAATATTAAGACAGCTAAAACGAAAAATACACGTTAACAATTCTGACCGCACCAGAGGTTCCGGCCTTTTGATCAATCGTTTTAAGGGTCGTTCGCTGGTGATCGCGTTTGGCGTAAGGATATACCTATAGGGGGGAGGTGGGTAGCCCCGGACGGTGCGGGCGGGTACCTGTGGTCACCTCGAGCTTTGGACAATTACGCGAATAAATTTGGAAAAAGAAGACGTGAAAATGTGACCAAGATCGTTCGAGAGATCGTTCCCTAATTTTGACGTTGTCTTTTTCCAAACTTATTCGCGTAATTGTCCAAAACTTGAGGTGACCGCGGGTACTCGCCGTCCTATAAAAACGGAAATGAAAGTCGAGTCCTAGCTCCGAGAATTAGATACAACAAACCAAAGACCGTTACCCACACGTTTTCTACAAAAATTAGTGACGCCGAGGACACGCGACTTCACGTGGCGACGTCGCGTGCAAACCGGATGCTCACCCGGACACTTTAGTCCATGGAGCTGGTGCAGCACTTCCGAAGAATTGTATTATATATATGATAGAAAATTTACCTCATCAATATTGTGACCTGCACAAAAGTTAATGACAGGATATCTGACTCATCGGCATATGAATACATATGCATATATGCATACCTATATGATATATTACATATGTATATAGACCCATGTAGGTATATGGATGTTTATTTATTTTACACTTCCCGTCAATTTAATTTACAAGTTCTTGACAAAAATGTCCATTGCAGTATGAGAAGATTTGGAAAACTAAAAATCGGTTATCTTTTTGCCTTTCAAAATTAGCGATTACTTTTTTTGGGATTAATTCCCACCTGTATTTCGCTACATCGGTCCCACCGTAGCTGTTGCTAAATCGGTGAACGACCTGGACAGGGGGTACATAAGGTATAGGTAATTCTGCAAGAATATGCGCAACTTCCTCAGCTTCCTATATTGTCCGTATTTGCATCTGTGTATTATGCAGATGCCAGCTTCGCAAAGGAGTAGGACGAGGGTCAGGTTTTGGTCCTCACGCCAAAAAGTAAGGGTGCGTCGAGCCCCACTCTTTGGCCCCTGTAGTTCGACCCGGGTTTGTCCTGGTCCGGGCGAGGATATAAGAAGGTTGGCAGAGGGGGGAGAGGTAGAGAAGGGAGAAGCTCTGTGGGAACGTGGCTCCGTATAAAGAACCCCAGTTGTAAAATATTATACTATACACAATGCAAGGAGGTGTATATTATATAAAAAGGAGTCTTTTTGAGGGGAATTTATTGTAATTTCCCCTTGAAACAAGGATACAACGAATACGCACGTGATCAATTACGTACTCCTTTTTTTTGTTCCATTATATTCACGTTTTTTTTTTTTTTTTTTTTTTGACGTGTGTCCGACGTGAGTATATACAGGGTGGCCCAAAATTCGTATCGAGGTATTTACAGGGTAAATCTTGATCAAAAACGGGATCGAAATTTCTTCAGTTGTTTTTTCCGAAAATGCTTAGATTGCTCGTTATAATTATCTTAGATCCAGCCAATGACGCGCGGCTTATGAACGGCCGTTTGTCGATGTGATTACCCGCGCTCGGTTGTATGTGCATCTCTCACCCTATTGTCGCCGCAAAAAAAAGTACACACAACCAAGCGGCAGGCACACCGCCAAGCGCCTGTACCTAAAGTCGTGCGTCATTGACTGAAATTGGAATATATATAAAGAGAAATCTATGCATTTCCGGAAAAAACGGCGACGGAAATTTCGATCTCGTTTTTGATCAAGATTTACCCTGTAAATTCCTCGATGCGAAATAGGGTGGGGGTTAAAATTTCGAAAGTCCAAAACGTAAACTGGCTGAAATCTCGAATTTCAAAATTAGCGTAACGCAAAATTCAGAACAGGCAATATCACGATACTCTATAAAGTATACAAAAGATCATTATGAATACGGAATTATCACAAGCAAATTTCATCGAAAAACCAATTTAAGAATGGACAAGATCACGAAGGGTAAAATATCAAATTAGTGAAAATATCAAATCGACAGCTTAATAACATAGTCACGTAAGTGCCAGGATTTTGGTATTTTTTTATATTTATGTGACAGAAACGTATCTCCATTTTTTCTTCATTTTTGCACTCGCGCGGGTAAAGTATGTCGTTTGCCCGAGCGGCTGTGACCGAGCGGCAAGAAAAAAAAAAATGCTATCGAACTTGATTTTTGCATTGATATTGAATAGAACAATATTAAGCGAATAAAAGGTAAAACCCCTTATATCTCTGGTTTTAAGAAAGTTATCGAGATACTGTTTTTATTTTTTTAATATGCGTTTCAGAAAGGCTCGCAAGAATCTCAAAGAACATTTGCGATAAGTTCGAAATTGACGGAGTTAACTCCACTTGTTTATAAGCTAAAATCTTGTTTCCACGAAAAAGGCACTTGAAAAAAAAAAATGTCAAGATAGATTGTGAAACTTCAAATTGAAAACTACCACCACGATTTTTCCACTTCTTGTGAGACGGCCACGAGAGTATAAGCTATGGCGAAAGGCCGGATTTTCGGAGATCGGTTATTGTTGCCAAACTAAAAGACAAAGCTGGATAAACTTTGAACGTATCTTTCGGGGATAAATGGATCTATATTTGACATGGATTTGAAAACGGTTCGTCAATGAATCATTGAGCTGCTTGCAATAAACCAAACGACGCATTTCTGTCTTCCTCGGCGATTTACAGCTGAAATAACAATAATACGTGATTTCTTTATGGAATTCATTTTAAAGAGGACAAAACTTTTGTTCGAAACTTTTTTGGGTGAACTCAATATTAAAATAGATACATTCAAAATCGAGATTTTTCAATTTTGAATCATTTTTAGGGCCCAAACCCGGACCTAATTGGACGCGTTACCGTTGTAATTATTCTTTGTAATTGTTGGCAGTTAGTCAGCTATCCAATCGCCAGAGTTTCGACTATACATATGTAGCTGTGCACCTCTCCACGTCTTTCCCAGGCACATGCATTAGAAACTACGATGCCGCTCGGTGATAATCGTGCGAACGCGTGCTACTACCAATTCCTGTGTGAATTTTATTGCGTACACCCCCAAAGGCCAGGACCCCACCCGTGCATCCACATCCACCCACCCCATAGAGTTCACCTAGTATGAGCCATACGCTCTCTTGTACACACATATGAACGTAACACATCAAAGTACCAACGACCCCAGCACACTATACTAAACGATATAGGTATATACCTATACTTTACTTATACATACACGTATATGTACGTGGGTTCGGTCACCCTCGATCAAGGGGAGTAGAAGTGATTTCATGGTGGCGCGAGTACCGAGTCGATAGATCAAGGAAAAGCGATAATTCGTCCCACGGTATCCGCGGGAGGGAGAGATATATAGTTATCGGAGTTTATTGCAGGTATATAATATAAACAAGCCGATTATTCGAATATGTATTATCGATGTATATGTATATTACACATACATATATACAGTACCGTCCATAAGTTCGGGATCACCTTCCGAATTTCCGATCGAGACATAAGGTTGATTATCTCGGTAAAAAAAAATCGTAGCCAAATGATCAAGGTGGGATTTGAAAGTGGAAAGAACCAGCTTTATTTTACTTATTTTTTTAATTTTCCACGATTTCTTCCGCACCCAGATATAATGTTGAACGTGACTGTTTTTTTTTTTTTTTTTTTTTCGATTTTCATACTTTAGAAAAGTCGCGTGTAATTCTTTGGGGAATGTGAATGAAATTTTTTTCTCAAAGGGACTTGAAAGTGTTAGCTGTAAGTTAGTTTCTTGAAAAAAAATCTGCAATTTGTTTTCGTCAAGTGATTCGACTTTTTGTGCGGAAAGATGGTCGTAACTCGAGAACGTGGGGTTTCAGATAAAATGTCATGATATAAAAAGTGTATTTTTGCATTTTTAACTCGTTCAATTTTTTTTTTTTTTTTTTTTTTTATCCAATTATTTCGTTCGAATTTTTTTAAATAAATAAATCCGAAATAAAATTGACACTAAATTTTTTTTGATGTAATAACCAAAAATATCACAGATCTGTGTATTGTACTTTAATAAATTATTGCATTGTATATAACAAATCATTTGCAACAATAATGATATCAATAACAAAAAAAAAAAAAGTAGGATCAATTTCTTGTGTTGAATACCGAAATTTCGAAGTCTAGACCCAAGGTGGGCAAGTGACAGCTTCATTCTGTTTTTGGACCATTTCTATAAAAAAAAATTTGAAAAAAATTAGAAGCACAAGCCAGATCAGTATGGAATGTTACCAGAATATTTGTATATGGTAGGGCGGGGTATAATAAACCTCTGGGACGTTATGGGACCCATAAAAGATATTTTCGATTTTTCAAAATTCGTAGAATTGACGAAAAATGTTTTCTGTAAATGAATTAACGATTCGGCCAAATTTGTAAGTTTTGAAAAAATGACAACATTTTTTGAGGGGCGTATTATGACTCACGCTATCCTACATAACTAAAGGATTCTTGAGAAGTTTTTCAGTCGTTCAGTTTTTTTTTTTTTTTTTCTTAGAGAAATAGTCCAGAAACAGAATGAAGCAGCCAATTGCCCACTTTGGGTTCAGGCTCCAAAATTTTGTTATCCGACACAAGAATTTTCAGAATTTTTCCAGATTTTATAATTATGACCATATGGTTAACGACGTGTTCATTTCAAAAATCATAAGTAAATGAGACAATTTTTGAAAAATTTGAAAAAACATCAGAGTCATTTTTAGAGTTGGGACAACAACGTAAAAAATCGTGAGCCGAATCCGCAAGGTCGAGGGTCCGTTCAAACCCATCACGAAGACACCGTGATCGGGTTTTTATGATTAAAACTGAACATATTCGATTTGCAAGATGGACAATTGTCACTTGAACTCCAAAGTAGAAGGAAATTTTTGTCTTTTTTTTTATCGTCACTTTTATTTTTATACTTATATTTTCGAGGGTAAAATTTTGTTTCATGTTAACGGTTTCGAAAGAAATTTCATTTCCGAAATCATAGTGTTGACAGATAATCTCAAGAGTATATGAGGCTTCCCACGTGAAACCAGGAGCACAGACTTTTCGTGACGGCTCACCTACGGAGATCGTGACCAGTGTACAGTCACCCACACGCAGCGCCGACCAATCACAGCTATGTGTGAGCGATCGTGGCGCCTGTAGGTGAGGCGGAACACGGCACACGGCAAAGTCTGTGCTCCCGGCTTTAACAGGGCCACTTTTTCAGTTGGATTTTTTTAATTGTACGCTAATTTTTTGGTGTCTTAAGGGGTTATACGCAGTTAGAAATGTCAAAAAATCGATTAACAACAAATCGGAATATTAGAAGCTGCTGATAATGCAGAGGGTTCATTTTATGGCCCTGGAATAGACGACTCCATGTGAGTTGAAAAAAAAAAAATTTTATATGTGTAAACGTTTTTTGAAACTTTAAGCGCGTTTTTCTCAAAACGGTGTTTTCAAAGTCGGTGAGCACGATTTCTCAAAAACGGCTCAACCGATCGGTTTGAAATTTCAACACAACCTTCTCAGATATATTTTGCGGGGATTGATCGAAGGATTAAAATTTTCGATCATTATTTCTATTTTTTAAAACAATTTTACGAACAAAATTTTAGTCGAAAATCGGCATTTTTTCTCTTTGGAGCCGCCATTTTGTCAAAAATAAAAATTTCGAGTATTCCTTCGATCAATACCTAGATTCATCTATCCACTGACAGAATCTTTCTTATTTTTTGATTTTTGATAATCCAAACCAGAGATATCGTGCTCACCGCCAAACACCTTTTTTTGCAGGACCTCCAGTTGATCGTCTACAGGACCAGTGTAACTCAATATTTAAAAAAATGAAGAGTGCCGATTTAAAGTGAAAAGTTGCCACTACATGTATTAATACTTCTTGTAGTTGTCCAATAAAATTCCTTTTCAGAAAAAAAATCGTTAAAAAACGCCTTTTTTCGGCCTTGCAACTGCGTATAACCCCTTAAGGGATCCCAAAAAAAAATGTTTGGCGCACTTGTCAAAGCTCAAAGTAAAAATGTCATAAAGCTACGTATTATGTTAGAAATGATTGATTTTCACCGTTTTGTATTTTCGAATAATTCTGTCGCACGAGAACGGTAAAAATCAAATTATTTGATACATGTTGTCGAAAGGATTTTTCCCGCTCTTTCATATGAAATCATCCATTTAGTTCGGAACAGAGCCAATGCCTGGGAAAATACGTTTTCAATATTTCAATGACATTTTTTTTCAAATTTGGGCCGGGTTGAAAAATTTTGAAAAATTCTTAAAAATTAGCTTGATCGTTTATCTTCAACCCCCATGCAAGAAAATTATAAGATGGCGATGGGTTCTACGGTGAAATCTCCTTTTTATCTCGACAAATGTTAGAAAAAAAGTCTCCTGATGTTTATTCTATCACCTGGGATTTAGAAATAGTACATCACGATACTAGTCCGGTAAAACTTTTTCTGACGAGTGTGAGAAGAAAAGGCCAGAAGAAGTTTTTCCGTCGAGTATAGTAGAAAATTTTACTTCATAAGGTCTGAAAATGGGGATTTTACCCAAGCAAAGCGTGGGTAAAACGTCCATAATCACACTGCGTGAAGTAAAATGAATTTCTTCATCAAATTTGTATGCATGGGCGAAAAAAACTTTGAAAAGTACGACAATTCTATTCAGCTCTAAAGAGATTCATGGACGTCTTCAAACTTTTTTGGAATCTAGATTTGTGGCAGCTAAAACCATTCCGGAAATATTAGGTTACCACTTATTCGTTCCTCTGAGCGATGATCAACGCTCATTGAAAGTACGATTTAGTTGGGATACTTCGGAAAAATGTCTTCCGAAAAAGATATAAGGGGAATCCACGTGAACTCGATCAATGATTTTCCCTCACCATTTTCGATTCGCTTCACGATTTTTTATACGATTCTACGATCTCAAAACAGCACTGCTGAATTTTTTCAGATTTTTCCCTCCAACCGTTAATTTTCAATGATTATTCAAACCCATCTCAAAATTGGCATTTTTTAAAAATCACGCAATATTATCGAAAATTTTATTTTTCATTCCGATCATTTTGACACCCCTCCCATGATGGGATGATTTTTTTCTTCTTCTTTTAAGGGGTGAGGTGTAGTCAGATGCCTGAAAAAATTAGTATTTTAAATAATTTTTTTGTGACGATAATGAAATTAATTTTATAAAACTAATAATACAGAGTTATTATATTATGTTTCAACTTTACTTGACCAAAATTTAAAGAAAAAATAATAATTGTAGACGAAATTATCGCCATCTTTGTTGGACCCCGTTCCACAAGTAGTGCTATGTGGTGACCATCAGAACATTTTACTGGTTCATCCAAAATCAATCCACCAAAAAAAAAATGGGGCGCACCCGTAAACCGTTTTGGACTCGAATAATCGACTCGCCTTCGGCTCGCCTTTAGCTCGTCCTGAAATCATTATTCTCGCCGAAAAACACTTGGTTTACGGGCATGTCACATAATATACTATTATCTAAAATTTTTGTCAAATAAAGTTAAAACAGAATATAATAACTTTGTACTATTTGTTTTATAATAGTATATTGTGTAGCAAGGGCGTAAAGTGGGCTTTTTTAGACCGAGTGTGGAGTTTGCAGTACTAGTCGAAGGCGAGGGAGCACGAGTCGAAGACGAGCTCTTTTCAAGCAGTCAATAAACGGCTACTTTTGGCCCTATTTTTAGGTAAAAAAAACGCAGAAATCATGCATGTGTTACAAAAAATAAATTAAACTACTGTCAACAAAATTTTATTTAAAAAATTCATTTTTTTCGCGCATCTGACTACACCTCACCCCTTAAAGCACTTTTAACATTTTTAACAAACAAAACACCATGTTTCAACGTTCCGAAAATTCTCAAAAAATTCATAAAAATTCGGTGTTCAATTCCGAATCTTGTCACAAACACCTAGAAGAGGGTACAAAAGCCTAGGAGGTGGTCGTGTGACATCGTAGGTCATGCGTCAAAAGATCCAGAATCGAACACAGAATTTTCGGTAATTTTTTGAGAATTTTCGGAACGTTAAAACATATGACCCAGGTGGTCTAGTGGGTATAAGCCCCCGGATTGGCAGCCAGTAGGCTCGGGTCCGATTCCCGGGACGCCGGATAAATTTTTCTCGTCATAAAATTTTAAGTCTTCTATCTTAAAAAAATCATTCTCCGGCGAATTACACCACCTTCGGTGGTATTGGTTATATTTAATTACATATAACCAATAAAAATAATAGGTATAAAGACGTAAGTCTTACCTTACAAGTGTTAGTGAGCCCGTGTGCTCACTCACTATCTCAAAAAGTAAACATGTGCTCATACGACAAAATTCATAACGTTAAAACATATGGTGTTTGGTTTGTTCAAAATGTTAAAAGTGCTGAAATAAAAGAAGGTAAAATCATCCCATCATGGGAGTGATGTCGAAATGATCGGAATGGAAAATAAGATTTTTTAGAATTTTTCGAGATTTTTAAAAAATGCCAACTTTGAGATAAGTTTGAATAATCATTGAAAATCAGCGGTTGGAGGGAAAATCTGAAAAAATTCAGCAGTGCTTTTTTGAGATCGTAGAATTGTCTAAAAAATTGTGAAGCAAATCAAAAGTAGTGAGGAAAAATCATCGGTTGAGTTCACGTGGAAATTCCCCATAAACATTAGAGACCCAGAAATTTCCAAATCCTGAATAAAAAGAATTTAAAAATCGGAAAACAAAATTCCCGCAGAAAAATTATAACATAATAAAAAATAATAACTTAATGAAACTACATTCACATGATGAGGATTTGTTTTCTGAAGAAAATGAATGCAAGATGACCCGAATCGGTCCAACGGTGCTCTAAAATCCTTACGACACATGACTTTGAAAAAGAAAAATATTTCAGTTTATTGAAGCCTCATCCCCAGTAGGTATAGTACAATTAATAATTTCGTTCAAATTGGTTGTTCTCGATGAACTCTTTGATTCTAATTAATTTCCAGCTATAGCTTAAGCTAATTCGTTGATTGTATTAAGATATCATTCAAAACTGATTGATCGATTTTTGATAAATACCCATAGCTCATTTACGTAGATTTTATTCACTTTTCGTTGCAGTGGGCGTAAAATCCGATTTTACAACTTGTTCTGCTTGGATAAAATCGAATTTTACGCCAACTGCATCGAAAAACATCGTTCGCAGCACGGGCGTAATACTTTACACCCTCGTGTGAGAGCGATCACACGCGGGTATAAAATTTTACGCCCTTGATACGAAATATACCTACTATTATTCATCATTTGCTTCAAATAAACGATCATAACCACACATGTCTACATTCCGGGATATATTGACAGTCAGCCGGTTTCCAACAACAATGGCTGCCGAGTTCCATCGACCGCGCGCCAAGATCACCGTATAGGGATTTTTCAGCGCAACGTGTCGTTATCCCCCTAAAAATACGAAATATTCGGCGTCTGGGCGAATGGACCATTCGGTTTCACCTGATTATTACTTTACATATTTGTGGTCTACGATTCTTGGCTATATTAGTCGTTATAGCGTCCTTTATAAAAACCGTAACAAACGCGATAGACTCGAATTCCTCAGGTCTCTATAAAATATGTCTTTCACGATGAGAATACAAATATCGAAACCACATGTCGAGGAAAATCGCATGATCACAAGAAATGCCGTTTTCACACACGAAGGACCCAAGATACTACTCCTGTTTTATCAGCTACCAAGATTCCAGTTCATGTAAAAAGTACAGACATAAGATAATCGTCTTATTCCTGAAGCACGGCGCTCCAAAATAAGCACTCTATGAAGTCCATTGTGGTTCCGGTCACCGGATTCATTCAGTTTTTCAACTTCAAACAATGACTTTGACGTCATTGATGTCACTTTTGAGATTTTTGAAGTATTTTTATTTTCTTAAATCTACATTCGGATGCTTCAATTTTTCGCCAAGGCGATAGGAACGATTTTGAAGCGTCTGCTTTGTAATTGATCATGTAATGAATCATTGATGTAAAAAAAAAAAAAAAAAGTCCCTGAGATTTTCGCCAGGTCCTTCTACAGTTTTCCAAATCATTGCACCTTTGTTTGCACCCTGGCAATGCAGCAGGAAGACGATTACAATTCATTCTATCTTCTTTATTCTTCTCCTTCTCTTCGTCCTAAAAGAACCTAGTACAATTTCTAATTCAATACAGACGTAATATCTCCACACATATAAGTGCAGCATGCATGCATGCGCGTAGGTACGCACTTCGCGCCACACGCTTTCCCACGAAATCACCCTTTTACCCTCCTCCTCTCCCGCGTAACCCCTGACCTGACCCTCTGCCCGCCTCAGCCCCAGCCCCCTCGCCAGCCCCAGCCCCCGGCCACTATGCGCAGCTTTTACTGTACTATAGCTGATGTGGTGCAGCATGACGTATAACACCACTCACCAGCAAATCCCCACCACCGTTCATCTCCCCTGAATCCCTCCACGTTTGCAAGGTCTTGCCAGGTCGTGTGGCGCGATCGACGCCCGCACACGACATACGCTCGCCGCCACGCGACCCGTGCACACGTCAGTCCCACTGCACACGCCACACGGATTGAACGAGCGACGTTTTATACGTCCTCCGTCGTATCAAACGGAAGGAAACGCGACCGTCTAACGCCCCCGACGACAGTCACTAACGAACAAGTGTCTTTCCGATAATTATCCGCAAATTCTTAGGTCAGGAACTAATCTGAAAACTGGGAAATAGGCAGATTTAAAACGGTGTTCATAACAGAATTGGGAGGAAAGAAGAAAAACATAAATTTTATTAATTTTCAATAGTCACTGTCCTGATCTTTCATCATATCAAAGTGATTTCTATCAACTGTGATACGGTCGCAATCCATTCAAATGATATTCTTGAGTGAAAACGTTGTCATGGACTTATCTTATGCCAGAGACATGTGACAAATGAGGTTTATCGACCGTTAACGGACGTCTAATTGTGACGGAGCTTCGTTGCTGGTGCAGTTCTTCTAAGATTTGTGACATTTTGTGTGATAAAGTTAAGCCGTAATGTGGCGCGTCGTCGTACCGAGGTCTGATGAGAACAGCACGCTGCTTTCGTCGGACATAACGGCGAGTTCCGCTGCCCCGGGTCATCTGTCGTCGCTGTCTGGTCCATCGGGGCCCCACCATTGGGGTTACCCGCCTCCACCGCATCCGTCGTACCAGCCACAACACCCTGAGATACGTCACCATCATGAGATGCGGCATGGTTCCGGGGAACTTCAGAGGCCGGAAATAAGACACGATATGCAAAGGCCGGAGCTAAGACACCCGGCTGAAATAAGGCACGAGATTCCCGTATTGAGAACTGATCTTACCGAACTCAGACCTAGCCATGAACTTCCGGAACTCAAACACGACGTTACAGAACTCAGGACTCAGGATAATCAACAAGTTCCACAGTCCAGGGGCATGAAGAGGACCATGAGCGACTCTGATTGCGACGATGTTTTCTCGGAGGAAAGCGGAAAAGAACCGTGAGTCAAAATCTATATCCGTGAGGTTTATAGAAAGAGATACGGCCGAGGGATGATTCTTTGTATTTTAACGAAATTTATAGACGATGTTCATTTCCGGACATCCTGATCTACGTATATACGACTTTCACTGTACATTTTTATCATTTTTGAATCAACAGAAGCCTAAAATAGTTCAGAGAGCTGGAAATGTTGAAAGTAAATAATCTTCTGTTTGAAATGTGGATAAATCGATCCACTTATACGATGAAACTTAGTTTTACTATATACACAGTAAAAAAGAATAACTTGGGCCAAGCATTTTTTTTTTTTGAACAACCGATGAACAACCGGCAATCTCTCGAGCGAAGTAAAATTCTCTGGAACCAAGAAAATTTTCATGATTCAAGAAAAATTGTACTTGGTCTCAGAGAATTTCACTTCGCTCGAGAGATTGTCGGTTGTTCAAAAAAAAATGCCTGGCCCAAAAAAAAATGCTTGGCCCAAGTTATTCTTTTTTACTGTGTAGGTAAAAAAGAATAGGCTTCAAGTGAAATGTGATATTTGGATGGCCTAATATGGAGATTTGACTTCAAAGGAGTACATAGAATACTCATTGCATGCATGAGGTGGCAATTAGTACTGCAGAAGTAAATAATTTTTTATCATATTTTCCTATGCTTATAGTTAGAACTAGTGACTAATCCCTCAGTATAAATTAATGCGGATCAATATATGCAAATCTGTAATGATTGTTTCGGTTGGTTATGATGAATATTCATTGGTATGAATACCGTTTGCATATACCTAGTGCACACATGTCAGGGAAGTTATATATAGTAGTAATGGCGCAAGTCATGAACTCTTTACATATATATTCGTATACATGTTTGCACAGACGTTTATTATCAATACACCAAGGTGTACGATTCCAGATTGAATTTGCAAGTAGAGCGAAACCGTATTGGGCGAAACCTTTGAACGTATCCAAGGAAAACTTCTCGTGAGTTATAATAACAGATATATGGAACATTTTTTGTTTTTCAATAGGTGTAACTCGCCGGGTGGTGATTCCTGTCAACACGCATCCCGCAAACGTAGGCGTGGAATGATAGAGAAGAAGAGACGTGACAGGATAAATGCTTCTCTTGGAGAATTGCGGAGGCTGGTACCGGCCGCCGCTAGGGATCCACACAGTGGGAAACTGGAAAAAGCTGAAATACTACAACTCACGGTCGAGCACCTACGGAACCTGCGAAACAAAGGTCAGCTTAAACCTTAAAACACCGAAACAATAGATCAAACTATAAAATACTACATAGAGAACTAGAATCCTCCTATAGCAAGAGCTTCAGATTCAGTTACCGGAAATGACGCGGTGCAGGGGCCGTTATATGCGTACTTGCGTAGATGCCAAGCCCAGAGCGCAGTTCCTGTTTAGCTAGGTTTCGTTTTTTATTCTTCATTCACCGCATGGGTCTGCGCATATATACAGTGTGAATTCTGAATACTTGGAGTAGTGTTGAGGTGGCCAAGAGTCCTGCGCCGGCAATTGTTTCCCGATTTAAACGAATAAAAAAGCCCAAAACCAATGTAACAATTAACAATTTTGACTGGTAGCCACCTCAACGCTGCTCTGAGTGTTCAAACGTTAGAAATTCACCCTGTAGCTATACCCGAATAGAATTCGTCCTTGAAAATTGCACGCTGTACCGGTTATCCTTAACCGGAAGTAAGAAAGGAAACAGAACAGAATACAAAACAAAACAAAAAGAAAACCACGATAATAGGTATAGCTTAGGTATTTACACTGTTCTGCAATCTTTGCCGAACGACGGACCTCCGTTCAGTCATTCGTTCGATCGGCAGCTTGCCTAGACCGGAAGACACCTGTTGACCACCCGCCCTTTGCCACTACGATGCCGAGTCTTAACTAACTGTAACTCCGCAACCGAACAGCCATCTGCTGTTTACAGATTTCCTTTTGAATAATCGCACAGTCGACAGCCGTGACCTAAGCGGTTATTTTATTGTTTGTTGAAAAATAATTACAGGAATCATCGAAAAGATTAGAAATTGAAAATAAAAAATCACTGAATACTGTCCCTTTGCAGAAAATTGATCCGGAATTTATCACAGGCTTGACTGCTAATGTTATCACTTCAGTTTTGGGTGAAACGATTCAATCTCATGATGCATGAATCATTAGTGAACGATCATTCAGCAGTGACGATGTGTTGCTTTTATGGGCTTAGCAAATGTTGATACAGAATTGAACAAATGACTTTCCTAATTTACATGGCTGATATTTTAGATTTCATGTCATTGAATTTGAAAAAGTGGTTAATTGGCTGAATCAAATAATTCTCCTCCACGTTTTAGTAATTGGTTCGTACTTGCGAAAGCCTTAGGGGTAGATAATCCTCGCTGCAATGTATGAGCATACGTAGTCCCTTCATGACCGATGCCGTTTCTACCTCAGGGCTCCAACCAAGCTTAGAGCAGGTGCTGGACTCGGTCGAGATCCTGTGGGAAGCACGGAAGTCAACAACTCTTCCTAGAGGAGTTCCCACGGTGGAGGGTGCGGGGCACAGCCTGCCCCTCCCCAATCTCTACCACGCCGCGATATATACAAGTGTACACATACACATATAGAAGAGAACCGGGCGCTAGGAAACACTTTGGCAATGGGGCAGATGTGATCCTCGTGTGGGAAACCAGCCGCGTAGAATAGTGATTGTACTCCGTTTAGTATTTACGGATGGAACTGATCGCCCTTGGGGGGGGGGGGGGGGGGGGGGGGGGGTGAATTGATATTGAATAAAACATTGCCAATTTGATTTTCCCTGGGTTCAAGCCATCTTCTATTACGTTGCGTTGTGTAATATGACGTTGACCACTCTCTGTCCCAGGTCAAGCACCGTATTAGGTATTATACATCCGTTTATGTGACCAACTCTCAGTGATCGTCTTCACATAATTTATATAATTTAGACTTTTCCCAACTGCCAATTCCGCTTTAGACTCTGACCTCTAGCTATGATCGATAATGCCGGCAGTAGCAGTACGTATGTGAAACAAGCCATGACTGAAAAAGTATTAGACATGTATTTCCATAGATATATAAAACCTCAACATGAATATTCAGGGAAGAAGTATGGCTAGGGGCCATCCAGATGGCAAGATATGGACGTATCAATAAGAGGTTATTATATTATCAATGACTGCAATCATCGTAAAACGAAACCCCACTGTCCAGATAGACATATATCGATACCCACGTTCTGATATGTCGTATCCCACGTTTGAAAAATTGTTTAGCAGGCGATGAAAACTGTTTACTATTACCATTGAGAAGATAGGACTTTACGGATTGGAATATTTATTTAAGAATAGTAAATCAACAATTTGACCGCTAAAACTTAAACATAATTAGCTGCTAAACATTATTATCATTTCATTTTTCAAAAAAAGTCTATTTCTCAAATTTTGTGGGATACCACATTTTAGAACGTGGGTATCGATATGTAACTACGAAGCTACCTGTGCATTGAATGATTAGGTATCCCTGGTCGTTCACAAGTGATTAGATTAAGAGCAGGACCGCTACAACCCTACACAGTATACCGCGTGACACTAGGGTTAAAGCAGGTCACTCGGGGTCACAGGGGGTCGGAAATGGTCCAAAGGGCTTTTCACAGGGATGCATAACATTAGCTGAGGTATAGTAGTAGGGCAGCCGGAGCACCGGGCCAAACACGAAGGGTTCGGTGCATAGTATAATTCCCACGTTACCTGCTGCCACACTGTGGTAATTCCTGCCTGACACTAACAATAAGCTATTATCATGTCCCCGCTAATATATCTGCACCTACGCCTAGGTATAGTGGCGACTTTATGGGAGTATTTAAGAGGCTTTGAGATACACTCACTGCTCACCGCGATAACACAATTCATAGTTTCTTTCATATCACAACCGATCGGAATGAAACTTTGGGGATTACTGTTCATTTGTGTATGGAGTGCCTCAGTATTTCGTTTTTTTCAAAATTTTGAAAAGATCTTCACAGATTCAGTTTTCATCGGAGAACTCGTGGTATTATCAACAAATGTACTCGATTCATTGCACTTTTAAAATACTCAGCCACTCGACAGTGGCAAACCATGACTACCAAAGCCCCTTAAGGTGTTACAACCTGGGATTGCACTGGGTCCATTTTACAGCATTCTAATCAAAAGACTATGGTTGAACATTGAGCAAAATTTAAACAAAATTTCTGTTTTTTTGCGTTTCAGGGCCAGAAGGTTATGACAGTACCAAGTTGGCGATGGATTATCACGCCGTTGGGTGGGGAGAATGCGCAGCGGAGGTTGGGCGATACCTAGTGACTATGGAATGTCTTGACGAAAGGGATCCTCTCCGTTTAAGGCTCCTGTCTCACCTGCAGAGTTTTCACAGGGAACATCCCCCGACGACGGGTACCGTGCTGCCCTCTGCGTCCTCAGTCAGCTCCGCCACAACGACCGGAAGCTACGAACCATCCAGTTCTTCTTCCGTAGGGATGCCACCCGCGCCTGGAAGCATTCCGCCCCTCTTAGGCAGCGGCGCCCTTGGCTGGGGTCAGTATCCGGGACAATACACTCAGCAACAACATGGGAAACCTTATCGACCTTGGGGCGCGGAACTGGCCTACTGATTGTGATAGAGGCTTATCCCCGATTAGAATAGATGCAGTTACAGCCATAACTTTTTCAAAATTAGGCCCATCATTGGACTGATTGTTCAGAGCGGAAGTAACGAAGGGCCTAGATCAGGATATCTGTAAAGTTACCATGTTCCACGCAAGTAAACGTGGTTATTCTTTCCAAAGAGCTAACATTCACGAGGAGAACTCCGGGCAGTATATATTTCCGCCGGCATAACAGAGTCCCCGCAAAAAAGAGGATTTTCTCACCGTAAATGCGGGCGCAAGATCTGCCCGCGCGAGAAGGCAAACGTCCCTTTCTTCTATTTTCGGTGACGCCACCTTCCTCATATACGGTGAACTATTGGTCTTACCAAGACTTTCCGCAAGTGTGCGAAATTAGAGCGCCCGGCGCGGATCTGAAAAGGCCCCGAAAACGTGGGGAGAAGAGATTCCCGCGCGGAGGCACCACATTGCCCGGATTGGCTCGCGCAATAAATGTATGCGCACATGAGTAGCCAAGTGCGTGGAGACTAAGCTAGCTCTGAGTCCCAGTCTTGGAGCTTTCTTATAGGGTGCTGTTGCGAATCAGGGACTGTGTAGTCTTGCTGATGAGACATACAAAAGAGTAAAAATGAAAGTGTAAATCGCAAGTAATTTGGATAATAGCTTCACACCACGCGCGTATTTATTCATCGTATAACACATGTAAATATATATAGGCTCTAAATATAGTTATTCAAACACCTATGTAAGATCTCCCCCGCAAATCAACTGTTTATATATATTTATGTGTATATTAAAACGCAGGAAATGCAGAATCGAACAAAACGAAACGAACCCAATCGACCAAAAAATTCCCAAACTATATATATATATACTCTGTGAGTGATATAAAATGATAGTCATACGAGTACCTAACTTGAAATACAAATATAATATTTATTTATGCTAGTCTAGTTGTAGATCATCAATGTATAGAAAATATTTTAGATAAGTGTACAGTGTAAATAACGACCAACCATCAATCGAGTATTAAACATTGGGTATTATAAGCATTAACATTGAGAAAATGCGATTTGTGCCTGAGTTCAAACGTGTAGTTCGAAAGGTATACAATTATATCACATGCAGAAATGAGAATTGAATAATGCATATCGATAATTGTATACGTCTGAGAAACGCCTTAATATTTTCTCAATGAGATTTTATAATAAAACAACATTTCGTACAAAACTTGTAATGATCATGTGTCTCATTACCATTCCCTGCCCTGGGTGCTTATTCACTAACTTTTGCGTTATCATAACTGCAGAATAAACGCACAAAACAATGTCAATCCATGAAACCGGAACAGCTGATTGGCAGCCACCTATTGTTTCTCATGATTTCAGTGCTATTTTGCCGTTATTTCCGCAGTTATGAGTTAGTGAATAAGCCCCATCTTTGTTGCCTGCATTCTGTATGTTACCTTTTATGCCGATATATATAGATATATCGATTATGATCTTTTTTGTAACACATGCATGATTTCTGCGTTTTTTTTTACCTAAAAATAGGGCCAAACGTAGCCGTTTATTGACCGCTTGAAAAGAGCGGGCAATAATGAATCCATTATTGCCCGCTTGTTGAAGAAGCGGGCAATAATGGATTCATTATTCAATAATATCTATATATATATATATATATATATATATATGGCTGGTTCTCAGAAAAAATCGAAAAATGACTTTATTAATTTGATCGAATTTTTTTTTAATTATTATGGATTTTTTTTTGTTAATTTGATAGTACATATCCTAATTGACTAACACATTATAGTGGTCCCCAACTTTTTTGAGTTTAAAAGGGGGTGAGCGGGTTCAAAATAAAATTCAAAAATGAGGGAATGATAGCTTCTGCTTCCGTTGATTTTTTAATTTTTGACATTTTTTACATATGGCGCCCTGAAACAAGCCAAGCAACTATAATTCTTCTACATTTATTAAGAAATATCATTCTTTTACTCAGTGATCATTCCCTCACCAACAATTTTTATGAGGGGATGACCGATGAGGGAATGACGAAACGAACTATTATTGCATCAAAGTAGGAAACGTATCCTTACTTATCAAACATCATCTTACGATAGTTTATTACTACTCGAAACATATACAAATATATGATAAATTGTCCATAAATAAGCGTTTACCTTTTTATAACACGGTGTGAGGGAATGACGATTGAAAATGTAAGTTTGAAAAAATTTTCTCTCAAAATAATTTTAACAAATAATCTCATCACCCATAGCCCAATCTGGGGTATGTTTTTAATATTGATGTTGTGAACTTTTGAAAACAATAAGAATGCGTTCGATACAATGTTTAAATTATGCTCTAATCCCAATGTTACACAACTGTGAGGGAATGATGCGTTTTTTAAGGACGAGTTTAAAAATACATTTTGTGATTTTTCCGTTCGCCGTTTTTGAACTATACACCCGTTTATGTATAGCTGGTACTATCATATATGAATAAAAAATGAGATAGCAAACAGTTTATAAGAAACTACTCGTATTAGGTTTATGAATCTATTTGAATTTGGGGGTTCCCGGGAAAAAATGATCAGGCCTGATCAGACATGAACAGGCATGAGTCTTCAGACCTGATCAGACATGAAAAATGACCGGGACTGAACAGGCCTGATCAGGTCTGTTCATGTCTGATCAGGCCTGTTCAGTCCCGGTCATTTTTCATGTCTGATCAGGTCTGAAGACTCATGCCTGTTCATGTCTGATCAGGCCTGATCATTTTTTCCCGGGCAATTGAAAAAAAAAAAACAGTTGATTGAATTAAAAAATTATATGAACTATCGTTTTTATATCTTTTATATGTCGCAGTGATCGGAAATTATGGTTATTTCTGATCATTAACTTTTTTTTGTGGATGAAAATTTTTTCACTGTTTGGTACTGGGATTCGAACCCAGATCCTTCTGCGTATCAGTCGAAGCCTATACAACTTCGCTACTTCACGTATTTGATAAATAAAACTTTTAGAATGTGCAGTATATATATGGTAGTCGTCACGAAGTTTTTATTAATCCTAACCATGCCCTTTATTGATTATGATGAAATAACTATTCTAAGATTGGTTTTGTATTTTGGGGAATGTGAGGCAATATGACCGTTCCACCATGAATGAACCAACGTATCAGGCCTGATCAGAGCTGGAGGTTTTAAACCTTCCAAGCTGGATCATGCATGAACAGACAGGATCAGGTCTGGCATCAGACATAATCATACATGAACAGGCATGGTCATGCATGAACAGGCCTTAAGTATTTAGCGCCTCAGACATGATCATGCCTGTTCATGCATGAACAGACAGGATCAGGTCTGGCATCAGACATAATCATACATGAACAGGCATGGTCATGCATGAACAGGCCTTAACGTATTTAGCGCCTCAGACATGATCATGCCTGTTCATGCATGAACAGACAGGATCAGGTCTGGCATCAGGCATGATCAGACATGAACAGGCATGATCATGCATGAACAGGCCTCAACGTATTTAGCGTCTCAGACATGATCATGCCTGTTCATGCATGAACAGACAGGATCAGGTCTGGCATCAGGCATGATCAGACATGAACAGACATGATCATGTCTAATTTCAGGCCTGATCATACGTGAACAGGCATGATCATGTCTAATTTCATGCCTGATCATACATGAACAGGCATGATCATGCCTGATCATTTTTTCCCGGGTTGGGACATAATGAGGGAATGATTTTTAAGGTATTTACTTGAACATATATTTATTATTTGTGATAAAAGAAATAAATTTATTTCATGATTTGGTACGTCTAGTGAAGTAGTTTCATAAAAGAAAAAGACTTACTATAACTTACGATCCCATTTGACGGGAATCGACAAGGACCTAAATTTCGATTTTTTCTGAGAACCAGCCATATATATATTAGGGTGAGCCAAAAAAACTAACCTATCGAATCTATGGGTTGAAATGAACCTATATACCGAGAAAAAAATTCCCCTGCAAGGCAGGATTTTTAGCTTAATTTTAAAAGGTGGCGGTGAGCATTTAAAGTTTCCCATTTAAATAACACGTAAAAAAATCTTTTTTCATTAAAAAATACCATAACTTTTGAACCGTTTAGGATAACATTTTTTACATCGCGGATTCTTGTAGAGCATAAAATTTCCTAAAAAATATACCTCAGGGTGATTACTTTCAATTCGAAAATTCGTATATTTAAAAGCTTTGAAAAGTGACAAAAAGCAAAATATGCAGTTTTTTTTTCACTTTTCAAAGCTTTCAAATATACGAATTTTTGAATTGAAAAAAATCACCCCGAGGTAGATTTTTTAGGAAATTTTATGCTCTACAAGAATCCACGATGTAAAAAATGTTATCCTAAACGGTTTAAAAGTTATGGTATTTTTAATGAAAAAAGATTTTTTTACGTGTTATTTAAGGGGGGAAACACATGGAAACGGTCAAAAATGACGAGGAATTTCGGGATTTTTTTCTGAAGTCAGTACTACACCAATCGTTTTCAATTTTGGAGGCTATTTTATTTGATATTCGAAGACTTGAAAAACATTTTTTTCAATGGAAAATAATTATTCATCAGCTGACTGCAACCAATTGTGGTTAAACGAATTTTTCCCGCGACGTCAAACTGCGGCAGCTGTAGTTTTTTTATTTTTCAACTGAATCAAAAATTTCAAAACCATCAAATTCTGTATGAAAGTACGCTGTCGATAAACCTAAAAAAATTTAAAAATGTTAAATATTGTAAAAATGGCGGCACTCAGAAAAAAAAGATCGGATTTTCACCGAACATTTTTATGCAAAATGCATTTAAAAAAATTTTTTTTCGAGATATTGGAGGTTTATCGACAAGGGTTTGCAATGACGTGTCTAAAAAAATTTGGTTGAAGTGAATCGGATGAATAGTTTTTTTTCTATCGCTGCCGCAGATTGCGAAAATGTAGTTTCGAGAAAATCGCGTTTAAAGTTTTGGGCAACGGAAAATCAAAGTCTGGTGTCTG
Organism: Tenthredo mesomela; assembly: GCA_943736025.1. Classification (NCBI taxonomy): domain Eukaryota; kingdom Metazoa; phylum Arthropoda; class Insecta; order Hymenoptera; family Tenthredinidae; genus Tenthredo; species Tenthredo mesomela. The sequence continues at coordinate 18,578,030 of OX031021.1, forward strand.
GTACCTTATAGGTGTTTCAAGGCTATTCCGCTATTCCGGGACCATAAAGTGGACCTTCCTCGTAAATGAAAAAAATAAAAAAAAAAAAAAAAAAAGAACGAGTGGGTCTCCTGGCGAGCGGCGTCATACCTACTCCGCGCGCGGTCGCTCAGTTCTCCGGCCATAACATCGAAAGTATTCATGATATCACAACGAAATTTTCAGAGAATATTCTTAAGATGTTGAACTATCGATTCGTGAAATAAAAAAAAAAAACTTTTTTGAAAAAATTTCCATGTGTTTCCCCCCTTAAGGGGGGAAACACATGGAAACGGTCAAAAATGACGAGGAATTTCGGGATTTTTTTCTGAAGTCAGTACTACACCAATCGTTTTCAACTTTGAAGGCTATTTTATTTGATATTCGAAGACTTGAAAAACATTTTTTTCAATGGAAAATAATTATTTATCAGCTGACTGCAACCAATTGTGGTTAAACGAATTTTTCCCGCGACGTCAAATTGCGGCAGCTGTAGTTTTTTTATTTTTCATCTGAATCAAAAATTTCAAAAACCATTAAATTCTGTATGAAAGTACGCTGTCGATAAACCTAAAAAAAAGTTAAAAATGTTGAATATTGTAAAAATGGCGGCACTCAGAAAAAAAAGATCGGATTTTCACCGAACATTTTTATGCAAAATGCATTTAAAAATTTTTTTTTTTGAGATATTGGAGGTTTATCGACAAGGGTTTGCAATGACGTGTCTAAAAAAATTTGGTTGAAGTGAATCGGATGAATAGTTTTTTTTATATCGCTGCCGCAGATTGCGAAAATGTAGTTTCGAGAAAATCGCGTTTAAAGTTTCGGGCAAAGGAAAATCAAAGTCTGGTGTCTGGTACCTTATAGGTGTTTCAAGGCTATTCCGCTATTCCGGGACCATAAAGTGGACCTTCCTCGTAAATAAAAAAAAAAAAAAAAAAAAAAAAAGAACGAATGGGTCTCCCGGCGAGCGGCGTCATACCTACCTACTCCGCGCGCGGTCGCTCAGTTCTCCGGCCATAACATCGAAAGTATTCATGATATCACAACGAAATTTTCAGAGAATATTCTTAAGATGTTGAACTATCGATTCGTGAAATAAAAAAAAAAAACTTTTTTGAAAAAATTTCCATGTGTTTCCCCCCTTAAATGGGAAACTTTGAATGCTCACCGCCACCTTTTAAAATTGAGCTATAAATCCTGCCTTGCAGGGGAATTTTTTTCTCGGTATATGGGTCAAAATCATGGAGGTGGAAAATTCTGGTATTCAAACTCCGAAAAATTCAACTTGGTTTTAGAGTCAATATTACTTGCTGAAATCATAGCTCTATTCTTCATCAATCATTACGTAAGCGGGCAGCGCACAAAATTATCTTTTAAATAATTTATTGACAATATTAAGAGCAATGGCGTAAGAAAGAATCATTTCGGGAATGTCATTTAAAATACAAAATGAAATGTTCGATTTCGTTGGGATGGACCCATTTTACGTTATTTCAGTTTCAATTGGTAAGAATAATAGTACATTGGTCAACAAGGGGGGGAAATGGGTAGTTTTTAGCAAGGGTCAGATCATGTTGCACAAGTCGGAGTCGAGAGCGCCGAAAACGCTCAAGACAAAGACGAATGCAACGTCATCACCCGAGCTTGAAATTACCCCCCCCCCCCCCCCCCCCCCCCCCCCCCCCCCTTTGCTGCAAACCGTATTTTTTTCGAAGAGTGCATGTATAGGCCTTTTTTCGTGCATGTACGATAGAAATTTTTGAAATTTTAAAAATTTCGAAAAAATTGAAAACTTTTGAAACGCTCCCTTCCTTCAAAAAGTTCCCTCCCTTTGGAAGTAAATGTACTCAATTACCTCTCCAGGGAGATAATATCCAATATTTCCTTTGGAAGGTAATGGATATTACCTCCCTTTACAAGAAAAGGACTTATCATCTCCCTAGGGAGGTAATATTCATTATTTCCCTTGGGAGATGACAGTACTTTTTGATACTAGTGCGAAAGTGTTGATTCTCGGACGAGTGTGAAGTTCTTCGCCCTAGCGAAGCAAGGGTGACAATCACACGAGTCGAGAATCATCTTCCGCACGTATATCGAACTTTATTTCTTAACACAATGCGCATTAAGTTGAATTTTATGTACTTATATTATATTATATTAAATCGAACTTTGCGCACGCAGTGTGGAAATGAATATCAACTCCCTAGGGAGGTCATGAAGTCCACGCTGGAAATTAGTAATTTTCTATCCGCTTTACATGCAAGAAAAAAGGCCTATTACATGCACGTGTTGAATAAATATTATACCATGAAAAGTTCAACTAACATTTTGGAGTTTCAGATTTTTTAACAGATTTTCACTCAATAGTGCCTTCATGGCAAAATGTCCTAGTCTAATCTTCAATTGATTTTATATTTGTGAGTTTTGATTATCTCATTTGTGATTGAATTTTATCAGTTTCTTGCAGCACACTTGCAGCAATTCGTGTGAATTGAGTTCAGGAAATCAAACATTTTTCTCATTAATTTAGATTTTGCATCGTTTTCGGAAGGGATGGTAGCGTCCCCTAAGTGATGGTAGTGCATACCATGTAACTTGATATGTATGAGTGAACTATTATTATTTTTGAGAAATTTTGATTGCACAAGAAATATTCATTCCTAATACAATTTTTTGTCAGAAAATGATTTTTTCTGAAAAATCATATAATTGAACAAGAATTTGCTTCACAGAGTCGTTTCGGGAACGCAGGCGTCATTTCGGTAACGCTCGTCATAGTCCGGGAACGTTCCCGAAATGACCGTTCCCGAAATGACGATTTTACCTTTCTACACACAAAATTTCTACACATGTCGTATGCCGTATTTCTGAGGTTATATTGCGAGGGATTTTCAATATTCATCATAATTACTATAAAAAGTCTCATCATTCGCATAAACAAAATGTTTGACAGCGTTCCCGTGATGATGCTGTATTGATGTACGGTATTCAAATATCGAATTGAAATGTACTTATCAATTAAATAATTAATTCAATCCGGAAGAACGATAACACGCCGGCAACCTGTTCACTGTCACTTTACATGACTTCTAGTAAGCATCATCCACTACATTACACGCGCAATATTTTCACAGATTATGAATGCGTTCCCGGGATGACGAATTTTTCGTCGGACAACATTTGGTAAAACACAAGAATATGTTTTTTTTTTAAATTTATTCCGAAAATTTCCCATTATCCTAAACATTATATTTAGTATATTGTTTTCACTAGAATAGTTATCTCTGCAGAGTTGATTTCTTACATTTTTTGCCATGTGAATAGAAGAAAATGTAATATGGACGCGTTCCCGAAATGATATTATGACCATGTTAGACTGAATAAAAATGAAAGTGGAGAAATGTTATGCGGAATTACTTGATGTAGCATCAACTACCATCAATATTGATCGATCAAAGTAAAAAAGTCCATGATATTATGTAATTTCAATAATAAAAATCCTTTCCAACCCAAATTTTCCACCTTCATGATTTTGACCCATATAGGTTCATTTTAACCCATAGATTCGATAGGTTAGTTTTTTTGGCTCACCCTAATATATATATATATATATATATATATGGGGAATTCCACGTGAACTCGACCAATGTTTTTCCCTCACCATTTTTGATTCGCTTCACGATTTTTTATACGATTCTACAATCTCGAAAAAGCACTGCTGAATTTTTTCAGATTTTTCCCTCCAACCGTTAATTTTCAATGATTATTCAAACCCATTTTGAAAACGGCATTTTTTAAAAATCTCGAAAAATTCTCAAAAATGTTATTTTTCATTTCGATCATTTTGACACCCCTCCCATGATGGGATCATTATTGCTTCTTCTTTTTCAGCCCTTTTAACATTTTGATAAAACGAAACACCGTGTTCCAACGTTTCGAAAATTCTTGAAAAATTACCAAAAATTCTGTGTTCAATTCTGAATGTTTTCGCGTGCGAGACCCACGAGGACGGACAAAAAATAGTACATTTCAGTATGAGTATGGAAAGGCTTTTTTGACAAAACGAGAGGTTTACGGCACGAGCCGAAGGCGAGTGCTGTAACTCGTTTCGTCAAAAAGTCTTTACGTACAAGTAACGATTATTATTTTTCATCAGGAAAGCCTCAAAATCGCAACTTCGATGAAAATGTATTTTTTTAGAAAAAAAAGTATTTTTCGTCCGTCATCGTGGGTCTCACGCGAAAACATTTAGAATTGAACACAGGATTTTTGGTAATTTTTCAAGAATTTTCGAAACATTGGAACATGGTGTTTCGTTTGTTCAAAATGTTAAAAGTGCTGAAAAAAAAGAAGGAATAATGATCCCATCATGGGAGGGGTGTCAAAATGATCGAAATAAAAAATAATATTTTTGAGAATTTTTCGAGATTTTTAAAAAATGCCGTTTTCAAAATGGGTTTGAATAATCATTGAAAATTAACGGTTGGAGGGAAAAATCTGAAAAAATTCAGCAGTGCTGTTTCGAGATCGTAAAATCGTATAAAAAATCGTGAAGCGAATCAAAAATGGTGAGGGAAAAACATTGGTCGAGTTCACGTGGAATTCCCCATATATATTAGGGTGGTCCAAAAAAAACATTTTTTTGTTTTTTTTAAAGTCTTATCATCTCAAAAGTTTCGTTTGGGTATAAAACAAATTCTCCTAAAAGGGCAGCTCGATATCTCAACTCTACGAGGAGCTCAACGATTTTCTGTTTTCCCATCTAAATAACACATGAAAAATTTATTTTTTCGATTTTTCTGCATAAAACTCCGAAAAAAAATGTTATTCCAATTTTGATGCACATATTCTTGTAGAGAATTTAATTCTCTACAAAAAAGGTCTCATAAGGTTTTCTTGTAATCTCAACAGGTTAAAAGTTATCAGGCTTTAAACCGCTGCAACTCAATTACATTTAACCAGATATAATTTCAGAACGATTTTCAAATTTCTTCAAATGTGGAATGATTTCTTACTGTCTAAAAATAATCTCTAACTGTCGCAAATATTTATTCATACAATCACAAATTCACAGTCTACTTATGGATTAGTAATTACAATATTTTTAAAATAATATTACGCTTTTAATTAAAAATAATTATTTTTGTTACAATTAGGATATTTTTTTCTACGATCAGCAACTACTTGTAACAGGACTAATAAATTTGACCCCAAAAATGAAGAGCGAAAACAATATCTGTTACAAGTAGTTGCTGATCATAGAAAAAAAATATCCTTATTGTAACAAAAATAATTATTTATAATTAAAAGCGTAATATTATTTTAAAAATATTGTAATTACTAATACATAAGTAGACTGTGAATTTGTGATTGTATGAATAAATATTTGCGACAGTTAGAGATTATTTTTAGACAGTTAGAAATCATTCCACATTTGAAGAAATTTGAAAATCGTTCTGAAATTATATCTGGTTAAATTTAATTGAGTTGCAGGGGTTTAAAGCATGATAACTTTTAACCTGTTGAGATTACAAGAAAACCTTATGAGACCTTTTTTGTAGAGAATTGAATTCCCTACAAGAATATGTGCATCAAAATTGGAATAACATTTTTTTTCGGAGTTTTATGCAGAAAAAACGAAAAACTAAATTTTTCATGTGTTATTTAGATGGGAAAACGGAAAATCGTTGAGCTCCTCGTAGAGTGGAGATATCGAGCTGCCCTTTTAGGAGAATTTGTTTTATACCTAAACGAAACTTTTGAGATGATAAGGAAAAAACTTTTTTTTTTGGACCACCCTAATATATATATATACAGGGTGTCCCAGAATTCGCGACGAATAATTTACAGGGTAAATCTTGATCGAAAACGGGATCGAAATTTCCTTAGCCATTTTTTCCGGTAATGCTTAGATTTCTCCAGGGATATATACATACATATATATATATATATATATATATATATATATACATATATATAAAAAAAATTAATAAAGTATATCTTCCAAACGATTGCGCCACCCATCTCAACCAAAATACAGGATTGTTGTCTACACTTGAGAATATTTTCTGTGATTTATTGAGGCAAATCGAAGGTGACGTATTGATTGAAAAATCGATTTTTGTGTATTTTTAATAAAATTGATAGATTTGAATTTAAGATAGAAATTAAGATAAACATCCTATAATATTGATTTTTTTCATCTTCCCAGCGACTTTTTCAAAATCTGTTTTTCAAGAGCTCAGTAAGGAATGCAGATTTTTCGGATTTTCAAACGCAAAATAAAAGGTTCATTCTTCTACTTTCGAGCCATGAAAAGTTTTTGAAAATCAATCGACGCGTTCGGATGTTGTTCATGTTTTAAATCGGTCCGTTTTTTTTGGCCCACCCTGTATATATACTTATATATTATACTATATATATATACTATGTATATATATATATATATATATATATATATACCTATGTGCCGCTTATAGGCACAAAAAACGCAGAAATCAATACATGCGTTACAAAAAATATGGTGTGTACCAAGGGCCAAGTGGGCTTTTTGACCTCGTGTGGTTGCAGTACTCGTCTTCGGCTCGCGGATGTACTCGTCTTCGACTCGTGCTCCCTCACCTCCGACTAGTACTGCAAACTCCACACTCGGTCTAAACAAGCCCACTTTACGCCCTTGCTACACAATATACTATTTCACTGAAGTCGAAATAACTTTGGAATGAAGTGACCCTCGAGTGACCCTGCAGCCACATTCGCCAGACCCTATCGAAACCCCGTGAAAAATTTCACCGATTATTGGCGGTAAACCATATCAGATATCGCTGTCATGCTCTCTAAATTTGAATCAGTGAATAGTCACTGGTTTCCAGTTATAAGTCGGATCAGTGACCGACTTATAACTGGAAACCAGTGAATATTCACTGATTGTCAGTAGTTTTCACTGATTCAAATTTAGAGAGTGCCCCGTGGATCGAAATTGGGCACCCTTTTGCCTTTTCTTATGGTAAATAGACGCAGTTTCCTAGGAAGCGGAAATAGTGTACAGAAGTTCCACAGTCCGTTGTACCTGAAATAGTTTCCAAACCTGTTTGACGATGAGTCTTATTAGCCGCGGGTAGGTATAGGCTGTAAAATTATCCATGCAGAATTCGAAATATATTGCGCCAACCGGAGAAAACCGGTACTCATTACCGCGGTGAGTACTAAGGGCTAATAACAAGTATGTAAGCCATCGTTTCTTTCGAACGCGAGCTCAAAGCAGCGAAACTCATTCACATAATTTTCGAAAACTGGGAATCCCTGCCACGTGTCTACTGTCAGCCACGTGGCCGATCGAGAAAAAATTTGCATATACGTCATTACAGTAATTACCAGCTGCACAATTAGGCAGGTATAGGACCACATTTCTGTTCCCCCTCATTTCAATAACGTTAAAAATAATGCCCGGTCATGTAATAATAGGCCGGAAAAAGTACCGAGTATTTTTTCACCGGTTATTTTACACGGAGAATGAAGCCAACTACAAAAAGTTTATACGATCCTGTAGTAACGGAGTTTTGAATCAGTTTCATGGATCGGCCCGAACCCGTTTTTATATATTTTTATCATCTCTATCGGAGTTTTTCACATGGGAAACTATAAAGTATAACATACATGGTTTTCATACCATCAAATTAGTTTCTCGATGAAACGTGAAATATTATGAGCACACTATGGCGTTGGTCATGACCAAAAAGGTATACGGGTATACATTGACAATAACGATCGAAGAAAGATGACCTATGTTGACGTGAATACGATAAAAGTTCTTCAGTTAATTGACAGTTATGAGCCAAGTTCGACAAAATAATGTCAGATATTCAAAAAATATGGCGATCTTTACTCGAGCTATTTCGTTTTTGCAGAGAAATTACCAACCTATCTGCAGTTGGTACTAAAATTCGAACCGAAGTTTGCCTACAAAGGCCTCAGAGACAGCAGCCTCAAAGATATCTATATAACAATCCATAATATGTATATTAGGGTGTCTCATTTTTCGGCAATATTTTTTTTTTTTTTCTATGTTATACTAGAAAATCTTATACTTTATAGGAAATAAAAAATATTGCCGCCTGGTAAAAGGTTTAAAGTCTAATAGCAGCTTAGCTCATTCAAAAATTCGATTTGCCACCTAAATAACACAGGAAAATTTTTTTTTTTTTTTGATTTAATTGAATTTTTCGTTGTTAAAAATTTTTTTTTCGAAAAAACCTTCGTACAGTTTTTGAAGTAAATTAAATTCTCTACAAAAATGTCAATGTGGTCGAAGACCGTACAACCAGTAATTTCGGAGTTATAGCGCGTCAGACATGAACAATTTTCGCCATAACTCCGAAACTACTGGTTGTACGGTCTTCGACCACAGAGACATTTTTGTAGAGAATTTAATTTCCTTCAAAAGCTATGCGAAGGTTTTTTTCGAAAAAAAATTTTTAACAACGAAAAATTCAATTAAACCAAAAAAAAAAGATTTTTTCCTGTGTTATTTAGGTGGCAAATCGAATTTTTGAATGAGCTAAGCCGCCATTAGACTTTGAACCTTTTACCAGGCGGCAATATTTTTTATTTTCTATAAAGTATAAGATTTTCTAGTATAACATGGAAAAAAAAATATTGCTTAAAAATGAAACACCCTAATGTATAATGTATATGAATATTAGGGTCATCATTAAATTACAACTCATAGTTTCAACCCCTTAAATCGTTGTATAATAATTTTCAAAAAGTGTGTGCTGAAGCCTAGATAGCTTGATTGAAAAACGTCCCGAGTTTCATTCGAAATTGAAAACAAAAAACATTTCAACTTTTGCTATAGGTATCTCTTCGTTATTTTTCCAGAGAAAATTAAATGAACCATTCTATTTCCGAGTAAACTTGTCTGATTTTTCCGGAAAAATGTTTAATTCAATAGTTTGATATCAATAAAAGGGTAAAAATTTTATAATTGTAAAAAAACCAAATATCTTACGAGCTAACAATCATTTTAATGTTCCATCATGTAGCTTAACTTATTGTAATAACTAGGGGCTCTGCCCCTGCGCGCTTCGCGCGCCAACCCCGCTCGTCGCTCGCTCCGAGGGCACTCGGCGCTCCGCGCCTCGTCTGCTCGGCGCTTCGCGCCTCACTCAATTGCGAGGAACAGTCAGTGCCGTATTAACATGACTTATCATCCTAGGCTAAGTAACAACTCCCCCCCATCTCCTCCGCCCATCGGTGGAAGTTTTTTGAGACGTGAAATTTTCCAACAGATGAAATATAATTTCAACATGGTGCAAGTGGTGCAAGAAAAAAAAACGCAAATATAATTTTGGACCCGCACGCAAAGATTTAAACCCGACTTATTACGGTTCTGCATGCGACTCAGTCAGGTGCTATCGAAAAATAGCGAATCCTGGTGCAGTACCGCACTGAGTACTGTTTAGAACACGACTTATTACTGTGCGCACACGAATGGTTCGTATTCTAAACAGTGCTCAGTGTGGTGCTGCACCAGTATGCGGTATTTTTCGCTAGCACCTGACTGAGTCGTGTGCAGAACCGTAACCAGTCGGGTTTATATCTTTCCGTGCGGTTGCCGCCCGTGATTCTGCTGCCTCTGAAATATTGCCGCCCCAGACTATAGCCTAGTCAGCCTGTGCCTAAATACGGCGCTGGCTACACGGGAAAGCAACATTTAACGCAACGTATTTATCATATTTTTATTATTTTTTCAACTGATTGAATTCATTTTGCATAACTTATATAGCCTATGTTACTCGGGAAAACCTAAAGAACAATTTGGTGTAAGGTTCATCCAAATCGGTCCACTGGTTCTCGAGTTTAGCGGTAACAAACATACAAACATACAAAGCCTTTTATATATGTAGTAGATATAATTCTCTTACCTAATGCAACTGTTTATCGTGCGTAGTTGCATTATAAAATCGACAATATATTTTTTTTTTTCCGCGCACTCAGTGCGCAAATGTATCTGGATAGTATATTATACATTCGCCCACTGAGTGTAGAGAATGATTTACTCCGCACACTCTAAATAGTGTATCTGTAGAATATTGTCTAAAATACAGTATTCATATTCTCAGCTGGTTTTCGGTTACTGATAAAATAGTACTTTTCGATACTAGTGCGAAAGTGTTATCTTTCGCACGTGTATCGAACTTCATTTTTTAACACAGCGCGCGCTAAGTTGAATTTCATGCACGCAGCGTGCGCAAAATCGAACTTTGCGCATGCCGTGTGGAAAATTATTTTTCGAAATCGTGTTCGCACATTGAGTTATAAAAAATAGTATACGACACACATGCGCGCGCGTGATCGTCACACTCGTGTTTTTGTCACCCTCGCTTTGCTCGGGCAACAAGCTACACTCATGCGAGAATCACGTACTTCGCGCACTTGTATCGTAATCTACTATTTTCAAATCACTCGAAGAGACAATGATTTATTTCTTTCTCTCTCTCAAAAAAATAATAAAAAAAAAAAAAAAAAAGGTTGGAGAATCAACAAAAGAGATATTTAATTTCAAATGTAGGTTCTCACGTCTTCTAATTGAACTACAGATCTAGGGTTGTGCATACGCTCTTTTTTAATGATTATTCAACGATTCAGGAGGTCGCAACTATGTGTTATGATTTAACGACCACCCTAATGAATATACTATAACTGCGTTTTTCATAGTCACCCCCACCGTCAATATGAATGGTATAAGGGTGATTATAAGGGAATGGGATCAGTGTGGGATATTATCGCATGTCTAAGCCTATTCTTGCCTATCTGTCCTTGCCATTGATGAAGTTCTGACAATTACCATGGATCATACGAAGTCAGCTAATAAATTGACCGGTCAAACGAGCAGACGTGGACCAATGTAACTTTTATATCATAAATCATACAAGAGAAAGCACTTTATCTGTATAACCAAGTATGCAGGTAAACACTCCTCGGCGTCTCCGCTCATCGAATTCATGATTAAAATTCATCAATTCGTCACTGGGTGGTGTTGCGGATTGTAATTAGGAACAAAAAGTTTTAGGGTAGGAAAAATATAACAGAATGAAATCGTTAAATCTAATAGATTAATCTCGTTATTTAATTATATTATTCAATAATAATTTACATAATTGTGCAGTATTGGATATTACAAATTCACAGCCTTAAATATACATTACTCATACGAGTGAGACTATACAGATTATTTCTACGTAATTAAATCTTTATTTACAATTAAAACCATAATTGGGCATTATATTCGTATAATTTCGTAGGTTCAGTCCCACGTTACGTGCAGTTTCAAATAGCACTGCCGAAGCTGCTTCACTGACAATAAAATGTTAACCCTCCGATGTCCGAACCCAAGAGTGTGAAACCTTTTATTTACAATGCATGAATTTTTACTGAATCACATCGTTTTTATGATTTTTTTTTTATTACCGACATTATGAGGTATTTTGTTTCACTAAGTAGAACCCAATGATTGGATATGAGCGATACGTTTGGAACCTAATTTTCGAATCGAAAATATTTCTACTAAATCCCATAAATTATCATTATATAAAGTGTTATCTCGGAGGTGCCTCGGAAAGGTAAGTATCGGACCATCAGGCCGGTGAGCACATGCTGCAAAATTATCAGTGTCGCAATAGATTCACCGCTCAGGTATAGGTACAGGGGGGTGGTTCTCATTTATTTCCAATAAAACATATAAAACATTATAAAGCCGAGCGGTAAACCTTATGTGACACTGATAATTTTGCGGCATGTGTTTACCAGCCTGACGGTCAGAGACCCGCATTCCCGAGGCACCGCCGAGTTAACCGTCTATACCTTGATGGCTTGAATGTAAAAAAATGTAGTTTCTATATTATTTTTAGCACGAAAATTTCGCATCACTACATCCGTACAAAGGTTGGTAAAAAATAATGAAATAATTTTTTTGCAAAACCCAAAAATTGACCAAGAAACGAGGCAAAAATAGAATTTAGCAACAGCTGCGTCAATTTATACGTCGAAACATGTACTAATTTTTATTACCAGTCGACGGGCATCTTCAGTCGTAGTTGCAGTGACCAATGTGCTACTCAAAGCCTCACCTCTTCATGAAACACCCTTCATTATACTGTACATGTAAACAAGTGTGTATGTGTATATAGTAGGGTGGTTCATTTTGTTTTTTTTTTTTTTCATAGGCACTCGAATGAAGTTATGAGGAATCAAAAAAAAAAAAATGTGTAAAAACTTGACAATATTTAGAGGTTGCTACCGAGGGATGAAGGAAACAACGATCACATTATTCTCGTTGAAGAGGACGAAAATGTTGATTTCGAGTCAGAATCGAGGGTCAACCATTTTGAAAACGGCTGTCCCGAAAAATCTATAAAAAAAATCACCGATACTTGTACCAACCAATGGTTGATTACCATAAAGTTTGCGAATTTCCGAAGAGGGTCAGGCTTTTGGATAGGTCGAGTTGAGATGGAACTCCCCATATACATTATATTTATATAGGTATGTATATTATCTGTGAGCATTATTAATGTTGAGCAAATATGACCTACGATATTAACTAGACATGAATGATTGAATTAAGTCATCTAATTTCAGCCGGAATAATTAGAACTTATAACTCGTATAAGATGAAAGACCCGGAACGGAAAGTGACTCGCGGATCGCTGGATTTATTTAAAAAAAATATTGCATTGATTAGGATGACTGATAACGAACAGAAGATAAAGAATCAAGGAAAGAAAGCCAACCCAACCTTATAAGGTACACCACACGCACGATCTCCGGAAATTTCGGCAACACGATGACTAAATTCGGCAAGATGAAATAACCTTGATTATCTTTAGCACTCGGATTCTAGCCAATCAGAGCGCGGTATTTGATGATGTGAAGGACATCCCAATTCGTTATTATACTGATTATTTTTAGCACTCGGATTCTGGCCAATCAGAGCGCGGTATTTGATGATGTGAAGGACATCTCAATTCGTTATTATACTGATAATTTACCCATAGATTTTGATAATTTACCTCTAGCTTTGCAAATGTTTTTATAACTGTCAAATACCGTGATAAAAGTCAGAGAACTTCGTGAATAATTTCTAATTTTTTCTAACCTGCCGCTCTCTGCTTGGCCAAATCCGAATGCGAAAAATAATCAGTAGTAATATCACAAGACCTTCAAAATTATCGGATATTTCCCGATTGTTTTGCTGCGTGGCATCGAGAGGGCTAAGTTTTGCAGATCTAAAATCACGAGCGCGCAGCGCGAGGGATTTCTGTGCAAAACTTGGCCCGTTCGTTGCCACGCAGGATCAAAACATGAGGGAAATAACCGATTCATTTTGAAGGTCGAGTGGTATTCGACGGATTATTTTTCGCATTCGGATTTGGCCAAGCAGAGCGGCAGGTTAGAGAAAATTAGAAATTATTCACGAAGTTCTCTGACTTTTATCACGGTATTTGACAGTTATGAAAACATTTGCAAAGCTAGAGGTAAATTATCAAAAGCTATGGGTAAATTATCAGTATAATAACGAATTGGGATGTCCTTCACATCATCAAATACCGCGCTCTGATTGGCCAGAATCCGACTGCTAAAAATAATCCGTCGAATACCACTCGACCTTCAAAATAAATCGGTTATTTCCCTCATGTTTTGATCCTGCGTGGCAACAAACGAACGGGCCAAGTTTTGCACAAAAATCAGATTTTTGAGTTGCAAAATGTATCCCTCTCGTTGCTACGCAGCAAAACAGTTGGCAAATATCCGATAATTTTGAAGGTCTTGTGAAATTACTACTGATAAAAGAATAATTATCTCCGACAATTTTTAGTTTTATCGGTTTTGTTTTTGTTTCTACACAGACGGGCTACACGAACATTTCATTCTCCCTATTCTCGTTCCTCAGGTTTTCTTCATACTCAGCGCAACAGCAGCAGCATTTCTTTCCGTCATTTTCGCAATCTGCGAGACTGTCCAGTACGCTTTCGCTTACCAAAGTTAGGTAGGTGTCCACGCTTTTCGTGTCCAGCGATGCTAATGACCAAGACAACGATACTGCCTCATGGTCCGGTACTGTAGAACGCCATGAACTTGTTTCCAATGAGACTTTCGGACCGTTAGTTGTCTGCGAGGACTTCTTCGCCGATCTTTTCGTCTTCGTTGAGAATTTCTTTATCGCCTGAAAATATACATCCATGGAAGTCTCAGATTACTCGTGTTGAATAATAATTGATAAAAAGGAGACATTCGCTTTTAGAATTGAAAGAAAACACACTTGTTCAAACGAAAAAATTGAAAAATCTATCCGATCTATTGAAATACACTGAGAGAAAAGTTCAGTAGTCACAACTTGAGACTCGGGTAGCTACTACCTGCCTCTGACAAGTAGGCATAGGTTCAGTTGTGGCTACTTCGGTTGGCAAGTAGCTAGTACTTGCCAATACAAAGCACGCTCAGCTTGTATGGCGTTGCTGTGCATGCGGCAAGTTGTAGCAACCGAAAACTTCGGTAGCTACTATTTGCCATATAGGAAGTAACCATTACTCTGCTGACATCGGTAGTCTCTACTGAACTTTTCTCTCGGTGTAGTACATTATGTCACTAGGTCGATGAAGTATTTTCCGACGAATTCGTCAGAAAATACTTTACTTCACTCAGTGTGATTTTGGACGTTTTACCCGCTTCGCGTGGCTAAAACCCCCATTTTCACACCTTTTAAAGTAAAATTTTGTACAATACTCGCCTTCGGCTCGTGCTGCAACCTCATACTCGTCAGAATAGTACATTGCAATACGAGTCCGATAAAACTTTTTCTGACGAGTGTGAGGTTGCATCACGAGCCGAAGGCGAGTACTGCAATCACACGAGATCAGAAGAAATTTTTCAGTCGAGTATTGTACAAAATTTTACTTCAGGAGGTGTGAAAATGGGGGTTTTACCCACGCGAAGCGTGGGTAAAACGTCCAATATCACACGGAGTGAAGTAGTAGTATATTACTCACCTAGGGAGGGAAAGTAGGCTAACCCAAACTGCGTGTGAGATTGACACCCGAGCCAAAGGCGAGGGTGACTAAAACGCAGTTTGGGATGGCCTTTTTCACTCCCGTGTGAGGTATACTATTTTTCACCACCCCCTGCATCGGAAAGAACGACTTCCCGCTCACGCAAGGGAGCGAAAGTCGTACTTTCCGTGCAGGTGTGGTGAAAAAAGTTTTACCGGACTCGTATTGTAATGTACTATTTTTTTTCTTCAACAGCGGAGCGAAAACACTCGTTTTCGCTCCGCTCGGGAGGAGCGAAAACGCCCGATTCCAGTCCTCCCTAGCGGAGCGAAAACTCGCACTTTCGCTCCGCTGTTGAAGAAAATAGCATGTGAACCTCAAGAAAAAACGGGCGTTTGTGCCTTGTATAAAGTTGAGACCCCTCGGCTTTGCCTCGGGGACTCAACTTTATACGCGGCCCGAGTCGAAATTTAGCGCCTACTTTAATACTCATAGCATCCAACTCAACCTCTCTAGATCCTATTTAGACCTCAAACTCTTATTTTGAACCCACAAGTCCTCAAGAGTCGAAATTTAGCGCCTACTTTGATACTCATAGCATCCAACTCAACGTCTCTAGATCTTATTTAGACCTCAAACTCCTATTTTGAACCTACAAGTCCTCCATAGTCGAAATTTAGCGCCTGCTTTGATACTCATAGCATCCAACTCATAACGTCTCTACAGATCCTGTTTAGACCTCAAACTCCTATTATCAACCTACAATTCTGTAGTCGAAATTCAGCGCCCGCTTGAGTACTCATAGCGCACAAATGAACGTCTTTTCAATCCGTAATAATAATTTAGCGCCTATTTTGATACTCATAAAGTCCGATCACCATGCAGCCGTGCATCGCTACGCGGCAGGGCGCAGTGAGGGTTTTGCGAGGTTCTCGTGAGATCCTCATTTGACCCTAAAATGCTGCATTTGTCTGGTAACTACGAGTTTTAGGCGCTAAAGAGGGTTTCAATTCCCATACAAAATAAACCTCTCTAGACCCTCAAAAACCTCCCAACGGTAAAATTTTGAGGTTCTAATGAGGCGTTAAATTTCGACTCGGGGGCTCGCAAACGCTCGTTTTCGCTCTCGGTGCACAATATACTATTACATTATTATATATGAAAAGAGGAATGTAAAAAAAAAACTTATTCAATTCTAGTGCTTTTCGACGACGGCAGAGGGGGTTTTCTGAAAGTCACTTTTTAAGTGGTAAGCAATTTTGTGAGCTTACTGTAAAAAAATTAGGTCAAAATTCAAAAAGGCTTCTATTCTTTAGGTCTTTTTCTAGACAATGAACCTCTAAAAAAAAAATTTCTTCCTTTTTTTTTTATTCATATTGTTCTGAAAATGTTGAAAAAATGCAACTTTTTGGGTGCAAACTGCCTCTATAATAACCCAATAAACCATAACGTAGAAAAAATAGGGCTGATGTCCGTTTAATACACGTGTTTTAGCAGGACATCAGCCCTATTTTTTCTACGTTATGGTTTATTGGGAAGACGACAAGGGGTAGTAATATGAACGTTGAAAGGTTGATCGTCTAGCTTTTTGTATAACTAATCAAATGCAACTTGATTTTTTTCAAATCGGTCAAGTAGAACTTGGGATATCTGTCTTACGAATTCAAAAAGCGAAGTTTCGAGACAAACGCGTTCAAAGTTTGTAAAATATAATTGATTTATTTCTATTATTAAATACATCTACAACTTTTTTTCTTTGTCGAATTTCTCAAAACGGTTTTAGGGGAGTGTTTGTGTGATGTTGAACACTTTTATGTACGAAAAAAAAAAACAGTTTTTGAAAATTCCGAAAGCGAATGTTCCCTTAAACACTATTGAAAACTGGTTCACACCTCCTCATAATATTTTTTGATACGCCATGAAATTGTTGTAAGCGATTTGAAAACATTCGCACTCGGCAGTAGCTATAAGCAAATTTTTAACCCTTTAAATTTGTTTAAGTCGTACATTTTTGTAATCTATTACGTGAAAACTTTTCAATGACTACTGCGAAATATTTTTTTTTCTTAGAATATCAAATATAATGCAAAAGAACACTAAATGGCTTTAACACAAATGCATCTTAATACCACGTACTGTACGAATCCAAATGATGATAGAAGAATAGAAAAGCGAATGAAGTAAAATGAAACGTTTAGAAATTCGTGACAAATGTGATGACGATATTTGAGCTTTGCTTTTGACTAATCGTTGAATCGATAAATGGTGAAAAAAGTTTGAGAATATAATAATGCCGATCAGAATCGTGAAGCACTTGACTTACCTTCAAAATCCTGAGACCAGATCTGGTCAGCGCTTTTTTCAGCATCTTTTGTCTATTACTGCAGACACCTGCAGCAGACTGCAACGGCTGATCTTACAGTAGAGTGATTAGAGTTTTCTTTGTGTTAACCGGTCGACCTTTTATGACTATTTATGTACAGCCGCAGAACCTTATTGTTGGTTAGACACGCGGTAAGTCAGTGTAAGTATTGATTTCGCAGAAACCCCGTGTTGACCTTCTACCTCAACCAACCCTGGCACGAAGGTAAAACTTGAATCCGTCGACGCGCTTGGTAGGGTGACTCTCATCAGAGTGCTGCCTTCACCCCGCAATCGCTCCTATATATAAATTCCCCCCACCCCTATTTTCCCCTGATTTATCAAACTCTTACCCCTCAGAAACGAGGGTAGAGGAAGTGGAACGATGGGGTAGATCCACGGCGAAGGGGTGGAGGGATGAAAGATTATAATATTTATAAGTGAAATTATACAAGATGAGTGGTACCCAGGAGATGAGGAGACTACGGGTCAGGATTTGATAAGTGGAATGTGGTACAGGTCCTTTGGGACACGGATGCTTCGCTGACGGCATGAATGTAGTTCTTAATTGAATTGAGACCATTGATTTAAGCTATAGTCTCAATGCCAGAATGTAGACAGCCACTATCAAAATCTCGAACACAAGTCAGTCCAATTTTTTTTAGTAACGATAACAAATTGGTAGAGAATTTCTTCATCAAACTTCTTCACCGTCAAAACTTTCTGAATTCTAATGCGTATATAGTTAAGCGGAAAAGTAAATAAAAATACATAGGACTGAATTAGATAAATCGAAAGCCTCACCTCCCAAACTCGACCAAAGCAACGCGCACATACCCTCTTTCAGTTCAAAGATCGGTACAGGAACATAAAACTTGGTGTACTGGATTCAAATATTCATTATCCGTTATTTTACCAGGCTGTTGTATTTTAGAACGATTAGGGAACGTTTTGAGCCAATGTTAGTCGATCAATACTTAACCATACCTATATGTTACCACCTCGTCGTTACAAGGTGGCAGCCCAATTTCGATTTCCCGATACCATTTCACAAAGGCACCTTCCTGGTTCAGTTCTATACCCAAATTGACTGTGTATCATTCGATCTTAGATTCCTTTCATCGTCTTCAGAGGGATGTACCTGGTTCAAGAAGATTCGCAAGCTTCTCTGTAAAGAAGATGATCAAAGACATTTCATCGACATTTTCGTACAGTAAACAGTCTCGTAGGATATATAAATAATGCATAGCTGTAGCTGATACTTCTTTCACTTTTATACAGTTATCTAATTCCTGTCTGTCCTCAGTATTCCAGAAGCGTCGCCATCTTGTACCTATTATATTATGCCGGAACCGATTCACTCTTGTATCAATTATCCTGCTTGACGTAGTAACACCTACGTCCGAGCGTGTACCGGATTCCACTCCGATCTATTCTTAGCCAAAAGTTTACTGTCCATACAATTAAGCAAATATACGGGAAAACAAACAGCTTGTTTTCAAGCTGAATCTAAGGGCGTCATACCGATACATAGGTATACATTATATGCACATATACTATATGTCATACCAATGTACCGTAAACTTTGAAACTTGTTTTTCCTGTTACTCGTGGCACTTCGAAATTGCAAAATAATCCTCCATCCCCGATATTTTTGTTTTAGTCATATATATATATATATAGATAAAAGTCTCTGCCAACTCTGGCTTTAGTGCAGGTCAGAATGCGCACGTAAATATATCTACACGGAGAGAAATGTCAAGTAAATATTCCTATGCAGCATAGTAACGGTTACCATGCTCTATACAAACTAGTTTGTATACAAACTATAGAGCAATATAGAGCATGGTAACCGTTACTATGCTGCATAGGAATATTTACTTGACATTTCTCTCCGTGTACGGACTCGCGGGTTGCTAGCACAATATTTATCATAACTAACCGGTACATGACGCATAATTTCATTATGTCACTCTATATTGGTTTCTGTTTTTCCTTCACTATATGCACAACGATTTATGTAGTATACGTGTGTAATCTCAGAGACGCCTCGAGAATGTGGGTCTCCGATCGTCAGGTGATCGTCAGGCCGGTAAACACATGCCGCGAAATCATCGGTGTCACACTGGGATCGCCGCTCGACTACTAAGGCCGTGTTCCGATATTTGCTTGAAGCGCTGAAAATCTAGAGGGAGAGAGACGGAGCCTGTGGGAAATCAAGAAGTGTGACAGAGACACAAGATTACCGACAGCGCTTCCAGCAAACATCGGGTGTAGATATGGGAGGGTGGTCCTGTGTTGTTTCCAATGAAAGAAATAAAACATTATAGCCGAGCGGTGAACCTTATGAGAGAAAAGAATAGTAATATTCACAATGTAACATAGCAACCGTTACTATGTTACATGGTAACGTAGATTTTCAAATATTACATTTGCTTAGTTACCATGTAGCATAGTAAATATTACCAGAAAAATAGTAATGAATCCCATTTGACATAGTATCATTTAAGATTTTATGAGAAATAAGTCTGGTTACTATGTTGGAATGGTAAATATTACTATTCTCTTCATTCCGTGTACCGATGATTTCGCGACACATATTTACCGGCCGGACGATCGCCTGACGATCCGAGGACCACGTTCACGAGGCGTCGAGATAACACACCATATATATAGACCAGCTACACAGGGTATAGTTGATTTGGGATGACCGATGCGATTGCAAACTCCGAAACGATTATTGCCATAAGAATTTGGTCCAAAAAAGGTTGTTCAGTTGTAAATGGCTCGTTTTCTAACGAACATAACAATGTTTCAGTTCTTGAGATTTCCGATCATTAGCCGTTCGGTCAAACGTAATTTGGCTTCTTTGATACCGCCAAAGTTGCAACGAGCCGGATTCAACGATGGAAAATAAAGTAGAATTTCGAAGTCTTGGTTATTCTTATGCTTCAATACAGCTCAATATCTGCGATCATCGGGTCAGAAGACTCTAACTTTGTTAGATATCGTTGGATTTCTCTGAATTTCTGCTGAAACTTTTATACTCAAAAGAGTATGAAGTGCCGTAAAAACTAAAACCGTTGGCGCGTTAAGCATCGCCAGAACTTAAGGTTGTTGTCTCGTAACTTTTTTGTCCGACATTTTTTTTTTTTTTTTTTTTTTTTTAATTTTTTATCGTGAATAGCTCCGAAAATTAGCTGGATAATAAGCTCAGGATGATGGCGATTGACCATCTCAAACTTGAGATAAATTTTTTCAAATTTTTTCAAATTTAACATATGTGTTTAAATACAGATTCACCGGTTTTAATTAATAAAAAACAAACGACTCGAAATTTTTCGATTAAAAAAAACATGGTGTAGAAATAAGGTCAATCAATATACTGAAAAGGAATGATATTGATTGACCGTTTCATTTTCGAGAAATCATTCCGAAAGGTAGTTTATTTTCTCAATGGGCGGGCTGAGTGAGTTCAGTACGCGAGACGTGGCAACAACGCAGCCTTGATTCAGCGGCGCGGACGTATTTGAAGTGGTCGGGTTACAATGAGTAGTCCAAAACGAAGAGAGAGACACACTCAGGCCCGGATTAGCCATAAGGCTAGCCTTAGGCCCTCGAAATTTCCGGCCCTTCAATTTTCAAAATTCAATTTTTCAAAATAGAATTTAATTTTTCTTAAATTATACTGTGAACATTCAATTGTAATCTATAAAGAGTTGCCTGAATTTAGTTTATTTTTCCGTCGCCGCTTTTTGAATTTCATCTATTGAATCTACCGATCGGCCTTTTTTGCAGAGTAGCCTTAGGTATCGCGACTACTTAATCCGGGCCTGGACACACTGTGCGTGGTTGCCTCGATCGACACCATTCGCGTTAGCTGTATGCGCACTAGGGTGTTTCAAATTTCGGCAATGTCTTTGTATTTCCTCTCGTACCAATGAAGAAGGTGAGTAATAAGATCAAAATAATATACCCATCAATGTGCCCCCTTTCGAATCATTCTTCACGCGGCTCATCGAGAAAAACTTTTTTTCGTGAGAATAACTCGTAAAAGTTGTTTCATCCCAGTAATTTGAATATCGCATGATAAATTCTCGCATTATCATTATCATTGTCATCGATCGCGGAATTCGATTAAATATATGGGGCGCTCTCCGTCAAAACGTCAGCGAACCATAATTCGAATTTTTGATTCCATCAAAATTTTTATGAGTGATTACACCCAATGAGGAAAGCTTTCATGATTTTATACAACGCGAGCATGTTTTACGCGTTTTTCATGCTCGATTTCGGTGCACAAAGTAGGCGTTTTAGCAACAGCTGAGCGGGTCTGCGAATGCGCATGTGCAGAGTCTACTTTTAGCTACTTTTAATAGCGTTTTCGGCTGGTGCTACACTGAGCTACTCTGGTGTAGTGTAGCTATCTTCATCCTTTTCTTTTCTATGAGGAAGAGAGAGACAAAGATGGCTACACTACACCAGTGTAGCTCGGTGTAGCCCCAGCCGAAAACGCTATAAGTCCTAGGAGTTAAAAGTGGTCTCTGACGTACTCCGCGCATGCGCCGTAGCGTTGGAGACCCGTGTTGTTATTGTATGTAGTCCGTCTGCTTTGTGTACCGGATCGAGCATGAACTTGTAAAACATGCTCTTGTTGTATAAAATATCGTGTGTACCAAGGAGGCGAAGGTCTTTTACGCCTCGCGTATTTGCAATCAACAACAAAAGCACCTATGGTGCAAAAACCTTTCGCCAAGTGCAATAATGTGGTCCCTACTCAAAACGAAAGAATAAAAAGAAAAATGTCCACGTACAAAAGTATTGAAATCACATACAGTGCCAAGTACATGTCTTCTGTATACCATAAGTTAACAACAGAAACGTAAAGAGTCTTGTGCTCGTTCACTCGCAACAAAAATTTGGAGTCCGTGGTACTTGGTGGGCCAATATTGTTCTCTCGTACTTGTCTACGAAGGCCCGCCAAGTACCACGGACTCCAAATTTTTGTTGCGAGTGAACGAGCACAAGACTCTTTACGTTTCTGTTGTTAACTTATGGTATACAGAAGACATGTACTTGGCACTGTATGTGATTTCAATACTTTTGTACGTGGACATTTTTCTTTTTATTCTTTCGTTTTGAGTAGGGACCACATTATTGCACTTGGCGAAAGATTTTTGCACCATAGGTGCTTTTGTTGTTGATTTCACTACTTTTTGTACAATTTTGTATTTTATACACGTATGTGTTTATAAATTTTTTTTTTTTTTTTTTTGACAGTCGTAACATATGAGGCTGAATCTAGCGGCCGGAGCTAGCGGCCGCTCGGAGCGCGCGAAGTTATTGCAAGCGAATATCGAGTTCCAATTTCGTAAGCATACTCACGACTGACATTCGAACTGAGAAAAAAATTAAAACCCCGGGGGACGATATTTGGAAAATTATTAAATATTGGTAATCGCTCATTAACGGGCTAGCAGTCGCTAGCTCCGGCCGCTAGATTCAGCCTCATTCGTAACATGTGTGTTCGTTTTTCATTAAGTTCTACGAATTGTTTCCTTATAATCCGTTATAATAACTCTATATGCCTGCAACGTGCAACCCTGCGCGCAAACCTCCTCCTTCATCGATATATATATATATTTTATTTATTCATGTGGTTACGCGAAACAAGGAGTGAACACGAAAATAGTGAAAAACGGAAAAACAAGTACCGAGCTCTAAAAACGGTGCTGATGAAAAACGCAGCTTCCTATTGTCCACAGATTCATGGATATTTAAATATTAAAATAAATAGTTAAAAATATATAGGGCGTTTCACTTTGCGCGCACCAACTGCTAAGTTTTCGTCCTCCAGGTCCACCGCACCGTAGTTTCCGTTCTCTAGGTCGACCTCTACGTAGTTTCTGTCCTCCAGGACCACCGCCACGTAGTTAAGAACGTCGTGTGTACAACATCAATTGTTCATCAATAATTACTTACAATCGATCGACCTGGAGGACGGAAACTGCGGTGCGGTAGACATGGAGGACGGAAACTACGTAGCAGTGGACCTGGAGGACGGAAACTACGTAGCAGTCGACCTGGAGGACGAAAACTACGTAGCGGTGGAACTGGAGGACAGAAACTACGTAGCGGTCGACCTAGAGAACGGAAACTACGGTGCGGTGGACATGGAGGACGGAAACTACGTAGTGGTCGACCTAGAGAACAGAAACTACGGTGCGGTGGACATGGAGGACGGAAACTACGTAGCGGTCGACCTGGAGGACGGAAACTTCGTAGCAGTAGTCCTGGAGGACAGAAACTACGTAACGGTGGTCCTGGAGGACAGAAACTACGTAGCGGTCGACCTGGAGGACGGAAACTACGGTACGGTCGACCTAGTGGACGAAAGCGACGTAGCGGTGGTCCTGGTCACAAATAACGAAAGCGTATGATGTATGAAGACAACTCCCGGCGACGACTCCGTTAACACTCGGAATTTTTAAAAATATTATAAGAGCGCCATCTCGCAACTGATGTCACTGCTGTCTAGTGGTGGCCACTCTTTCCTCATTTTTATCCGCATAGCTTTAGTGAACTGTCAGATCTGGCTGAAGGAGGTGAAACGACGAAAAAATTTTCAGACGAAACGGGTACTCGGAAACTTGAAATAATCATACCTCAGCTTTCCGTGCACTGATTCAATCGAAGTTAGACTCAAATGAAAGCTCTTGGTACCCACATTCTAGGATAAATATTCCAATCCCCTGGATATCGCGAGAAGAAAGAAATTAGGAAATACTGTTTCCCCACCACGCCGTTTAGCTGCCGTTCGGGTATATAGACTCGGTCGAGTCTCGCGCTTTTTTTATTATTGCTCTTGGCGCGAGACTCTACCGAGTCTCTTGATACTCGTCTACGACTCGTATTGCAAATTTACGCTCGGCGTTAAAAGACCTTCTTTGCCTCCTTGGTACACAATATACTATTTTTAGATTTTTTTCGTTCATGTGTTCTTAACCCTCGCATGCCCCACTGAGGTCTGAGAAACCCGAACAAAACTTCAATAATCAAAATTTCTTCGCTTTTCTCGAGAGAAAATATTTTTTAAGACAGAATATACACCTGGCATGGTCCGAAAAATCGATTCTTCAGTTTTCACATTTTCTTGGAATTTGATAATTCCAAAAATTCCAAAAAATTACACACTTCGGGTCGCACAGGTAGCTCTGTGTGGGTTGAAAAAATTGCATGATTTATCCATCGAAATATTTTCAAACGCATTTTTTTTCAAAACAACGTTTTTGAAACTAGTCCCCAAAATATCTCGGAAATCACTGAACCGATTGACTCGAATTTTGTGGTTATTGTATATATGATTACCTAGTACCCGTGTGGAAATCTGAATCCGGTACGTACCAGGTCCTGAACAGGCTGCCGTTTTCGTACGTAAGGCCCGGATACGGAAAGTTTATCAGGCCCTGATGGTGTTCTGTAACGCTCTCCACCATAAGGGCCTTACGTGACGCCTTACAAGGCCCATATCTGACAGCCTTACATGGCCCATATCCGGCAGCCTTACATGGCCCATATCTGGAAACCTTCTTCATGCCTTAACAATAATATGCAGGCCCTGATCAGGGCCACATTGGTTTACCATCATACAGCGCGTAATTCATTTCCGCAAAATTTATTGGGATAATAGGTTAACAAAAAAAAAAAAAAAAACTCTCTTTAAATATAAAGACAAAAATATATAATTTTGATGTCATTGTATTTAAACCTAGTGAAATCTCATTTCGTGATATAATTTTGAGTACTGAGTCGTATATACTCAACAAATACTTTAAAGGCGGTTTGAACACCTCTTAAAGAATAAGGATAACAAATAATATTATTATATTAAAAAATAATCTGGAAAACCTAGTTGAATCAGTCACATAATAACTTTCAGAACTATCATTCAAATAAAATGCTAACACCGATAGTAATATCACAAATCGAGTCTTTGGTCCGTGTGACTTCTGAAAACTTAAACTGATTTTTTGACCATGCTTAGCAACTTTGTAATATATTATTAAGTAAGACAACCTGATCAGGACCTGACTTATTGTGAAAAAGGCTCGTGTCAGGCCCTGATCAGGGTGCCTTACTTGATGATATTTGATAATACCTTACTTAACAATAAGGGCAGCTTATCCGGGCCGTATTTGGGCCTGATCAGGGCCCTAATGATAAATTTTGAATCAGGTAGCCTGATCAGGACCTGATACGAGCCTTTTTTACAATAAGGCAAAATAAGGCAATTTCTACACGGGTACTTGTCATAGGATTTTATTTTTCCGATTCTTAATTATTATCATTATCATTATTATTTTTTTTTTTTTTTTTTTCTGCAAAATACGAACGAATTTTCTCTTGAAAATCGCTACGTTGAGTTCAAGCATCCGCCATTTTGTCAAAAATCAATATTTTTCCAATCGGCTATGACAAGTACAAGATAATAGTATCTATTTTAATATTCTGTTTGATATTTTGTTTCTGATGATTTTTGCGAAATGCCACTGGGGACCGCTATGGCAGATTTTTTTTACGGCAATCCGTAGACGACGCAAGTACTCCGCGAATTTGCAACATTTTTGAATGAAAAAAATTCACAACATTCTTGAAAGTGTATATTTTTAACTAGACAAAACCCCGATCTGATAACTCCAATAGTTTCCCTGAAAAAAATTCTCCATTGTTGCCTTTTTTTTCGTTTCCAGGTGTATACTCCCCCTTAAACGAGTATATCTCAGAAGTTCTCAACTTTTACGATTCGGTCAATGTATATAGACGGATTCCTCGACTAATTGGCTATCGATTAATAAAAAAAAGCCATCTAAACACGACTATTCTTCTCGGAGTCATGATTGAAAATCTGAATGGGGTCCCACAAACCCGAGTGTGGCAAGTATGTCCCAAAAGAAATAAGTGTGGCGTACTAAGCTCAAGATATGAATTTTTTATTTTCTTTTTTTCCAAAATTCACAACTTTTCAAAAAATTCACCAAATAAGATGTTTTTTTTTTTTTCAACTATTCTATAAAAAAAATTCAAAAAACGTGAATATTATCAATTGCGGTAGGATTTTTTCATTCAAAGCTCAAACTCCACGTTATCTAGAGGTTGGACATTTTGTTATTTATTTATTATTTTTTTTCAAATTCTCATGAGAAACATCGTGTTTTTTTCTCAAATTAGGCCGTTCTTTGACTATATACCTATGGACTGCTAGTCCCTATCCCAAGCCTGTGAAGGCCCATGCACCAAGATGTGACGCGACCTCGCGAGCTAACGGCTGATTTTGGGTACTACGATCAGCTGCGTGTGTTATGTAGCTGTGACGCATCGGTTGTGTGGGTTACGTAAGTGTAAAGAAACCTACGTAACACACACATCGATGCGTCACACCTACATAACACACGCAACTAATTGCAGTAGTACCAAAATCAGCCGTTAGCCCGGGAGGTCGCGTCACATCTGGGTACACGGGGCCGGTTCGAAGTTCCGAATTTTCAAAGCTCCGAACGGCCAAATTTCCGAATTTTAGTGCAACGAACTCACAGGGTTCAGAAAGGGTATTTCACCGAAAGTCTATGTAACCGATTTAAAAAATTCCGAAAGCTAAAGACCCGAAAGGTCAAGACTCCGAAAGCTCAATGATCCGAAAGGCCAAAAATCCGAAACTTGAACATGAAGCCGTTGCACGTCGTTTAGTCGACACGTTAAGAATTTTAGACTTTCGGAATTTTGGACTTTCGGAACATCGGACTGTCGGAACCTTGAGCTATCTACATTTCGACCATTCGGAATTTTAATTTTCTAAACTTTAGTCTTTCTGAAAATTCGAAATCGTTTAGAATACCCGTGTGGAAATCTGTCCGGGAACGCCCGACTACCAGCCAGCCCCCGGACGGGTATCCCCAAGTTAGCCTAACTGCTCAGCTCCTAGCCGGGTACTGAATAGTAAAACTGATTCAAACTGTGACTAGTATTTACACGGGAGAAACCGACTAGCGCCCTCTTAGGGGAACTGACTTGAACCCGGTTAGCCCTATTACAGTAGTTCCCACCAGGGCACTAGTTGGGAGAACCCGTATATTGTTCTCCACTTCTTTTTTCACTCTCCATTACAGACTTTTGTTTCATGATGCTACTGATTTATAACATATTTACTCACGTATTTTCTAAAAATAAAAATAGTTCATTTGTATGAATCTGAGTAAATAAATATAATTCTGTCTAGATGAAATGTGTCGTAACTTATAGAAATATGGAGGGTAATTCCAAGTATTTAAATCAGGAAGTGTAGGGACTTATTTTACATGTTATAAAATCGTTTGGTTGAACGTTCCGTTTGTTGAGTTTGTTGAGTTTATTACGTGTATCCAATTTGAAAAATTGTTACACGCATAACTTAGTAATTACTTAGTATTAACTCCCCGCACCGCGCGCCTCCCGCCTCTACGAGCGACCCGCGCTCCGAGGCAGGCTGCCGGCTGGACTTCCACGCGGTGCCACTACGCGGCGCATAGCGGTTTCGGTTCTCGCGACAATAACACTACGAGCGCTGAATAGATAAGCCGGCATCCGACCACCTGGGCACGCGACCCGACGTATATCGGTTAACCGGATATATACCTACGAGGTCACTACTCAATGAAGAGACACTCTCTCCTAATAAGTCGTTCTCATTTGGCTTCATGCCTAACCTTCCCAACACTCCCGACTCCCCGGCAGAACCGACAGCAGCGCCGTCAGCAGAGACCAGGGAATCGTTGCAGCTATAATCCCGCCGACGCAGCAGCCGCACCAAAACTCCTATTCCTCCAAACCCCCCCCCCCCCCCCCCCCCCCCCCCCACCACCAAAGAACGAGAAACTACAGACACCCCCTTATCTCCCCTATCCCCCCCCCCCCCCCCCCCTCGTCATTGATCGGAGAGCCACTCCACCAAAGGCCCCTCTCAATACCATCAAAATTTGTCCAAGAAAACTTTTTGGATATACTTTCATTAAACGGGAAAACCTTAATAGTGGCTGGCCAGCCTTACTGTGCTCAGGCTGCCTAGGAGAGCGTTACATATCCAGCCGGGGGCTAGGTGGATGGGCTGCTCAGTTCCCGCTTTGAAATCGGGAGAACTGGGCAGTACCCGGCCAGCTCCCAATCGTGATTTCCACACGGGTAAATTCGGAAATTTAACCGTTCGGAGCTTTGAAATTTCGGAATTCTGAACCGGCCCCATTTTATCGAATTCCGCGAACAATGATAGCGATAATGCGAGAATTTATCATGCGATATTCAAATTACTTGAGAAAAACAAATTTTACGCGTTAAGGCTGAAACCCACTAGAGTACAGCTCCGCACCGAAAACAGTGGTGCATCGTCTTTTTTCCGTAGTTTCTTATAAAACTGTGCATGATTTTCATTATAAAAGTCGATGCACCACTGTTTTCAGTGCGGCACCGTGCAGCGCTGTGCTCTAGTGGGTTTCAGCCTTTATTCTCATGGGAAAAAGTTTTTCTCGATGAGCCGCGTGAAGAATATCATTCGACAGGAGGCATATTGATGAGTATATTATTTTGACCTTATCACTCACCTTTTTTAATGGTACGACGTAAAATAAAAGGACATTGCCAAAATTTGAAACACCCTAATGCGCACGTAGGGTGACAGGTCCAGTAGCGGGACACTAACCAGTAGGCGGACAGAACGAACTTTAAACTCTTATTTGGAAAAAACAAATAATCTTATTTTCACTAAATTAATTTCATTGACAAAACGAAACCTTGAATATTATACATACATTCGAATACTTAGTCGAATTATCTTTGGTACCGCTGAAAAAAATTCATTATAGGACGGTTCTGTCAGAGCAACCGCTAATCAGCCGATCGTACTAAAAGCTGCAGCATGTAAACAAAGTTTGATTCAGGGAATAAACACTTCTATAGGTACCCGATAAATGTGAGTTGTATGTCAAACTATTCAGTTATTGTTAATTTATCATTACATAATCGGATATAATGAGAAAAAGACCCAAAATATTTAAAAACCGTCTGTCCATGTACTGGTATAAATTTCCCAAACTCAAACCAGTAGATGGACGAGTTTGATATCATCAATCTTGATAGTTCCTTGATTAAGAATGAATGTCACATTAAAAATATTGTAAAAAATCGAAACCTTTTACACCTTTACCATCAATAATGTTCTTGTGAAGTTAAAAATCTACAAAAAATGAATATAACCCTCAAGATTTCTGCATCTGCAAAAATTAACTTTAGCAAGCCGTAACTTGTGAAGGTTTACTCTCAGCGAAAAATTCTATGATACTTATTTCTTCCTCTTTCGATTATCTGATGGCGAAATTTTTTAGTTTTTTTTTCAGAGCGATGCTAACACCGCTTATCCGTTAATTAGTATTTCAGCACGACGTAACTTCGAAACGATCATCCTCAGGGAAAAATTCTATGAGACTATTTTTTCTTCCGCTTTCGACTATCTGATGGTGATATTTTTTAGTTTTTTTTTCAGTTTTTTTTTTTTTTTTTCAAACCGCTCCAACTCTGTTTTCACGTGAATTATTCTGAGGGAAAGATCTGACTTTGGAATGATTTAATGATCATTCTTGAGTAATTCACGTGATCTGACTTGAATAATTCACGTGAAAACGGGGTTCGCGGTTTGAAAAAAAAAAAAAAAAAAAATTGAAAAAACAACTAAAGAATATCGCCATCAGATTATCGAAAGAGGAAGGGAAAAGTCTTATAGAATTTTCCTCTGAGAATGACCGTTTCGAAGTTACGTCGTGCTAAAGTATTAATTAACGGAAAAACGGCGTTAGCATCGGTCTGAAAGAGGAACTAAAAAATATCGCCATCAGATAATCAAAGGAGGAAGAAAAAAGTCTAATAGAATTTTTCGCTAAGAGTAAACCTTTACAAATTACGGCTTGCTGAAGTTTATTTTTGCAGATGCAGAAATCTCAATAAAATAACCGTATGAGTCGGGTTCGTCGGGTTCCGAAATTCTATTTGAAACTGAGAATACTGTTCAATTTTATGTTAACCTATTGTTCCTCAAATGATTTTGTTCCAATTATGGCATTAAATGCAGCAAGACATTAAAAATATTCTAGTATGCATGATTATTTACACCCGTCCATGTACTGGTCTACGGACTGTCCATTTATTGGTTAGAGTGTCCACCTACTGGGAAATCTAGTCACACGTGAGATTTTCAGTATTTTCAACGTTTTATCGTAATTGGCATGATCTAAACACTGATGAATTAGGTAATTCAACTATTCCTGTAGAAGATATCGATTCCCAATTGTATTTTGACGCAAAAATTATTGAGTAGGGGAGAGGATGGGAGTACCGCTCACCTAAGAAAAAATGCTAATTTTTATGTGTTGAACGTCAACTTGAAGTGCAAAAGACTATTGTAATGGCGTCTGCAACTATTCAACTCTTCGTTTTGAAAATTCAGAGGCGTAATTTCCTTTAGAATTGACAAAATTACGAAAAAAGAAACGCGAGACGCAAGTGAGCGGTATTACCCTCCAGCGGGTAATACCGCTCGGCCCAATTTTAATACCGCTCACTCTCTAATACTCGGGGTCCGACCTAACCTATATGTAGTCAAATAGTAAACTCGGGTATGAAGGATGAAATTTGTCATTACAATGTTAAATTTTACTGAAGACTTATCGTTATTATAACATAATAATAGAGTAAATTATTATTATTATTGATATCATTGTCATTATTATTCACAAAGCGTGAATTATTCACATAACCTCACTACGATTTTTTTTATTAATTTCACGGATTTAATACTATGTCACAACCATTGTCATCGCAAAAGTTGGTTTCTGATTGTCTCGAGATTTGTCGTCACACACATTTCCAACAAAAAAAAAAAATGATAATTGTGTTTTATTTAGGTGATTTTGATAATCCGCCGGTAAATATGCACTGTCAGATGCTGAGCGGTATATTGGCATACAGCCGAGCGATATTACCCTCACCGGCCGAGCGGTATTACCAGTATCGCGCGGAGTTAACAAAATCATTAATAATTATTAATATAAAGAGAGATAGGAGTTCATCTTGTGATCAAATTACGCGGAAAAGTACCACGAATCGAATGACCATAGTTTGACGTGAAAATAATAATTTTGAAATGACAAAAAACTTTATTTACTTGTCCAGCAATTTTACGCTGTAAGGACCTCAAAACAGAGAGAT
The DNA here is from genome assembly GCA_943736025.1 of Tenthredo mesomela. NCBI lineage: Eukaryota > Metazoa > Arthropoda > Insecta > Hymenoptera > Tenthredinidae > Tenthredo > Tenthredo mesomela. Next base: position 18,609,745 of record OX031021.1, read on the forward strand.
GTTATTTTTTCTATTAAAAGTGATTAAAGGAATGAAATTTCCACAGAAATTAGATATTGGCATTGGATTTTGAAGATTGGGGGAAAAAAAACGAGTAAAAAAATTCTTAATTATAAAGAAAAAGGGGTGAGCGGTATTACCTGCTGAGCGGTACAACCACACTCTCCCCTACTCGCAATGTAAACTTCAGAAAACTCTTAAGTGTCCGTCTACTGGACCTGTCACGCTATCCATATATCGTACGTTCATGTATGTTTGAGCCGAGTGGAGCTGTACATCGTCAAAAGTTTATGTTGTAACCCGGGTCTTTTGATTAGCATGATACCAGCCCAAATCGTTCAAAATTTTACGTGTGACTATCTCGGGCCAACAACCTTAAAGCTGAAGGGATAAATCAATCAAGTCTAAAACCACAATCTTCCACTTTTCAAATCGTGCAACTTTCGTCGGAAGATTTTTTGGCTATCTTCGATATAACTACGGAGATAATTGACTTTATCCATCAAAATGGAACTTCCTATATATCATGTATGTGTGAGTTGGGTATTGTTCGCGGAGAAACGTTCTATGTATACCTATAGCATGAACCCGTTCAAACGATGCGACGGATGAAATAAAAGTATGCGTGTGTAGGTACCTAGATGGGGCGCCCGGGGAACACGCGGTGAGACGCGTGTGAGTAGCGACGTTCTCACGCAGCGCCACGCGCCGCGACGTCCCTCACCCTTGCGCACTTACGCACGTGCCCTTCGGTACACGCACGAAAACTCATAATTGTCATAACATCGATGCGCTGCGTGCGGCGCAGCGCGGGTCTCCGCTTCGGATTGGCAGCGTCGAGGTGAGCTATGAAATTATGAATTACGGGTAAGACATAAATGTGTAATGAGGACCAGGATGGATCACTACGAAGCGCCTACGCCGCTTAGGAATTGATTAAACTTTAATCAAATTAGATAGAATCTCGGTCGACCGCAACCCGTAGCTCATAATCAACAAAGTGCAAAGAATTGGAAATGTCAGTTTTCAATGAAACTATATATCAATACTTATATGGAATAGAAATATCTCACACTGAAAACGGGAGCCAAATCTATTAAAAATAAGTCGTAAGACCTTCATTACACGGTAACGATATATTGAAGACAGATCAACGAACCAGCTATTACAAAAAGATCTTTGAACCTTAGGGGAGAGTGTGGTTGTACCGCTCAGCAGGTAATACCGCTCACCCCTTTTTCTTTATAATTAAGAATTTTTTTACTCGTTTTTTTTCCCCCAATCTTCAAAATCCAATGCCAATATCTAATTTCTGTGGAAATTTCATTCCTTTAATCACTTTTAATAGAAAAAATAACATCTCTCTGTTTTGAGGTCCTTACAGCGTAAAATTGCTGGACAAGTAAATAAAGTTTTTTGTCATTTCAAAATTATTATTTTCACGTCAAACTATGGTCATTCGATTCGTGGTACTTTTCCGCGTAATTTGATCACAAGATGAACTCCTATCTCTCTTTATATTAATAATTATTAATGATTTTGTTAACTCCGCGCGATACTGGTAATACCGCTCGGCCGGTGAGGGTAATATCGCTCGGCTGTACCGGGATGATTTCTTGATAGTATACAGGTGACAGCGCATGCGCCAAATAATTTATTTTCATTGGTCGGTAAAGTCGTCACGCAGTGGTATTTGAGGCCAGCCTGCCTCAGCATACGAGGAAACTCGCGCATGCGCAGTCACCTGTAGGGGGAAGTCTCTCAGTACCGGACACTTAAGGTTATTCATTAATAAAACGACAAAATACATAGGATCTTCGATATTTTTCATGTTTATAGTAAACTTTGGAGTATTTGTGATAATGTAATAACATTTTTAATATTTATTTAACGTCAAACTGATGAGAAAATATCTTTATATTTAGTATTAAAAACGGTTGCGTCAGAAGAGTGGCACCTAGTACCGGACAATGATAGTATGAATGGAAAAAGTGATAAAAAGAAATTCAATTCAAGTCAATTCTTCCTAGTTCCGGTTTAAAATGATATTCACCTCCACTTTTCATCACTTTCACGCGATCAAACAAGGTACTCTTAGATATGTACCTCATATTTCACGGTAACCTCTCTACGAGTCATCTTCTCATAGAAAACTTTCTGGACCGCTCTTTTCATGTTTTCGTCTAACCATTTTTCTTTTACCCGTATTTTGGACTGGTCAGCCATAGTCAAAATACCACTATACAACGAATGAGAACAATTTTTGTACAAATAACCGAAATAAGTTAAAAAAGCTGTGTCCGGTATTAGGGGACAAGTCGAGTGTCCGATATTAGGGACCCGTAATACCAGACTGAATAATAAAATGTACGTTAGACCGCAAAAATTTTTACTTTTATCGTACATTGTCTGAAAGAATACATACCAACAAACATTCCAATTGAAAAACAAAATGGTGGAACCACCAATTGTTCGGAATATGTCCACGAGAAAATTAGATGTGACGCAGATTTCTGCAGGTTCAAATTTCAAGTGCCTCTTGATCACGCATGCACGCAGACTGCCGCTAGTGACACACCCCCTCTACTACGCTCGCGATGCATGTTCGAACCACGAAAAAGAATTGTAAATAATGTTTCTAGTTTGGCTGATACTAGCAATGTCCGATACTAGGTGCCGTCCGGCGTTATGGGACTTCCCCCTATACTATCAAGGAATCATCCCGGTATGCCAATATACCGCTCAGCATCTGACAGTGCATATTTACCGGCGGATTATCAAAATCACCTAAATAAAACACAATTATCATTTTTTTTTTTTGTTGGAAATGTGTGTGACGACAAATCTCGAGACAATCAGAAACCAACTTTTGCGATGACAATGGTTGTGACATAGTATTAAATCCGTGAAATTAATAAAAAAAATCGTAGTGAGGTTATGTGAATAATTCACGCTTTGTGAATAATAATGACAATGATATCAATAATAATAATAATTTACTCTATTATTATGTTATAATAACGATAAGTCTTCAGTAAAATTTAACATTGTAATGACAAATTTCATCCTTCATACCCGAGTTTACTATTTGACTACATATAGGTTAGGTCGGACCCCGAGTATTAGAGAGTGAGCGGTATTAAAATTGGGCCGAGCGGTATTACCCGCTGGAGGGTAATACCGCTCACTTGCGTCTCGCGTTTCTTTTTTCGTAATTTTGTCAATTCTAAAGGAAATTACGCCTCTGAATTTTCAAAACGAAGAGTTGAATAGTTGCAGACGCCATTACAATAGTCTTTTGCACTTCAAGTTGACGTTCAACACATAAAAATTAGCATTTTTTCTTAGGTGAGCGGTACTCCCATCCTCTCCCCTATCCCCAAAATTCAATATCAGAATTCGAAGATTTGCGGAAGTTAGAATTGGATTACGGCCATTTCAATCTTGTGACTGTTCCCAATTCCGCACGATTGCACGGCGGAGTGTCGGCAAATAATATTCTAGTCACTCCTGTAGAGTTCTATATGGGCAATATGATTGTGATACTATATCATCACCGCAGCACCTATCCGAATTTAATATCTGTTCTAAATCTTGCAATTAAATACTATGGCAAACGGTTTGATAACGACAAGAGATAAAGAGCGTGCTGCAAGGTAGTTCAGTCGAAAAGTATGAGACTTCAAAATGTATATATTTCAGATTCCACATCTGAAGAATACTTCTTCATTATCACTGTGTCCATCATAATTCGTGCAATATTGCGTTTCTGAAGTAGATTCAACATTTTCGTAACAGGCAATACATTATTTGGGCACATGACACGTTGACCGGGCCTGCAAATTTATAAATCTCGTAAAAAACATTTTCAAATTTCGTATTTCATGAAATTATTGAATGAATTATAATTGAATTTGATAATACAAATCCGAGGCGAAGACTAAATGGATTTTGGACCTTCATTTGAGAAATACTTATCAAAAATAAAACCAGTTGCATAGCCTATGACTGCTCTGGAGTCTTGTACTGCGCGCTGATAATTTTCAGGGGAAACAATTGTTGACTGTGATGACGCAACGAGAGACGCGTGCCGGCGCGTGGCGCAAATGCGTTCGAACACGAGCCTTTTCCTTATCCCTGTCCGCCCCACTGCCCCGCGCATAGACATATTCAAACAAAATAAGAGTATAAGACCACCTAATTGCAGCGACTGTTCCATTAGAGATTACACTTCAAAAGAGGATAAATTCAGTTCGGTTATTCGGTTAATTAATGCACTCCGGGTTTCCTGAATCAGCTCCGGAACGGCGGATCAATTATGTATCGCGTTACTTCACCAACGTATTCTAGATGAGCTAGGAATCATTGGTTACATGATAATACGCACAGTATTCTTGAAGTTAATGATAAACTGTACTTGATTACTTAATATGGGTTTGCTTTCATTCAACCACAATTACACTATCGCAAATGGCCGCAGTCCTCATAGACTAAAAAGGGAATTTTTTTCTTCGATTTCAGACGTTTCATTCGTGAATGCTTAGGCCATTCACCGAGGATATGATGGCTCATAACGTAATAGACAATTTATTGTTTAGAAATAGATTTTTGTACATCACAAACAAAAGAAGACACGCCAATAAAGTGAAATTCAAATCTCTCATTGAGTTCCTGCAGGTAAGTTTGTGAAGTGACACAATTAACATGTTAAATCTCATTATATCAGTGAAATGAGTGAAAGCCGTGAAATTCCTGAAAAATCCGCTCGTAATCTAATATGAAAAATAGTGGAATTTTTTCCAAATAGTTGAAATCCTTGAAATCTGATGTGGGTACACAATTTTGGGAGACGGTAAATCCCTTCGATCTATTGTAATTTTGTAATCAGTTTTCAGTTTATCTTCAAGCTTCCTTTGAATAGTGAAATTGATTCCTAATCCATTCATTCCTATATGTCTATTAAAAATTAATATCTCAATGCTGGGTCTTGGCCGAGTTTCAAATAGCATTTAGTAATATCGTGTCCACGATGTAAGAAGAGTAGGTGGGTCGACTAGGCTTGAATTCCTGTGATTTTTGAGTGTTGTTTTCGTAAGTCTCGTACAGGCGGTGCTGCGACACAGATATACGCCAATCACCAGCGGTCACCGTAGTCACATGTTTCCTAGCGTCAGCTGTCACAGCCACGACCGCTTGTTTTGGTTTACTTGACAAAATGCAGCACAGAGCATTTAGGTACCTCCAGAAATAATGGATAAAAAGTGATCTGTTGCAAACTGGCAGAGCGGACAGATTGTGAACGGGATTGTTGAAAATGATGCTTCAATTTTCAAACTCCCTTCAAATGAGGAAACTCGAAAAAAGTGGCTGTAATTTTCGCAAAAACCCGATTCCTCTTACTTTTAACACATTCCCGATTCTGTTCAAAATGTCATACAATTGACATTGATGTTATATCGACGCCCGATACGAATAACAGCACATTTCAGATTCCGGGTGAAAAAGAGCACGTTTCAGATTCCGGGTGGAAAAGAACACGTTTCAGATTGAGAATGAAAAAGAGCACATCTCAGGTTGACTCGAATACTAGCACGTTTCTCAGATTCATTCGAAAACTAGCACCATTCAGGACAAAGCGAATATTAACTTATTAGCAGGTGTCAGGTAGGTTCATTATAAAATTGAATTAATCATTCAATCATAATTGTGAATTTCCAATTTCATAATGAACCTACCTGACACTTGCTAATAAGTAATATTCGCTTCGACCTGAATTGTGCTAGTTTTCGAGTGAATCTGAAACGTGCTAGTATTCGAGTCAACCTGAGATGTGCTCTTTTTCATTCTCAATCTGAAAGGTGTTCTTTTCCACCCGATATCTGAAACGTGCTCTTTTTCACCCGGAATCTGAAATGTGCTGTTATTCGTATCGGGCGTCGATAGGTATAGATGGTATTGTTATAGGTACTTGAGTTATATTTGTGTATGACCGTACGTATCCATTCACTGGTTAACTAATATCTGCTGTAGCGTGTGAATATTGGCATGTAATGGTAAAAGCGCGTGTGAATAGAAATTAGAATTCGCCACTTTTTGAGTATCTCTGTCGAAACGAACCCTGGCGGAATGCTCGGGTAATAACACCTAAAAATCACAGCGCGTCAAATGGAAAAATCACTAAACTCTGTAATATACTGGAACGTGCGCGATGGGACTGGGGGCCGGTGAGAAAGAGATAGTTGTGGTCGGAGTCTGTTCGCTCGTGTCGCACGCATAATTACTGCCTGAGCCACAAACATTGACCGGGAACGAAACACACCAGTTTCTTCTCTATAACGGTCAATGTTTTCACGCGAGATAGTTCCTGTACGTATTAGACAAGTGCATCTGACTCCGACCACAACTATCTCTCTCTCACCGCGGGTCGCTACACGAATCAGAGGCCCGCGCGCGTTCCAGTACACTGTTAGAAAAAATGTGTTAAATTTAACACTTTTTGCATGTCCCAGCAGGTCCACTATGAAATTTATGTCAATTGAACACAAACTGTTTAGGTCAAGTGTTGAATAAAGAAATGTGTTATTAATTTAACGCAAACGTAACATTCAGTTTCTGTAATGGGAACACATTGTGAAAGTTGTTCCAACTTTGTGATAAAGTATAATTGAATAAACGTAATTTGTCGATTGAACAATCAATGCTGTTGAACCTACACTTTCCGAATGTCAACTTTTACTTATGGATGTGAATATGAACACAAAATTTCACACATTGTTTGAGTTGTTTTAATATTATTATACTGTATTACAGAATAAGCGCCATAGTTAAATTGACTAAAATTAAATGTCAATTTAACAAACGGTACTGTTGAATCTACAAATTCGTGTTATCAACTTTAACTTTGGAAAAATGAAATATCTACTCTAAATAAAATGTACTATTACGGAGTGATAGATAGATAATTATGGTTGGCTCGACGCTGCTTCCTTAGCGAGAATGCTGGTCCGGGATCGCCACGTTGTGGCCGGACATAGAACTGGCGTTCGAGTGCCTATACAATACTATGCCTTTGTTTTTTCTCAGTGTATTTCAACCTAGAATTTGTGTTATATACCAACTCAAACGTTGTGTAGTGTCAATAAAAAAAACATCAAATTAACATTTTTCTATGTTCAAACATTGATGACATTATTTTCGGGTGAAAAATACATAATTTATGTTAAATCTATCGTTTAACATTTTTAACCGAAATAACATAACGGTGGATTGTTGAATCAACCTTAAAAAAGTATTAATTTTGACACAAAAATTTTAACATTCAAAAAATTCGACACTTACACTAATTATTTCTAACAGATATATTATAGAGTTCAGTGGGAAAAATACGGCCGTCGACCCACCCACTCTTCTCACATCGTGATCGTGTCTCAAAGTAAGTGTGTACACAACAAACGTATGCATGTGCAGTAATAGTTTCGCCTCCTTAGTTTGACCACTCTAGAATTACTATGGATAGCCGCTAATAAGCCCGTAAATCGGCAGGTCGATGAAGACTTTGGTCTATCACTTCGATTTCGACTTATCTGCCGTAAAGTAAATTAGCCAAAAACGCCATTTATATAGGAGCCGAGAAAAAGCTAAGTATAGAAAAATGTTTCACATGTCGCAAATCTGCACTGGTATATTTATCCTGTACAAATACGTAATCTCGAATCTCGGAAGCCTCTCTAATTAATTTTCGAAAATCCGTGCCGGCATCTAACAGTCACGGACATATAGATTTGACGAGACCAAAGTTTTTGTAACAGACACGATCCCGTAGTGACTCAATTCCTCGAAAGGTAATAAATTGATGTCTTAATCTGTCTCTGCGATGATTTATATCTTTGCATACAGACATATACGTACTCTGACAAATATTTGTGGACTAGTTAATCGTGTCAGAATTTTCCGGTCGGCACGTAATCATACCATAGCATCTATTCTATACCTAGAACTATGAATAATGGTATACAAGAGTTCAATGAGTCACATAATCAATTCCAAAAGTTGTACTCAACCATAAAGCTCACTGTCTCTTCCGTAAACTGCGATGCGATACATGAAATATGTCTGCAAATATAAAACCAGAGTAGTTCTGTAGGTGTATGCTACGGGTGACCAGTTAATTTTTACGTAAGAATTACAAAATCGACACTCTTCTCTGACTTCATATTTGAAGCTTCGTACCATCAAATAAAAACTAGAAATTTCGCATTGTATGGTATTTACATTCGAATGCCGTCCTGTAGCACCGAGGGGAATAAATTTTGAATTTGAATTGAAAAACTTGGCCCGATCGTTGCTACGCACACTGAGAAAAAAGTATTTTTCCTATCAAAATACCAAGTATTACCGAGCGAGTTTAGTTGCAGTCAAAATACGTTTTGTTCTCAGCAAAATACCGGTTATGAGAATAGTACGCTGCGTCGCCGTACGTATAGTTCTGAGCAAAATACAATGTATTGTTAGTAGAGCAATACCAAGTTTTGTTCTCAGAACAATAAATATTGTCAGTGGAAAAATACAGTTTTCTCAGTGCAGGATCAAAACATAAGGGAAATATCCGATAATTTTGAAGGTCGTGTGATTAGAGATGTAAAATGTAAATGGTAAACGTGACCGGTAAATTACCGTATTTTTACCGTCATAAACTGGTAACGTGACGGCGAATAAATTACCACATTGGTCACAAATCACAATATATTCATAATCGGCTGTGATGCCTGGTTTATGCAGCACCGTAACTTAACTTAATTCAAGGATTGACCAATCAGGAGGCTGCTTTAGCCACGCGCCAGGTGAATTAAGCTTCCTGATTGGTCAATCCTTGAATTAAGTTAAGTTACGGCGCTGTGTTAACCAGCCATGAATGTTATACTGCTTTCCAGCGGAAGAAACGTGGTATTGCCCTATTTTTGATGAAAAAAAATGACGTCAATTTACGGTAAAATTACGATATTTTTTTGGTAATTTTACCGAGAATCCTAATACCGATAATTTCACATCTCTACACAGTAAAAAAGAATAACTTGGGCCAAGCATTTTTTTTTTTTTGAACAACTGACAATCTCTCGAGCGAAGTGAAATTCTCTGAGACCAAGTAAAATCTTTCTTGAATCACGAAAATTTTCTTGGTTCCAGAGAATTTCACTTCGCTCGAGAGATTGTCGGTTGTTCAAAACGGTTCAAAAAAAAATGCTTGGCCCAAGTTATTCTTTTTTACTGTGTACGTGTGACATTACTTCTGATTATTTTTAGCACTCTGATTCTGGCCAAGCAGAGAGCGGCAGGTTAGAAAAAATTGAAAATTATTTACGATGTTCTACGACTTTTATCACGGTATTTGACAGTTATAAAACAATTGTGAAGCTAGAGGAAGATTATCAAAAGCTAGGATGGAATTATCACATATAATACCACAAGAGCTTCAAAATTATCGGGTATTTCCCGATAGGCTTGTTGCAAACAAATGAAGGAGTCAAGTTTTTCAGTTTACAAAATCACGAGCGCGACGCGCGAGTGATTTTTCTGAAAAACTTGACGAGTTCGTTTGATTGCAGGGAACCTTGAGGGAAATACCCGATTAATTTTGAAGCTCGAGTGGTATTCGGGGGATTATCTTTCCATCCGAATTTCAGCCCATAGAATTGCATCATGAGACAAAATCCACAGTTAAAAATCAAAATTTAAAGGTCACAGAATCATAATTATAATTTAATCTGTCAGATTCGATGGAGCGTTAACTGTATTGGAAAATCTTTTGTTTTTTTATATATAGCTAACATGAAAAATTACCGCGGTGAAAGCACACGTGAAATTACCAGTGGAATTGTCAAAATTATCAGTTAAATATCGTGTAGGCTATGCAAAATAACATCGAATGGTGCAATTCTATTGGCTGAAATTCGGATGGGAAAAATAATCAGTATTAATATCACAAGATCTTCAAAATTAGCGGTTATTTCCCGATTGTTTTGCTGCGTAGCATCGAGAGGGCTAAGTTTTGCAGATCGAAAATCACGAGCGCGCACCGCAGCGCGACGGATTCTTGTGCAAGTCTTGACCCGTTCGTTGCTACGCAGGATCAAAACATGAGGGAAAAAACCGATTCATTTTGAGGGTCGAGTGGTATTCGATGGATTATTTTTCGCATTCAGATTCGGCCAAGCAGAGAGCGGCAGGTTAGAAAAAATGAAAAATTATTCACGATGTTCTTTGACGCGTATTCGACAGTTATAAAGACAATTGCAAAGCTAGAAGTAGATTATCAACAGCTGGAGGGAGATTATCAGTATAATCACGAATTGGGATGTCTTCACGTCATCAAATACTGCGCTCTGATTGGCCAGAATCCGAAAGCTAAAAATAATCAGTATAATCACGAATCGGGATGTACTTCACGTCATTAAATAACGTGTTCTGGGGGCTTATTATGTAACTCTGTGTTATCATAACTGCAGAATAACTGCACAAAACAATGTCAATCCATGAAATAGGAGCAGCTGATCATTGGCAGCCGCCTATATTGTTTTTCATGATTTCAGTGCTATTTTGCTGTTATTTCTGCAGTTATGAGTTAGTTTAGAATGAGCCCCCTGATTGGCCAGAATCGCGAGTGCTGAAAATAATCATATTTGTAAAATGGGCAATTTGCAATTAGTTTGCATGCAAGAAGCACACAAATGGATATAGATATTGAAATAAGAAAAAATCGGAGATTAAAAAACGATGTCATTCCACGTCAAGCCGGACAGCTTTATCAGCTCGATGTTTACAATTTCGCTATAATTTTTTTAACGGCTTTGATGGGACAAATCAATTCCGTATTTTTCAAGTTACACGAAGGTGAAATAAAAAGAATCAGAAATCGAAAACACACTCCGCTTCAAATGGTCATATCTTTTGTTGTATTCATCCTAGTTCTACTCAAACTATGTTAAAACGATTCATTCGTAATTGAATGGCGCACGCTGACAGAGTGCGCTTGAGCCGTGCGACGCTGTTTGCATCCATATATTATATACGTATAGAATCAAACTCAGGTTACAGAATGGTATCAATTATTTTGACATTTTGTAAGATTGGTTCATTGTTCCGTACCCCGCAATGGACTTATTGAAATTTTCATTATTATAGTATTGGAAATGTCAGAGGGTTTTGAAAAAACGGCCAGCGATAAATTCGAAAGGTTTTCTGTGTAGTGCATTCTACCATCCATTGTGACGTCACCTGTTGTCCTATTGTTGAGGTAGTTTTGCACACAGAGCCTAACCCTTGGTCAGCACCACCATGGCTTCTTATTCGTTTCATATACATATATTGCTAATTTCGAGAATGGTGTGATTTTATTATTTCTTCAAAAAGAAAAATGTATGACTGCTGTTTCAATCCGTTCAACTTAGAACAGCACGTGGAAAAGTTTTCGCCAAACCTGAGGCCGGTACAGTAATGTTCATTAATGCCTTCGCGGTGGCTAACTGTTTTTTCGGACTTTTTCGGATAGAATCGAATAAAATAATATTATATTATTTTTATAAGGGTTGATAATTATTAATATTATAATTTCGACTATCGGCACATGAAATACGACTGAAATGGAGTCTCGTTTACGAAAAAGTCCGAAAAAAACAGTTAGCCACTGAGAAACCATTAATGAACATTACTGTACTTCCGACGATGCTACAGAAGTCAACTCGGACGGTCGAATAGCACGGGTGGAAGAACTAGCAGCTAAAGCAAGTCTGGAATCCTTGCAGGAACCAATAAATATACCACAAAGTCTTTTCATGGGCGCAGAATAACGAAAATATTGAAAATATCAATTTCGAATTTTGCACTAAAGACGATTACCAAAAAGAAGCAGCTGCAATGCAAGCTCGTGCCGAGAACGCTAAATTGGTTCGTGGTACACTGCAGACACTTCATTGTATTTTGCTACTAACAAAAAATGAATTAATCGCTAAGAGATACTCTGATGCCGAAAAGTCAGTAGAGGCCGTTGTTTCTATAAATAAACCACTAATAATTGTCAGCAAATATATAGGTCTCTCAGTGGCAGCGCATACCGTCACTTATATATTAATTGTTTCAAGGGGGTTCTATTTGTTTTTTCAAGAGCCTGATCTTCCCAGAATATTTTGAGCTCTCAACAATGAAAAAATTCGAAGAATTGTTGAAACTACATGAGTTCTTCGGAATCGGTGCATCTGGCCGACCGCTCGAATTAGGGAGCGCGGCGCGGTGCCACGCGCTCGCCGGAACTATCGGTATTGTTACGTACTTCTCTGAATTTACCTGTATATTTCAAAGTGAATCTAACCAGTTGTTATTTACTAAATTGTGGTTAGTTTGGGCTGAACCGTTGTGAGACAAAGACCATTATTCGTGTGTTTTGGCTACCTGCGATTACGCGAAAGGCTAAAGGATTTAAAAAAATTATTCGTGTGTTGTTGAATTTGAATTGTTGAAAATGGATAGCACGCAAGAGCGATGCAGTTTTGATAAAAAGGGGTCGAAACATTCAGCAGGACGTCCGTGTGTGCACAAAAAACGTATATTTCATGGCAATCAGCACACAAACGCTGAAAGTGCAGATAATGAAAGTGCTTCTATGAAGAAAATAAAATCGACGAAATCACCGGACATAATCATTGACCGTTGTCATGGCCATGTGATTTTAAATTTCATTACTGTTTTCTCTGCGATTAGTTCGTACGTCAAGTACAAAACTTGCCATAGTGATATCCGGTTTTGAGAAACACAAGTCCGAGAATTGGGTTTTACATTACTTTTGACGTGTGAAGAATGTGGGGAAAAGTACATAAAGTCGTGTTCTTTCACTTATAATCACAGTTATGAAATAAATAGTCGATTCACTTTGGCCATGCGATTATTAGGAGTTGGCTTGCCAGGATGCAATTGTTGAAATTGCTACATATATTTTCGCTAGCTCATTCAACGATGGATCGAATACTTATCTTCAACTTCTGAAAGAATTGAACATTACTATTGGACCAAAGGCAGTAGCAGCTTGCGAGGCACTAGATAACACACGTTTATCCGCCGCAGCAATCCGAACTGAAAATGCAACTAAAGAAACCGGGGTTGCTGATAGAAATAAGAAGAAAAATGCCGAAGATGCTGGTGCTGCCAATACCGAAGAAAGCCCCTCATGTGCCGCAGGCTTATACTAAATCAGCCAAGGTGAAGTTATTTCCTATATTTCGCTTTGCGCGCGACCATTTCGAACTTTTTTGACGCCGTTTAGCTCATAACTCACGAACCGAGGTTCGGATCGCTTTCAAATTTACACAGTATCTTCCTTATACCATTTCGCACCACGTGAACCAACAATCAAAACAATAGTAGATTACATGCCTATACCCGTGTGGAAATTACAAACGGGAACTGGCCAATAGTTGTCCAGTTTGCCCGTTTTCAATACGGGCGCTAGACAGCTACTGTCCGGAAATGTAACGCTGCACTAGACAGTTTCACTAGGCCAGTTCAACTATCCGGGTTCTGTTCAGTCTGCCCGGCTTATATTGTATTTCCCGAATTTTATTTCTATATTATTTCAACGACAAAAGGTGATAAAAAAAAGTTATTGACAAATGTTGGATAATCGAATTTGATAATTTATAATTGACCGCATGTAAATTAAAACGCATTTTCGTTGAAAAAACCGCCACCGATATGTTTTTCCTAACCGGGATTTGAACCCACGTCCGCTCGCTCGTATCTATTACTATCCACTACACCAAACTACCGATTGGTATAATCTCAATGTTCTCCTATATGTATATTAGACTGGCCGTTAACAAAAAAGTTTGCGCTCCAACTTGGAAAATATTAAGTTCACGTTGAAAGGAGAAGATCCTCAAAGTTCCTCTATCTCATTATTAAAGGGGTGCCGGCAATTTCTCGTTTTATTTTAATTTTTTTCCAATTTTTTTTCAATCATTCAAAAATTTTTATTTCTTTTTCTCTAATATAAGATTTTATTTGTTTTCAGACCTTGATCTTTTTGGATTTTATAACGATTCGAAAAAATCAAACGGTAGACAAATAAATCTGGGATTGAAAATACTTTTTACTCAAATATTTTCAATTTATTTTCTTATTTTTTTAATTTTTAATTCATTTATTTTTTCATTCTTGATTTACCTTTTGTTATTAATTTGATTTGTTAATTTTTTATTCCACGCTTGCTTGAAATTTTTTTAGACCAATTCCTAGGCTATATTTTTCTTGGACGTCATGTTGAATATTCCATCATGAAAAATTGAAAATGTTTGAATAAAAAGTATTTTCAATTCGAAATTCATCTGTCTACCGTTTGATTTTTTTGAATCGTTATAAAATTCAGAAAGATCAAGGTCCGAAAACAATCAAAATCTTATTTGTGGGGGAAAAAAAACAATTCAATTTAAAAAAAAATTAAAATTAAAATTAAAATTAAAATTAAAATTGAAATTAAAATGAAATAAAAAATTGCCGGCACCCCTGAATAATGAGATAGAGCATGAAGCTTTGAGGATCTTCTTTTTTCAAGGTGAACTTAATATTTTTCAGGTTGAAGCGCAAACTTTTTTTTAACGGCCAGTGTAATGTATATCACAACTTTATATGAAGAATTCCATGTGAACTCAACGAATCAAAAACCTTAATGATTAGCGATTCGATCTGATTAGCGATTTCATACAATTATGATGATTCTAAATCTAACACACTGCTTTGATTGAAAAAAAATAATTTTATTGAGCCGTTTTTGATTATGAATTTTTGACAACTCAAAATAGCGCCGTGATCGATTCTTTTATTCACTCTACAAAATACGACGAACATTTATCGGTTATGAAAAAGGTGATTGTATCTTTTTGACATTCCATTTTTATTTCATTTAAATGACAATTATTGATTTTCGACTTCGTGATTCTGGTTTTGACCGATAACCGATTGACAATTAAATAACTCTCTTTAATCTCGCCATTCTGATTTCAATAATTCAAATTGAGGATGCTTCTATAGATTGCTATTATAATTTTGATTGTGAAAATTTATAATCGAATAATGTACGTATATGTATGTATGTATGTACGAAAACAAGGAATAATCATTCATATATGCACTCGATTAAAAATGCGCATTTCTAAATACACTGAATTCGATTCACAGTAATTTATATTATTATTAGTAAAAAGTAGCTAAATAGATTTGATTTAGTGTTTCTGAAGAGGTCCTGGGTAGTTAAAAGGTGCGAATCATAACTACAGTTCAACTGGACATTTCCCGTGTGGGAGCTGCACAGTTGCGCTAAAGACGGGTTACCCCGTCCGGGGGCTGTACAGTTTCGCTAAAGACGGGATCGCCCGTCTAGCAGCTAGCCGGTAATCGGGGACCCCCAATCGAATTTCCACACGGGATAGGCCAGTAAAGTAAGAAATGTCACATGTAATTGTCGGCCGAGGCGAAGCTGAGGTCCATAGAACCCGTTCGAAAAACTATAGCGAAATCGGAAACACCAAGGTCAATTTTTGATTTATTTTGTCCGGTTTGATGTGGAATGACTTTAATATAAAAACGATCAAACCCAGTCCATAATGTTGGTATCAAACTTGAATGCGGAGAGTAATTAGGTATACAGGAAAATTTCATAAACTCATTATTTGCTCAAGTTTATGCGTTGAGAAGAAAAACGGGAGAGAAATAAGAGATTATATCCTTATATATATATAATATATATAAATATATATATATATATATTATATCCTTATATCCTTATTATATCCAAGCGTATCCCGAGTGCAATTATAGCGATATTAGCGATGAAATGCGAACTTTCACAGAATAAAGTTGATAAAAATTCGATTATTTCCAAGGAGTCATGAATTTCAGGACATTACCAGGACCCTTTGGAACTTCCAAAATCACTGGACAATGTGGAGAATTGGAGATGTTTCCGAAGTCCCTGACATCTTCCGGTTTCTCAAAAAAAAAGTGGCCATTCAAATGTTATTCTGAGAAATGGCCCTATCGCCGCGATAGTTAAAGGTACGAATTATTGCTGTCTTTGTTCTTACGAAAACGAAACAGAAGGGCACACAATCCAAAAATTATCGGCAAAGTCCAATTACCTGTATGGCAAATGTATAAAAACGCGGATGGTTCGAGTTGTGCTTCGAGTGCAAATGGTATAGTAAGTATGGTGCGTGAGACAGTGTATAGAGAGTATAAATAATCGTACCCACACCTTAAAAACACCGCACCGACGGGGGTGTTAATCCTTCGTAGTGTCAAGCGCGTGGGAATCACTTCTGCTTAGGCCTCTCACACGCGAGCGCCACGCGCTAAGAGTGGGGGCAAACCACGCGGGGTAAAAGGGGAAAGTAGTAAACGAGAAAGAGATGGAGGGGCCCGCAGAATAAGTGAATTGATATAGATATCATAGGCACAACCAGGGGGAGCTGAGTCCCCCCCCCCCCCCCCCCCCCCCACACACACACACACACACACACACACACACACACACACACACACACTCATCAAATATAATGTCAACTTTGAACTTATATTTTCCAGCCATTTAATCACTAGTATAACATTTTTTTTTTTTTATAATTGGTCCAATACAACTAACTCACTTTTTATACAGTACCGTCCATAAGTTCGGGATCACTTTTCGAATTTTCGATCGAGACAAAAAGTTGAATAACTCGGTCAAAAAAAATTGTAGCCTAATGGGTCGGGTGGCATTCAAAAGTGGGAAGAACCGGCTTCATTTTTCTTCCCTATTCAATTTTCCGAAAAATTTTCCGCACTCGCTAGATAATGTTGAAAATGACCGTTTTTTTGCGATTTTCATACTTTCATAAATCCGCGAGTAATTTTTTGGGAAATAGATATAGAAACTTTTTTCCAATAGGACTTCGAAAGAGGCCAGATTAAGCTACAAATCGGTTTTTTTTTTTCTTTTAATTGCGATTTTTTTTCGCCAAGTTATTCAACTTTTTGTGCGGAAAATCGGTTTTCAGAAAATGCGTCGTAACTCGAGCACTATGGGGTTTTAGATAAAATGTCATGATATGAAAAATGTGTATTTTTAAATTTTTAACTCGTTCAAATTTTTTTTGAATTTTTTTTTTTTTTTTTTTTGATTTTTGATTTTTTTCGAATTTTTTTCAATTATTTTTCGAATTTTTTGTACATGAACAAATCCGAAATAAAATAAACAATGAATTTCTTCATGAATTTTGAAATTTTTTAAATTTTTTTCTAAAATTGCTTTTACTTTTTTATATTACATGAATAAATCCAAAATAAAGTTAACAATAATTTTTGCGATTCTCTCGTTATTATATGATGAGGAAATTCATTGTTTATTTTATTTCGGATTTGTTCATGTACAAAAAATTCGAAAAAAATTGAAAAAAATTCGAAAAAAATCAAAAATCAAAAAAAAAAAAAAAAAAAAATTCAAAAAAATTTGAACGAGTTAAAAATTTAAAAATACACATTTTTCATATCACGACATTTTATCTAAAACCCCATAGTGCTCGAGTTACGACGCATTTTCTGAAAACCGATTTTCCGCACAAAAAGTTGAATAACTTGGCGAAAAAAAATCGCAATTAAAAAAAAAAAAAAAACCGATTTGTAGCTTAATCTGGCCTCTTTCGAAGTCCTATTGGAAAAAAGTTTCTATATCTATTTCCCAAAAAATTACACGCGGATTTATGAAAGTATGAAAATCGCAAAAAAAACGGTCATTTTCAACATTATCTAGCGAGTGCGGAAAATTTTTCGGAAAATTGAATAGGGAAGAAAAATGAAGCCGGTTCTTCCCACTTTTGAATGCCACCCGACCCATTAGGCTACAATTTTTTTTGACCGAGTTATTCAACTTTTTGTCTCGATCGGAAATTTGAAAAGTGATCCCGAACTTATGGACGGTACTGCAACTCCGTCAAAAACTGGTAACTATGGCGGTAGGATGAGCACGGTATTGCTTAACACGTATCCCACGACGGGAGGCACGACTATAGACGCAGTAGTTGATAACACACATAATCAAATAGAGAGATGAGAAAATGTTTTCTGTCATTCTGATACCCATGTCTTGTGGACTATTCTCAGCTGTGCATTTGTGCATGCACACATAAAAAAGAGAACTTGAATCAAGCAATATTTACTTGAATCAAAAATGTTCGAAGGAAGACGAACTTTTTTCTCCGATCAAGAAAATATTTCTCTTGGATTTGATGTTCTTGGCGTGAAAACATTTTTTTTTAGTTCATGAGTTTTTAATCTTCATCTGACAAAATATTATTTCCATTCGACGAAATTAAATTCTTGACTCAAGAAAAATGAAAGCTCAGTCCAAGAATTTTATCCTCTTGGTTTTAGATAATGAGTCGTGTTGAGGTGGCCGAGAATCAGATCGGCAATTCTTTCAGTGGTTACCAAGTCCTTGATTGGCTGTCTAGTAATAAACAATCGCATTTCAATAACAACATCTATAGGCTCGACATCTAATAAAAGTCAGAGAACATCGTGAATAATCTTTAATTTCTTGTTAATTATCATACGTAAATTGTAAAAATGATTATAAAACTGTTATTTATATCATTCATCATGAAGTTATCACGCGTACTTGATAACTATTTGAGGAGGATCTCAATTAAGGAGTTTCGGTACACCAAAATGACTAGTTTTTTATAAATTCATTACGGCATAGTCGTCACATTAAATATTCATCAAATTATTGTATTCATAAACTGATGGTTTCCCGGAAAATTTCCAGAAAAAAATAATACCTAAATTATAAAAAAAACGGCTAGATATCGATTTTTGATTTTCAAGTGCTTTAAAAAGTTGAAAATGGTTAAAAATCTAGTAGATTAACTCATTTTATCCAGAAAACTATTTCCCACAAATTCACTGTGACAGATTATTTTCCCTGTCAATCGGCAATTCAATGTGGTTATTTGTTGCTTAAAAGCGATGTATACGTGCAATCTTGTGAAATTGAATATTCATCATCACCAACATGATGAAAAATATGTGTCACACCCGGATTAAAGAGAATAGTTTCCTGAAGAAAATAAGCCATCGTAGACTGTAATTGGACCAATCTACTAGATTTTTAAACCATTTTCAACTTTTTAAAGCACTTGAAAATCAAAAATCGATATCTAGCCGTTTGTTTATAATTTCGGTATTATTTTTTTTCTTGAAATTTCCGGGAAACCATCAGTTTATGAATATAATAATCTGATGAATATTTAATGTGACGATTATGCCGTAATGAATTTATAAAAAACTAGTCATTTTGGTGTACCGAAACTCCTTAATATATAGTCTAAGAAAATTGACTCGACTTGACTAGATTGATTGAGATCCTCCTCAAATAATTATTTGTATTGGCATTTATATTCAAATATACAATTATAAAATAATAAAATTTAAATACAAATATGGTATAGTTATACAATTTACTAAAATTATTTTCATTGCCTTGAACTTTTATTTAAGAAAAAACACTTATTTCTACAAGATAGAAAAATTCTTTCTTGAATTTGAATAAGCTATTCATTCAATTTGATTTTATTTTCGCTTCACTCAAATAAATCTTCTTTTTTTAGTTCCAAAAAATGATGTCTTCAACCAAAGCGCTGGTATTTCAAACCAAGAGAAAAAAATACTTGGGAGAAACATATGACGCTATTAGTTGAAGAATAAAATACTTGAATGAATAATTTTTTGAGTTTGATTACAGAGTTTATTTTTTCAGTTCAAGAATGTATTTATCTTGGATTAAGAAGATAAAATGACTCAAAACAAGAACTATATTTTGAAGATACATTTATTCTTGATTCAAATTATCTTTTTTTACTGTGTGATATTATCATTGGACATCCCCCCCCCCCCCCCCCCCCCCCCCCTCCGCCTGTGGTTTTTAGTTTCGCGCTTGATAAACATAGATATAGTACAAAATATAGGGGAGAGCCCAGGTAGAAATCGTGTCTTGGCAGAAGCTAGCTGCTAGCTAGTTGTACTAGTTATTTATCTTGGCGCAAGATAACTGAATCATGTTGGTGCAAGCTCGGTATGTAACGCTCATTCGAGCTAGCAGCAAGCTTAATGACTTATCTTGGGCCAACCTTCACAACGTAGCTAATGCCAATATAACCGAATCAGTTTGGCGCTCGCTTAGGGGTTTCGTCTGAATATACGTGAAATAAAAATCAATATATGATTAATCATTATTGGTACACTGCAGAAAAACAAAACAAACGTGAAAAAAAAAAAAAAAAACCAATGAACTTACGTACGCGTGATTATTCGATATCCGATTTGTTCGACCTAACCGGGATTTGAACCCAATTCCGCTCGCATCGCTAAATTACTAATCGCACGCTCTACCTACTACGCCAAACTATCCTATTACTACTGCATCTCACATTTTCCTATTTGATGGAACTTATGATCACGGTGTTGAATTAAGGACTAATAGACATTTCAATCTCACCGATCAGTACCATGGTTGATCAGTGTCAAACCGAGATCACGCCTGGAAAATGTTGAAAAAAAAATGAGCGTAACGCGTACAGAATTATGTGATATCGCAAATTAGGTTATTTTATATGGAACATGCAATAATAATAAAACTTCGTGACATAAATTTTATTCATATCATGTGCTTTATAAGTATAACAGAACAAAGTTATCTTATAGTTTTTGCTCATAATTAATTTCAAAAATACAACTAACACATTAGCAGCGCGGGCCTAACCTCACTTTCTGCACAACAACGTGTCTCACGCATAGAGAGGCTGCGACTAGTACAACAGTTACAAGAGTTACAAGTAACCTCAAAAATCACAGTGTAGAGTATAACGAATCTTGAGAATACGTATGAAGTTTAGCTAGCAGCAGTCTATGCTGAACCTCAGAGCAGCGACTCTCGTACGTGGATCGGTCGCGGCTAGATAAGATACAAAGAGAGTAGCGAATCTCGAAAATACCTATCAAGTTTAGCTAGCAGCAGTACATGCTGAACTCAGAGCAGCGACTCTCGCACGTGGATGGGTCGCGGCTAGATACAATACAAAGAGAGTAACGAATCTCGACAATGCATTTCAAGTATAGCTAACTGCGTTCTAATTTTATTTAGCCATAATATATCTTATAGCTCGAAACTACGAATATAGCTAGCGCCAGTCTATAGCCAATATCGCGGTAACGTGTCTCGCAAGCCAACGTAAAATGTGGCTAGCGGCTAGGCTGAAACTTTCTTAGCCAAGATAATTTTCTACCTGGGAGTGGCCTAAAGCGGGTAGGCGTTCGTATGCTGCCGCATACAACGCGAGTGTAACTGTGTACGTATACCGTGATTACCCAAACACTCCCAAGTTTCAATCAGTCCCACTCGAGGATCGGAGGTGTGACGTGGCGTAACTAGGCGCAATATAAAAAAAAATTGGTGAATTTTGAAAAAAAATGAAAGCATGTAACTTTTGACCAGTTGAAAAGTAGTGCATTTATTTATGCATTTAAGTAAAAAATGTGATTCCAGGCAAAGCGGGTAGAGAGACTTTTAGCGACCCAGGTAGAAAATTATCTTGGCTAAGAAAGTTTCAGCCTAGCCGCTAGCCACATTTTATGTTGGCTTGCGAGACACGTTACCGCGATATTGGCTATAGACTGGCGCTAGCTATATTCGTAGTTTCGAGCTATAAGATATATTATGGCTAAATAAAATTAGATCGCAGTTAGCTATACTTGAAATGCATTGTCGAGATTCGTTACTCTCTTTGTATTGTATCTAGCCGCGACCCATCCACGTGCGAGAGTCGCTGCTCTGAGTTCAGCATGTACTGCTGCTAGCTAAACTTGATAGGTATTTTCGAGATTCGCTACTCTCTTTGTACCTTATCTAGCCGCGACCGATCCACGTACGAGAGTCGCTGCTCTGAGGTTCAGCATAGACTGCTGCTAGCTAAACTTCATACGTATTCTCAAGATTCGTTATACTCTACACTGTGATTTTTGAGGTTACTTGTAACTCTTGTAACTGTTGTACTAGTCGCAGCCTCTCTATGCGTGAGACACGTTGTTGTGCAGAAAGTGAGGTTAGGCCCGCGCTGCTAATGTGTTAGTTGTATTTTAGAAATTAATTGTGAGCAAAAACTATAAGATAACTTTGTTCTGTTATACTTATAAAGCACATGATATGAATAAAATTTATGTCACGAAGTTTTATTATTATTGCATGTTCCATATAAAATAACCTAATTTGCGATATCATATAATTCTGTACGCGTTACGCTCATATTTTTTTCAACATTTTCCAGGCGTGATCTCGGTTTGACACTGATCAACCATGATACTGATCGGTGAGATTGAAATGTCTATTAGTCCTTAATTCAACACCGTGATCATAAGTTCCATCAAATAGGAAAATGTGAGATGCAGTAGTAATAGGATAGTTTGGCGTAGTAGGTAGAGCGTGCGATTAGTAATTTAGCGATGCGAGCGGAATTGGGTTCAAATCCCGGTTAGGTCGAACAAATCGGATATCGAATAATCACGCGTACGTAAGTTCATTGGTTTTTTTTTTTTTTTTTTCACGTTTGTTTTGTTTTTCTGCAGTGTACCAATAATGATTAATCATATATTGATTTTTATTTCACGTATATTCAGACGAAACCCCTAAGCGAGCGCCAAACTGATTCGGTTATATTGGCATTAGCTACGTTGTGAAGGTTGGCCCAAGATAAGTCATTAAGCTTGCTGCTAGCTCGAATGAGCGTTACATACCGAGCTTGCACCAACATGATTCAGTTATCTTGCGCCAAGATAAATAACTAGTACAACTAGCTAGCAGCTAGCTTCTGCCAAGACACGATTTCTACCTGGGGACTTTTAGTTACTTAAAGTGGTTCTTCACCTACAGTCCCACCAAACGTGGGTTCCAGAGCAGATTTTGAGTACTTCTCGATGGGGGAAAAAATCTGAAAAAAATCAAGCATGCAGAAGATCTTCGGGAGATTGATTTTGCATAATAATAATTCGAAAAAGTTATTAACAAATTGATGGAAAAAAAAACTATTCAAGAAATTAGCCGATGACCCAACTTTTTTTTAGGTGAAAATTATTTTTCAATTTTTCTGAATACGTATGAATTGTTTCATAATTTTGTTAAATCTTTGAAAATTGCGTTTTTTCATACTTGACAAAACGCGATTTTCAAAGATTTAACAAAATTCTGAAAAAATTCATACACATTCAGAAAAATTAAAAAATAATTTTCACCTAAAAAAAAAGTTGGGTCATCGGCTAATTTTTTGAACAGTTTTTTTTCCATCAATTTGTTAATAACTTATTTGAATTATTATTATGCAAAATCGATCTCCCGAAGATCTTCTACATGCTTGATTTTTTTCAGATTTTTTCCCCATCGAGAAGTATCCAAAATCTGCTCTGAAACCCACGTTTGGTGGGACTGTAGGTGAAGAACCACCTCAAAGAGTCATTTTTTTTACGATAATTAGATGTATGATTAAAGTTTCATCATTAATGTTCAGACAAATTAATATGTGCTAAGATTTATCAAGCTTATAGCGAGGGGCGTCTCACTCTGAATTCAAGTGAAACTGTTACGACATTGTATGACGGTATTGTATGATTTCGTACGATGTCAACGCTAAACACTGAACTCCCAACGTTCGAGACCGTCTGCCTAACGCATGAATTCACGTTGAATTCATACGTTAGGCAGACGGTCCTGACGCTGAGTACGCTGAGTTCGACGATGTCAGACGCTGAGTACGCTGAGTTCGACGATTTCAGACGCTCAGTACGCTGAGTTCGACGGTTTCAGACGCTCATTACAATGAATTCTTCGCTGAGTTTTGCGTTAATTGACAGTGTTCGTGCAGTGTTCGTGCGTTATTTTTAACGTTCTACACGTTGAATTCTTGAGTGAGACGCCCCTCGGCTTATAGTGCATACCCGCTTTAGGCCCCCTATCAGGGCAAAGCGGGTTTTTGAGGAGTTTTGAATTTTTGATAATAAATGATTACTTGATACAAAATGATACAATTATGATTTATTATTTTGAAGTTCGATAATCCTCCTAATTAAAAAAACCAAAATTGTCATTTTAATCAAACGAAAACTAAGGTTTTTGGGCTTTCATCGTTAACGTACCCGCTTTAGGCCACTCTCCCCTATTGTATGTATAACTTGACAGAAAATGTGTAATTAGGAATGCAAATTTTCTAACACTCACGTGTCGCATACCTATAGTGATCCCAAACTTATTGAAAATGGATGAAAAATGATTTATCTCGCCATCTTTCGGCCCCGTTTTTTTTTTTTTGGAATCTCGAATCATCCGTAACAGATTTCCAACATCAGCTGTTCTTTTGAATCCGTTTTGATGAATTTGAGTTTGGACAATTTTACATGTAATGAATTTTCAATAGCAGAAATCGACAGGTCCTAAGGAAACAGACGTACTTATCTCAGCGGGTAGTCTAGAGCGGACGTAACTCGCTGGGCCGGCTAGAACGGACGTATCTCGCGATAAATAGACCAGATCTTTTTCAAACAGATGCGATAGAGCAGGGCTGGATTTAACGTGTAGGGCCTGAGGCTACACACATTTTTCGGGGCCCTACGTGGGGATAATATCTTTGCAAATAAAGAAAAATTATATGAATACATCTAACAAGCATAAGAATTAAACATGGTATGATAGACATTGAAAGAATAGAGAGTATTTTTGAGATAGTACTATTTATGCATTTTCATTCATAGCCATTTTTTTTTTTTTTAATATTATTATAATAGTATTTGAGTGACCAGGATATCAGAGATCGGAGATAATAAAAATAATGATAAAATTATCCACTGTGGCCAGCGGCGCCGACTCCGTGGGTTCTCGAAGGCTCCAGCACCCATGAGAGGTAAATAGTGGGTGCGGGGCACCCATGACCGTAGACATCAAAAGTGATCAGCAATCGGCTTAGAGCGTGATGTTTTTCTCGCGCGCTCCGGCAGTACTTTTGAAAGAGTCATCAAATGAGCATGAGGAAATGAGCACCCACGAGGTCTTTTAAAAGCTGGTGCCGCTAACTGGGCGACTTAATAATACAGTCAAGCCTCGATATATCGCGCCTCGTTATATCACGGTTTTGCTCACTGTAGCCCCTTCCCTTGCTCTATCCGTTCCCCCACGCGCGTCAAGCGGGGCCGGTTCAGAATTCCGAAATTTCAAAGCTCCGAACGGTCAAATTTCCGAATTTATTCTAAACGATTTCGGATTTTCAGAAAGACTAAAGTTTAGAAAATTAAAATTCCGAATGGGGGCCGGTTCGAAGTTCCGAATTTTCAAAGCTCCGAACGGCCAAATTTCCGAATTTTAGTGCAACGAACTCACAGGGTTCAGAAAGGGTATTTCACCGAAAGTCTATGTAACCGATTTAAAAAATTCCGAAAGCTAAAGACCCGAAAGGTCAAGACTCCGAAAGCTCAATGATCCGAAAGGCCAAAAATCCGAAACTTGAACATCAAGCCGTCGCACGTCGTTTAGTCGACACGCTAAGAACACGTTCGATCTTTCGGAATTTTAGACTTTCGGAATTTTGGACTTTCGGAACATCGGACTGTCGGAGCCTTGAGCTATCTACATTTAGACCATTCGGAATTTTAATTTTCTAAACTTTAGTCTTTCTGAAAATTCGAAATCGTTTAGAATAAACTCGGAAATTTGACCGTTCGGAGCTTTGAAATTTCGGAATTCTGAACCGGCCCCGTTTATATTTATTTATTTTTGTTTATTTATTTATTCAGTTCATTTTTTTTTTTCTATTGATTCATTTTTTTTTTTTTTTTTTTTCATCGCCGGCAAATGAAGCTACCATTTTGCTGAAAATCGATCTACTGTACCGACAATGGTTTTTTTTTTTTCTGTGTTATATTTAGTTTTTTTTCTGCGTATTTATTGGCGGATCAGTACTACAGTGCATCGATTTTCAGCAAAATGGTAGATTCATTTACCGGCGATGAATAAAAAAATGAATCAATCAAAAAAAGTGTACTGAATAAATAAATAAATAAAAATAAATAAATAAAAACCTATAAAAGCTGACCCATGACTGGATTTAAATATTTTTTATATTTCAGCGCGCCATTTTGGATCCGACATTTCGAGTTTCATATTTTTGACACCAAATTTGAAATCAGCGACCCCAAAAACCTATTCAAGCTGACCCATGACTGGATTTAAACTTTTTTTATGTTTTACAGCCGCTATTTTGGATCCGCCATTTTGAATCTTGAATTTATCCAAATCTGATTAAATAATATCGGGTCTTCTGATAAGATTCCTACATGAATTAGATTTTTTTCGTACTTATTGACGGTGCGCTAAAATTCTGAATAAAGGTCAGTGAAAACGCCATGTCCATCAAACGCAAAACTTCAGAGGCTTTGCGGCACGGGTTAAAATTGAGATAAAAAGCTCAAATTTGGAGGATTTTTTTTTTTTTTTATTATTATTTGGAACCCTTCTAGGGGGCGAAGAAATCCGAATTCAAAAATGACCAAAATAAGGACCACTCTAAACAACAATTAAAACAAAGTGAAAAAATATTACGGTCCAAGGTTTACAGTGAAAAATGATAATTTTACAGTCACAAGTTATAAAAATATCAGTAAATTATCTCATTATGGTGATAAGATTCAAGTTACTTTGTAGCGAATACTGCGCATGCGCATATGTACTACCATAAAAATCACTTACGGCACTTTCCTTCTTTTTCTTACTACTCGCTAAAACCTATTTGGTATGTATATACACTGTTTTTTATGTTGACGCACAAAACAAATTCTAAAAAATCTGAATTTATGAAATGTAAAAAAAATTCATATCGAAAAATCTAGACGTGATAGAAAAAATCGGCCAACGGGAATAGATCCAGAGTAATAAAATCTTCATATTTATGACATAATTTTTTGAAGGAGGATTTCGTTGCAGACTAGTATAATCTGCGTTTGAATCACTGATCTTTGAATGCACCTCCATTTTAGCCTACCAATATGGCGGTTCTTCCTCCCAGCCCTCGCCGCAGCACGGCCGATCCCCTCCGCCAAACTGAAACTTTACAGTGTTTACACTCCGTCCATAGTATTTGAAAAATCGGGGTTTGCATCGGTCTTGAAAAAAAAACTAAAAAATATCAGAGTTTTTATATCCTTGGTGATTTTTCGAGCCATCCGCGAACCTATCCTTAACTTAATTTCCCAGGTTTTTCGCTGATCCACCCTCTGCTTATCACCAAATTTATTTGTTATGTCAGCAAAATTTTGCCCCGGCATCGGAAATGAGTGAAACCGGGGTGACGGATCTGCATTCGCTTTGCTCGAGCAGCCGTCGACACGAAAATACCGTTTACTATTCACGAGCAATGGTGAAAATCTCGCTCCATCCTCATTTCAGATCACAGGATCCATGATGAACTAAAAATAATTTAAAAATCTGCACGCACGGGTGATATTGACGCTTTCTTACTCATTTAAAATGTTTACGACACGTGATCACGGCTGTAACCTGGCTCTGCTGTCTGCTAGGCAGTCAGCTCGTTGCTACCGAATTTCGCCATCAGATGTCAATGGCCGCTCTTGAGTTTCCAATAGTAATAGGCACAGTTGATAACAAACTATTAGGCAGTAATTTGCTTAAACTTGCAGAAAGCATATTTCTCCCCACATTACTATATAGCAATGTTAGAAATATGTTGCGGGTGTATTTGCATTGATTTACAGTCGGGACTCCCAATAAGAGGGCTCTCAATAAGAGCGCTTCCCCTAATCCGTGGCCGAGCAGTACCCCCACCGCCGTGCTTGTTTATTGAGAAATCGGTTTACGTTCCGAGCGAGCGAGCTTTTCAATAGAGAGTGGGGGTACCACATTTCCTTCCCCTACAGCCCCGTAGCGCTCTCATTGGGAGTCCCGACTGTACTAAGAACCTATTTAAATGAAGCACGTCGACAGAAGCGTATTTAAGGACGTTCCCAAGGAGCAGTGGTGCTCAACCTGCAGAAGATCACCCTATGTGAAATAACATGTATACAATGGAAAAATAGTTGATGCGCAGAAATGAAAGGAATAATATAACTTCCCGCGTAGTGCGACGTTATCAAATTGCGAACTTCTAGTCACTAGATTACGTGAAAAAAGTCGAAAACGATAAAAAGTAGGTCATTTTAAACATATTTTAGAAAAAAACGAATACCGCTTGCTATAATTTTCTTTACATGACAATATTTGTCATATTTTCAATTGATGATTCCAAGTTTTTCAAAAAAGTCATAAGAAAATTACCATTGTTATAGCACAAAACATCCGTTTCAACCTAGGCCGGTATACGATTCGTATGTTAAAGATGTAAATTTCAACAATCAAATTCTCAAAATTTAGTGCCGCAAGGAGTGTTGAAACTTTTTCTACGTATGAAGAACATTAATAAGTATACATATTTAAATTTTCAAGATGATCGTAAGAAAAGTGATTTTCTTTGGGAATGTCCTTAAGTGACAGGCGGGAAACTCTGTTTGGGATAAGTAATGGCTTGATTTGCAAGGAATGACTGGCTATTTTGATTGTAATAGATTAAATGTATGATTATCGTTTCTATCAGAGTAAAGCTTAGTTCCAATAACTTGGCAATGATACAGATTTTCAAACTTAATATAACGAAGAAATCAGTGATATGTAACAACGACAAAAAAAATCTTTTTTTGAAATTATTTCACGTAGGAATGCATTATTCGAGGAGCCTTCGGAATTTTCTCATGCTTTCACTCTTCATTGGGAACCGATGGATGTGAGGTAATATGAACTTGCGAAAGTGGTTATTCAGCGAGAGAACAGTCCTGTGGGATAGGTACTGAAACAAAAACAGAATCTTTCAATTCGTTACTCAAAAGATACAACGATGAAATATAAAGAATCAGACGCATCTATTTACCCCATCTTCGATCATTTGTTTCCAAACTTTGTTCCCTTTCGCCTCAGAGATTTGTTCATTGTCTATCAAGTATTTGACCATTTCACGCTGCTCCCAGGGTAGGTAGTTGCGACTGCTAACCATAAAAACAAATAAATGAGTGATCATGGAATAGGGAATTTGCCTAATTCGTTGAAATCATATGTTTGCGTGAAAAATGGATGTTTGTAAATAGAATCGAATTAATGAAAACGTTCAAGATTGAAAAAATATGTCTCAACGACCGTATAAGAAAACGATTTACAAAATTCATCAGTTTGAACACGAACGTAGACGAAACGCCATTGGTTTGACATCATAAGGTAAGTAATGCGCCGTTGTGTGTGTTGTAGACAGTTACCGATGACTCGCTTGGCTGGTTTCACGGTACAAGAATGACGTCATACGCAGGCGATTTAAGGGTCTTTGATGCACACTAGCTCTCATCACCTCGAAAACGCGATTTGTAGTTGAAAGAACCGATCGGCATGGAACTTTGAGGAATACTGCTTCATTTCAGCAGAAAGTGGCTGAGTATTTCAATTTTTCAACATTTTGGAATCGTGGAATCATTTACAGTTGCACTCAGCGTATTGCGCTTTAGAAATACCTCCCTAGGGAGGTAATGGATCTATTGCCACCTTCCAAGAGACGGTTTCAAAGATTTTCAAATATTTCGAAATTTTCAAAATTTCCAAAATTTCCAAAAATTTACGAACTTTCCAAAATTTCGAAGATTGTTGGAAATTCCGAAAAATTTCCGTCGTACATGCGCGAATAAAGGCCTAGATACATTAGGCCGGAGTGAAAAAGGTCAATTTTCGCGGATTGTATTCTAATAGTGCGGGAAAGCTACGTCTTAGCATCACTCAAAACTGGGCCAAAGGAAAAAATTTACAATAGATATCTTCTAGTTCTGGCAAACGCCCCAAAGTTTTGAATTTTTTAACACGGGGCTTAAATGGACAAAAAAGACAAAAAGACAAATTAGCACTGAAAAATTCATAAAAACTCACAGGGTCGGCCGATTTCAGTCTTCATACGCTTATTCGAAGTGGGAAGAATATAGCTTTCGTTTGACGTTTCGAAATTCAGAATATCGTTTATAGTTTCAAAGATACACGCGTTTGAAAATCGAGTTTTCCCCTAAAACTACGAAAGCTACATTTTTCCCGCCTCGAATAAGCGTAGGAAGACTGGAATCGGCCGACGCAGTGAGTTTTTATGAATTTTTTAGTGCCAATTTGTCTTTTTGCCTTTTTTCTCCATTTAAACCCCGTGAAAAAATTCAAAACTTTGGGGCGTTTGCCAGAACTAGAAGATATCTATTGTAAATTTTTTCCTTTGGCACAGTTTTGAGTGATGCCAAGACGTAACTTTCCCGCACTATTACTCTCTAAATCTGAATCAGTGAAAACTACTGACCAATCAGTGAATATTCACTGATTCAAATTTAGAAAATTTAGAGAGTAGAATACGATCCGCGAGAATCGACCTTTTTCACTCCGGCCTACTATACATACACTCGTTGAAAAAATTACGGTGTGCAACAAGGGGGGAAGGGTAATTTCAAGCTCGGGTGATGACGCTGCACTCGTCTATGTCTCAAGGCGCCTTGGCGCCTGAGACATAGACGAGTGCAACATCATCTGACCCTCGCTAGAAATGACCCATTTTCCCCCCTTGTTGTACAATGTACTATTACGCCCGAGATGCAAACATTATTTTTTGATGTAGTTAGGGTTGAAAATGGCTATGGATATGCCTTATTTTGTGGACGTAAAATGCCAGTTTCATTTTACGCCCCTGGGGGCGTAAAACTGGCATTTCACGCCCGCAAAAGAAGGCGTAAAATAGGCACTTTACGCCCACTACATCAAAAACAACTATTTTGGACCAATCCAATATATTTTGTTGGAATAATTAGTTGGGTCAAGTATTTCTGATTTGGTTAGAATAAATCTCGTTCAATCCAAAGCTATCGCTTGTTTCCCCTGACACTACTTCTTTGAATCAATAGTATATTGTGTAACAAGGGATGAAGCAAGGTGAATGCTGCAGGCCAGGGTGAAGTTGTCAGCCCGAAGCCAAAGGCGAGGGCTGACATCACCCGTGCCTGCATTCATGTTTCATCCCGTGTCACACATTAGGTCCTTTCGTTTTACAAATCGAGGGCTGCCCCGGGCTGCACTGAACCAATCACCCTGAAGCTTAGACTAGTATACTAGACTATAGCTTCAAGGTGATTGGTTCAGTGCAGCCCGGGGCACCCTAGATTTGTAAAACGAAAGGACTTATTATGTTTTTCCTAAGATCTGCAAAAAAACTTCAGGTTTCATACATATTTCAATTTGCTTGATAATATTTTAAATTTTGAAATACCTGCGAATGGAT
This sequence comes from Tenthredo mesomela, assembly GCA_943736025.1. NCBI lineage: Eukaryota > Metazoa > Arthropoda > Insecta > Hymenoptera > Tenthredinidae > Tenthredo > Tenthredo mesomela. The sequence continues at coordinate 18,641,238 of OX031021.1, forward strand.
ATAACTAACGTGAATAATGGTGAAATACCAAGTACTCTACAACATTTGATAGATAAAGCAAATGCTGCATCAATGGATCTATTGCCGGATAATTCTAAAGACAAAAACGTGTTATAATACCCTCACCTCATGGATCAAAACTCAAGGCGCGACGACCTGGTTCGAAGATGTTATATTGAGTTATTTTCTTGATCTTTCGAAAAAATTTTACTTGATCTAATTCGAACTTAAAATAAATATGAATCTAATTTTAGCGGTCTGAAATCTGAATTGCTTTCTTCCCAAGGGACGAAAGCAGGTGCTTTCTTCCCAAGGGAAGAAAGCAATGCATATTTCAGACCGCTAGTACATTAAAGTCGCGATTGAAGCATACGTCACAGCTTGTCACGGCATTCGCATGAAATTAGCTTGTCTCGACTTGCTAAACAGACACTGAAAGCTGATGTTTCAATGCAGATGTTATGAAATAGTAGATTTCGATACGAGAGCGAAATCTGAGTCGTTTATAGGTGTGTCCGATGTTTTCAGCACGAACCGTAGTCGAGGCGGCAGCCGAGACGAAGGTGAGTGCTGAAGACATCGGACAACCCTAAACGCCTCACTTCGCGGGAGTATCGAACGCTATTTTTTATAACAAATGCATGAAAAAGTTGCTTGTGGGGCTCTGTTGTCAATGTAAACAACCATACCAAAAACATCGAATCGATTCAGCAGTATGCACGGAGACAGCGCGTCAACAGGGATGAATGATTATAAAATGCTCTTGTTCGCACGCTGTGCGTAACAAGAATCATGTTGTGCACGCTCGATGTGCGCAAAACGCAGTGCGCATGTTTGGCATGCAATATTGTTTCATGTTGGCGTCGCCTACTCAAACGTCAGAAAAGTGCCACATTATGACCGCTCCAGAGCCCCAAACAAGCAACTTTTTCATGCATGCGTTATAAAAAGACTATTTTGTTGATTCGAAAAAACATTCACTTCCCCATATTTGATCGCCGCATTTTGCTCAGTCAAATGAATATCATTTGAACCGGGCGTTTCAGCGCAAGATTCGTACAAATCATTTTAAAACTCTATCTATCAATTTGATGCGACTGATTTTCACCAATTCTTACCACGAAGGTAACAGAAACAAATTAATGAGCAGAAATGATGCAACCTCTCTATTCCATCGATATTACTTTCAACTAAAATACATTTGATTAGCATCTCCTATCCTGATCAGGAACTAACTGAATTCCGCGTCAAATTTCGAATACTATACCGTGAGGTTTCATGGAAAGTGCTGGTTCGAAGCACGCAGGCGCTGATTTATTCGAATATTACGAGGGCAGCCAATTTCAGACTTGCCACGAATATCCCTAGAGTCCGTCTGCTATTCGATTTCGATTGTTGTCGAATACAAATGGCGGTAGACAATGGCAAAAAGAGGTCATGTTTTTTGTGAATCGAAGCGAACGAACCCATGATAACAAAACTAGGGATATTACTGAGCAGTTGGTGGAGTTGCTGGCGCGATTCCGCCGACCAACGATATTCGAATGGATCAGCGCCTGCGCGCTTTGAACTAGCTCTTTCCATGAAACCTCACGGTATAGATCGATTTTGGGCAAAGTTACTCCCTATTGGTAGGCAATTTAGAGTGCATGCAGGCAACTCAAACATCAAGCGATTAGGTTTTATTCCCTCCGTAGCCAATGGGCACGCGATATGGGAAATAAAACCTAATGACTTATGTTTGAGTTGCCTGTATGCAGGCGTTTACCGAATGCCGGTCTTCACCACGGTCGTATATATGAGTCAGTCCTACGTCAAGCGAGACGGATTTGGCCAAAAATATTCCTCGATGTTTTTGATTCGTTTGTAAATTGTTTTTACATATTCTCTGAGTAAAATAAATGAATGAAACATTTTTTTTTCAACTCCAAGGGCTTAGAAGCTACAAAGGGTTGAATTTCCGAAAAAAAACACCAAACATCGGAATCACGCTTTGAACGTTAATATCTCCGGTTTCCTTTGTCGTACAGACATCGTCAAAAACTCATTTTGAAGCTCTTGAATTGCACTTTCACGTTATTAATTTTAAATTCATCGAATAAATCATTTTCTATTTGTTATGAACAATTAATACATATAACGTAATTTTTGATTCCATGTTATATTCACCAATTATTTTCAACATTTTAGTCAAGGGTTCACCTCTATATTGATATTTTTGTAGTTTTAAGTCGGGTATTCAGCATAGAATGGAATAAATGATTCCGTAAATTATTTGATCTGATGAATTTAAACGTGTAATATGCCCCCCTATATTCTTTGCATGTGAAGCGAACAAGCCTCGGTCGCGGCGCGCCCCTAGACAGCCACGCGCGACGTCCCGCACGGATCAATCGCTTTTTAAATATAGTTTCCATCAGAGTTCCATCGTGAAACTCACAGATTTCGTGGAGAATGAATCAAGGAACACGCTCGTATTTTTTTCAGAATTTTCGAAGGGTGTAATCATTTCGAAAATCACGTTTAAAGAATATAATTGTTCGTAACAAATAGAAAATTATTTATTCGATGAATTTAAATAACGTGAAAGTGCAATTCAAGAGCTTCAAAATGAGTTTTTGACGATGTCTGTACGACGAAGGGAACCGGAGATATTAACGTTTAAAGAAGAGCGTGATTCCGATTTTTGGTTTTTTTTTTCGAAAATGCAACCCTTTGTAGCTTCTAAGCCCTTGGAGTTGAAAAAAAAAAGTTTCATCCATTCGTTTTACCCAGAGAATATGGTAAAAGCACCAATAGATGGACGCCCAAGAAAACGACCCAGTAGATGGACGTTTCTTTTTTAGCAATTGAAATAAGAAATCGATCAACAAAAAACTTTCATTTCGGGATTAAAAATAACAACAGTTATCGAGAATTCAGAGCAACAGTTTACATTTTAGTATTCCTTCACGTAATTTCCTATCCAAAAGTCCACCGCCCATCTTTAGGGCCGTGTCCATCTACTGGGTAGGTTACCCTATGTAAAAAAAATTACGACGATTTTCAAGACCATGCGGTCAAAAAAGTGTCCCGCTTGACGTGGACTGACTCATATACTGCAGGTCCGGAAACTCCGGTGGTGGGGGTGGGTCTTTTATTGAAGCCCAAAAAGTTGCCGAAATTCGCCACCAAAGTTAAAGGGCTGTGGTCGAGTAATAGTAGTATTAACAACAGCGTTGTTACAATTTTTTTTTACATAATCACATGATACAAAATCTAGGGACATTCATGCCGAGTCTGATGACGTTTTCGGTTCGCTACACCGGGCTACCCTCGGTGTACCGAACATTCCCGATCAGCTCCGGAAATTTCAGATCATTGCCGAAGCTCCGAATTTCATTATGTTGCGGTATGAATAGCTCTGTTCGTCTTAGCTACACTTTCTACACTTTTACTAGATTTTACACTTTTCACTAGAAATCCACACCTCCTATTGGACGAGCGTAAAAAGTGTAAGAAAAGTGTAGAAAGCGTAGCTAACGCGAACACAGCTATTTATACGCAGAGAACAAGAAGCGGGCTATTTTTTTTTTGAAATTCGGAGCTTCGGCAATAATCTGAAAATTTCGGAGCTGATCGGGAATGTTCGGCTACACCGACTGTAGCCCGGTGTAGCGAACCGAAACGTCATGAAATTGGCGTTCCTAGTAATATTCGAATAAATCAGCGCCTGCACGCTTGGAACCTGTAATTTCCACATAATCGCGTGGTATATACGTCAATGAATTATTTATCAAATGACTCATTTCTCTTCGTAATAGACAATTTACGCATGGCTAAATCATGTCCCGATATTGCCTTAGTTATATGTACTCATGATCCATACCATCGTTGACTATACAGGGTGGTCCATTTTAATTGATGCAGGCGAATATCTCGAAAACTAACAATTATAAAAGAAAAAGTTTTATACAAAACTTGAAGGGTTTCGAGGGGGAAAGATAATGCTGATATGTGTTGACTTGTGGATTTCGCCAATTCCGAGATTTCGCAAGCAACTTCGGATTTTAGATAGGGAATACATGTTTTGGTTGAGGGCATCTGATAGCGCGATCAAAGACTCATTCAACCACGCAAGCAAAAAAAATTGGAAAAAAAAAATTTTGCAAAAAAAATTGGAAAAAAAAATATTGCAAAAAAAATTTCGCGATTTTTTTTTTTTCTCTTGCAAAAGATTGTGCTTTTTTGTCCCTAGCTTTCGAACACATTCATTGTTCATCACTCTGCGTTATTGATCTACGATTTTTTTTTTCACTAATCTTCTACATTCAATCTTTCCAATTTCAAAATTGGCGAGAAAAATTTTGAGCTAGAGTGATGAACAATGAATGTGTTCGAAAGCTAGGGTCAAAAAAGCAATCTTTTGCAAAAAAAAAAAAAAAAAAAAAATTGGCGAAATTTTTTATTCCAATTTTTTTTGGCAAAATTTTTTTTTCCAATTTTTTTTTGCTTGCGTGTTTGAATGAGTCTTTCATCGCACTATCAGATGCCCCAAACCAAAACATGTGTTCCCTATCTAAAATCCGAAGTTGCTTGCGAAATCTCGGAATTGGCGAAGTCCACAAGTCAATACATATCAGCATTATCTTTCCCCCTCGAAACCCTTCAAGTTTTGTATAAAACTTTTTCTTTTATAATTGTTAGTTTTCGAGATATTCGCCTGCATCAATTAAAATGGACCACCCTGTATAGCCGGCCAACATAACCTTATTTTATTGCAACCTGCCGTGTGCCCCGTGTCCGTGCTCGTGTCCAAAAAATATTATTTGGAAAAAAAGTATCAAAAATGGCAAAGTGTTGCGTACGTCATTGTCAACAAAATGGCATTTTGCGTTTCCCGAAAAACTGTCTAACTGCTGTATTTACTGTCACAAAACTTATTTAACATTTGTGGTACAAATGGAAAATTTGATTTTGCGCTCGCGAAAGATCTTAAGAACATTGGCGCCATCTACGCCGAGTTTGACGAATATGGACCCTCATTGCCTACCTATTAGGTAACCAACTTTTCCCAGAATCACTCTGTATAATTTTTTCCGAGAGCAGCATACAAATATACGAAAAATCGCGGTTTATTAATTCAATTTTTCCAAACGCAGTTCATCTTGCATTTAATTTTCTAAACATTATTAAAATAAATCAACTTACAGTAGATGCGAGCGCTTAACCTTCTTTGAAACAGGATTCGGGGTCTTCGGTTTTTTTGGGCTGTAATAATGATATGAAAAAGGTATCACATGAATTTCGGGCCTTCACTATCGCTGCTTCATCACGGAACTTCTGTTACGCGATGTACAAGCTAGCGATATTCAGTGAAATTAGTAATTCAAGTCAATTTTACTAACGAATTTACAGAGCGGGCTATTCTGCATGATGAGGAACTTGCTACTCCGTCATCGGACATCGGATCAGAATCACTGGAAGAACTATAAAATGAATTATGAAGTATTGGTTGGGTATTGCTCCGAATTCTTGTACGCAAGAATAATCAGTATCATCAGTAGATTGTTTTTGTAATGGGTACAATTATTGCAAATTTTTCCTGCAGATGCCGTATCCAAATAAGAACTCAAAATGTAAATGAAGTAAAGTGTAAGGACAAGATTTGAAAAATGAATTTCGAATAATGTAAATGCATTGATGTTCAGAAGTGTGCCTGGCTTCATTTCCAAGATGGAATCTCAGTTCAATATACCGAACTAGGCTTGATCTTAAAGTTCGATTTAGTTCAAGCAGTGATACAATTCAGTGACTTGTGCATAAATCATTCATCCGAAGCAGAACTCATAAGCATTAATTGCTTGTATCCTTTGAGAAACTCACTCTACAGCTCTCGAAAAAAAGAGATTCACGATCATTGTTAACAAACAGAAAATCGCTGAAAACTTTGCTTCGTTAGTCACCATTGTACAGTACTAAATAAAATCTCAACACCCCTAAACATACTGTGTGTTTTAATTCCGAGATAAGGGATCCAAGTTATTTTAATAGATTCTTTACGTGACTGCTCATGTTACTGACTGAACTTTCAAGCTTTAGGCTTCACTTGGAGCTTTGATCACAATTCATACTCAAAGTATGAAGCACAATGAGACTTACCTAATACTGATTGATATGACATCATCGGACGATCTGGTTGAGCTGACCACAGTATTTCTTTCATTGTCCGTAACCCTGGATATATTAACCAGAGTATTTGAGGTGCGCGAATTATCGTCTGTTTCTGTTTTTGATTTGGACTGTCTAACAGTTTTTTTGTCATTATTTAGAACTTCTGGTTCCTCTCCATCTTCAGAAATATCACTCTCTCGCAGTGAACTTGGGATCTCTCTGCGTTTTTTTAATACCTTCTTTTTACTATCAACTTCTCGTACTCCGGAAGATGAGCTCTGATCCACAGACCTCCTTCTCTCACGGTCGAATATTGTTGTAGTTGCATTGTAGTCCGTATCATCAGAGTCGGATGAGGTGAGTCGAAATTGCTCCACGTTATTAAGGGACGCTCTGATTCCTCCAAGGATCTTCACCTGGTTAGACTCGTCCCTTAGTATTGTAGGACTGGCTGCAGTTTTCGATCCCCCAGCAACAGGCAGTTGATCAACGTGCGTCTTTTTTGGAGGTGATTTTTTCTTCATCTTTCTCGATTCAAATATCGGCGATGTGGCACGATCCGCGGTCTTCGGTTCGGAGGTCCGCAACCGTTTTAATCTAGCGTTCAACGATATTTCATCATCCTGCTCTATACTAACTGGGAGATCCTCACAAGCTACAGTCTCCTCCTCTGCAGCACTTAGAGGATACAGCTCGTTTACGTTTAAGCAAGCAAGAGCTGATTTCGCAATGATGTCAGCATCTTTCTTGTCTCCTAGCTGCATATGGACGATTGTAATATCGCCGGAAGACGTTGCGGGCGAATTTCCACAGAAAGTTGCATCTTCACTCAGCGATTGATCCGCTTGATCCGCTCCATAGGTTAATTCCTCAAACCTTGCCGGCTCTGGGATTTCTAGTGCAGAATCGATGTTGCAGGCTCTCGGAAACCTCTCTTCTGTAGAATCAAACACTACCGCATTTATAGGCGACTGAGATTCTTCAGGGAGAAATTCTGAATCTCGCGGCGATCCGTCACGTAGGGATTCCGGATTTTGCGGCGATCCATCAGGTAGGAATTCAGAGTCTCGTGGCGATCCAGCAGGTAGGAATTCAGAGTCTCGTGGCGATCCAGCAGGTAGGAATTCCGGATCTTGCGGCGATCCATCAGGTAGGAATTCTGAATCTGGTGGCGATCTAGCAGGTAGGAGTTCTGAATTTTGCGAAGCTTCATCAGGTAGGAATCTTGAATTTTGCGGTGGCTCGTCAGGTAGGAATTCCGAATCGGACGGAGACCTGGCAGCTACGAATTCTCGATCTTGTGGTGATCCAGCGGGTAGGAATTCTGAATTTTGTGTAGCTCCGTCAAGTGGAAATCTTGGATTTGGCGGCGATCCATCAGGTAAGAATTCTGAATCGGGCGGAGATCCAGCAGCTACGAGTTCTGGATCTCGTGGCAATCCAGCAGACAGGAATTCCGAGTCTCGTGGAAATTCAGCAGAAAGGAATTCTGAATTTCGCGGATTTCCGCCAGGTAGAAACCCAGGATTTTGTGGCGACCTGTCAGGTACGAATTCTGAATCTTGTAGTGCTCTGACAGGAAGGCATTCCGAACCTCCCGGTGCTCGGTCAGGTGGGTATCCTGGATTGGGTGGTGATCTGTCAAGTAGATATTCTGAATCTGGCGAAGATCGGTGAGATAATAATTCTGAATCTTGTGGCGAGGAGTCCAGAGTTGACCGTAACATCTTAATTGTGAAATGTACATTTCAGTGTGCGCTTGGTGTGTTTAATCATGACCAGTATGAAGTTGGCACTACAGTCTTCTGTCTTCTTTTTTCCTTCGTGGTTATATAGAGAAGAGAAGAGACAGAAGACTGTGAACCAACGTCATGCCGGTCATGATTAAACACGTCGAGTGTACATACAATTACATATAAATATGTACAAGCAAGGAAATGGAATCTGAGGCCCGGTTATCCAGCAACCAAACATACAATTGGTTTTAATTTTTTTTCGAATTGGCAGAAAATTGAAGCAATCTTCGTCCAGCGATATATCAGTGCTCTGCTAAAATAAAAATAATGATTATAATAATAATAAGTATTAATAATTTATTGATAATTTTTATTATCAATAAATTATTGATAGTTATGTGAATTGACGTTCTCTGAGAAGAAAAAAAAAACCAAGTCCCCCTATCCCGCGCAGAGCAGAGCACTGATATATCAGTGGAGCAGAGGTTGCTTTAATTTTCTGCCAACTTTAAAAAAATTACATAAAACCAGTTGTGTGTTCCGTTGCTCGAATACGAGGCTTCTGATTCCATTTCCCTTGTCAATACTGCAATCAATTGAAAGCGAATGACTAAAAACGGCATTGACGTAACCCATGATGTCAACCATTGTTGCGATCATGTGGAGTCATGTAAAAGAATTTGAAATATTTGAAACCACGTGAAATCTTTTAAATCCACTTTAATACTCGTGAATCTTGTTGAAATCTTTTGAAAATGCATCTTTGAAATCACAAGAAATTGTTACCTCCTGGGACAGCCATTCCTCACCTTTCCGACTATTCTCTCACAGTTCTTCTTCGCCTATCAGACGCTACCCAACACCTGAGTTCCTGAGCCTACTCTTCTCCTCAAAATTATACCACAACTGCATCTGCACTTTTGCTTCCCCACCTTGCTTAGAACCGACATTTCCTCATTATTCTATTCTGTTGCTAACGTACTCTTCAGTCAACCTCCCAACTCTTCACATCTTCTCTCCTTCTTCTATCCCTACCTCCTCCTTCATATCCAACGACTACTCATTCTAATTTTAAACTATCAACTTCGTAACTCATTACTAAACGACCGACTCTCATACTAATCTCGAAACACTAACTCTATAACTGATTATTTACCAACTGAACTCATCTTATTATCACCAAACAATCGAACTCATACCTATAAGTAATCTTGGTATAAGTCATCTCTTGTATACTCGTCGTTGTCTTCAAAATCCAACTACATACCAACTATATAATAAAGGCAGTACTCTGATAAACCAATTTCGCCTCACTCAATATCATACCGAGCCAGCTACAGCATCTTCCTTCACCGATCTCCTCCTACTTCAAGTGCAATAATGGCCCAAACATCTATCAACGACTATCTATTACTCTGTTGTGACATAACAAAGTCATGAACTTTTTTTAAATCATTCGAAATTTTGGTAATCCTTTAAAATCATTTAAAATCCTTTTAAATCCCGAAATCTAGTATACAGCAAGAAAACTTAGGAGCGGTTGACCCCTCGGATGTGACATTGGATGTTTTCACGACAACGGACATGAAAGTTTTACAAACATCGATACCCACTTCGTTTTAACAAATAAATCATCCTCAACAGGCAGTGGTTTTATTTCTCAAAAGTATATCTATCCACCTCTGGGAGACAATTACAGTAGCCTCCGCCTAACTGCCTGCCGCCTAGCTTCCCGTTTGAACGCATTCCCCTTCACATATTTACTCACACTTACACAAGCTCGTCCCTTCCACTCCGTAGCATCTGAAGCACTATACGCGTGCTCAAACTATAAACTTCTACTAGGCGCTGGATTGGACGGTAGGCGGAGTTATTGCGGCAGCGCGTTCAGAGAGGGGGCTTCCCGTAACTTCACATTTCTAAGAATTTTCCGCTCCTCCAGCGCCGACGACGGGAAGTTACGCGGAGGCTACTGTACATGAAAACTGCACGCTCAGCTTAGTGATAACTAGAAGAATCCCTGGAAAGTTCGTAACCAAAGAATCTAAGCCTGGGAAATGTATTTTTATTTTGATATTAGCTGTCTAAAAAATATTTTCAGACTCAAATCAGACCTACTTTCAGATTTGGAGAAATAAAAATCTTCATTCTGATTAAAACATGGCGAATATCAAAATAAAGTAACAATACTAGGGATGTGCCGGATATCCGGTAAGTATCCGCTATCCGGCCTATCCGGCCTGTTTTTTATTATCCGACCGGATAACCGGATAGCAATAATCTTCAATGTACTGCCCAGAAGATAATTGTACTATTAGTAAAGATGAAAGAAATGGAAAAAAAAAAATTAAAGTGGTCAAATATAAAATAAGCAGGAAATACAAATTCTTAGTTCAAAGTGTTTAGTGTTTAATGGAAACCCAACATTAGGCGATTTTGTTGTGCCGGATACCGGATATCCGGCCGGATATTGCCTGACCGGATATCCGGTATCCGGTATCCGGCAAATGAATTCGGCCAGATATCCGGTATCCGGTTATCCGGCCAAATCGCTATCCGGCACATCCCTAAACAATACCAAAGTATCGCTACAATGGTGTTACTTCAACGGTTCCCTGCATTTCTTCAACATTTTTCACTGTTATTAAGTATTCACACAAATTTTCCACCAATGTTATATCTGTACAAATCGCGTGGATTAGAGTCCTGCCGTGAAGAAGAAAATACTGAAATAGCTTGGAGACATGCCATAGTACCCTGATTGTGGTAACTTTTCAATATTAAACAAAGCAATTGATGTTGTTCAATTGTGGCACGTGATAGAAGAGGAACTGTTCAATACCTTTTTTCCATTAACTTTCAAAGATTTGTAGTTTTCTCTGTGAAACAGTATGTCAGACTAAACTTACGGCATTAGAGGCCTCTACCATGGTAACATCTCCCTGCGCGTAAATATGGTCGTCGTTAACGGGGAGAGATGATTTCTTGCCTTGTTTACTCCGTGTGGACGAACAACACGAACCGGTATCCTCAACACTGAACAGATTCCATAACAGAATGGAAATAATTAAGACATCAAGTTCCAAAGAAAGGTATAAAAAGGGTAGAACACTGAGTTAAAAACGTGCTGTTTGATACTGCAGCAATTCGCGAGTCTGTAGCCTCGCTTTAAAAGTCTAATAAGTACATATGAATAAAGAAGCAAAACATTTTAAGAATACTCACAATGAACACATGTTTTCACCATAGACGAACATGCTCATGATGCATCCATAGTATCCTTGGGCTCCGATTCTATTCAATAAACCTGATTTTAGACAATAGGTCTCACAGTGCAGTTAAGTTCCACTAACTAGGTATTTAAACTCATTCGAGATATTGGAGTGAAAAAATGATGAGGTTGAAATTCGTAACGTTGACGCAAGAAAATTATTGTGCAAATTTTTTGATTTCATATGACTTGAACGGTTCAAAAACAGCAAAATACGATCCATAATTTCCCGAATTGAGTAAAACACACTTATCTCGCCTATTTGTCAACTTTAACAACGTTTGAGTCATGAAATAGTGAATATTTTCCAAAAATTGTGTTACCTTAACGTCACAAACTTCAACTTCATGAAAAATGTTGGTGGATAAAAACAGGCCTAATATCTAAGCTAGATAAAAACTTGGTTTCTCTCATCAAAGATAATTCATAAACGAATGGGGTTTTAAAAAAATAATTCACCTTTAAAATATAAAATGAAAAAAATGTCAATGTTAAAAATAACGATTTTTCATTCTGATGAAAATTTTAGATGGTCATTTAACTGGATAAAATAAATGAAAGGATTCTCTAACGATTGGGTGAGGGTCGGGGCAGAACTATGTTCACTTTTATTTGGTCAGCCACATATACTATAAGGGGAAGGTAGGGCAAAACGGACCGGGATGGCAAATCGGACCGTAGGGCAAAACGGACTGCCTGAAAAATTCCTTTTAAATTACCAAAAAAAATTGAATGATTCATCATAAAGGTAACCTTCGAACTTAGTAATTTTTTGAGGAAAGTCTCAGTCAATCAAGTCAAGTCAGACTCAGTCAAGTCATCGCAAGCGACCAAAAAAGAAAAATTGACTCAACTTGATTGCCTGAGACCTTCCTCAAAAAATTACTAAGTTCGAGGGTCACCTTTACGATGAATCGTTCAATTTTTTTGATAATTCAAAAGGAATTTTTCAGGCGGTCCGTTTTGCTCTATCTTCCCCTACATAACACAGACAAAAATAAAAAAAAAACAGAATTCTCATCAGATAAAAGACTCAATCTACATTGTTGAACTTACTTGAAATTTATAAGATCTAGAAGTTGACGATGCTTTACGCATTCACGTATGTAATTTATGTGAAAAACTGGTTCGCTACCGACGTAACTTTCAACATTGCCAAATATGATTACCGGAGGCAGTCCCTTGGTACATATCTCTCCTCCGTTTTGCTGCAAAATTCAATTTAATTTCAGGTCATATTTAAATGAATCAACTAACACCTGGAATTGCAAGGCTCAGCCCAGTACCAAACATAATCTGTAATTTGCCATCGGTAATTAAACACCTCGATTCAACTGACAGTCTATATTATCAACTATGAAATATACGTGGTGAGTCTGTCCGGTGAATTCAGCAGTCCATCAAGGAAAAAAGACAGACAAAACTGAGACTGCAGGTTCGAGACTAGAAACGCTAGAAAGATAAATCATCTGAGAGATGTAGTTCATCGCTATAGCTTGGCGATGAATATAATAGCACTTGTAGCTTAGAAAAGTTTTATAGTTTTGAAGTGAGAAGGTGAGAAGAGATGAAAAGTATCGAAGCCTGGGGGGATAATTGGACGAAACATTTATGGTGTGCAGTTTTGTTTAGACTGTCAAAGTCACGCCGTTTAATGAGACGCTACTCACGACGACTGGGTTTCGTTGATTTCCGACGACGATGTGAGTATTGGAATTAATTAGCGCGACTCTCTTCAGTTAAGTATAAGTGAAGAATATTAAGAGAAGAAAGAGACAGATAAATCACGCTTTCGTGCGGGCGAACGCGAGCCGTTTAGATTTTCGAATTAAAATTCTCCTTACTGTTATGAGGTTAGACATTTCGGCGTGTTCCATATCGCAGAGATCCATTAGAAAGAATTTGAAACTTCTGTCGTTAGTTTTAAAAAGCATATTTGTTCAATATAAAGATGAAATAATAAGGCGACCGTTTACCCGGCCGTGTAGACAATTGGAACCTGAAACCCGATTTGAAAATTTTACAGCTGTATAGAAGCGATACAGGCATAGACCAGGAGGCGAAGCCCATGGGTAGGGCACTCCATATGAAAGACTGGAACTGTGAGTTGGTTCGATGTTCATCCATGGCAACGCGGCAATCGAACCTATAATCGCCAGTCCACAATCAGCCCTTCCGTACCATACCCATGATGGTGCCGTCCCATGTAGGCCCGGATCGCCGGAATCCGGAATCACGGAACGAAATGGACGGAAAAGTCACTAGAATCCGCGTTCCGCTAATTTCATTCCGTCGTATTTTTACGGAATGGTGGATCCGTCCGGTATTCGCAAATTATAGTCGTAAATAATTTTGCTTTGAGAAAGTGATGCACTTGTGGAAGTCTTGAATAATTTTGCTTTGAGAAAGTGATGCACTTGTGGAAGTCTTGAATAACCGAATCATCATTAATAGCCACATTTGAGGATCCATGATCAAATTTGTATCTACACACGCGTCTTTCTACAATTTGCAGGGTTATGTTCATGTAGAAGTATACACAAGTTCCGTGTTCCGTTCCGTCTATTTGCATTTCCCTGCGTCCCATGTACCCAAATTCCGGAACGGAATGCCGGAACGTCAACTTTTATTTGATGAAATAATCAATTATAGTTATAGAATTTAATCTTGCATAGAAGCTAATTAAATAAATTACATATATTGATACAAAAATTGTATCTAAACAGACAAATAAAGCCGAATAGCACAAATATGGATCGGCTCCGTTCCGTCGTTCCGTGCAGTTTTGGTACATGAGACGGCAGGGTTTTTCAAGACCCGGAACGGATTCGGAAATCCACTAGATTTCGTCTGCGTTCCGTTCCGTGATTCCGGATTCCGTCGATCCGGGCCTACATGGGACGGCACCATGAGGCTAGATTTTCACGGCATCAAATTACTGCGGCAGCAAAATATTGCCGCAGCACTATGCTGCAGCAGCGAAACGCTGCTCGTCGAGCGCCATCGAGCGCTGGTGAGTTTATCACGTGATTGCGTTGACGATCATTGGACGAGCAGCGTTTTGCTGCCGCTGCGGGTACATTTTCATGGGCAGTATTTCGCTGCCGTAGCATAGCGCTGCGGCAGTATTTTGCTGCCGTGAAAATCCAGCCTGAGGCTGCCGTCCCATGTAGGCCCGGAACGGAAAAACGGAACGGAACGTTGTATGTGTAGATGTATACATACACGCAATACATGGAAAAAGTCACTAGATTCCGTTCCGTTTTTCCGTTCCGGCCCTACATGGGACTGCAGCCTGATTCTTGGACAAATACCTAGGGATACTACGCTAATGCAAATTTAGAACCGTTTCTAAAATGGCTTGCGCTTATTTCCCCAGATATTTGTCCAGGATCATGTGCAATTCTACTGGACAATAGATTTTCATTGGTTCTGCATTGGACAAATCGCGTCGACAACCAATAGCGGTTGAGCTGTGAACTGCGACTGCGATTGCGTTTGCGTTCGCGTTTGAGCGTGGCCGGGCCTTTACCGCGTTTGAATTTCGGATAGTTCTATTTCACTGTATAGGTAATTTTATTAGTCAATTATTCGTTTATTACGCTAAAGAGATTCTTAGGCTGGCGTCCCATGGTCCGGAATATATATGCACGGAACGCTCGGTAGCCAATGGCTAACGATTTTCTGTTGGATCCGTCATTCATGATTGGCTTCCGAGCGTTCCGTCCGGATATATTCCGGACCATGGGACGCCAGCCTTAAGGTGCTATTTCATGGGCAGTTAACTGCAGCAGCAGTCTAGTAACTTACTAGATTTTCTAGTGATTTGACCAGCACTTCCGGCGCAAGTTTTTGCTGCTTGAAGTTTACTTATCCGAACGGCAGATTAATTGATTAATTTTTAATTTTTAGTTATGCGGCAGTTACTGCAGTTGCGATCTATTACATTTCGTTATTTTTTTAGGATATACAGCGATTTTTCAAACTTTCAAATTCAAATTCAGATTTGAATTCAAAAATTTTTGATCCAGCTACTGCTGTAACGATCTATTTCATGAGCAGCGCTGCTGCTGCGTAAAATCACTAGGAAATCTAGTAAGTTACTATACTGCTGCTGCAGTTAACTGCCCATGAAATAGCACCTTTATTTCTACAGTTTGGGAAACAAAATAGATAGATTCAAATCATTGCTAATTTTGAATATTTCGAAGTCAATTTATTTTGGCAGCCTCTGATGTCGCCATGAAAATATACAGACATTGAATACAATATACCACGGATACTACTCCGTGCAATATACGTATGTGTGGTGCAAAAGAGGATATGAGTCATTCACGTCAGACCGGACACCTTCAGACACTATGTTCTTGAAACTCGACATAATTTTTTTCACAGCTTCTATGAGTCAAATGAATGAATCAAACAATTTTTCAAATTTTTTTTATCTTCTATAGTTTCAGAGTTGCAGGGGATTGAATTTTGTCAAAAAGGGGCAAAAAACGGAAACACGCTGTCTTTCAAATGCTCATATCTTCGGTTCTATCCATCTTACAGACTTGATCTTGTGTTTGTTTTGAAGCTCTTGGAACAGACTTTTATATTGTATTTTGTAAATGTTGGTATAGCGACAACGACTATTTGTTATAAAAAATTATATTATTCAAACGCGATTTTCAAGGTGAGAACACGCTTTTAAAATTTTGAAAAAAATATGAGCGTGTTCCTTGGACAATTTCCTAAAAGATAGGTGAGTTCCAAAATGGAACTCGGATGGAAAGTATTTTTAAACAGTGATTGATTAAAAGTAAGTGGCGCCGCGCGACGCTGCTGGCGCGCCCCTTACGTAGATCCACGCTTTTGCAGATTGCTTAAGGTGCCACAGTACTGGCGTGTCCTATATATATTTTGTGACGTCAGAATCGTGAAATACGAGGAATTTCGTCGACAAATTGAGCCCAAACGAGGAAACGAATTCCACGGGTATTATTTTTTTATAAAAGCTTGAATTGATCTGTAGGGCGCTTACTTAGTGATTTTCAGCGTAGATTACCCAGTAATGTGTATTGCTAATAAATAAAAGTGACAGGTCGTTTATACATATCCAACATGGCGGCATCAGAATTCGGCCATTACCGACTTGTCGTATTTTCGCCGCATCCAGGAGATTAAAACGTCTATCACTCAACACAGGGAGTAAGCGCCCCGTAGGAATACACACTTATTTCAGGAAAACTTATTTCACCCATCTGCGTCCCGTAAATAAGGCTCAATTTGTCGACGAAATTCCTCGTATTTGACGTCTCGGTATGACATATATCTATCGAAAATCTGAGCATCGACTTCCGGTACTGTGGCACCTTAATCAAACGCTGTTTAAAAATGCTTTCCATCCAAGTTCCGTTTTTAAACTTACTTTTCTTTTAGGAAATTGTCCGAAGAACACGCTCATATTTTTTCAACATTTTCCGAGCGTGTTCTCACCTTGAAAATCGCATTGCAATAATATAATTGTTTATAACAAATAGTAGTTGTTGCTATGGCAAAATTCAAAAAATACCATATGAAAGTCTGTTCCAAGAGCTTCAAAACGAATACAGGATCAGGTCTGTAGGATGGATAGAACCGAAGATATCAGCATTTGAAAGACTGCGTGTTTCCGTTTTTTGCCCCTTTTTGACGAAATTCAACCCCCTGCAACTCTGAAACTATTATAATTATATATATATAAAGATAAAAAAAATTTGAATAATTGTTTGATGCATTCATTTGACTTGTAGAATCTGTTAAAAAAATCCAAAAAGAATCGGAGACATCAAGTGAAATTTTCGATTTATTTTGTCCGGTCAGACGTGGAATGACTCATATATCTTCATCAGCATATTAACATTACCAAAAATTAAATAGGTGCCATACGGTCAACATAATTCAAATTGTACTTTTCGTCAGTATAGTGGTTCATTAGACAAAGTTCTCAATTACTAACAACAGATAGAAGACAACCGAAAAATCTCGAACGCAGGTTGGAAATGTGACATGATGTAACAAAGGTAGATTGTCGTGGTTTTCCAGGTACGTCAATTTTCAAGCACAGTGCGTCACAAAGCTATTGTTATTGGTGCGATCCAAAAGAAGTGACCAATAACACAGCTTTTTGTTGCACTGTGCCTGAGAATTGACGTAATTGAAAAGCTCCCTGTATATTCTACAAGATTAGAGGCACACATCTGACTTGAACAAAGAAATCACTAGGTATAAATATGCAGCCTCGAATCACGATGCGCATACGCTCTGAAATTAGTGGAAATACCCAACCAGCGTCTTGAACCTACAGATTATTCGAAATGATGACATAACACCTACTCGACAAATATTACGTGAAATAAAGAATAGATTTCACTGGTATGAGAACAGCATTGTATTTTTCCGAAAATATTGTTTCTCCGCTATCTAGGAAAGATAATCAATCCAGCTCATGAAAATTTTCCTTTTGTGATACCCTATACAGACTCTTGTAATTAATGCCAGCCGATTCCACATAGTCGACAAACGAGCGTCACGATTCTGAGACCGAACATAATACTTCGCACGCAGATTTGTTAATGAGACACTTAGAATGTGCAAAGAAGCCTTAAGCCTAAATAATCCGGTTATTATTTCGCCTGAGATTTAGGCAAGCATTTGTTGAAGAAACAGTTAATTTCCTGATTCGAAATAGTTCTCAGCAATTCCTCAGATTTGTGTTACATAGAATACACGCAGTGTCTGTGCAGTAATCCGAGTTTAATGTCATGGAATCTCAACATTTTGTATCTCTTATCAATCAATTACTTGATTTCAACTCAACTGGGTAGCGACGGTTTGAAATCTTATCTCGCAAATGCTTGGCCTTTGGCAAACAAATAGTCACCGAATTTGCTTCACGCATTCAGATTTCATCAACGGGTCTGTCCTTTGATCCGTATCTGGAATTGCAACAAAGGAATAGTAAGGCACACTTATAATCGACGAAAAAGAAGTTATAGTCTAAATCCTGAATGGATTGTCCATTTCATTGCTCCATATTCGTTGTGCCTAATAGCTTTTTGACTATACTTGATTAATGAGTTTTTATAACAGGACTTGCATCCTCACTTTCTCCGATTCTTCATTCATAAGTAGCGCTCCTTGTCGTAGCTATAAAAATCTTGTAGTGTGGTGATATAGAATTTGTGATTGACCAAAAGTATGAAGACTGCTCATTCCTTGTCTATTTGTTAGCTTTATCTTAGAGCAGTTATCGGAGCTTCTTGAATTTTTTGAGATCTTTACCGTCCACTTTAAAACTTTCTATGTTAGGTAGGATTTTTCTTCGGAAGTGGTTATTAAGAGACTGATACGTCCGGTGTTGAAGAAACTGCAACAAAAACAGATAGATTAGTATGTACGTTCGAAAGATTTCACCCGACTGGAAAAAAAAATCAATGTATGCAATATTCAGCGTGTTTACTCCGTCTTTAAGCATCCGTTGCCACACCAGATTGCCCTTCGCATCCATGATCGATCTCTTATCAATCAAATAGTTGACCATCTCCAGCTGTTCCCAGCGTGAAAAGTTCCGGGTGCTATCATCAAATTGTTAGGGAAAATTCAGTGATTAGTATTGATGCACAGGAGTTTATTGAATATAATACTATCATGGGAACTAACGAAACTATATTCTGATTTTTTTTGCGGAAAGGTCTTAATGATTTGAGTCGCGTCAATGTTTGATGTCTGTTGCCTGACATTTCGGCAGTTGTAGGCTGCCCTCATCAGGCTGAATTCTTTTTAAATGACAAAGTAAATTAGTTAACCGTCCACCAGTCAAACGACGAATTTCCATAACACTTTTTATAATACTTATTTGACTCGATTGATTGAGACCTTTCCTCACATTGTCAAGTTCGAGTGTTACCTTCACAATGTACTATATTCTGATTCATTTGTTAAAGAATACATTACTTCTTTCGGGCAAAAGCGAACAAACATATCAGAAATCGTGTTTTATTCGATTCTTTTTATCAGAGTATTTTAACTTTTACAAACTTTACAAACGATTTAGCTTACAGTGCGCGACCGTCTCTTCTTTCCTCCCGATTCACTTTTTGCCTTTCTATCCAACCTGAAGGTCTCCTTGATTTGGAAGGTTTTGATTCATCTTCTGACTGTGAATCACTAGAAAATCCACAAAACAAATTATCATGTTGTCAGACTGCTATTTTAAACATTTGCTCCAGAATCATCGTTGTTTTCTTCAGATCGATTGTGCAATATAGATTTCAAATGCAAATTTTGCTTTGTTTATATTTAAAAAAAAATTTCTACATCGAATGTTTTTTTTTTTTTTTTTTCCATAGCTCAAAGTTTAAATAAATTATAAAAGCAAAACCTTGCGGCTCATAAACTATAAATGCAAACAAGATTTGATTGATGAAATTCGAATAATAACAATAAATTGAATTTTAGAAGTGTGCCTGGGCTCTACTTCTATGATCAAACTTCAGTTTGATGCACTAAACCCTTGATCTCGCGGTGTGCATAAACTTTTGATATTTAGTGAAATTATTAATTCAATTCAATTCAATTTCACTTACAAAATCGCAGAACGGGCTGCTCTGCGGGATAAGGAACTTGATATTCTGTCATCGGACATCGGATCAGAATCACTGGAGGAACTATAAAATGAATTATGAAGTGTTGGCTAGGTACTACTCCGAACTCTTATACGTAACAATGATTACTATCATCTGTAGATTGTGTTTGCAATAGGCACAATCGCAAATTTTGCCTGCAGATGTAGTACCGAAATCAAAACTCAAAATGTAAATGGAGTAAAGTATAGATACAGAACAAGATTTGCAAAATGAATGTCGAATAATGTAAATGCATTGATGTTTAGAAGTGTGCCTGGCTCTATTTCCAAGATGAAATATTAGTTCGATACATCGAACTCTTGATCTTAAAGTTCGATTGAGTTCAAGCAAGTTCAGAACAATTAGGTCATTTGTGGACAAATAATTCATCGGAAGAAAAACTCATAAGCGTTGATTGCTTGTATCTTTTGAGAGACTTTGACTCACTCTACAGCTGTGACTCTCAAAAAAGAAAAAAAGGTTTAGTAATTGAAAATAAACCGATAGTTGCCCTAAATCTTTCTTTGGCAGTTGTCGAACAGTACTAAATAAAAATGAGGATGAAGTTCAATAACGTTAACGTAACAGAAAATTCGTTGAAGAGATGCAATATTTCGTGATTCAAATGTTGTTAGAATTGTAAAATATGCGAGATAAACATGTTTCACACAATTTGAGGAATTATGCACCGTTCTTGATCCACTTGAAACGTTCGAGCCTTGAATTTGAGATTTTTTGACGAATATTTGGTTGCATTAACGTTGCGAACTTCAACCCCATAAATAAAATCTCAAAACCCACAAGCGTATGTGGTTCGGTGCCAAGTTGTCTTATTAGATGTTTTTAAGTAACTGCTCATGCTGCTGACTGAACTGTGAGCTCTGAACTTGACTTGTAGATTTAATCATTTTCTCAATTACCGTATTGTTCTGAGTATAAGTCGACGTTTTTTGTAACGGATATCAGTCCAAAAATGCGCCCTCGACTTATACGTGGAGTCGACTTAAATTCGGGATAATATGCAAAAGGCAACAGATTGCAAGCGAGATCTTATGTGAAATTATTGAACATTGTGATAAAATAGATATTTGAAGTAGTGATAGAGTGGAATCTAGGGATTTGCAGAAAAATTGAGTGAAAAAAAAAAATTCGGAACAGTGACGACGATTAAATATGAATATAAATATAAATGATAATTTCTTTGTAAAAGTCGACTTATATTAGGTCTCTAAAAAAATGTCTCCCAATCAGACCTCAGAATTGGAGGTCGACTTATACTCAGGGTCGACTTATGCTCGGAACAATACGGTACTCAATTCAATTGGATAGAAAATTTCTGAGCACACATATTTCGAAGATAACTGAAATCATGCCCAAAATATCGAATGCAATGTGACTTACTTGTCACTGCTTAATACAACAATATTTGCAACCCTTGAGGTATCCATCCGGGTGATTGGGACGTTGTTATTTTCACTGTTCAATGAGGTAAGGCTAGATGCTTGAGCATTACCAAGAATCTTGACCTCGTTAAACTGATTGCGAAGTATCGTAATACTCTTAGCAGTTCTAGAACTGCAAGCTACTGGCTGGTTATCGATAACTCGCTTTCTGGCATGTGTTCTTCTTCTGAAATTTTTAGAGCCAATTCTCGGAGATGTATCACGATCCGAAATGATTCTTTGTGAACCCTGCCCTCCTTGTAGTCTCTCATACAACGGCATACTTTCTATTTCATCAAAACTCTTAGCTATTTCTTGGGAGGTTCGATGCAGAGAGTTTCCACCCTCTTTTTCAGCTTCACGAGGTAAATTTATTTCTTTAATCTGAAGTGTAGGCGAATTTTGTTTTGCAGTAAAACTCCCGTTCCTTGCCCCCCCTACCCATCTTCGGATTATTGTGATCTCCGTAGAAGCAATACTCAGAGATTCATTATTTATAATTTCAGGCTCCGTTTGGTAAGGATCATTTTTTCCACCTGAAGTGTTTCTAGATTGTCTTTGGAAACAATTCCTTCGAGCGTAACTGTGTTCCACTTGCAATCTGAGGTGACCATCGACCAATATAAACGAATCATTCTCCTTGATCTTCATCCCGAAATTTTCATCGCTAATAGATTTCAAAATGATAAACGAAATTACATTTCTTTCAAGGCTTTAGTGCATGCCTATAACATAGATTAAGCTCTGCCATCTTGAACTGAGAATTTCACATCCCAAATTGAAAGTTATTGGTAAAGCGTGATTAAATTGTCTGGGAATCATAACTAGAGCAACATTGAGTGCAAAGCATCAGCAGTGATGAACAAAATAGGATTTTCCAGCAATGATCGAGTGATTCGTTCAAAATATGTTACAACAATGTATGCTGGCTTTTGTATACCAGTTTGTTGGTCAAATTCAGGGACTTGTATTTATCTTCCAAGTGTCAGGATTACCAAGTATTAAGCTTAAGTTAAGTATTCACGAGCATCATCAAACTCACTTGAAGTTACTCAGGTCGATAAGTTCTCCGTGCTTTATACACTCGCGTACATGGTTTATGTGTAAAACTAGCTCGTCTTCTGTGTCGTTGTCACGACTGGTGGAATTGATTACGGGTGAATTTTCCATGGCACATATCTCTCCTCCACTTTTCTAGGACATTCAAATTATTGACAAGTCATATTTAAATGAGACAATCAAGACTCGAAAAATAACACAGCTTAGCACAACATCAAACACATTCTGCATCTCGCCATCGGAAATTAAACACTTTTATCCAACTGACAAGCAATACTTTCGACTATGAAATGAACGTGGTGAGTCTGTCTAGTGAATTCAGCAGTTGATCAAGGAAAAGAAAAAACAAACGAAACTAAGACTGTATAGGTTTAAACGCTAGAAACATAAATTATCCGAGAGATGTGGCTCAACACCATAGCTTGGCAATGAATATAACACTCGTTGTAAGGTTATACGAAAGTGCTTGGACAAGTTTTATAGAGTTTTGAAGTGAGAAGGTGGGAGCAGCCTGGGAGGAGGTGAAATGCAAAACATTGAAGTCTGGGGGACAATATTTGAGAAAAGATTTATGCAGGGTGCAGAGCTTGTTGACATAGTCAGAGTCACGTTGTTGGTTGAGAAATTGGTGGTTTTCCAATTACGTCAATTTTCAGGCACAGTGCGGCACTATAAGCTGTGTTATTTAGTCACTTCTTTTGGATCGCAAGGAGAGCATGTGAATGACAGAGAAACCGTAACACATATTTTTTTTATTTTTCCCTTATGTCCACGACCTCTATGTCGCTATCTAATATAATCTTTGTTCTTTATCTTTGTCTGGCAACTCGTCACAATCGTCCGAATGCTAAAAGGAGTATAGGTATGGTCTAAGGAAGAAAGGAACAGATGGATACGGCTTCGGAATAAGTGAATTCATGCAGTTCAGAGTTTTGAATTGTACTCACTGTTATGAGCCTAGTCATTTCGGCAATTTCAGTATCGCTGAGGCCTACGAGACAAAACTTGAAACTCTTTCCGTCCTTTTTAAACATGTTCTCGAATTTTTTACTCTGATTTGCAGCATGGCGTTATTTTCTATTATAAAGGTGGAAGCACACAGAACTCCAGGAGCCAAGAAATAGAGAAAGAAAAGAAGAAGGAACCAGAGCCCAGAGCGCATGCGCTATTGCAAAAGTCCCAGTACACAGTACAGTAATGTTCATTAATGGTTTCTCAGTGGCTAACTGTTTTTTTCGGACTTTTTCATAAACGAGACTCCATTCTAGTCGTATTTCATGTGCCGATAGTCGAAAATATAATATTAATAATTATGACCCCTTATAAAAATAATATAATATTATTTTATTCGATTCTATCCTAAAAAGTCCGAAAAAACAGTTAGCCACCGCGAAGCCATTAATGAACATTACTGTACACTCTGCACTTTGCTTATGGCGTCTGGATTTTCATGTGAAAGCGCACATTTGAAATTACAAATTTCGTAGGAAAATACCGTGGAAAATACAGTTTTAGGTGGTTTTAGGTTATGAGACTTGAGAATTGAGAATTGAGAAAAAAATCTTAACCTTGGACAGTAAATAAATCGCGATAAATAATAAAGATATTAATCAAGACGCGCGATGTGTCAATAAACGGCAATTATCAAGCGATTATTTGGAATAATACTCAACGGTCGAATGATGTTTAGTTTTGTCAAAAATTATTCAAAATTAATATCACGAAAAACCGGCAAAAAACTAACCTCAAAAATACCAAAATTTCGTAAACCAAAAGCCAATGTAGTGCCAGGTAAATTGGAACGCGAATGAATTCGCATATCGCTCATTAATAAGAACCCTCTAACCAACTCATAGTCAGTACAAAGTTCCTTCTTCTGTACCCCACGAATCCCTTATTTTAATCAATTATTATACCCATACCAAATCAACGCCTTCTTTTGTCCTGATTCACAAATTTGGCGATTCAATAACTGCGTTTTGTTGGAAACGAAAACAACCCACAGTTCTCGTTCTGGCAATGATTATTGTGCTTATTGACAAACAGATAATTTTATCTAAATCCGAAAAAAAATCATCAATGTCGAACATTTCTATAAGAATCTTACACGATATTGAAAAAATGATTCAAATAACAGTCTTGTATGAGACGATTCTCAGATGAATCTTGATTCCCGGAAGATATGTTTGGTCATACAAGGTTTATAGACAGAATCTATGTGAGAATCGTTTAAACACCATGCAAGATTTTCACGTGGAGCTTATCAAAATCATATCAGGTTCTTATATGATCATATAAGTCATATCAAGGACCAATACGATCTTACAAGTATAATATCATGCGTCTAATGGTATAAAGGCGTGTGTGAAAGCATACGACTTTTTATCGTGTGTCAATGTAAAAGAGCGTACATTTTTCTCATTTCTATTTTTTTTTTTTTTTTTTGTGCCTTTCTTCACCAAAATTACCTTTATGGCATATATAAACTTATATAATTAAATACACGATATAATCTTGGTCAGCTATGATCTTGTAAGTATCTTAATATTGGAACATAGCTCATGTATGATTCTTATAGAAATTTTCAGCAGGGATCTTTTAAACTATAATACGTAATGTGATGAGGTACCTATTAAGGGACTAAAACAGTATGATGCTATATGATTCAGAAGATCACTATCAATTCACCGCACAGATTTACAGAGTTTTAGGATCATAAGTGCTCCTGAATAGTTAATGTTGTTACTATCTGGAATCATGCTATTGAGAAGATGAGATATAAAACGAAATCACAATAATTTCATCATCGATGCAATAATGAATCATCTAAGAAACCGAATCGGACCAAAAAATAATCCTTTACAGCAAAGGGAAGAATCTCTTGATAACTTTCAACTATTTCTTTGTTCTACTTCCTTTTCTATTCATAGTATTTCAGTATCCAGTAAGCGAGGGTAGCGATCGCAGAGTATACGCATGGGGTCTAGCAGCACACGGGGCTCTAGGAATCGAGCCGCGACCATCACAGACAAGGAAACATTTGTTTTTCCACAAACCAAGCAGACTTAAATTTGCCGAAGAGCATAGAGTAGAGGATGTTGGTTGCGGCTATGGATTCACAGTCTACGCCGTTCGTGACAAGGACAATAACATTCTCTGGGGAAATGGGATCAACACAGATTCTCAGCTGGGTAAAATAACTGAAAGATCGAACGGGCTTAACTTTATGGTTTAAATTAAATTCCATCACCCATTGCTCAGGGTTTGAAGAAAAAAAGCCACAAGATTTGGTCATGCTTCCGCGGCCCATACATTTACCATTGAAAGGACCGTCTGGTAAAGTAACCGGACTAGCAGCTGGACGTGCTCATTCATTAATATTAACAAACGAAGGTCTCTTCACACTCGGGAATAACGGCTATGGCCAATGCGGCCGGCCAATAATAGTCGACGAAGATTATAAGAACAATAGAATAGTTCATCATATACCAGATATCAACGGCGAACAAATCACCTCTGTAACAGCCGGTCAAGATCATAGGTACCTATTAGGATAACTATGAATCATTAGGTGTTTATCTGCTCTGCCATTGTAAATTTGTATCTTCTTTGCCTCTAATGAAAAATGAAAACAGACAAACCAATAATGGGAACACTAACTGCTTGTTACAGTATTATTTTAACAGAGGCTGGCCAGGTTTATACATTTGGATGGGGTGCCGACGGGCAAACTGGCCTTGCTCATTACCGAAATGAATTCAGGCCGAGTTTAGTTAAGGGAGACTTAGCTGGACAGACTGTGATAAAAGTTGCCTGTGTCGCAGACTGTGTTCTAGCACTTAGTGGTACGCCATACAAAGCCTTATACTTGTTACATTGGTCAGGCACCTCTGCACTCATTTATCAGTTCAGCTAAACGTTTAATGATAATCCCGGCAGATAAAGGCCAGGTTTTTGGATGGGGGAATTCTGAATATGGACAGTTACCATCGCTGGCCGATAACCACCAAATAAACATAGCAACAGAAATCAAAGAGTGTCGTTCCCTAGGGCATGTAGTTGACATTGCTGCCGGTGGGAGTTTTTGCATGGTTTTAAACAGTAAGAGTTCACTACTTCATCTCATACACGTAGACATATATTTTTTCCAATTAATTGTCTTCCCTGAATTTAGGCGAGGGCAATGTTTTTGTCTGGGGATACGGGATCCTCGGACTCGGTCCGGAAGTTCAAAGAATGAGAGAGCCCGCAATGATTCCTTCTACGTTGTTCGGTCTGAATGCTTATGAACATCAAGCCAGGGTAAAAATAATGAAATCCTGATAGATAACAGGGTTCTTTATCTCTTCCCAGGAATGTTAGCTACTTGCTTGTGTCTTCTCTCATAGGTTTCTCAAATATACTGCGGTCTAAGCCAACTCGCAGCTGTAACCAAAAGCGGTGATCTGTATATGTGGGGATGCAATAAATTCGGATCCCTTGGACTCGGCCATGAGAAGGATCAGTATTTTCCTTTGAAAGTATGCTAATATATAATTATCTAGTATCACAGAATAAAATAGACCTAACACCTCTCGTCCAGTATTCCATAACGTCTCATGCCGCTAATCACCTAACAATTCATTTTATATTCCAGGTAGCGATAGGTGCACAAGTGAAGAAAGTTTCTTGTGGCGTTGACCATGTGGTCACATTGTGTAAACCTTTTATTTGAAATTGTATGCCGAAAATATCTATTATTTTCAGATAGTACCTACCATATGTAAGGCTTTGAAATCCTTATTGGATTATCAATATTTTCATATAATATAAGAACGTTTTGTATAATTTTAATAAGGCAGGAATTGATTCTAAGGTCTGCTATGTGTGTACAGTTTAGAGCGGATTGATCCAAAAGCCTGATTTATTCTTTGGGACTAATTTATAACTAGTTATAGTATTTTGGTATAGGAATAAATAAAAGACCAGTTGTGACAAAGAAATAGTTGTTTCTTTATTACTATTTTTGTTTTTCGTTTATCAGTAAATTTGTACAATGTAAAGTATGTCGATATTCTAAAATTAAAAAATTTGATACAAATGGAACGTGATACCGGAGATGATTTGGTTCATTAGTATTCTGCTCTTTTGTGTTAACTTAATGTAATGCAAGTTTGAACCATGTTTTCAATTATTGGCAATTAGAGATGGGTAATCAAATTACTGTCTAAAAATCTAAGATTAAATATAGTTACCATCAACGAGCTACATTATTATACTAAATCCTATGTATACCTATAATCTTAGGCGGAATTGGTACTGATATTTTTAAGCTACATATTAGAAATACTTGGTAACAATTTGAATTTGAACGTAAAGGTGCCTATTCACGAGCGAATTATTCGCTGAAAATTAAGCGAATGATGGTCATGTAGCCCTGGTTATTCGCTGGTTCTACGTTCGCTCGTGAAAACCAAAGTGGCGTCCAAAACCATGCGAAAATTTATCAACGGTCGCTCATGTGAACGAAATCGAGCCTCAAGAAATAGGGACATCGTCATATCATCTGTTATGTGATTGGCACCCCTTTGTGCTCCAAAGTGTCATGTGTTTTGTTGTTTACAATAATTGAAGAATTATGCATACGCGAGAAGTTCAAGAATGGTAAAATGTCATAGTATATAGGCAACAATATAAAGAGTGGAGCCGTAATTGGTTCGCACGATCCACAAATTGTCGCGTATTCTATTTGAAAATGGAACCAGCGTTGCCGCCACATTATCGCGAATAGACGCTAAAAGTTGGATAAATCGAACTTCTAGCGAACAGATCTAGCGGTGAAATTGTGAGTCACGTGGTACGTTAACGCTAAAAAAGTAGCGTCTGTTCGCAGTCGTGAATAGGCACCTTAAGCATTCAATCGAATTCCATTTGATACAATCTTAGAAACAAATGTCTTTTGTTCACCCTTGTACAATAATTGTTCAAAAATCTTAAACTTTGATATATATTCTGTCATTGTTAGCTTCGATTTTATCAAGCTAGTGTATAGAATTGAAAACGACAGATAGAATCAGAATAAATGGAGCGAGAAAGAATGCACTGGCACTGCTGCGGCATATAAGATTTTCATAGGATATCGTATATTTACGCATGTCTGGGTAACGGCAAACTGTGGCATCTGAAATATTCATACACATAAATTACACAAATTGGAAATTACTGAGCAAACTTAGATCTATTCACATCAAAATTTGAGAGATTTAAATCGCCTCTGCTTAGCTATGTATATCATTACCTGAACACTGGTAGGATACTGTATCCGAAGTATTAGTCGCTACGGATAGGTAGAGAGGCTCGCAAGAGCTTATCACGTCCGCATTACCGCAGGAAAAAGTGATGGTATGTGTGTTGGTCGTCACCGTTGTGCAGCTCACATCGCTAATGAAGGTTGCATTTGGTCTAACAACAGAGCGTGACGTACATACGTTTAGGAATCCCCAACCTGCGCCTTGGACCTATAAATCATTCAAGTTGTGAGGTGATACTTCAATGGAGACTGAACCTGAATTTTTCAGGAAGTAATATTCTCAAGAAACTAGTATTCTTGGGCTATTTAGGGATTGTGGTCAAACACATTGGTCAACATTTTACCTTTACAGTTGCGGTGTCCGACGAGAAATAGTTGGGATGGAGTTTGTAGTAATTAGTGCCGGATGGTTCTACATAGTCAACAAACGAGGCCGATGATCCAGAAGATGAAAATGATGCTCCGCATGCAGAGTTAATGAGACGTTTAGGAACTGCAACAGCGGAATGAATAGTCTTACCGTGGTAGTTATTTGCAAACAAGTTAGACCTTGAATAATATTGTTATTCTTTTGCCTGATACTTGCTCAACCGAGTTCCACTGCATACTACGATATAAGCGAGCATTTGATTTAAACACTACATTTCTTGATTCAAAATGGTTCTCGGTCATTTTTTAGAATTGTGTTGCATGGAATTTGAATACACGCATTGTCTGTGCAGTAATCTAGGTCCAGTGCAATGGAATCCCAACATTCTGTTTATTACCTGATTATTCAACTGGACAACGACTGTTTGAAAACATGCAACTGTTTGGTTTTTGGCAATAAACAGACATATTTAATTATGAAATTCATCATTCTGGTTTCTAGCAAATGAATGGTCACTGATATTGTTTAACGTCTTCAGATTTTATCAACATGTAAAAATGAGCGTTCTCTTCTACAAGCCACCGCTTATACTTGGATATTAATTTGGTCCACGAAAAAACCATCCTTACTTTCTTTGATTCGGGATATAACTGGATTAATTGATGTTAAAGTGTCCACAATGCTTGTTGTTGTAATCGAAAAGGTGTCCGTAGTAGAGTTGACTGCTAAACTGGACCATCTGTCCTTAGATCCGTAAGTCAAATAAAGAACATTGGCATCTGAAAATGTGAAAATGACAATCAGTGGGGTGACTTATGCTTGCAATATTTTCAAACTCACCAGGTACTTCCTCTCTCATTATTCTCAACTGTTCCCGACAGAAATCTCTGTCAGTATCTGAGATTGTTGAAGTGTAAGAGAGAATCAGGACTACGTCTGACGTACTGCCACCTTTATTTTGGCTTTGTTCTCTGTTCAATCGTTCAGTCTGCAGAATTCGGAGGCTTGCAATGGCCTTAGGCAAATCCAAACCGGTCGTAACTAGAAATGTCATTTAAACACGGCGTTAACTGTTGATGCAGAATTGTATGGCTCACGGAATGGCATGGTGAATTACACGCACAATTAGAGTATTGGGTTGAATTAAAGCTGTAGAAATCCAATAACGTGTTGCTGCTGTTTATCATAAGACTTCCATCATAGCCGTTGATTATGGTGAAATTACTGTTGTACATGCCAACTTCGATGCCCTCCAGTAAAGTTCTAGGAGTTCAGAAACCATTCATTATGTTTTACAATAATTCTTGGGCATTGCTAGGGCAATGGTGTCCAATAATTGAGCAGATTTTCTCTAACTGCAGTAGGGTAAACCGACCAGTGAATGGGCGGGGATCAGTGAATGACCATTTTCACACAAAGTATATCTGTATATAGTGATTTTAACATGCTGGCCATTCACTGGGTGCCGTTCCTTAACCGACCATTCACTGGTCGGTTTACCCTACGAGTATTTCTTTGTTATTGAATAGAACAAAGATTGTTTAGAACTGAAAGGTGTCTGTCATGGAATAGAAAAAGTATACATACGCCAGAAAAGGTTGAATAGTTGCAAATGGCCACGAAGTGTCAAGGATGATACTCAAGTGAGTGGAAGCTTTGTTAAAATCGTCAGCCATATGGGTATACCGACAGCTTAAATCATTGTTCATTGAAGCGGCTGAAAAGTACTTTCTGCTATCAAGACATTCCAATTATGCAATGAATAGTAGAGCTTTCAAATACAACAAGATATGTCACTTACGAATGTAGCTGCTGAGTGCATTAGTAGCGGTAGTCACAAAGGTTCGTATCAATTCGGCACTGATATGCACTCTTGATACTGACTCGTACAGAAGCAGCGCTGCACTGTATGCCTGGAAATGAAGCCTCAGTAAACATTGCTGCCTATCGAATGGATTTAAAAAGAAGTTAAGCAATTTCTCCTTTTTCAAGTAACTTTCTCAGTATAACACTTCAATCTATATCCTTGTCCTCTTCTCACCTGATCCACCATTGTAGAATTTTCAGCTACAGTAGTGAAAAGGGTTCTTCTATTACAAGCACGCATACTAGAATTGAAAACCCCTTGCGAGCTGTAGTACATGTCCAGAATCTGGGAAAGCCTTAGACTAGAAACCCTTGAGTACCAAGATGCCACGCTATCAGCCAGAATCAACCCGTCAAGACCTCCTCGTATCTCTGCGGTAGTCATTTCCAGATTTTCACTGGTTGTTAAAAAATACCATCTTGGCAACGCCGTTGAATTGAATCCTCCAACCGCACCAACGCTAATCGCATTCACCGATGGTCCTTGACGTAAAGCTACTTCCGCTAAATCACCTTCAGACACATGAAAACGTTATTTCAGTATCATGAATTACAATTCTTTATACAACATGAATTTCTTATTGTCGAAACGCATTAATTATTTTCTTACTGCTGACATCGCGTTACTCTGAACCTACTTATCCATACCTGCTAATGTAGCGATCCACCTGTTGTGTAAAGCCGAACCAGAAGTGTATCCTTTTTGTTGTAAATCTGCACTCATTAATTCAGCGAGAGTAACCGTTTCCGGTTGTAGAGCAGCTGCAATACCCGCAAGTACAGAACCGGCAGAGACCGCACCCCAACTGCAAAGACATGTATCTATTAGAATAATCCAAACGTTTCGAAAGAATCCTCGTTCTATTTTACTGGATAACAATCAGTGGCATTTGACCATGCGCTAATATTCTGTTAATTGGTAATTACTTTGTCCTTATGACTCCGTTTTCTACAGGACATGAGCTTGATGTGAAAGTGACTGTTAAGCGTGCGTTGAGTGGATGACTTGGTGGAAACGCTGGATACATCCAATTTGGGTCATCGGTGCTTGATTTGGGTGGGTTTTCCCCCGTTTTGTGCTTCATTAGTTCTCTGAACACATTATAATCCACGAGTCAATAATGTTACAATAATTTTATGGACTGATCTTCATTTCACCACCTGATATACAGGGTGTAAATCTTAACTCTGTACATACTTATAGGGTGTGTAGGGGCTGCCAATATAAGCATTTTGAGGTATGACACCCATGGTCGGAAACTCATCCTAACCACTATGTAGGGCTTTGAAGGATATGGTACCGCACGCTTAATCGTAGTGTAATGAATCAGATGTGATCACTTTCGATCCAACATTTTATTCAGTCGTAGACAACAGTACATAAAAAATGTTCTTGCGTGAAATCAACAAAACGATAAACTTTGCATTAAAAAATAACAAAACAATTTCCGGTGCTTATGAACAGAATTTGAAAAAGTTATGGAAAACGAATTGGGGGTTTGCACACTTGGGCTTTTCGTTTTCCATAACTTTTTCAAATTCTGTTTATAAGCACCGGAAACTGTTTTGTAATTTTTTTATTGCCAAGTTTATCATTTTGTTGATTTCACGCAAGAACATTTGTACTGTTGCCTACGGCTGAATAAAATGTTGGGTCGAAAATGATCACATCTGATTCATTACACTACGAAAAGCGCGCGGTACAAGCGCGCGGTACCAAAACCTTCAAAGCCCTCCACAGCCGTTGGGATGAGTTTCCGAGCTTGGGTGTCATGCCTCAAAATGCTTGTATTGGCAGCCCCTACACACCCTACAAGTATGTACAGAGTTAAGATTTACACCCTGTATGTTTTAGGCACTCACAATTCTTGTGGAGTTAACGTCTCAACCTCATCTTTGACGCTCTCAGATTCTGTCACATCTTCTTCAACAGCATCTCGCTCTGCTCTGTACTGAGCTGTTTGGGAAATTGAGCTACAAACTGTATTTTCATCACCACGTTGTGCCATTTCGAAACTGCTTGATAGCATGTAGTGCAACGTACACTGAGAAAATAAATCATTGTAAAGTAGTGATTCATGTAGGACACAAATATTTCGATTAGTTCAATCATCCAATCGTACACTTCCATTTTATACTTACTCGCTCAACATCTGTGAGACTGCTATTTGGAAATGATACAGCATTGCCTGCGACAAGTTTAAGTAGAGCTGCGTTTCGGAAAAAAGTAAATCCGCTTGGTGAAAAAGGGATTATTCCATCTTGGATTTGAACATCTGGATTTAGCTGGATACCGTCTTGCCGGAATCTAGTATTACAGCAGACTATTTATTTCTAAATTCGTACTTATTTGTGTATAGAATCTATTCACACAGTGAGTAAATTAGAACTTTAAAAACGACTGATTCATTGCAGAAGACATAACACAGAACTGATACTATGCTTCCATCCTTTGCAACTAAATTTGTCTATTTCGCTATGAAAAATGAATGTGAGGTGTACCTGTGGAGAAGCGCTACAGACAGAGTACGCAGATCCATATTGAGCCCTGCTGTATTTTCTATCTTACGAATGATAGCGATCAGTGTGGGTATATTGTGCGGGAGCCTATTGTCCTTGATCTGCATAGTCGTTGTGTTATAACACTCGAGGAGCGAAGAAGGAATGTTGCGGGCAGCATTTTCTTGTGCGAATATTCCTGTGTTACATGGACTCATAAATACATTGCATTTTCAAATGGGTCGATTATTCAATCCAATTTTACTGTATCTACACTAGGGTTCTACACTAGGGTGTGTCGAAAATGAACTTCTTTCTTTTTTTTCTGCTCCTACCACCCAAAACCTATTAGATTTTGACATTAAAAAGGTCCTCGTTCAAGGAGGGCGCTGTATAGCTTGAAGTTTAGAGGTCTCTTAACGAGGATTTAGGATTATCATCTAATTAACACGTAAAAAATATTGTTTTTCGCTCAAAACGATGTCAGGCAACTAAAAAATCGGCGATGTCTGTCTTTCTCGGTTTATTTGAAATCATGACTCATCCCCTAAACGATGATAGGTCGTTTTTCAAATTACATTGTTCCAATTTTTGACTTGGAGACTTTGTAAACTGGAAAAAAGTGATTATTGTGGCCAAAAAACAAAAAAAAATAATTAAAATTGAAACAAAAACGACCCATCATTATTTGAGGGATTAGCCTACGCTAGGTTTTGGGTGGTCGGAGCAGAAAAAAAAGAAAGAAGTTCATTTTCGACACACCCTAATCTACACCATCCCAATCATCAATCATTAATAGCTGCCTTCAAGATTAAATTATAGCAGCATAAGAATTGCAAATAATCATTATCAATAGAGAACTTGCATGCATTGGAAATCTCTATATTTCTCTAGTGAACTCGAAAGTAGGATGAAAACTAACGAATTTCCCAAAACAATTCTTTTTTTCGAGCAAAGTTAACACTTTGAAACTTTTTTCTTTTCAATACACCAACTTTGATAATGTTAACTTTTTGCCATTATTCGTAATATATATCCGCGTGATGACCACGCTGATCTGCAAACATGACGCAGTATTAATAGCAATATGAATATCTCACCTGCGATGCTGTAGAGCACCAAACATAAGAGGATCTTCATCTTCCCACTCCTGCAATAGAAATATACAATATTACAGTTGTTCAACTTTGAAGATCACGCAAAATGTGTAAATTACAGCTCAAATACCGTTAATTATGATTCGATAAGCGACTGGCACGTAGTAATGATGATAATACCACTTAGAAATGTAACATAGACTATTATGTATAGCTTAATCAATCTGCATTCTAGAACTGCAGACCTCTTGAAATGAAAAACTTTCTTCAATTCTAATGTTATAAACTATCGATCCGCGTCTTCTGATTCTCTGCACCACACCTTTATGACTACATATGGAATCTAGTATCACTATCAGATGATAAGATATGATATGCCGTGACTAACAGATTCCCTTTCTATACTGACCAACACAGGTTTATAGATACATCATGTTACGCACTTTTCCAAAGATAATTGTTGCATGTTGCTAATATATATTCAGCTGATAAATAATTTCAGAGATTCTCGGAATCTGTGTGACTAGATGCTATAGATTCTTCAGACTGACATACCGTAAAGATTTCCGATCAGAAACATCCACTAAAGACATAGTTAGAGCACGTTACCTGTTCCAAATAAGTGTGTTATCTTATCACAGGTGGAAGAGCCTTATCTTGTTAAATCTTTTCATGAGTGAGTCAGTACGCTGGGTAGTATACCATATTAAATGACTTTAACGTTTTACAATATTTCCTGTTAAATCTTTAATCGCTCCCTCACGTTTGTTTTCAGAAGAAATTACAGTATTTTTAAGACATGAACTGTATGCTTGTACTAAT
Source organism: Tenthredo mesomela (assembly GCA_943736025.1). Classification (NCBI taxonomy): domain Eukaryota; kingdom Metazoa; phylum Arthropoda; class Insecta; order Hymenoptera; family Tenthredinidae; genus Tenthredo; species Tenthredo mesomela. Next base: position 18,676,493 of record OX031021.1, read on the forward strand.
GCTTCATTCTATTACTTAGCAACTATACAAACTATTAGAATACAGCAATGTTGCGTTTACCATATCTTAATTTTCAGCTTCAATGAGCCCAAGAAATTATAATCAAATTGGATAACCGATGATTAGTGATGGTGAAGAAAAACTGTGCCAGTTGAGAAGCGCTATTAGAATGAACGAATTGAAACGTGGGATCGACGAATTGGAGAGAACGTTCTCTAACTTAAATGCTCATTATTATCACAGAAGTATAAATCTCTTTCTTTTCTAGTCAGTATTTTGTTGGGCGAATAAATAAAAACGAGCGTCTGACAAAGTGATCATTTATTTATTGTTTACTGATTTATAATTAATTATGTCGATTACATTCTGTTTACTTCAAGACAGAATCTTAATTGAGGAGCTGAATGAAACAATTATAAGAAATTGTATAAGACACCAGATGAATTATTAAGGTGCCACAGTACTGGCGTGTTCTATATATATTTTGTGACGTCAGAATCGTGAAATACGAGGAATTTCGTCGACAAATTGAGCCCAAACGAGGAAACGAATTCCGCGGGTATTATTTTTTTATAAAAGCTTGAATTGATCTGGAGGGCGCTTACTTAGTGATTTTCAGCGTAGATTACCCAGTAATGTGTATTGCGAATAAATAAAAGTGACAGGTCGTTTATACATATCCAACATGGCGGCATCAGAATTCGGCCATTACCGACTTGTCGTATTTCCGCCGCATCCAGGAGATTAAAACGTCTATCACTCAACACAGGGAGTAAGCGCCCCGTAGGAATACACACTTATTTCAGGAAAACTTATTTCACCTATCTGCGTCCCGTAAATAAGGCTCAATTTGTCGACGAAATTCCTCGTATTTGACGTCTCGGTATGACATATATCTATCGAAAATCTGAGCATCGACTTCCGGTACTGTGGCACCTTAACATGTTTCTTATGTTTATAATTGATGTTCAAACTTATAGCGTTTTTGGCTGGACCTACACCGAGCTACACTGGTGTAGTGTATAGCCATCTTTGTCTCTCTCTTCCTCATAGAAAAGAAAGAGAATGAAGATAGCTATTTATTTATTTATTAATTTTTTTATCAATTTTTTTTTTTTTATTTTATTTTATTTTTTTATTTATTGTATAATTTTTTCGAGCAAATTCTGAGATATATGGTTCTTCGAGCAAATATCGAGATATACTCTTCTTCGACCAAATTCTGAGATATATGGTTCTTCAAGCAATTTCTGAGATATATGGGTCTTCGAGCAAATTCTGAGACATACTCTTCTTCGAGCAAATTTTGAGATATATGGTTCTTCCCCGGAGCCGTCGGTATATACTGTGAATTTCTCTAACGGTGGAACGATCCGTGCGACTGGGGGCAGACAATTGAAGATACACCCCATGTTATAAGAATGAGGTGTATCTTCAATTGCCTACCCCCAGCCGCACAGATTGTTCTGTCCGAGAAAATTACAGTATATATACCATAAATTCTAGAGATTGATGACAATTTGTTTGAAATATCTATCAGAAATAATCTTGGTCATTCAAACTTGAAAGTTGGAACATAAAGATTAATTTAAGGTCAGATTAATACTATCTTAGAGACACTATGCCCAAGCGAAGCGAAACGAAGTTTTCATTAACATGCTTTCTTAGGAGTGTGCGTGCATACTTCCATAAAAAACATAAGAAAACCATGTTAATGAAACTTCGTTTCGCTTCGCTTCGGCATAGTGTGCGTTGACTTTTAGCTGCCATGAACAGGTAAAAAGGCTCACAAAAGCTTATAACGTCTGCATTAACGCAGGAAAACGTTATTCTGTGTATGTTTGTCGCCACTGTCGTGCAACTCACATCGCCAGTAGAAGTTGCGTTCGGCCTAATAATCGAACGTGACGTACATACGCGCGTACTACAGGGTTCCCCAGCCTGCACCTTGGACCTATGAATTATTTGAAGTGCTCAAGTATTTTTACGAAATACAGTAAACACATATAGTAATAACAATAATCTGAGCAATACTGCACTCTTGGGTTATTGGGTGTCATATTTGAACTTGCTGATCAAAGTTTATCTGCACAGTCACCCTGCCTGGAGCGAAATAGTTGGGCGCAAGTCTGTAATAATTATTGCCGGATAGTTCTACATAATCAACAAACGAAGCTGACGATCCTGCAGATGAAAATGATGCCCCGCATGCAGAGTTTATGAGACGTTTGGGAGCTGTAAGGATCGAATAATGCGTAAAATGATTCTTAATGCACGAAGAAGCTGAAATCTGAATGATTCCATTGGTCTGTTGCCTAATTCGAGCTATACATTAGAATACAACTTAAACACAGGTTTGCCCAGCAGAAACCGCAGAGAACTAAAATATCATCATAATTGTGCTACGTATTTAGATTGTGTTGACATTTGAAAAACTTGTTCAATTTTTGTTGGGCCCCTCTGTATATACTTGCGTGGTTCGTTTTTCACTAAAATTCCATGCTTACTTTCTTTGACTCGCGATATAACTGGATTAATTGATGTTATGGCCGGTTTCACCAACGTCGAATAACTTCTTATTCATAGAATAACGCTATTCATCGAATAAAAGTCGCGAATACAATGTAAAATAGTCGTTTGATTTCAATGAATAAGAGTTTAATCTATGAATAAAGTTATTCAGTTATTCGACGTTGATGAAACCGGCCATTAGAGTATCTACAGTGCCTGTTGTCATAATTGAAAACGTGTTCGTAACAGAGTTGGCCGCTAGGCTGGACCATCTCTCCTTGGATCCGTAAGTCAGGTAGAGAACTTGGATATCTAAAAATGTGAAAATGATTATCAGTGGGATGATTTTGGCTTGAAATATTTTCACACTCACCAGGTACTTCCTCCCTCATTTTTCGCCACTGTTCCCGACAAAAATCTCTGTTAGTGTCCGTGATTGTCGTCATGTAAGAAATAATCAGTACTACGTCAGATGTACTGCCACCTGTGTTCTGACTTTGTTCCCTGTTCAATCGTTCAGTCTGCAGAGTTTGAAGGCTCAAAATTGCTGTGGCCAAGTCAAAGCCGTTGATAACTAAAAATATAATTCAGCTGTTGATGCATAACAGTACAGTGTCCACAATGACATGGGAAATTTACCTACACTCATATTGGGTTGAATTGAAGCTGTAGAAATCCAACAATGTGTTACTACTGTTTATCATAAGAATTCCATCGAAGCCATTAATTATAGTGAAATTGCTGTTGTACATGCCAACTTCGACACCCTCCAGTAAAGTTCTATGGGTAAAATGATTAATGAACCATTCATTATTCTTGACAAAACTTCTGGAGTACAGTAGAACCTCGTTTATCCGAGGTAATGTGGGGAGGAGGTACCTCGGATGAGCGAAAACTCGGATAACACAAAAGAAGTGAAGAATTCGAAAATTTCAATCATTTTTCGTGTATTTGAACCGGTAGAATGAAATTTAATCACTAAAGTATTTACATATGTATAAGCACCATAGTAGCGATCGCAAAATACTTCACGCGTACAGCATAGGCATAGCGGCTCTATCCGTTTTATCCGAGTTTTTCCGTATTATCCGAGCATACACCTCGATTAATGCGGAGTGCTCGGATCAGTCCGTTGCCTCGGATAACGCGGAGTCTCGGTTGATTGAAGGCCGGATAAACGAGGTTCTACTGTATTGCTATACAGTGGTGTCCGTTGATTGAGCAGTTTTATTTTAAACCAATGTGGACATTCTCCGACTGCCATACAAGTTATTTTCCATTATTGAACAGGAATAAGATTTGAAAAACTTGAAATATGTCTACCATGCAATATAAAACGTACATATACATACGCCAGGAAAGGTTGAATTGTCGCAAATGGCCACGTAGTGTCGAGGATTATGCTTAAGTGCGTGAAAACTTTGTTTTGGCCAACTGTCACAAAGATGCATATCAATGCAGCTTCGATATGCACCCATGCTACTGATCTCAACTAGATCATTGTTCATTGAAGTGGCTGGAAAGCATTTTTTGTTGTCAAGACTTCTTAAATGTGCAATGAATAGTATAGTTTTTCTATAGGTATGAGAAGATGTCACCTACGAATGTAAGTGGTCAGTTTTTGTCGGTAGCAGAAGTCACAAAGATGCATATCAATGCAGCTTCGATATGCACCCATGCTACTGACTCGTACAAAAGCAGCGCCGCACGGTATGCCTGAAAGAGAAGCTTTTATGAATCTGAGTTCTAGTATAGAATGAATCAAGAAAAAAATTAAGAAATTTATGCTTTTTCAAATGCTTCTTCATCAACTCATCAATGTATCTCATCTTTTTTTTTGTCTCACCTGATTTACCAGTGTAGTATAAGGAGCTACAGCATCATAAAGGCCTTTTCTACTACAGGCACGCATACTTGAATTGAAAACTCCACGCGAGCTATAGTATATGTTCAAAATTTGGGAAAGCCTTAGAGTAGAAACACTTGAGTACCAGGAGGCCACGCTGTCAGCCAGAATCAACCCGTCAAGACCTCCTCTTATCTCGGCGGTAGTCATGTCAAGAATTGCAGCAGATGTTAATAAATACCATCTCGGTAGGGGGTCGAATTAAAACCTCCAATTGTACCTTCACTGACGGCACCTAATGGTCCTCTCTGCAAGGCCACTTCCCCTAAATCACCTTGAACCACATAAAAATCTTAGTTCGATGACATAGACTACATTTTTTCACAACTTATTATGAAGTTCAGATTGTAAAAATGTATTTTTTCCACACGACGTGCGCAAAGTTCGATTTTGGAAATGAAGTTTGATACACACGCGAAAGATGATTCTCGACTCATGTGATTATCACCCTCGCTTTGCTCGGGTGAAAAAATTTAAGAAAAATATCTAAATTGAGAAGGTGTGGAAGTATTTTACCTCATGCCGAGCAACTAGTTAACACCATCGAGTTAATTATACTCTGACGTCGCGAATAATGGAAATTATATCATATTAAGTATCAGTATAAAAAATCACCACACTAACTAACGATGATAAATCTGCAGTCGTGTATTGAATAATAATTAACGAAAGGAGGGTATATATAAAAAAAAGGAGTAAATAAATTATCTCGATTTACTGAAGTAGACCAGATATAAACAAATAAGCATTTATGAGCGAAAGAGAATCGAAATATTAAATCAATTTCTTGTCAGGAGTAAAGAACGTTTCAGCATGCAATTGGCACAGGGTTTTGCATTGTTCCTATCGACTTACTCTCTCAACAGGAGTGAGACTGTTATTTGGAAATGAGACAGTATTGCCCGCAATAAGTCTGAGCACTGCTGCATTTCGAGACAAAGAAAATCCGTTCGGTGAAAAAGGGACTATTCCCTCTCGAACTTGGACAGTTAGATCTGGTTCGACACCATGCTGCCTGAACCTAGTATTATAGAAAATTATTCACTGCTGAAGTCGTATTTAAAATTGAAATCCTGAAATCGATTGATTCATTGCAACAAAAATAATCAAGAACTGATTTGTACCAAAGATGATTTGTACTTCTGTTCCTAGTAACTAAATTCATCCGTTTCACTATATACCTGTGGACCAGCGCCACATACAGAGTACGCAGATCCATACTGAGTTCTGCTGTATTTTCGATCTTACGAATGATAGCAATTAATGTGTGTATATTGTGCGGGTGTCTATTGTCCTTGATTAGCATAGTCGTTGTGTTGTAACACTCGAGGAGTGAAGAAGGGATATTTCGGCCAGTATTTTCCTGCGCGATATTCCTGTGACACATAAACCCATAAATACATTGCATCGTCCAACCAAGAAAGATGAGAAATAAAAAATTGCACTTCCAAAATACATGAAATGGAAAATGATCTGTACCGATTACTGAGGATTACTCAATCTCAGATTCTCAAATAGTCAGGTTATTCAAATGTGAATTGGTCGTATTTAAATACCATACTGATTCAATACTATGATATTCATTCGAAATTGAAAACAAAACGGTATGAAAAATAAAACTTGATCCCATGAGTGCTTTCTGAAAATCGTGTTCTGGTAATAATTCGGGTGATTGAATGTAGCGGGGTATAGATATAAATATCAATATCTCACCAGCAATGCTGAGGAACAATAATAATAATGGTATCTTCATTCTCTTGCTCCTGAAATGGAAATATAAGATATATACATGTATTACAATAGGCAGAATATGAAAATATTGCAGTGCAATGCTTAATTGATTATTACACCCTAACGACTTTTGACCAACGTATAACATCGGTATATCAACCGTGAACACGTGGTATTAGTATTAACAGAGTAAACGCACCGTAGTAAAACTGTGTGTTGTAGGAATAAATACCGTATTTTTGAGCTCGGATGTATACCGTCTATACACCGTAGGTAATCACTGATAATACGGTATTGAAGCGGAATTTTCTCAGTCGTGATGGCAGATGAAGTACGCATGAACAGGGTATGAGACACGTATGTCAATACGGTATGAATGTGGTAAGAATACGGTATGAATGTGGTGAGAATACGGTTTCAAAACTGTGGAACTACGGTACACATACTGCGGTCAAACCCAATTGCTTGAGCTGGCCAGAAAATTTGACGGTTTAGGCAGGGTATGGTAACTGTGTTCATACCGTATGAAAACTGTGTTCAGTACCCGTGAATACGGTGGAAGTGCCGGTAAAACACGGTACGCAGAAAGGCGCAAATATACCGTATTTCTGAAGTGATGACCCGTGGTAAATCCGGAAATATACTGTTCAACATCGGTATATGAACCTTCTCTCAACCTTGCGAAAAAGTCGTTAGGGCAATGTTTTGAAAACCAACGAGCGTGCAACTGTAATAATAATACCTACTCATGCATCATAAACTAATATTTGTGACTTTAGCAGTGGGAATCCCAGCATACATAGACTATAATGCAAGCCTTGTTTCGAGCTTATTGTTACAAACTATCTGTGCTACTGATTATTTTTAGCACCACACCTTTATGACTACACATACGAAATCTAGTCTCATCATTAGCTGATAAGAAGAGGAAACTCTGATATCAAGTTAATTACCGTTTAGCAAATTTTAGTCCTTTCTGAATATGTTTTGTGCATCAATATAGTTTTAGAGTTACAGAACATACAGTTATCAGAATTTTTATGATTGATTGATTATAACTGCGGTAATGATGATGCTCACCATTCTATCACATGCAATAATTCAAACTTTTTAGGTATAAAAATGTATGTACTCATATTCTATATTTAACTGATCGATCATAACATACCAGTAGCAAATCAATTTCATTTAATTTGCTGAATAAAAGTTCTAGTACATTTGCAGATCGAATATAGATACGTGTCAACGAAATATAGGCCATATACTTAATGGACCCTGAGTTTGTCAAAATCTTTTACTCCTAATCTGTAATATCTGATATATTTCAGAGGCAGTTAATTATTACATGGAAAAATGCATTCAGGTTGTAATTAGAGCGCAAGTTAACTATTTCAAAATATTCATGTTATCTTATCAGAGGTGGGAGAGCCTTATCTTGTTAAATCCTTCCATGAGTGAGTCAGTATTCCAGATACTATGGAGCTAACATTGTACGATATTTCCTGTTATGTCTTCAAACTGTCACAATGAATTTTGATTTCTTATTAGTGCTTGTATTGTGCTACGGTACGTTGTCTGAAACCACACTTTATAAGCAGCTCATGTATTAAACCATGCATAATTCAAAATACGATAATAGCGTGCAGATAATCTCTGTTCATCAACTTCATGATGTCGGATATATAGTTTAATCTCCAGAATCTTTTGATAAATTTTACATCCTTGAAAACTAATGCGTCTATAATACTTAAACTACAGATATTCAATATGTTGTAACCATTTCTCAGGCTTGATACTTTGCAACTGTCAGACGAGCATTCCGAAAAGATTGGAAGAATGCTATCAGAATGGAAGCGCGGAAGGTGCTCAGATACCGATAAATATGCGAGTTTTGATAGACCTAATACAAAAAGCAGAGCATTATTCTTACACTACGTTGGACATGAGGGAAATGGCCTCCTCTCTGCTTCACAGGTTTGCACAGATTTCATCAGGAAAGTAGTACAAAAGTTTAATCGATGTTAATCATACCATGTCTCATCACTTCTATCAGGTTTCGATTCGATGGGATAGAAAAAGAAGAAAAAGTTTCTACTGACAGTGGAATTCTGCCGTTCAGTGGGACAGGATCTCAGCGTGCAAAGCATCAGATCATCGAGGATTTAGTGCCTGGTGATTTTGAGGTGTTTCCTTCAGACAGTCTCACCTTGGTAGAACGCTGCGTCTTACATCGTGCAATTTCCTCTACAATTTGGGAACATCCGCTAGCCAGCGTGGAACAATTGTGTAGCGCACCGAGTGAGAAAGTTTCTGGTGAAGACTTAGAAGTCTCAAAAGAATAATAATTCTTCAAGTTTCTATAAGGAATAAAAGGATATTAATCTGTATGTTTTTAGGCAGATCGAAATCTGGCGTCGCTTCAATATGCCCCATTGAAACTGGCGTCGTTCTTACTCCATACGGAACAATAAGTCCTGGCACAGTTATAGCATCAATTGCAGCATCCCTCCAGCCCCAGAATGTAGCTATTCAACTCTTAATTGCTGAGCCGGAAATGTATAGACGAGGTATGTAATTTATAGTGAGGTGTTATTGTAGGGTGTGAAAATTATTCAACTCCTCGACCACTGAGTGCTTATAATCTCACTCTGTCAGCCTCCGTGACCACGGAATTATCATCGTTGAACTACAACGCCGAAGAGGTTGATCTATTTGTGCCCAAAGGACAGATTGTCGTCGGAAGATCCATGTGGTTTCAATCTCTGATGGATTCCACCTCAAAGTTAGATAACATATGGGTAGCTACACTTGCAGGTGAGAATTTTTCATCTTGAGCGTTTCATATTAAAATAATCACAATAATCAGGGATAAAGCGCTCACATTGAGCTTAGTCCTCGAAACAGCCTTCTGCAAACTTCGATTTCTGAACAGCAAAATTTTTTGCTGCGAAGAATCTTCTGATAATTGAATGCTCTCATTTCAAATCAAGGAGACATCGGAGAAATGGCGGTTTATCAAGGACCACTTGTCGGAGATAAAATGACTATGGGAGCCACTGGCTATTGGAACAGTACCATGCAACCCAGAATATTTTATTTAACGGATCGTAATGGACACCTAGATGCCACACGGGCTGAGATAGTCGGTGGGATCGATGGTGAGAGAGTAAAATCGGCGATGAAGTAGAACATGATTCTAGGTCTTGATTCCCAGCTCAACGAGCCTAAATAACATGTATTTCTCTTCTCGTTATAAGGTCTGGTGATAGGGAAGAATCTGCAGACCTGGATCGACGGTTTTCACAGTCTGCGTTTGAGCCAAGTATTGGACATGTATTACAGCCACGAAGGCATAACTTTTGATAAAAATATGAGGGCTTGTCAACGAGGGTCAAATTTTCCGCACGTCGCACCGCCAACATTAATAGCACAGCAGGTACAACCAGTGAAGAATCTTTTCAGCGAAGAATTTTCTGCAAAGGTATTCAAAGCATTTTATTTCTCAAACTAGACTCATGCCTTAGCTCAAATTCTGGCCTATCGCAACAGTGTCGCCTACATGACGCCTGAAGCTTTACTCAGAATGGTGAACTACGCTGTTGAAACATTCTCAACCTATGGCGAAAATTATTTATTCGCTGAATCTGAGTGCCATGATCCAGGACCAAGGCCACAATTAGAGTTTCTTGTTGCATTCGATGGCGCTTGGTCTAGAGATTATACAGCCGACTTTATTTCGTAAGTATTAAAGTGTTCGGCAGTGGTGAGGATCTTTGAATTGGTCCAGGTTTACTAACAATCGCATTGAATTTATTCCAATGCTAAAGAGTGATGCTCGAAGATTTGGACATTTCGATGTATGGATCAAGAATGGGCTTGCTCCACGGAACAACTGGGGAGTGGTTGGTCAACGTGACGCATAGTCCCACAATAATCTATCACGCGTTAACGAATTTCACCGAAATGACATGTGGGTAGAAATACTAGGTGAGGGAATGCATCCGTTTAGATGTCTTTTCCATAATACTGAAATGTTTCAGGGCCCTCCATGCTGAACTGTACTAGAGTATTCGAGCAAGTTTATGCCTACTTGAACGGAGTGTGGAATAATAATAGCCAAAATCATATCATTGGGAGCCTTGGACAGGTCGTTATATTACTTGCGCCACGAACGGTACCAAGCGAGGAAGAACTGCAATCGGCCATTGTGTTAATACGGCAAATAAAAGCTCGGCATCCAGGTGAATAATGATCAAGGTGGAACTTGAATAGAATATCTGTTCGGTTTATTTCACTTGCTGTCCATTTCAGATGTGCGGTTTTTGTATTATGGTTCAGAATTTTACTCAGATCCTTTAAAAAACCTTGTTTTGACTGCGGAAGACTATCTAATTAGGAGTCTAAAGATCGAGGATATGAACCGCTACCTTATGACCGGTGAGTTGAAGGGATAATACCAAGCTTGGAAAGTTATCATGAATATTTTATAACAATGGAAAACATAGTTTTACTGAATTTAGAACGATCATATTACATTTCGTAGTGCCTAGAATCTTGAGACCCCCATCAAATTTCAATGTAACACATGGATCGAAAAATCAATATGAAGATTACATCGGGATTCAGGAAAGCGTGACGTACCAACTGCATCCTCAGTGGAGGAACAACACTAAGAAAGTCGAAGTCACGGTGGGTAGGCTTTACTCAATTTTCAAATCAATGAGGACCGCTTATAATTTTTCTGTTTAAGTTTCATACTGTTGGCTACGGATCTATGCGAGTGTGTTCATGGAATGAATGGCCAAAGGTCGGAACCGAGGATGGATTATATTGCCAGGATCTAAGTGGTCACAATGAAATCAGTATCATAGATTATGCTGAATGTAGCAAGGGTAATGCTTGTCCCCTAACGCATTACAGAGTTCAGAACGTAACGTCATTGCAAAAGTGCGCCGGTTCGTATAATTTCATCGGCTCATTAGGTTGCGCTAGTTTCTTTTGAAACTTAAAAAAAAAAACATTTTTCGTTTCAGAGATGGATTGCAGGAGGCCAAGTGATGTTCGTTACATAGTGCGTATCGAAAGCCTGACGTATACCAGCTCGACGCGTTCCGTGATGTCCAACTCTAAATTTCTCATTTTATTTTCTCATTTCATCATTCTTTCAAAAGTTCTTTTTCATATTTGAGTCAGTAATTGATTGTGACGATAGTATCGAGTAGTCCATTTTATTAATCATGTACAAAAAATAGGAGAAAGGAAATGCTGAACTGATGCTTCGATCAATGTATGATTTAACGCTGTATGTGTATAAGTAATAATTTCATAAAGGTAAACTCGAGTCATCTGAAAACACACTCTGAGGTCTCTAGAACGATAAATCGGGTTATCGAGTGTTATTTAGAGGGTGCTATAATCAGTTTTCATCAACTACATTTTAACGTTCTGGAACATCGCGAATAACTACGAAACAGCGATATAACATTATATAAAATTGATTCATTCGATGAATTATGAGGAATAGGTTCAATCAAGCATGCGAAATTTGTTAAAGTTGAGGATAATTAATTTTTTGTGCAGCGGAAGGTGTGAGCGTACCATTCAATTTGAATATTATCAAAGATCTACGCATTGTTGAAGCGAAAGAGTTTCAGTTAAAGATGTATGAAAACTTTTTTGCTTCAGGCAACAATGAAGCCAAGAATTGTATTCCTGTAATTAGTGATATCGGTGATTGTCACCGGCCTGGATACCCATGCGAGCATCGCCGACGCGATGACAAAGATCATGGCTTCAGGCAATAACAGGAATACATTTCATGACCCTATTTTAGCGTAAAATGAGAAAATTTCTAAACAGCTATATTCGGCATTACGTAAAAAGAATTTTTTTTCTCGATATTTTGAAATTCTGCGTGTTAGATCGCACTCATTTTTTTTTATAAATGATGATAGAATAAATAAATTTCATGTGATTTTATATCGTTGTTTCGGAGTTGTTTGTGAAATGACAGAAAAGTATAACGTGGCGAGTAGAGACTGACTAAATCACATTCTCAAGTAATAGTATTAATGTTATTTAGAGAATAGTAGATATTTTTCTTAGGTAAAATGATTTTCTGGCAAATTTCAATAGAGTAAAAAATAATTTATTCAATTTACAATAGAATCGTTTCCTTACTTAGTCTCGTTTTCTTTTTTCTATCCTGTTTGTTTTTACAGAAGTATAAGTAGCATGTGAAGAATACATTAGTATTCAAGTAATTATTGCTATTCATTGCTTATCTGATAATTACGATACACGTATTCGTATCCAATTTTAATAAGAAACTGAAAACTGCTGGATCCAGCTAGACTGCCAATTTCTGGCTCAGTCAAAACTGCTTCTAGTGGCGGAAGAAAGTCCTGGATTTTAGCACCTGTGAAATAAAGGGAACTCTGGACTAAAATCTGATCCTATTTCGTTGTTTCATTGCATCTAAAGAAGTTGCATCGAATGAAAGAAAGACAGCGAAATGTATCTAAATCTCTTACCCATAAAATGTGCGAGGTCAACCAGCTTGAAGAATATTGTACCCTGTGCCTGTTGTTCAGGATTGTTTCCAACACTATCCCAACGATCTCGTTTAGCAGCTCGAGCCCAAATTCTCAATCTTAGAGACGACTTATCCTCTTGTTCTTCAACAAAATCTAGCAAATCTAGAGCCTTCTTGAAATCGTATTCACTCGCCAATAGGTTTTCGTCGCAAGTGTACAACTAGGAGAATAACAAATCAGTAGAGAAATAGAAACTGATCGATAAAGTCAGACTTTCAGCATTTAAAAATCGCATACCAAGCCAGGATGGAAATCACTAGGCAATTGTTAACATAAATAGATATTAGATTCAAAGTCTACGCACTGTAATGAGTTCGCTGGGTGAAAGCACTCGCAGCTTGTCTATATCGTAGCCGTAGCTGGCTAGTACAGGAGCTGGCAATTCTTCTTGGTGTGCAATCAATTCAAGTTCGTTATCTATCCTCCGGACACACTCTTCGATCTCATCCTCCGGCTCGTCAGAAGCGAGGAGAGCGAGTTTTGATAGCGAAAGCATGGACTGTGGTGGGAATAAGAAATATCTGTAAGTAATATTTGATGAAAGTAATGAACCGGCAAACAGCGAGACAGCGTTACTCCACCTTTTTACGAGTAACAAGTTCAATTTCTTCGACGGCTAATGTGTGAAGCGTGTTCGAAGCGAGTCGTAACTCGTCAGATAAAGCAGCCTGCACCCAAGACAGGGAAGGATGTTCGGAAAGTTTTTCAGTTAACTCGACTGCCCCGCCACGCCTACATCTTTCTACCAATTTCCCCTGACGCCCATCTTTGACGTACCTGGAGATGCGATTTGTTAATGTGATATGCACCTCGGAAATAATTTTCTTCTATATGACTAATATTTCAGACATTAGTATAAGATATTATTTGAGATCTTATGGACTAAAAAAGTTTCGACGAACGATGCGACCTGTATTGCACGACGAACCCTTATTCTTTGGGTGCAATCCATCTATTCAAAGCCAAGTTCATAAAATCCCATGTCATTTTGAACCATGTCTCAGAGCGCTAGTAATCGGGTGTAAAAGAGCCGAATCGATAGAATATTTGGGTGTTATCCTTAAAATGAAAAGCAAATGTCTCACCATGAAAATAGAAATCCGACAAAATCCTGCCCAGCGAATCTTTCTATGTATGAATCCAGTCTATTCTGGTTATTTGTTATCTCGCATATTTGTACCAATGAAGAAAAATCGCAGTATTTTTCAGCCAACACAGCGGCATGCTCATATTGTTCCTCCTTAACTGTTGAATAGAGGAATAATTATGCAATTTTGTTAGCCGGATATTATTCTCTCGGTCTCCTCGAGTCTCAAGCCTCAAGCCCCAAGCCTCAAGAAGAGGTCTAACTGGAATAACTCACCTAATGGCTGGATCAGATTTGTTCGCTCATTTTCGTACTGCTTTAATAGTACCTCGAATTTTTCGGTACCACGAATGCTTTCCAAATGGCATTTTTTGCCATCCAGTATCAAATCGACCAAACTGACTAGCTGCTCGTATAACTCGTTCCTTACCGAAGTCTCATTTGTACCAGTCACACCGTACTTCAATGTGATATTTTGCTGAAAAACATAAGCTTCGTGAGTTAGCAGCGATGATTATAGAAAAGGTTTCCTAATTCATTGACATCGCATGTTTTTACTGGAAAATTGGCTGCTTCTATACCATAGTTTGCAGACAATTACGCAGCCCATGTTTTCCCGTTGCCGCAGTCCATGGTAGATACTCGGTTATCCCGCTAGAGCATCTAGCAGGTACAAATCTCTCCGCGTTATGTTGTCGGTATTTTATTACCTCGTGCAAAATGCTCTGTAACGTTGAATGAAAATATTTGACTGTGTATAAAGCCAGGCTGTGTTAGGGTAAGGGAGGCATTTTTTTTCTCACCAGTAGCAAAGAGTTTACTTGAAGAATGTACTGGGCTACTTGATTCGTCGCTCTTTCAGACTGAGTAATTTCGCAAGCACTGTTAACGAGTATCGGTAAGAAAACATGAACGTTGCTAACTTCCCTGTAGAATATATCTCTGGTTGTTAATTCCTCTGAGATTTGTGAATCCGGGGTCAATGCCTGATTCATGATGGGGTCGATGATATCACCGTTTCTGAATAATTTCGGTATAATAATCATTTAATAAAGAAATGTCGAGTTACATTCCACTGTTTTTAATAGAGTTATCGAAATTTGAGCAAATCGCACCCAAATCGCTCCCACCCACCTATTTTGGAGATTGTAAATAGATATAGCGGCGACTATTTTCTCAGCATATTCACCCAGGACGTGTGTTGTCGCCATGATTATCCCTCGATAAGAAACAGCGCAGAACTAACAATGGAGAAATGTGTAAAAGGATTCAAAAAATTTCTAAGCGTTTATTCAACTAAGTAGAAAGACTCACCCTGTTCCATAAGCCAAATTCTTTCAAAAACGCTATGAAGAGGTCCAAGGCTTTTTGTTTCCCTTCTAACTGGTGGGGAATTTGCATCGATGTAACAGCGTTGAGGGTAGTCGCTGAAGATAATAAAATAAATAAATAAATAACAGACGTTGGAATTTTGTCGCGGTACAAGTATAGGAAGACCATTTAGGGGGATTAGAAAGGTTTGAATTTAAGTTTCGTAAAAATCATGGACATTCAAGTAAATTCTTCGAAAATTGAATTTTTTGGATTGAGAAAAAAAAAAAAAAAAGGAATACTGCTTTTTCACATGTTTTGCAAGCCTAGAAATTATTTCAACTATTTCATCGGTAAGCTACGGATTTTTTTTTAAGGATCCAAGATTTGAACGCTAGAAGTATAAAAAAAAATGCCAGTCGAATTGAAATTTTGGCTCCTTATCGTTGGATCGTTGATCTGTGATTGGTGGGATGCCCTAATTCTCAATCTGTTGTTATAATGCTTACACAAATCCCTGTGATCGGTCCACCGAGGATCATTGGCAGGATAGTCGTCGATTAAATTTTTAGCTACTGCTAAGACTAGGGTGTCTAGAGTGGCGTCGATATCCATGACTGGTTCTTCTTGTATAGGAAAGAGTTCGGACAGGATCTCTTGGCATTGAGCCTAGAAGTATAAAATTCAAAGTAAAAGTCGTAGGAAATGCTTAAATATTCAATATATTCATATACTACCTTGTTTTGACGAAGACTGAACAGAAATGCTGCGCTAAGTTGCGTCGCACCGTCAGAACTGAAAGTCATATCGCGTAAATTGTCCCCGTTTAATTGCGAGGCAAAGTTATCTCCTCCGTAAGCAAAACTATTACTAGTGTAGTCGAGGCTTAGATTTTGCTCCGAATAGCTCCTAGGATTAGAAGAATAAAGAAGTTTGTTAATATTCAGATGAAACTAGAACTGTTCAAGTTTCCAAAACGAAACTGAAAAAAAGGAAATTAGATAAGGCGATCGAATAACTAACGTGCTGAAATCTTGAGCGTTGAAATCGGTCGGCATTATTGTAACAAGTCCCAAATTTCTTGTGAATAGAACGGGAGTACCGGAGCAAAGAGCTCCGCCGAGTATATTGTCTTCGCCGCCTCTAACCAGGTCTATTTTTTCTTGATCGTGTTCAGACATGCCTGCGAGAATTAAATAGGTGTTTATAAAACGGATTATGGTTTTTATCGGCGGAAGTAACATCGGCTAATAATATTATGGACCCTAAATGAAAGTAAACAGTTTTTCTTTTTCACAGTATACAGTACTGTTTCTGTTACTCACTGTTAGCAACAAGCACCGTCTGTTGATTGTAGATTATCGCTTCCCAACCGGACAAGATAAATCTGTAAGAAAGTATCGTCGGTTCTACGTCGTCGCGGCAGAGTACAGGACCAACTTTCAAAGGCATAAACCACTTCAGTGTATTAGTCAGCGTCGTACCAGCCAGGGGAATCAGTCCTGGGGATGAAACGCTTTGCGTGAATTATTAGAGCATTTATTTACACACCGTACCGTATGATGTGAAAAAACACAAATTAATCAAATATAATGAATTACCGATTGCAAAATGAACCTCGGGCGATAATTCTGTACAGCTAGCTGCCATGAGGATAACTACTCCTTCTTCGCATGGCTGCATGTCGATAAGCCATGTATCCATGCCTTGAGGCATGCACGCGCTAGATTCCTGTGGAAATTCATTAAATAGGGTAGATTTTGGGCCTTGTATAATCTCAGATATGGGGAATTGAATTCCCTGTTTTATTTTGCACAACTAAGTGTACCCAAAATCGGCGTTGAAAAGTCTGTGAGACTGTGTGGCTGATGTCTTCGTCAAATTCCATTTTCTCAGCTTCGCCATGCGGAAACGACCAATACTGCAGAGACGATCCGGCTAGAATGAGGACTCGGGATGCTTTGTCGTTCAGCAAAGTACAGGTGACCTTCACAAGCTTCTGTGAAATAAGGTTCATCGTATTTGAGGGTCAAGTTATTTCGAAAAATAATATTGAGGGATCAAAATGTGCCGATAAGGTAACTTGGCCCTAATTTCTCGCATAAAACTTTTCAAAGTTTGAAAAGTTCGTACCGTTTCGGTCACCGGCGACTGAGGCATGGCTCCGAATATCAAAGACGACATTCTCCGGCCGATACCGCCCAGCCAGCCTTGACTGGTACGAAGGACTCTGCAGGATATGCTGTTCCTACCGGCGGTAAACTGCGGCTGTAAGAGCGCTACTGTGCAGGTAGTCGTAGCCAGGATACAACCATGCCCTGGGACATAAGTTAAACAGTCTACTTCCTGTCCCGCTAATTCGGCACTGGTTTCAACAGACGATCCCTCGTGGGCGACGCTGGACCAATAACGAACTACGCCTTCGGGAGAGACGGCCATGCAGCTAGGAACCTTTTGGTTGGAAGAAAATTGGAAATTTAGAATACCTATTGAAAACGAGGGTCTTAGATGTTTGATTAGTCATCGATTTACCAATACACACTAATACTCAAAAGTATCAACAGTGATTTTGAAAAAATTTCATATCTCGGCGGAAAATTGTATCACAGAACTCTTTGAGACTCGAGCTTGAATAGCAGATAATTAGCTTTCATTCTGTCTAGTGCGTTTGCGGTAATTTTGTTGAATTTTTAAGATTTTCATTGATCTCAGAAAAGCAAAACCATACAGAAAGACAAAAGCAGAAAGTTTGTACATAAACAAACTCTTGTCTGAAAATGTTGTGTGCTTTGATTAGTCGTCGATATACCAAACTTCTAATTGATTACTTAAGAGCGTTACTATAAGAAGTTGTTATTCAGAGTTCTGACTATAACCTGATGGCCAGGAGTGAGCCAGACAGCAATGCAATCGGCTCTATGAGCAAGATCGCTTTGAGGAAGAAGCAATTCGCGGCACTGGCTGTTGAAAGTACGTCTCTGTTTGGGATCGTGAATAGTGGTTTTACACTGCCAGACTAGTAGCCTGCGTCCACAGACCAGCCAAGCCCAACCATCGAGAGAAACGCTGACGCTGACGGTCGCGTTACGGTCAATAAATGTTAGCGCCTCTGTAACAAGGACTGGTAAAGAAGGTCCGAAACTTTCCACAACATGGCAAGCCGTCTTGCATATTATTTGAACGGACTGATTCGAGCGACCGGAGGTACTTATCACTCTGGAAACAAATGATTAACGGAAGAATATAGAGAATGGTAAAAAATGGTAAAAAATGGTGAGAAAACGAGCGGGTGATGTGGTGAAATCTTACGAGTTACTCTTCTTCAACGACTGCGTTAATGACATTCTTTTCCTTGGTGAGGTTAACGTTTTGCCTAATGATGCGCTCATACTCGGACGATCCATTGTGAATTTTGTTGGAAAGGCGGGATACGAATTTTAGGTACAAGTATTTCTATACTGAGAAATCTTAGAGTACTGCTTTTAGCACGTTTAGAGTTTTAATTACACAGTCGTGCCCCAAACAATTGAACATGTCTAACAATGTCTAAGTTACTCTCTCTGTCTGTACGTTTTTGAAACCGGCATTCGAACATCGATTATCGCTTTCGACTTATCGTTGCTCATATCTTCGATTCGAGCTTCGTTGTTGCTGGGTCTACACGCGATGATTATGTTGGTATGATTATGTTGGTATGATAAGAAATATGTTAACTGATTGGTCACTTCTGTTGTGGAAATTCAGTGATTGGCTAATCATATCAACATAACCATAGCGTGTAGACCCAGCATGTGGCCTTAAAATTTCGACTGTTCGACACGACCTCTTGCCTGGTTTACGCTTACGCAGCGCCTTAACTTGCCTTAATTTAAGGATTGACCAATCAGGAGACTCGATTCACCTGGCGCGTAGCTAAATCAGCCTCCTGATTGGTCGATTCTTGAATTAAGTTAAGTTACGGTTAAGTTAAACCAGGCATTATATGCAGCGCTACTGAAATGTAGATCGAACTGGAACGCTCACCGCCGTGGTGGGGGTAGCGAATTTGCGATCCGAAAGAGATAGCTCAGCGGAGTATCTCTGTCCCTGTCTGTACAGTCGGGTGCCGAAATTTTGAGCCTCATGACTGGTTGCAGCACAGTAATGTATCGAGCTGGACCGAATATTCTTGACTGACTATACACGGTGCGAGCGAGACAAATATACTCCGTTGAACTATCTCTCTCGGCGCGCCCCCCACCACGACAGTGAGCGTTCCAGCGACCGCAGCGCTCGTTCCAGTTGTATTTGGTTGTAGTATTATATTTCAGTGGGTATAAGCCTTAATGACATTAAGGCATATGGAAAAGAAGAAGAAGAAGAAGAAGAAGAAGTACCTCTACATGCTCTACATTCCGACGTAGAAGTTTCATTTTCATATGTGGTTTCATGTTTCTCTATGCATTTTTACGTAGCTTAAAATTACTTTCATTTGAAATAAAAAACGAATTGAACCGCTATAAAGTGAAGTGGTAACGGCTATGCTCGACATTAATATTGCTTGAACGATGAATAATTTGATAAAAGATCAACCAATCCTCTGGCAGTGACTTAATGACGATTGCTATTCTCGTTGATTCTCGTTGTTTAATGTGTTCACCAACGTAGCTATCTCCGATCTTTAATCATCTGCATTCAACGATATACATATTAATATAATACTGCAACAATGTCGAAACGAAAACTCGACGAGGTTCTTACCGAAGATTTCAAGGAAAGCAAGACCAAGGTGGAACCGGCGGTAAAAAACTCTCTCGACTCTGACGAGGAAGATGAAGAGGCTAATGAAGATAACTACAACATTATGCACGAGGATGAATTCGAAGGTACCCATCTCCCCATAGTATATCATTTATCAACAATACACATGAGTCATGAGCAAATTTTTCGTCCGGAAAGATTTAATCTTACGCTTATCACTCTGTCGAAATTGTGTAATAATAAAATGTCTGATTAACAGTAAACTATGATAAGAAGCAGTTCTTTACTCAAGAAGCTCTGGAACAAACAAAATGGTTGTATTCGATTGTGAAACTAATTTGTTTCGTTTCGTTACAGGAACTGAAGATGGTCCCGTAGCGGCTGAGACAGATGTAGGTTTCACCGCGTTCAACATGAAGGAGGAGTTAGAAGAGGGACACTTTGATAAGGACGGTCATTACCTGTGGAAGAAGGAAAAGCAGATAAGAGACAACTGGCTGGACAACATAGACTGGGTTCAGGTATTATTTCTCTAAGGATATAGAAGAATCTGTGTTACATTATTCTTCGATTAGTTCAGATTTTGTCATGGGGCATCGTTTTTTGAAAAATGAAGCTTCTGCAAAACACCCAACTTGTGTACAACTGTAATAACAATTATTTCTGAATTGATTCCAAGATCAAATCTGGAGGAAAGGAAGGCACAAGCAATAAAGGAAGCGACGAAACGAAGGGATTGGCTGATAGCGACAGCGAGGATGACGGACAAGACATAATGTTTGACAGTACGCCTCTGTACAAAAAAATTTTTGAATTTTTAAGACCAGGGGAAACCGTTTCAAAGGCACTTTGCAGACTTGGTAAGAGAGACAGAGAGATAGATAGATAGATAGATAGTAGAGTAAAAGTAAAAGTAAAATTAAGAGTAAAAGAGAGAAAGAGAAGAGTGGAAATTTGGTCGTTGTTTTCTTTTGACCAAAGTTTCTTGAAATGATGTGAATAATAACTGTAGATAATCCGCAGGTAAAGGTAAAAAGCGAATGACGACTGCTGAACGATGGAAAAAGAAGAAAGAAGCACAAGCTGGTGTTGAGGATAATGAAAATGCTGATAAAATAATGCAGCTAACAGAGTTTGCTAATGAACTGTTGACGCGAACTGGAAACATGGACATATATCAGGAAAATTACGAGCAGATAAAGAGAAAGGTATAACATTGCTGTTAATTTGAATACCTATATCGTTTCCCAACGCATGTTTTCGATTGGATCTTATAATTCAGTGTTCATTTTGTTCAAACAATGATAGCTATACTTATATTTGATTTGATACACTTACAAAAGGGGCGTTATCCGGCCGATTGATCTTATCTTTTGACGTACTAATGTAACACTGATGTATGCAACGTGCGTTTTTATAATTCAGATAATTTTTTGGGACGCTGCAGATTGAGCTGAGCGGGAAACAAGCACATCCTTTAAAACAGGAAGCTGAATTAGACATGTATTCAGACGATTTTGACGTCAAGGAGAAAGCTAAGCTCGATGATAACGTCAATCCCAATGGTGAGTTATCGTTTATTTTTTTATAAAACCTTGGATGCTCCAGGGGGGTAGGATTCTGCTTGGAAACAATCTTTTTTTTTTTCAATCACTGCTACACTGCGAAAGACTATTTTACTGACTCATTCAGTTGTTTTACATACTATCATTATGTGTGTTTTAAGAAATAATTCGAAATTATACGAGATTCTATAAACGTTGCCTTGCCAACATAGATTGGTTCTTCACCCCGAAATGATATCATTTTACAACAATCCCTAGAAATTTTCAAGCTCCAATCAACGATACGATCTGTACCCTGCGTCAACAATTCGAATTGAAAGAAGTCATTAGAACATTGTGTGAAAAGAGATTATGGTGGTTGAATCGATAAAGGAAGATGTTGATAAAGAAGGTGAATAATGTTGGTTAATAGATGATTTTATTTTTCATAAAGATCCGTCAGTGGCTCACGGCGAGAAGAGAAAGGAAACTAATGACACAGAGGAAGCAGAAAAGGATATTGAAGACGACACTGTTTCGTGGGAGTTGAAATGGTCGCAAAATGAAACTGCCGAGATTCACGGCCCCCATACAACCGAGCAAATGCAGGCCTGGGCCAAAGAGGGATATTTTAAAAGTGGGGCTTGGGTACGGCGAACCGGTCAGCAGGGCCAATTCTACAGCGCGGCTAGAGTCGACTTTGAATTATATTTGTAAGCTTGCGAGGTGTTGAATTTGGTAAAATGGAAAAAAGGTTTAATACTGTTCTAAATGATTATTGAGAACCGGTAAGTTGGTTAATAAAATAAAAATCTTATTCAATGTACAAACGATTGCAGAATTTCGCTTTAGAAGTAAGTAAATACCATTTTTATTTTTTATTTTTCACGATTATTGAGACACCCCATGGACATTATTCAGAATTTTTATTTCGTAATCTTCATTAAACTTACCGATAACGAACAAACTACGAGGTTTTTATAATTATTACTGTGGATCGGTCAATAAACGATTGAATATTTCTAAAAACCTGTTTTAAACTACATTATAAAAAGAATGGTTTATCATTTGTTATTCGGAAAAGTATTCTTTTTTTTTTTTTTTTTTTCTTTTTTCCCGTACTACAACTTTTTCGAAAATTTTAGTAGTTAGGAACGATCGTTCAAGAAACAGAGTGCCTCACACGTTTGCCATCACGAAAAACGAACCGTCAAAAAAATTCTCAAATTATATTGTACAACAAGTTTTGTCAACCGCAAATTAGTTTTCGAGTAGGTATTTTGTAAGACGTATGTACGTTGGATGTACTACATATTTTGCGATTCATAAGTTCGAGATCACATTTTAAATTTTCGATTTGGACCAAAATTCGATATCTCAGTGAGAAAGAACGGTAGGAAATTTTTTCAAAATAGCATTCCAAAGTTGAAAAAACGAACTTTAATCTTCCCCCTTTTCAAATTGTTCTGCGATTTTCTGTGTTAGAACTCTTATGGTTTTAGTATTATTCTTCGGTATTGAGATACTTTCTTCTTTTTCCTCGAACGATTTTAGTCTTCTGGAAAACGAACGTAGCAGCATGTTTGAAGAAGGATTTTAAAGTATAAAGTACAAGCTTTGATCTGCTAAAAAGAGTCGCAGAGAGAGGTGTTCTTCTTACTGTTTCCCTCTCTGTCTGCATACTTTTCGACCAAGATGCTCCCTCCAGGTATATAATATATTAGACCGGTTCAAAAAAATCGACTGTTCTTTCTTTTTTTTCAATTTTCGCATTGAAATACCTACTTTCGGGGGGGGGGGGGGGGGGGGGGGGGGGAGATGTCTGTTAAAAGCGGAGCTCTTAATATTAAGATTTAGATATTGTTATGATTCTTGGGTATGTAGCACTGTAGTAGTACGCAAGGCAAAGGCATATACACTATAGCACCTGTATGACGGCTGTGTCACGAGCAGGCTGTGAATTTATTGTATATAGCGGCCTTTTTGTGTGCGTAATATTTTTATTAAGTAATTAATTAAATAATTAATTGATTACTTAACTTTTTATCTATCCCTGATGTTTCAAATTGAAATAATTTTTGATGATAAAAATTAACGGACGATCCGGGAATCGAACCCAGGATCTACGGACGCCTATCCGGGAACTTACACCCGAGACTACCTAGCTCGCCCACGGATCACCGCAATTTTTCTCATCTTCTATTCTTGTGCTCACATGTATGTGTTGTTATGATTCTACTACAGTGCTACATACCCAAGAATCATAACAACACATACATGTGAGCACAAGAATAGAAGATGAGAAAAATTGCGGTGATCCGTGGGCGAGCTAAGTGGTTTCGGGTGTAAGTCCCCGGATAGGCGTCCGTAGATCCTGGGTTCGATTCCCGGATCGTCCTTTAACTTTTCTCATCAAAAATTATTTCAAATTAAGATTTAGAGGTCGCTCATCGCGGATTTCTATTTTCCATTTAGCATAGGAAATTTTTTTTTTTAATATAATTTTGTAGCTCACAAACCAATGAACAAATCCAAATGACTCAAACATATTTTCATAGGAAATTGAACACTCTACAAAAAACTTCTCTTATCATTTTTTGATAAATTGATTCCTTCCAAAGTTATTCAAGCTCAAATTTCAATTTATAGTTGAGTTAACTATTTTTTTTTGTGATTTTTTTTCCACAATGATAGATACATTTTTTAGAGTGTTCAATCCCCTATCAAAATATGTAAGAGTCATTTGGATTTGTTCATTGGTTTGTGAGCTACGAAATTCTGAAGAAACAAAAATTAAATTCCTATGCTATTTAAATGGAAAACAGAAATCCGCGATGAGCGACCTCTAAATCTTAATATTAAGAGCTCCGCTTTTAAAAGGCATCTTTTTTCACCTCCCCGAAAGTATTTCAATGCGAAAATTGAAAAAAAAAAAAGAATAGTCGATTTTTTTGAACCGGTCTAATATATATATATATATATATATATATATATATATATATATATATATATATATATATATATATATATATATATATATATATATATATATGCTCTAAGGCTTTTGTAGAGCACGGTCGTATATGCAGGTCCGGAAACTCCATAGAACTTATATCAATTGAAGGAGAGTAGCCCATTTTCGCAATGAGTGTAGATTGACGCCAACATGTTGAGACAGAGATATATTTCTTTCTCTTTTCGCGACGTCAAGTTCTCCTCTCCGCGCATACCACTCGCCTAAATAGTACCGTGCGAAGATTGATAGGTTATAGGGTTAGCGTAAACGTGGAGCCTATTATGTATCACAGAAATAGTTTCGCTACACATTTACTGACAATAGTTATAAATTAATATGCTATTAAAAATTATCGTCAAAGCGAACAATCTGAAAATGGTTACTCATGGTTACCGTTCACTAAAATGTAGATAGAACTGGAACGCTCACTGCCGTGGTGGGGGGCGTGCCGAGAGAGATAGCTCAGCGGAGTATATTTCAGGTAAAAATATTCGGTCCAGCTCGATACATTATTGTGCTGCAACCTGTCATGAAGCTCAAAATTTCGTCACCCGACTGTACAGAAAGGGACAGAGATACTCCGCTGAGCTATCTCTCTCGGATCGCAAATTCGCTACCCCCACCACGGCAGTGAGCGTCCAGTTCTATCTATACATTCCAGTTTTATGATCCCACACTTTTGATTCTTACCTCTTGCGCTTCGACTTCCGAGTGAGTTCCGTCAATCACATCGTATACCACAGATGGCGTTGGCTGTGCCAAGCCTCTTTACAAATCCAGAGTAAGAAAGTGAAAGTGTGGGATGAGTTTACTTCGTTGATCGAAGATGGAATATCCTGATAGGTATGATATAAGTATAAGGTGAGTAATCATGCGAATTCTGAATTCTAAATCATTTAATTGAAAATAAATCAATTCCAATGAAATTGAAAATAAATTAACTTCAATGAGATTGAACCAGAATTTGTTGAAATGTGTTCATTGAAGTGGTCTTGTCATTGTTTGAATTTGAATACAAGATACTATTTAAACTGGTAGTGATCATATAACCATAAAGGAAGAAGAAGAAGAAGAAGAAGAAGAGGTAAAGTATAGGTGCAGAATAAATCGTATACGTTTCGATCTTCACTTATTGTCAATATATTACACAATTATTTACATACATCCTCAACGTGTCTATCCACGATTGTAAAACTATTCAATAAATATTAAATATATGATAAATATCTACGGGCTAGATTTATTAACCTACAAAGTAGAACAATAGAATACATAATTAAATTTAAACACAATTTCAATATAGCCGCGTAGGTATATTATAACGCTAGTTGATTATTTTCAGCGGGACAAAAGCTTGCAGACGATGATTATTTCTTCTCTACATTGTGTGATATTGTTACATTAGAAAATCACATATCGTTTGTGAACTCATTTTCTTTGTCGATGAATTCACGTGGGGGTGTGGTTTCTGTGCCTGACTTTCCCAACGGACCTCTTCCTTCTCATACTTCGCGATTCTTTGCGATCATCGCAATCGGAGTACAGCTTGGCGCACTCCTTGAATTCCTTTTCGCCCAATGTTCTGTACTTTTCGAATCCATGTCTGCATTCGGGAATAAAAGAATTTTATGAGAGGAAGAAACGAAATACTATAATTGAATCGATATATATATAGGTTTTAGAAGTTTGCATTAATAATACCTATATAGCTACAGTTCGTCTTGTTTGGTTGTTTGTTTCTTTGAAATTTTTTAAAATATCACGTGGCAACTATTTACCATGAAAATTAATATACTCACGAAAAGAAATCCATCGCGTAACTTAGTAACGGGAGTTGACGAGCTTTAGCGTCTATTTCACAGACCAAACGTCGTCGACACTGATCGTCGTCCATATTCAGAGTCGAAAAAACCATCTCAGCTGTGTCCATACTATTTATACAATTTTAACAATTTTAGTACCGTCATTTTCTCTTTTCTTATTTATTGTGAATTGCAATGATGAAAAATGAATAACAGTATGAATTATATCGGGTTATTGATTGACTTACTTTTTTAATGCGTGAGAAACAAACTCGGTGTCTATGTAGTTCTCGACTAAACTGCGGGCGTATCCACCCGTCGATGACCAGTCGTTGTTACCACCCCAAGCTCCATATTCTTCACCGTGTTCTATTGATGGTGGTGGAGTGGCTGAGTATCCTGTACCTAAAAGTAAAACCAAATTCTTGATTCTATATTCCACACATTCCATGTATGCCCGTTATGTGATCATTTCGCGTTGAGGGTCAACCGCTCACAAGTTTTTGTGTACACTAGATTTCAAGATTTGAAAAGGTTTCACCGATTTTCATGAATTTCGAAGCATCTGAAATGATATCGCAAAATTATGAAACATTTCACTAGATCAGAGACATTTTCAAACGTTTCCGATGATTTCAAAAGAATGAAGAAGACTTCGTTAGATTTTATGAGATATCAGTAGCTGGTATATCACAAAATTTCACGGAGAGAACACACGAGAGTTCACGAGTAACTAACCCCTTGCTCGATGAATACTGCATAACATAGTTTTCATCGAGCAAATGATGCAGGGATTCTAATTCGACTAGGTCTGCCTTAATTTATTTGATATTTCTAATTGGCATGAAACGGTGATATAACACTCCATGATAAATGAAACCGAATATATAATGCATATGTGAGTGAATAGTTTTCATAAAAAGTGGCGCTGCGGTTCTCTAATGTGTTGAATTAATCATGGCGTGGTTATCCAAGCACGCGATTACAGAGGGGTGAATAATAAAGAATGAAAAAAATCACTAAACATGATACTTCCATACTGCTGAAGTAAAACACATAAGTGCAGGATGGAAGACACTATAATACTTAAATATTAGAAGGTGCGATTTATAGGCCTGTAGATTTGTCATCCCTAAATAGGGATTAAAATCCCATTTACTACTATTCGAAAATTATTTCCTAGATAATATCAATAGAGAATTATAAATGAGGATTTTATGTGGTACTGGAGAGCAATACCTATTGACACAATTACTCAATGAACCACAAAAAGTCTTCAAAATTCTCGAAGCTACAATTCAGGACGGCAACAACTGACGTGAACAATTATAAGTACTGATGGCAGTAATTGACTACAAATTATCACTTTCTCGTGAAAAGCTTCGTTCTGTAATGTTATAAAGGAGCATAGCAAATTCACGATCCCGAATATCAGCTTTGGGGAAAAGAAAAAATCATTTGCAAAGACTCGACCTCGATCTATTGGTGATTACTGATTATCGACTAATAGCAGCAATTTCGGTGCCATATATAAATGTTTACCACGGGAAATATATGTCAATCAATGCGTACGACGAATGTCAACACTTTAGCAATAGTATTTGCTGTAACAATTATTTCTCATAGTAATTACTATTGTGATTTCTGAATAGGGCTAAGATTTTACTACATACCTACACTCAGTCAGACTTTTATGTTGAGAAAACCATTCGAGATCATATAGTTACTGACTGATAGTTGTTAAAAACAGACCAACTCCTACATTTACTATCCCCAACGCTATTCAAGTCGGAATTCACTTGAATCGAATGAAAAGTGCTCAGCTGCAGATTACCTTGACAAAATCTGTCTGGTTAAGCCAACAAATCCTTTTTCCCGATGTTAAATATTACACTAACTAATAATTATTTATATTTTCTGAAACATTATCAACAAGTAAATTCTTCGATTAGGCACTAGAGTTTCGAAGATTCTGAATGTTTGGTCACATTTGGTAATGCCTTACTGCAACGCAGGTATGCAGCTGTTTTAGATTTTGCGAATAGGTAGAATAATGAGCTGTATACAAGAATCCCTGTGTCTATTGGTAATTAATACAGGTGGCAGTCTTATTTGTCTGCCATACGACGTTTAAACTGCCGCGTTTAAATGCCTGCCGCGTTACCACCGCGGGGGTTAGCGAAGTGCTATTAATTCCGTTCCCCTATGTTACTTAGCAATTAGCAGCAACCAATTTGTTTCGTGCTGTAGCGCTAGCTCTGCTTCACGTAGGTACCAGCTATATCGTTTATTTTTATTTTTTCTGTTCTTTCTTTTCATTTATTTTCAAACTATAAATTATACCGTCTTACGGTGATTATTCTTCGACTATACGCGATGAGGATGAATCTAGCGGCCGGAGCTAGCGGCCGCCAGCCCGTTAGTGAGCGATTATCAATATTTAACAATTTTCCAAAGATCGTCTCCCGGGATTTTGATTGTTTTCTCAGTTCGAATGTCAGTCGTGAGTATGTATACGAAATTTCAACTCGATATTCGCTTACAATAACTTTACGCGCTCCGAGCGGCCGCTAGATTCAGCCTCATCTATACGCGCACATGCGGATATACTTTAGTACAGTACGATACGAGTGCGGTGAAACTTTTTCTGACGAGTGTTGCAATCTTACGAGATCAGAAGAAGCTTTTCACTACACCTGCACGGAAAGTACGACTTTCGCTCCCTTGCGTGAGCGGGAAGTCGTTCTTTCCGATGCAGGGGGTGGTGAAAAATAGTATACCTCACACGGGAGTGAAAAAGGCCATCCCAAACTGCGTTTTTGTCAATCTCACACGCAGTTTGGATTAGCCTACTTTCCCTCCCTAGGTGAGTAATATACTATTGCCGTCGAGTATAGTACAAAATTTTACTTCATAAAGTCTGAAAATGGGGATTTTACTCACGCGAAGCGTGGGTAAAACTTCCATTATCACACTGAGTGAAGTAATAGTACCTACTTTTCATAACACGGGCATGAAATGAGCCTTCATTCATGCTTGTCGGGAGGGGGAATCACGTGTTTCGACCGTGAGTACCGAATATCCAACAGCGGGAGGGAATATACATTCCCTCCCGCTCCAACGGCAATTCTTGGATCTTTCTTTTTTTATAAATAAATTATTATTAATTATTAATAATTTTTTTTTTTCAATTTTGTTTAATTTTTTAATTTTTTTTTTTTGTCAATTTAAATATCTATAAGTGTGTGGTACACGACTCAACACGCGCCTTTCCCCATCCGATCGACGCGCATCAAATAAGGCCCATACCGTGCCTTTATGATAAAAAGTACAGTGTGCAACTAGGGGGGGATGGCCATTTCTACCTCGGGTGGAATGTTTTTAGCACTCGTCTTTGTCTCGGGCGCCTTCGGCGCCCTCTACTACGACTCGCGCTAAAAACGTCTCACCCTCGCTCGAAATGGCCATTTCCCCCCCCCCTAGGTACACAATAGTAGATTACGATACAAGTGCGCGAAGTACGTGATTCTCGCACGAGTGTAGCTTGGCGCTCGAGCGAAGCGAGGGTGACAAAAACACGAGTGCAAGGATCACGTAGGCGCACGTGTGTCGTATACTATTTTTTTCAACTCATAGTGTGCGAATTTCGATTTCGAAAATAAATATAAATATAAATAATTTTATCAGTAACCGGAAACCGGCTGAAAATGTGAGTACTGTATTTTAAACAATATCCTACAGATACACTATTTACAGTGTGCGGAGTAAATCATTCTCTACACTCAGTTCGCGAATGTATAATATACTCCAGATACTTTTGCGCACTGAGTGCGCGAATGTATCTACTCCAGATACATTGGCACACTGAGTGCGCGAATGTATCTACTCGGCACACCGCGAGCCACGGTGTGTGAATCGGGCACTTCGCACACTATCAACAGACATGAGAAATCGAGTTTCGCACACTGAGTTATAAAAATATACTTATGAAGATATAACAGGTATACCTTCGCTGCCACCAGAAATTTCGGTAAAACATGAAACAGAACACAAGCCGTCCCTATCAAACAAATTTCCCAAAAGTTTTAGTGATTTTTGTCATCACAATTGCAACGTACAATAAAAGAAGTACACTCTTTGGCGCATGAAAAACACGATATTCGAATGGAATCGTAGTCCAAAAATAAGTAGAAAAAGCATAAAACTTCTCAAGACAGATCGCATAGATGCGGATTCCTTCATAAGAATGAAAAATCCAGACTATGATAATGATAATAAACTAAATAAACTGGGTGTAGGATGAATAGTTTATGGAGTACGTACCTAAACCATAAGCCGGCTCGTGTATAAGGGAGCACTCGCCACCGTGGCCGCCACCGCCAATGTATCCGGCATATTTCAGGGCTCCGAAGACCTTCAGGGTAAATCCAATGATTCCAATAACCGTGATGACGACTAGAATGATCTTCACTTTTATTGCGATAAAAGCTACCAAGCTCTTGAGGCCACCCGCAACTGTGGAATTGTCATGATATTTGTACCAGGAGCACTTCAACAATTGGTTTTCAATATACTACTCTCATAAATACATTTTGAATCCCATGAACTTAAATTACGTCGACTTCATAGTCTTGAGTTTAGTCTCGATTTCACCTACATAAGCAGACGATCAGGATGTAGAATTTTGTCTGACTCATGTTGAAATATTCAGAGAAAAGACTTCATCTCATTGCGACAATAGCGACATATATCTAATATAAAACTTGAGGCACACTTGAGATGAACTTGAGGCATTATCGGGTACCTTCTTCATCATCCCCCCCCCCCCCCCCCCCCCCCCCCCCCACCCGGCCATTACAGTACTAGAGCTCGAGGATACCCTGGTGTATAGATTTCTGTGGGGCACACTAAAAAAGTGTTTCAAAAAAAGTTTGAAAAATCGGTTCTGAAAATTTGAAAAAGTACAGATTCTTACGGAAATATTCCACTGATGGTTATTTGGCAATTCGGACAAGTTATAAAAAAAAATATGTGCAATTATGTGAACAAAATTGATCAATCGACCGTTTGGCATTGAAAATTGATCCAATGTAATTGAACTACTCTCGATAGATGGCGTTTTAACTTGTCTTTCTCGAAGTGCAGCCTTGCAACCAAATCGGTAGACGGAATAATTGCTGGCACGAAAATGCCAGAGTGCTATCCGAGATAGTGAAATTTATTATTCGAATTGCACAACTTTCAGAGACTTGCGAGACAACAGAATATGCCTATTTTTTAAATTTCAAGACATTTTTTTTGAATACTGTATCAGACTTTTTCAGAAACGCATATTTCCAACCAAGGTGACTATTATACTGCAGCGCTTTTGTTTTTTACATGTGACTGTGTGAATTATAAATAGTGTGTCAGTTGATATTCAATATCTCCACGAGATTGGTTGTAGATTTCAATATTCCATGGTATCAAACAGTAAAAATGTGTTGTGTTCACGTTACTCTGCACAGCTTTATATAGTTATATTGTGATCCTGCAATAGTGAAACACGCGATGTATATTTACGAGGAGACAGTATATAAATAAATAATTACATGGATGCACATGAATCGTACTAAAGCCGGCGTTCCTCGCTGCAAATCGTAACAGAACATGTGTGATTACTCCATGATATAAAACTCCGTACTCGTAAACTATAATGACCACGTACGTATTACACGCAGTAACTTACAGAGGAATAGCTTGTTCTTGTGCTTATGCTTGTGGCCTTTTTTATCTTGCACCGAATAATCGTAGTCATCGTCGTCGTAGTAGTCATTGTCATTGTTATTCCCATCGACAATAGCCGCCTGCTTTGATGATTCTTCTTCCAAAGCCACCGCATAGGCCACGATGAGAGCGAGGGTGAAGAGGATACACGCACACCTCATCTTCTTTGTCATTTTTTATTTCTCTGTATGTCTAGATCTGAATTTGATTTTCTTTTTACAAATCTTCGTCACTCGAATCGAACACCCGGCCTCGATGCCTTAAGGTACAAACTTCCTCCTCAGATATTCCAGCACTTTTATACGCCGTGTGACGAACCATTATCGACAGCTAGCTAATAATTATTTGAGCAAGCAGACCCGCGCTACTTCCATTTTACTTTAACCTGTAATCAGTTCTGTACACAAAACTTATACCGATTTGATGTTTGCGCCCGTGGTTTGAACGGCGTCTTCGATTTGGTGCTCCAAATTTTCTACTGTCACCGTGACGCGACCACGGTACGTTACGGTAACGACTATAGATATACCTGTACAGCTACTGCAAGTTATAAAGGTCGAAAATGAAATTGACCTTTTTTTGCTGGCCGACATACTTGCATTACTTACATAATTTAAAGGAGGACTGCAAATACAACTATCTCAGTTTTCCTTTAGATAACAATATATCAACGTCATGTGCAAAAATAATTGACTAATCTCTTTGTTCCATGTCCGAAACGAATTTCATAGTTTTCCGATATCTGAAGCTTGCGGAATGAGCAATATATTTCAAAAGACAATCGGTTACCAATAAGATCGTTGATCCCGAGTTTATATCGGGGATTGAAAAGCTCTGATTGTGAGGAGTGGTGTGTAATTGGCAATTAGTCTTCGTCGGAGTAAGTATATAATTCCATCTCGGTTAAGAGGCTCGGCGATTAAGCGAAGGGAAAACACGTTACGTAGAAATATGTGTGTGCATATACATGAGTAGGTATGCATATGTATGTATGTCTGAACATGTCCCGGCGGTTCCTGTCACGCTTTAAATCCGACATGGTCTCACAATTCTTCGGAGCAAACGCCCGAATTACCATCTCTTAATGGTTTCAAAATTGACCAATTTAGTAAGAGCTCGTGCGCTCTGTGTGTTGCGAGTGTAGGTAGGTATAGGTATATAGATTCCTTTTTTTATTTTCAATCCCTGAAACTTTCTACACGTTGCGTCGCAGCGCTTTGTCATCCGTTTAACTCCTCAGAAAAACCGTTAGAATTTTCTCGGCTAGTAGAACGCTGGAATTAAGATACTGTCAGTGCAAGTGTCGTGTTTATTCGCCGCGACGGGGCTTCGCGGCAACTGTGAGACTAATAGTAGCCTCTAATGAGCTCGGATGTTGACGCTTCGAATCCCAAGAGATCGCAGAGCATTCCCAATGCGGAAGAATTGGCTTTAAGGCTTTTCAGACTGTTTAAATCCCCAAAAAAAAAAGAAATCCTTAGCAAATACATATTGCCACCCCAATTTTTCAAGCACGAATCTCCAACCTCCAAGGATTATAACTAGGATATATAGGTATTTCTGCAGGCTATACCCGATTGCTTCTTATCACACAATGTCATGAAAAAACTTCGAATAATATAAGTTTTCTGAAAAGGAATTCACGCCCGAGGATTATAAAGGGGATGGAAGACCATTGAGACTCTCGTACTAATCCCCGAGCTCACTCGTATACGCGATTCTGCATCAATATACATATTATACAAGCGTCGAATACCGCGTTTGAATAGCTCGCGTCGCACGGTCGACAGCTCAGACGTACTGCTTCTACTTAAAATGGCGAAAACTTTACTTCTTGTACTAATAATTAGTGGATTGAACGACTTTTCGACTTTAACTGGACTGAAAAAATGAGATAGTGGATATCCGCCTTCCTCTGGTTCGAATTTAAACCAGTGAAACCCTGCACTTTATCCTTGCTGTATTACTGTATAAGCTTTAGACTCTAGAGATGCGTAACTGAATAAATTGCGGTGAAATTCTGCGGTAGCGGTTGCTGAATCGTTATAGCCGCTTTGCGTGAAGCTTGAAGAGTCTTTGAACTAGCTCTGCAGCGACGACATACTTATGTGTATACGTAGAGGTATGTGTATTATGCAGAGTTTTAGTGTGCGATGAAAATTGAAAGGAAACAAGACTGGTGGTGTGCTGTGAAATATATAGTTATGCCATATATATATACGGAGCGATTCTGTGGATAGTAACGCGCCTAAAAGGTAGGCAAACAGGAGGCGCCTGCATTGAGCGGCTTAAACATCGACGATTGGTTTTTATTTCCCACGTAATAAATAAAACCTAATCGTCGATGTTCGATCTGCTCAATGCAGGCGTTTCCCGTTTGCCTACCTCTTAGGCGCGTTATTATCCACAGAATCGCTCTGTATATCTCTATATTATAAAGATATATCGCCGTCGCCGCCGTGTCAGACATTTTGGTTACCATGGCAACCTAACCTAACCTAACCTCAAAGGTTAGGTTAGGTTAGGTTAGGTTAGGTTAGGTTGCCACGGTCAGGATAGAGTGGGTTAGGTTGGGTTGGGTTGGGTTGGGTTGGGTTGGGTTGGGTTGGGTTAGGTTGAGTTGGGATGGGTTGGGTTGGGTACCTAACCCAAGCCAACCCAACGACCTATACCATGGTAACCAAAATGTCTAACGGGAAACGCCTGAATTGAGCAGATCAAACATCGACGATTGGGTTTTATTTGGGTTCCCGTTAGCCTACCGTCAGGCGCATGATCATCCACAGAATCGCTCTGTACCGGGATGATTTCTTGATAGTATACAGGTGACTGCGCATGCGCGAGTTTCGTCGTATGCTGAGGCAGGCTGGCCTCAAATACCACTGCGTGACGACTTTACCGACCAATGAAAACGAATTATTTGGCGCATGCGCTGTCACCTGTATACTATCAAGAAATCATCCCGGTATGTAACATTAAGATGACCAAAATTTAAAACTACAAATGGGGGGTTGGCGCGCGAAGCGCGCAGGGGGGCCCCCCTAGTATATATATACAGGGTGTTCCAGACCTCGCGACGAATATTTCACAGGGTAAATCTTGATCAAAAATGGGATCGAAATTTCCTTAGCCGATTTTTTCGGAGATGCATGGATTTTCCGTTATAATTAATTCAATTTCAGTCAATGACGCGCGGCTTACGAACGGCCGCGCGTCGGTGTGCTTACTGCTCGGTTGTGTGCACTTTTTTCGTGGCGACAATAGGGCGAGAGACGCGCACACAACCGAGCGGTGATTACACCGACCAACGGCCGTTTATAAGTCGCATGTCATTAGCTGAAATTAAAATAATTATAACGGAAAATCCATGCATCTCCGAAAAAATCGGCTGAGGAAATTTCGATCCCATTTTTGATCAAGATTTACCCTGTGAAATATTCGTCGCGAGGTCTGGAACACCCTGTATATACATTTACCTATATGCAGCAGCTATATATACTAGCGTAGGCGCGACGCTACAAGTATTTGTGGAAATTAATTGCAAACAGAAAGCCTCTGTGGTTGTAGATTGTAGATGGAAAGAGCTAGCGGATTTCTGACGCTGAAACAAAGGACGAATACGTGTGTGGATACGAAAACTGCGAACACTGAACAGACATGAAAGAGACGATTGACGAGGACTAGGATTAAAGGAACATTGACTATATATATATATACTTTACAAAGAACATATACATATAGATTATATAGGTAGATATAGTGTATAATGATTAAAGATTAATGGCTATAGACACACCATAAGTAGGTATAGTATAGTATAATTATATATGTATATATATATATGTATATATATATATATATATATATATATATATATATACGTAGAAAAAGTGTGAATAACGTATAATATATAATAACGATAATTCAATAACTGACGCTGTATGATTACTCAATATACAATATACTTTTATTATTCAATTTAGCGTTAGGTATATTAATTAAACATTTTTATATGCAATATAAGAAATTTCACATTTACTTAAAATATCGTATATACCTATATGCATTCATATCGGTGTATATATTTATATAGTGTATAAATATAGGTTTAATATACCTCCGTGAAATATTTAGCGTGCACCGCGGTGCAGTTAAGTCTCGGAAAATAGAGTGAAAAATGTTTGAAATAAAATTTGAAGAGTTTTTTTTTCTTTCTTTTTTTCTTATCATTGTTATTATCATTAGCATTATTTAATCTACTGTTGACAAAATTTCCCAGATTCAGAATTTCTCTAACCATAATTCCCACATACCGTTAAATGGTACGTAACAACTTTGATCCGCAGGTGAAAGCTTCTTTTCAGTATTTGAAACCCCTTTCTA
Organism: Tenthredo mesomela; assembly: GCA_943736025.1. Taxonomy (NCBI): domain Eukaryota; kingdom Metazoa; phylum Arthropoda; class Insecta; order Hymenoptera; family Tenthredinidae; genus Tenthredo; species Tenthredo mesomela. The sequence goes on from OX031021.1 coordinate 18,712,886, forward strand.
CCCTTCAGCTACCCCTAATAACATCTGACGGCTTCCTGACCAGACAAGTTATCTCTGAACGTATAGGCAAACGGAATTTTACCTGACTTGTCGTAGTTGACTTTAGAACTTTACTTGAAACCTTGAATTTATTATAAACTGGGTGTGTATACTCGAATTTATCCAACTGAGCAGTCTGTCGCTTTCTTTCCCTATCTCTATTTCTCTATTGCATTTTTAATCTTTTTAATTTCACTGTATATTATTCCATGCTATGTAATACATGTATTATCGATTTTTAGTTAATTGTATTTCAGTTATAGATATATAGAGATGTAGATAAAGAACTTCAATTGATTCTGATCGGTCTGCAAGTATGTATTCTTATTATGATATACCACGTAGATCCAAGGTTTCGCTTTTATGTATGTATGTATGCACGTATGTACCCAATGACCCATAACGTAGAAAAAATAGGGCTGATATCCGGCTAAAACACGTGTATTAAACGTAATCACGTTTAATACACGTGTTTTATCCGGACATCAGCCCTATTTTTTCTACGTTATGGTTTATTGGGTATGTATGTATGTATTTATGTATGTATGTATTTATGTATGTATGTATGTATGTATCTATCTATGTATGTATGTATCTATCTATGTATGTATGTATCTATCTATGTATGTATGTATCTATGCATGTATGTATGTATGTATGTAATGTATGTATGTATCTATATGTTACATGCAAAATAATATGTGTGTCAGTGCGTGTATAGCAAACTACATAAATGTGACCTGCGCAAAGGGGCGCTGAGGTCGACGGAGGAACATAGACGGGGATTAATGTACAGCATAGACACAGACAGATGGACAGACGTAGACACAGGGACGTGACAGAGAGACACGCATTATAACACGTATGTACAAAAATAACCGCCTGCGCCGTCAAGACACGCCCAAATCGCATTAAACCCACAGCCGAGCGCCGCGTATGTACTTTAGTATATAGATAATATATATATATATATATATTCATATACTGGTATTGGTATTTAATACACGGATGTGCAATATATAGGGTGTGCACTGTACTGATCCAGTTTATATAAGGCATCAACAAGGGAATGGTTCTCTTTACCCGCCTGGGATCTCAGTGGGACGGGACAACAACTTAAGGTGATGCAGTACGCTTTCTCGACCGACCACGATTACCTGATGATTCTTATATTTGGTTTTATTAATAAACTAATGAACGAACTTGATCCAAATTTTGACAGTGAATTGCCCGAGTAATATAGAATGGTGGAAGATCCCTCATTTTGCGACCATCACAAATTTTGTTTTTGTTTTCTTGTGGTCAGTGACACGTGCTTTTATTTTGGCACCACACACATTTTTGTGCAATAGTACACGTGTGAGAAGGACTTTCCACCATTGTAGAAGCGTTGAGGAGTAAGTCGATATATCACAATATTGCACTTGTACAATATTCGCGATGGGAAAAGTAATCTACGCTTTCGTATTATTTCTTGGGGTTCGGCGCTAAAAAATACGCGTTATCGATGCTTAAGGTGATGCCCTACCCAATTCCATCTGACCTGAAAACATTGGGCTGAATGCGTGCAGAAGGTGCTATTATACATCTATTTCTTCTCTATTGCTTCTCTATTTTAGCGTAAATCGAACATGTTTTGCGCCGTATGTGTTCGGAATCGCACATGGAATTGCGCGACGAATTTTGTTTTTTTGATCTCGGTGCCCAAGCGGAGATATTCCGTTCAATAGCACCTTCTGCACGCTTTCAGCCCAATGTTTTCAGGTCAGGTGGATTTGGGTAGAGAATCACCTTAATCGGGAGTTCGCCGACGAGTATCGCATCACCTCAGAGATCATGAAAATACAGGATTACAAGAGTTTGGCTATGTCGTTATACAATTTTATTGTGAAAAGCATGCGGCATCTAGTGGTTGTTTCCGGAATGAGAAATGAAGAGGTTCAAATTTGGAGTCGAATTCATGGTTCTTCAGTTTTTCTGCAGTTTAAAAATGGAAATTGACAGACCATTGAAAATGTAAGCTTCACAATGGTGACACAACAGCATTTTACCGCGTGTCTCAGAATTGCAAAAAGAATAAATAAATCCTACAAATTATGACCAAGGCTGTTAGTCGAATTTGAGAATGGGCGAAATTTCACTGCTCATGATCCCGAGGACGTGAAATTCTCGAGTCGCAGAATTTTGGAATAGGGGTGATTGAAACTTTCACAAATATTCTGCTGGACAGTGAAATAGCTGGTACATCAGAATTTCTGTTGAGAAATACTTTGATGCCCTTGAAACTGCGTTGAAAGAGGATAGCTGTGGAAAATGTTGTTGATCATTTCTGTTACATGGACATACGCATCTGTGGCCGGAAGGGGCGAAAGCATGGCGACTGAAGTGAATAATATAAAGATGCGGTATTTTTAACGATCAGCTGCGCGGAGGACTGGGACTCAAAAGCTCGTTTCATCTCGTTTAAGGCGTGATTTATGCTTTCAGTAAAAGAAGGAGAATGAGAAATATGAAGAAAGCGAGGAAGAGAAAATAAAAGAAAACGCGCGGGGCGCGTGGTTAATGCGACTGGGGGGTGCAATGGCGGAGCAGCGATGACGTAATTTCACGAACATGGCGATTTATATTATTGAAACATAAGTTTATTCATACTGTATCAGTATATTTTATATCCAAAACGTAACATTGTTATTTCATACAAATTAATAAATATATAAATATATAATATATTCAGTATATATATATGTATATATGTATATAATATAATCTTAATTATTATTGCTTCAATTTACATATTTTAAACGGCCAGTATAGGTAAACGAACGAGTGCGTAACTATGTATATGTTAGTATATTATGTTATATATATATATATTAGACCGCCTCAAAAAAAAACTTTATCTTTTTTTTCGATCTCCAGCTTCATAATATCATAGTTTTCAACCAAATATTGAACCTCGTTCAAGGGAATCGCCGTGCGATTTTTTTTAGCGGTGGCGCATCGAGATTTTGTATTCGCCATTTGATTAACACGTAAGAAATCCAATTCTGACGTTTGGAGCGGGATAATATCTTTTCTACACAAATGACGGAACTCTTCTTGGTACCCTTTTGACAACTTGGATGTCCTCTTCAAATCGGCGTGTCATTCAAAATTTTCAACCGCACGATCTTCGAGATATCCAAGATTGCGTAAAACGTGGTTTTTCACTTTTTCGAAAAATGGTTACTTACGATAAACGCGCAGCTTTCTCGACTGGGCCACAGTGAAATGTTGAACAATATCCGTCAAATACATTAAATATACAGTAGTAGTAGTAGTATGAGTAGTAGGGTCGGGAACCTGTCTTACTGGGTTAGGCTTAAGACCTCCGCACATTGGGCACATAGTTTTTTTGTTCATTTTTTGAACTTTTAGGTTTTGTTGATTCCGCAACCTTGTCAATACTGGCCCAGTGTTTTGGGAGGACCTACATTTTTTGAGGTGGGTTCCGAACCACCGAGCTCGGAGAAAAAAGCACACCGGAAAAATTCCGTTCTAATGAATTTTTATTTAGACAGAATAAGTAAGAAGTGAAATAAGTGAACAGTATAATATAATATAACCGCCATTCCGCTTTCTTTTTTTTTTTATCATCGATTTATTCCACACTTGAGTATCGTAAACTTCCTCTATGGCAGTTTTCATATTTTGACCGGTGATCCTTTACTATTTGCAGTAGATACTAAAAAAAATAAAAAAAAAATAAAATATTTTTTTTTACGCGAGAAAATTTCTATTGAAATTTTCGATAATTTGATTTTCCCGATAGACAGGCACATCGAGTTCGGTTTAATTGAACAAATTTAATGTATTTGACGGATATTGTTCAACATTTCACTGTGGCGCAGCCGAGAAAGCTGCGCGTTTATCGTAAGTAACCATTTTTCGAAAAAGTGAAAAACCACGTTTTACGCAATCTTGGATATCTCGAAGATCGTGCGGTTGAAAATTTTGAATGACACGCCGATTTGAAGAGGACATCCAAGTTGTCAAAAGGGTACCAAGAAGAGTTCCGTCCGTTGTGTAGAAAAGATATTATCCCGCTCCAAACGTCAGAATTGGATTTCTTACGTGTTAATCAAATGGCGAATACAAAATCTCGATGCGCCACCGCTAAAAAAAATCGCACGGCGATTTCCTTGAACGAGGTTCAATATTTGGTTGAAAACTATGATATTATGAAGCTGGAGATCGAAAAAAAAAATTAAGTTTTTTTTTGAGGCGGTCTAATATATATATATATATATATATATATATATATATATATATATATGTATATGTATGGAATCAACCTAGTGTTGTTTTTCAAATAGGCTCGCTCCAAAACTTTAGGTACGATTTTTCAACATACCCGCATGTATTTTCCACTATGCAACGTGTGTACATATAATTATACAGTAGGATGGAACGAAATTTAAGTCACGGAGTAATCATTTTATTTTACACGCGGTGCTAGCGTGAAATATAATTGTTCTCCGGCCTGAACACTATAATCCTGGGGGGGGGGGGGGGAGTCTGCCATTTTTTTTTTTTTAAATTGGATTCTCTAAAATGTATATGGAAAAAATAAATATATGGAGCATCGCTGAATAATGGTGAGGGGAATTTCTTTCAAAAAATTATAGAAATATCATATTTTCGGTATATTTTCGAAGAAAAAGGTGAATCGCGTTTTTCTCGAAACAACGTTTTTTGACCTGGCTGACATTCTAGAAAAAAAAAAAACTATTGCACCCATCAAGCTGAAATTTTGTTGGCTTATTTTACACCTGTATAGCTTCTGTAGGAACTAGTTTCATAAATTTTTAATAATATTTAATCCATTGAAACAATTTAAGTTGAACAGAAAGATCGAAAATTTCAAAAGTCCGCCATTTTATTTTTGGTTACCGCATGTGAATAATTCTAGTTCGGACAATAGCGACAAGTTTATGTTTCATACTAATTTCGTAAGTTTTTCTATCTCAGATGGTCCACAGTTGAGATATCATGTCAGCCAAATTCAAGCAGGGGTAACTTCGGGCGGCCATGCCAGCAAGATTTACCGTAAAAAAAAAAAAAAAAAAAATTGTCTGTATTACCTTGAAACCTACTCTTTTACGTATCCAAAGTTTCAAATTAACAAATAAATTTTACAATGAGAAATTTTTTTTTGAAAAAAGTCATTGAAATGGCAGACTCCCCCCTTAAGTGTGTATGAAAATTATTTTCAGAATTGGACAATATCTTGTGGTCCCAAATTTTAATATGAATTGTGAAAGCTGAAAATGAAACTTGACAGAAATATATCACCTCGCGCGAAGTTTGACAAAATTTTCAGACTTTGCCAACATCCTGGCGAATTGATCAACGTTCGACTAATCATTATTCCGATTACACAATTAATTGACGGCTTTTTTATTAATCGTTTAATCTTTGATATTTATATCAGTTTTGCACTGTACAAGATATTACTGGTTTTAAAAATAATTATCGACACTGTATTTTTGGACGAATATCCAAATTTTCAATACGATAGGCGTGTTTCGTCTTCCTATTTTCGTTCCAGCCCATGAGTACAGGGTATCGTGATTTAATTTCCACCGAGGCGAAAAACTTTCAAACTGCTGCGGTGAGGGGCATTAAAATCAAGACACCCTGTCTGTGGGATCATACAAAGTCGTATAGCATGCCAGGCTCGCACGTAGGTATACTAGTTTGATTTCAATTGCTACTTTAAGGTGTGTAAAATGCACATTTTCCCCCAAACTTTGCGCTGCAGATACTCTGCAGCCGAGCGATTTTATTCCTCTAAATCAATACTCGGAAGTGCGCGGTATCCACCGGAAGACTAATTATTCTGAACGTATCTGTTCCCAGCGTAAATATATATACAGTCGGGACTCCCTATAAGAGCGCTACGGGGCTGTAGGAGAAGGAAATGTGGTACCCCCACTCTCTATTGAAAAGCTCGCTCGCTCGGAACGTAAACCCGTTTCTCAATAAACAAGCACGGTGGTGGGGGTACTGCTCGGCCACGGATTAGGGAAAGCGCTCTTATTGAGAGCCCTCTTATTGGGAGTCCCGACTGTATGTATAAGTATGATAATATCTTTGACTATATATGTATAATCTGCCTCTAAAATTTCAAAGAATAATGTAACTACATAGATATAAATCTAAAATACGTGTCTAGACCTTTTTTTTTAGGGTGTCTTTAATGAGCAATATTGTGAATTATTATTAACATACAAAAAAGAAGTTCTACAACGGTATACTTCATTCTCACGCGCACCATCAGCTCTGACGACACATTGTCCGCCCCTAAATTGGGACGGATACCTACTGGCAGAAGTGCGAATTAAGAAAATGACAGACGAAGTGGAGCCCTCAAATGTAAGGTTAACGTAATATATGAATGCGTCTTACACAGATTCATCACACGAATTATTAGTGATACAATTCCAATTACCCATTCAATTGTCTTCAAAAATACTGCAGTTCTGATTGACAATATGAAGATACAAATTATGATAAACTATCTCGTTTCGTCTGCTACGATTGATCGATTGCAGCGCCGCTGCATCAGTTATTTGTGGGGTCTTCAGATATTATTGCGACCGTTTTATGGAAGATTCGACCATCCGATTTCTCTTGAAAAAAATATGTTGTGGTGTTAATACTATACCGTGATATTGCAGTTTCTCGTTGCGATAAAATTTGTCATATAAGCAGACCCGTTTTTCTCTACAATTTTGACAGTGATTTGTGACAAAATTTAGATATTTTTTTACATTACAAAAGTGCTTCAATCGATCGCGATGAATTTCGTACACAGAATTCACTTTCTTTTTCAATGTAAAGAAACTTGGTAAAAATTATGTATGGTCTTTTTACTACAAAAAATGTAGAATTTAACATAATCATATTCAAAATTTTGGACTTTAACGGTTAAATTCACTCTTTCATGTATGCACAGTAATGTTAATCGATGGTGTCCCCGTGGCTCACTATTTTTCCTAGCCTTTTTTTAAATCAAATTTCCCTTCTACATATATTTTATTTGCCCATGACCAATGGCTTACATGACTCTGCTCCACCTCGCAGCTGTCATATTTCCACTGATCTCTATATTACACTGGATAGGGCATCCCGTGTGAAACTTTTGTGACGAGTTGAAGCGGTGAGGCGGCCATGTTGCTTGTAGTACATTTGTCAAATTTACCGGGAAATTCGAATAATACCGCAAACAGATGTGCAGAAAACGGTGCAAATTTATTGAAAATTAGATCTTATCATAAAAATGTTTCCATCTTGAGATTGAAATAAAGTTGAATTTGCATTTTTATCAAAGATTTATTCAGAATATATGAGATACAAAGAGTGGATACTAGCAATTTATGACCAAAAATTATTCATATTAAGAATTCGTTGAAGCAACCAAAATAGCAAGGAAAATAGCGTCACTAAAGAACAAAAGTTTTTCCAAATGTATAAAATAAATTTCTGACAAATGCAGAAATATTGCAAATATCATATGGGATAGGTAAATTCGGATTACAGTCACTTAGGAATGACATAATAAAGTATGCATAGGCTAGAAAAAAGTGGGTCCTAAATTGATCTCCTCCAACCACACTTGGAGGGTCTCTGGATATTTCAGAGGAAATCTATAAAATAATGAATACGGTATGCAAGTATTCATTCATTCAAAATTAGATCTAAACAAGTAAACATAACCTCGCGATTGTATATATGATACTTATTTGTGTAATGTTCTTCCTTCCATCCCACGGTTTTTCGCACAATATTTGCACACCAGCACCGGCAGTTTTTTTATTTTACTTGTCTGCAATAGCACCACTGACACTTTTTTTTTTTTTCTAAATCCAGCATGTAAACATACTACAGTCTACATAACCTAACAATCACGCGCGAACAAGTCGATTATGGGCGCCGCCATATTGAAATTGACTTAATGTACTACAAGCAACATGGCGTTCAAGTATAGTCACAAGGCTGCCCATTAGAATACCCTATCCAGTGTAATATAGAGATCAGTGCATATTTCTAATAACCTGAAGCTTAGACCATATATACTCCTGGACCGCGCATACCCGCGTCGTTCACGCTACTATAGTTGAGAGACAAGGAGAACACGTGAATGACAGATGCCGTGTCTCAATTCGTTTCGAGTCCCTTGCGCATTTGCCTTTACCCTTACCCTTCATGGCGCATTCGCCTTTCACAATTGAACTGCTTTAATCAAGTATACACTTTCGAGTGTTCTGCACTCTGACGTGGTATAAATGTACTATAGACTTGCTTATTGTGTTGATTGCGATTCTAGGTTATGAAATTCAAATTTCCAATATGGCTGTCTAAAGGTGGTCAAAGGTACACAAAAGGTGCATCTCCCGTACCTTTGACACTTGCACCTTTGCGCACTTCCCCTTTATCAGTTGGATTGCCTTAATGACGTCACTACCGGTTTGTCCAAGGGTAAATGCGCATCAAGTGTATACTTTGTGCGAATTGAGACACGGCAAGAGAACATGTGAATGTAAGAGGGTATCTTCCTTTTTTCACTGCCAGTACTGCCAGTATGGCGGCTTCACAGCGTGCTGCGGAGACTGTTCCGAAATAGGTTTTGGTGCCACAGCACTGTAAAACGGAACAGTTAGCGGTTCACACCGATGCTTAGTCGCTAACTTTTTTTTGGATCTGCATTTGTTAGGTTCGTCCATGAGCCGTTGAACAACGTTTGACCGTTGCCTTGGTAATATGAAATTGCCGCCAAATTCAACGCCACATTGGTTTGACTGCAACTGCCCCTGGGTTCTGGCGACAGTAACCACAGCTGGTTTGACGTCATCAAACAAATGACATTGATGGCGTCATGGGCGAATAAAATATTTGTAGAAGGGAAATTTGATCTGAAAAAAAGCTAGGAAAAATAGTGAACCACGGGGACATCATGGATGAACATTATACTGTAATACTACTACCCATACTACATACTTTTTTTTTCCGAGAACTATCGTCAAAATGAACGTCGATGCCGGGTTGAGTTGAGTTGAGCCGGAATACTCATATATGCAAATTGAAAGGCTCGTAATAATCCACTACGCCAAGCCGCATGGCGTGACATTTCATATTTCTGTTCCTTGGTCTTTGTTTTGGCACGAACGACGACCGATTTTGAAGCTAAATGAATATCGCGCGGTATTCTACCCGCGCAGTCGCTCACTAATCGTAATCTATGCTATATACATACCGAGCGTTTTCGTTGAGACTTGACGGTCCCCTTCCTACGGCAAAACCAACACAGGTACATGCCGCGTGCGTGAGGCTCGGGCGGGAGGGGATACACAGTAAAAAATCAGTAAAGACGAAAAAGACGGTGTTTTTCGCAGCACTTTTCATCATTTTGATTTTTAATTATCGAAAATGAAAAGTAAAAGGAAGGAAAAGTAAAACATACACATATAAAATTAAAAGTCAATCGATTTCCGATAGAAGCGAACGTTCGAATTTAATGAGATGTGGCAATTTTTCATTCCCGTAATTCGAAGGTCAAGTCGTCCAAATTTCAGAATTTTCCATCGAGCCGTTTCCCAGATCATCGCGCAGATTCATGCGACAGACCGCCGGACTGACAGACCGACATTCGTCTAAAAACTTGTTCTTCGCATTCCAGAGGGTCGGAAACGTGAAGATTCGTTGAAATTAGCAAATCCACTTTTCAACCGAAACCAATACTTTTCTTAACCCCTTAAGCGGCAAGAAAAATCTTACGCCGCTTCAGGCACGGGCAAAATATGCGCCATATGGCGTCAATGCCGCTTAAGGGGTTAAATCACCATAGGTGATGAAAAGTAAAAATTTGCTGTAAAATATAACACAAAAGTTTGTGTTAACCACTTTCTTTACGCAAAATTTGTGTTATTTCAACACAATCTGTTTATGTTAAAAAAGTAACACAGCTTTATGTTAAAAGTAACACAAAACTATGTTAAAATTTTGTGTTGATTTGAAAGTAACATTCGGAAAGTGTCACCTTTGTATCAAATTAACATTTTAGTGTGTTAAAAAATTGAAAACAAAGAACAACATTGAACCATTGTTTGAATTAACACACGAGAGTGTTAAATATTTGACACAAAAATGTTAACACGGACTTTTGTTTTACACAATGACGAAATTTTTTTTACTGTGTAGACTGTAAGTGGCATTGCCTATCCCCTCCCGAACGAGTCTCACGCACGCGGTGCGCGCCTGTGTTGGCTTTTCCGTAGGAAGGGAACCGTTAAGTTTCAACGAAAACGCTCGGTATAGAATAGTATCGAGTTGGACGAATATTTGAATAGCACGGATGGGTTAAAAATCGATGAAAATTATCTCAAATGCTGGAAAGGAATGCGCGTGATGATCATCCAGTTCCTGTTCGTCTATACATCACTGTAACTGGTATATGCAATGAAAATTGGCACCATATAATAACCCTTATAATTCCTAAGTCATAAGTAGTTTTTAACGATCCTTGAAAACTCTGCGTTAAACCCGCACGAATCGCGATCAATTACGTATCAATCCCATATCAGTGTCAATACCTACCTCTGTATATTGTAATGTATGTAGGTATACATACATACATTACATTCATCGTTATTGGCTCAATACAATTGAGGAATTGCAATAACTATGCTAATTGATAAGCTACCCTACGATCTGAAAGCCGTTTAGAATATAACTTTGTCACCATTTTAATCTTTTCTTATATTTACAGAATGGCTTAAGAAATGAGCAATTTGAACGACATTGCGACTCAGAAACCCTCTCATACAGAACCGAGACCTGCCAATCCGCGGTGATTGCTGATTGTCCCTTGCGGAAACATGTTAAAATATTATATTAATTCACAGGGAAATACATGTGGAAATTTTTACCGTAAGTGCGAAAACGTTTGATGAACGCAATTACACAATCGTTTTGAATAGCATCTTGGACTCATTAAGCAAGACAATTATAGCTGTGAAGAGCAAAGACTAAAGATGTCCACTTGAATAAAATTGCCCGCATATATTTCACCGTATTTCACCGTATTAGAGGGTCCCTATAATGCAAACTACCCAGCGACACGAACCATCTTTTGCGCTGCATCTGAATTTTTTGATAAGCACGATAATCGATGATTATAGAATCGACCACATTGTGTTCTTTTTCCTTTCTTTTATTTACAAAATTTATGCTTCTTGAGAGATCAGCGAATTCATAATAAAGTAAGTACTATAATTATTCTATACAACCCAATAACGTGGGTTTTGAATCCCGCAGTTACCTTTACATTCACATTCACTTTAAATTTACCTACTAATCGTAAGTATAATTCAGTTTCGCGGCATAGTGTATTGTCCTAACGGTTTACTTATTTTCTCGAAACGTTGCGCCAGTCTGAAAGCGTTTGTTTTTTTTTTACCCTCGATGGACATCCACGGTCAGACTTGCGAAGACCTTGTTAATCTCGAAAGATTAATCCGGGGGATTCTCCGTGGTAATCACAAAACCCGGAAAACGTCTCAGACTTCGCGTATCTCGAACGACCTTTCACGGTAGGCTTTAAAACGGCTGACAGATTTTCTTTCTCAGAGGACTTTACGCGGTAAAACTTTTCGACGGAGACCTGGTACCTCCTCCTCTTGCTCCTTATCGTGCTGTTCTATCCCACTCTCTGCATTAATTGTTTCTGGGATCTCACTCCGATCAGACGAAAACAACGTGCGGCTTTTGTTTCTGGTAGTGAAATGGCGCGTCGTAGTCAACGACCGGTGGAATGTTCGTTCTGTTGTTAGAGCTCTGCATGTGGTAGAGAGAGAGCACTTCCGGGGCCTCTTCTTGGAGCGATGTTACATCCGCCACCGCATAAGCGTCGTCCTGCCTCGCATACGGGTCCAAAATGTCGGCGGATCTTTGGGGCCTTACCAGAACTCCTGTTGAAGTTTCGTGGACGCTGGGGCGTGCATACTGTGGCGTCTCGTAGAGGTTGAAGTCTTTCGGTTCGCGTGACGGCCGTGGCGGCGGCACGTCCCATTGCATCTTCCCTGGGGCGTTGTAGCCCACTTCCTCTAGTTGGGCAATCAGCCGCCTGCTGTACGACTCAGTATTTTTGTCAAGCTCATTACCCTGGCCAACATAAACGAGGAGTTCTGGCCGAGGCACAGTGTACGCCGGTTGTTTCCTCCGCTTTGCCTTAGTAACGTAAACTATGAGGGCAAGGATCATGGCCGTCGTGATGAGGCACCCCGCGGCAAATAGCGAAAGGTAAAGTGGGCTCAGGTGGCAGCGAAGTGAGCTCTCAGGAAGTGAGATCAGCGTTTTACCCTTGAACTCTTCATCGGCACACACGATGTCCACGGAATCAACCTTCAGCCTGGATTCGTTCCGGTGTTCCTCAGATCTGATTACATTCCACAGCCACTGTACGGAGCAATTGCACAGAATGGGATTACCACCGGCCTGAAGAGACACGAGACTATCGACTGGGAACTGTGTGGGCTGCAGTGTCGATAGACTACATCTTCTCAGTGACACGGCCTTCAGGTATCTCGCCCCGTACAGAATCCGCCCTGGAAGTTGTTCCAGCTCGGTATTACCGTCCAGTGATATTCGCTCGAGATTTATGTTATCCGTGAAAGCTCTGGCGTGGATTGTTGCTATGAGGCACTCCTCAAGTTCAAGGTTTCGAAGCTCGAACAGATTCTGGAAGGCAATATTGCGAAGAGTTCCGAGGGGATTACGGCTGAGGATCAGGGTTGAGAGCATAATGAGTTTGGCTAAAGGCGCGCTGGGTACAGAGGTCAGGTTGTTTCCAGACAAATCGAGATGCAAGAGCCCCGGTAGCCGGTCAAAAGCGTCCTCGCTGATGCTCCTTATCACGTTGTTGGAGAGGTCCAAGTAGACTAGGGACGGAAGAGAGGACAAAGAGTCTCTGTGGAGTTCCTGGATGAGGTTGTCGGCCAGGTTAAGATTCTCCAGGCTCGGTGCGAGTACCAAGTTGTTTGCTGGCGCTTCGAGGAGAGGGTTTTTGTTGAGCACCAGGGTGCGGATCTTATGGAGGTTTTTCAGCAAGCCATTCGGGAGGCTTGTGAGCGAGTTTCTGCTCAGATTCAGCGATTCTAGTTCGCTGGTAAACCTGAGAGCCTGCTCATCGATCTCCGTAATATTGTTACCGCTCAGGTCGAGTTCCCTGAGTGCGTTGAGGCCGTGAAACGCGTTCTTGGAAATCACCTGGACTGAATTAAAGCTGATGTTCAGAGAGATCAAGTTCTGCTGAAGATTGAAATTATCGGAGCCCAATGTGTGAACGAGGTTTGAGCTGAGATCAAGGGTCTCAAGGTTACTGTAGAACCCAAAGGTCAGATGAAGACTGGCCACTCTGTTGCCGGCCAAGTTGATGTGCCGGATTTCCGGATTCAGCTGAATGGGAACGACGTCAAGGCCAGCTGAGATGCAGGATACGCGTAAGAACTCGTCGTCGCACCTACAACGTGCCGGACAAAGGCCACTAACACCCGTCATGACGGCCACCATTACCGCCACGAACTGCGCCCGCAGCACCCACCACTCAGCTGCCATTCCATATGAACTCCCTCAGTTCCCTGCAACAAAGAAGCAAACAAACATGTTTACTTTCGTCCATCTCTTGCATTTATCGGCCGAAAGACTTGTCGAGTGGCAATATAGTGGATCAATGTATATACAGGGTGTTCCAGACCTCGCGACGAATATTTCACAGGGTAAATCTTGATCAAAAATGGGATCGAAATTTCCTCAGCCGATTTTTTTTCAAATGCATATCTTTTCCGTTATAATTAATTCAATTTCAGTCAATGACGCGCGGCTTACGAACGGCCGCACGTCGGTGTGCTTACCGCTCGGTTGTGTGCACTTTTTTTCGTGGCGACAATAGGGCGAGAGACGCGCACACAACCGAGCGGTGATTACACCGACAAACGGCCGTTTATAAGTCGCACGTCATTAGCTGCAATTAAAATAATTATAACGGAAAATCCATGCATCTCCGAAAAAATCGGCTGAGGGAATTTCGATCCCACTTTTGATCAAGATTTACCCCGTGAAATATTCGTCGCGAGGTCTGGAACACCCTGTATATTAGGGTAGTCCTTATTTGGGGGTCAGTGGAATTTTGTCCGTGCCCCCCCCCCCCCCCCCCCCCCCCCTCCAAATCAAAGATTCGAAATAATTAAAAAGAAATCCTCTCCAAATTGCAGCTCTCTATCTCGATCCTAAAACGCCCCCCAAGACCGTTGTTTTTTACAGAATAACACGGGATTTTCATGAAAATGTTGTATTTATTTCTTTTTCTTCCTAGCATATCGCAAAAAATTTTATAATTATCATTAATTACTGAGTAAATGAACTATCATTCACAGGAATTTTTGGTTTTTTATTCACATCATACAATTGTGCCGTTATTGCTAAATGAAGATCAACGAAAATTCACTCTTCAATAGTTTTTCGTGAATGACAGTTTTTACATAGAATAAGCACCCTGAGAGTAGGGAATGGTTTTGTTTTTTTAATAAAAAAAAATATATATTTATTATATATTTTTGTTCTTTTATATCTTTTTTATTTCTTTTACATCTTTTTTTTTTTTTACTTAATGAAAATCCATACCCTTCGATCGTTTTTATCGAAAACAGTTCCCAAATGCGAATTAAGAAACTGTGATGAAATGTTTCGAATAAGTTTTCTGGTAAAATTTCTATCACTGACGAGGTCTTTTTCGAAGGAAGAAACTGTCATTCCCAAAAAACGATCGAAGAGTGGATTTTCATTAAGTAAAAAAAAAAGATGTAAAAGAAATAAAAAAAGATATAAAAGAAAAAAAATATATAAAATATATTTTTTTTATTAAAAAAAAAAAAAACCATTTCCTACTCTCAGGAGTGCTTATTCTATGTAAAAACTGTCATTCACGAAAAACTGTTGAAGAGTGAATTTTCATTGATCTTCATTTAGCAATAACGGCATTATTGTATGATGTGAATAAAAAACCAAAAATTCCTGTAAAAGATAGTTCATTTACTCCGTAATTATTAAGGGGGTATCCCCACCTTTAAATGGGTCAACATTCTGAGAAAGAGATTGATATTTTACAGCGAATTTGAGAGCCTGATCAAATCCAAAAAAATCATGAAGTTGAGGGAGGGTTTGACCCTCATTATCCATACTTAACATTGGATATTACTTTGAGTCTAATAGTAGTTACGCTGAATATAGATAAATACAAAATTACTCGGTTGTCGCAAAGAATCAGTAGTACCGTTGGATCGATTCTGGAATTTTTGGTCCTCAATTGTTGAGAAGAGATGCCTCTATCATATGAACATAGAACTTTTTGATATCGCGAAAATTGCCTGACTCGCTTAGTTTTTACTGAGATTTTTCTAATTCTTCAATTTTTTTTCTCTATTTTTTCTATTATCTCAACCAAAAATAGTCATATCAAAAAGTTCTATGTTCATATGATAGAGGCATCTCTTCTGAACAATTGAAGACCAAAAATTCCAAAATCGATCCAACGGTACTACTGATTCTTTGCGACAACCGAGTAATTTTGTATTTTTCTATATTCAGCGTAACTACTAATAGACTCAAAGTAATATTCAATGTTAAGTATGGATAATGAGGGTCAAACTCTCCCTAAACTTCTTGATTTTTTTGGATTTGATCAGACTCTCAAATTCGCTGTAAAATATCAATCTCTTTCTTAGAATGTTAACTCATTTAAAGGTGGGGATACCCCCTTAATAATTATAAAATTTTTAGCGATATACTAGGAGGAAAAAAAAAAATAGATTCAAAATTTTCATGAAAATCCCGTGTTATTCTTATGGTAAAAAATAACGGTCTTGGAGGGCGTTTTAGGATCGAGATATAGAGAGCTGCAATTTTGAGGGGATTTCTTTTTAATTATTTTTTAATAAGTGGGGGCCCTCGATTCGTAAATTTGGAAAAAAAAGTCAACTACCTGCGTGGTGTTCATTCGCTCGCTACGCTCGCTCGTTCGTTTAGACTACATTATTAGTGATTCATTCATTATTGAACAGCCACTAATCACTATTCAGACTAGTACACACTCATTTGACGAAAGATTCAACCCCTTTGAACTTACCAGCACTGCGGCGAATAAATAGTATCAAGTTGACAACTACCCTGTAACTAAAATTTTATGACATGGGTCAGATGGCAATGCAAAAATGACAAATATTCACAACGACGTCAAATACTTTTATTTGGACATCATATATTCATTTATATATTCATTTATATAACGCAAGCATGTTTTCCTCGCTTTTTGATGCCTTTGTATAGGACCTAAAGTGGTACTTTTAAGTCCTAGGACTTAAAAGTGCCACTTTTAAGTCCTAGGACTTAAAAGTACCACTTTAAGTCCTCGGACTTTAAAAGTACCACTTTTAGGTCCTATACAGAGGCATCAAATAGCGAGAAAAATATGCTTGCGTTATATAAAGTATCGTGTGCACCATGGAGGTGGGCCTTTTAACGCCTCGCACGATGTTTTCAGTACTCGTCTTCGCCTCGCACGCTTCGCGCGCTCGTCTACGACTCATACTTAAAACATCGCACTCGGCCTTAAAAGTTCCACTTTACGACCTTGGTGCACAATGTACTATTATATCATACGCATATTATTTATTTGTCTTATAATTGTTATAATATTTATATTTTTCATTCGCTGCAGCTTTATTAGTTAAATAATTGCACATTAATGAATTGGCACGTTTCACGTTCTGTGCCTTGCAAATACGTCGATAAGATCGTCGAAGTTCAATTGCTTCAAAATATCGTATTCGATATTCATCAAAACTACATTATTTAACCTACACTGTGTCATGGTTGTACGGAGATGGTTTTTTTTTAAATGAATTTGAGGTTTGAAAAGAAATGTTCTCCGGTACAATTACTGACCATCAATACAAGATAAATTCGTAACATTACCTCGACGTTAGGAAATGGATATTTGACGCCTTTTTCAATGACCAATTTGTACAAGTGTTGCTCGTAATTTATTTCTTTAGACCGCTGTTTGTCGAACTCTTTGCTGAACTCTGCAAACTGAACAAGGTCCAGTTCAAAGCAATCATCTTAATCATCAGGATACATTTCTACAAGAAGTCTTGCTCCAGTTTGAACTTTTGCGTGGCTGAAAATCGGTAGTTGTCTCAAAAATCCAAACCGTGAATATACGGTTTCGTACGCTGAGAGCCGCTGTTTCAACGATATTTGAAATTGATCAATAACCGGTAAAAAATTATGAACTCGAAATGTTTCATCTGGACATAATTGGATATACAGAGCGATTCTGTGGAAAATCACCCGCTTAAAAGGTAGGCAAACGGAAAACTCCTGAATTGAGCAGATCAAACATCGACGATTGGGTTTCATTTCCCACGTAATAAATAAAACCCACCATTTTCCAGGCTTTAGTCAAGTGTGTACCTCCATATTCATATTTTTCTAATTTTAAGTCGAGTATTCAGCATGAAATCGAATAAATAATTCCGCAAATTAATGGATTTGATAAATTTGAACGTATATAATATGCTTCCCTATATTCTTTGCATGTAAAGCAAACAAGCCTCGGTCTTGGCGCGCCCGCGCAGACAGTCACGCGCGACGTCCCGCACGGATCAATCGCTTTTTAAATATAGTTTCCATCGGAGTTCCATTTTAAAACTTACAGATTTTGTAGAGAATGAATCAAGGGAACACGCTGGGATTTTTTTTCAGAATTTTCGAAGGTGGTATTCATCTCGAAAATCGCGTTTAAAAATATAATTGTTAATAATGAATAGAAGATTGTTTATTACATGAATGTAAAATTTATAACATGAAAGTACGATTCAAGAGCTTCAAAATGAGTTTACTTCACTCCGTGTGATTTTGGACGTTTTACCCACGCTTCGCGTGGCTAAGACCCCAATTTTCACACCTCCTGAAGTAAAATTTTGTACAATACTCGACGGAAAAACTTCTTCTGATCTCGTGTGATTGCAGAACTCGCCTTCGGCTCGTGCTGCAACCTCACACTCGTCAGAAAAAGTTTTACCGGACTCGTATTGTAATGTACTATTTTGGTGACGTCTGTACGACAAAGGGAACCGGAGATATTAACGTTTAGAGGATACCGCGATTCCGATTTTTCGTGGTTTTTCCGAACATTCAACCCCTTGTAGCTTTTGAGCCCTTCGAGTTAAGAAAAAAAAAAAAATGTTTCATCCATTCATTTTGCCCAAAGAATATGGCTAAAAAATTCCGACGATTTTGAAGAACATGCGGTCAAAAAGGTGTCCCGCTTGACGTGGATTGACTCATAGCCGAATTATTTACAGATAAGATATAAGATCTTAGCTTGCAGGCCGTTGAATTTTCCACTCATCGCTGAGGCGTTTGTTATAAGTTTGACCCCGACAATTTTTCACGTCAATTCCCTGATCTTCCAGAAACATCATCACGCAGTTGAACATGTACTGAGCTTTATGGCCTTGGTTAATTATGAACTTGACAAAATCTTTCAACTGGCGTTACATTTTCCATGTAGCGGAAGATCAGAGTCAATTGATCGACATGAATTTCATCAGTCGTAGTTTCAAGGGATATCGAGTAATATCTAGATTTTTTTACGCGAGAGATGATTTCTTGCAAACTCGCTCACCCATAAGTTGTATAAATTCTTCACAAATCATTGAGAATAAATAATTCGTGTGGCCACTACCTCGGTTACCATGGATTTGGATATGCTGTTTGAGGAAATCATCGTATTCAGCAATGAGTTCTAGTAAACTCAGATAATTGCCATTACCAGCTGATCCGAACAGTTCGTTATCTCCACGAAATGCTAAGCCACGTCCACATATGAATATTATTACGCTGATGATGCGTTTGAGTATGTTACGCCAGTATTTTGCCACCTTTTCTGCTTCTTTTATAAGTTCCAGGTCGATGCGTCCAGCCTGGTTCACACGTTGTGCGTATGCTACTACAGCATTGACATGGTCTTCAGAAGTCTCATGATCTTCGAGTCGATTTCCAGCGTGTTTTCAGTCACTATATCCACCATGGGTAAATTGTGTGGGAGTTCCACCTATCAGTTTGCATACAAAACAATAGACTTTTCCATTGACAGGAGAAAAACACAACCATGACCGTTTGACGACTTCCCTGTTATGAGATCTTCGTTCAAATGTGCTGAGTTGACACCGGCGAATATATCCGTCACCGTCGGAATCATTTTGTTGAACTGATTTCAATTTCAACAGTTCCTCATTGCAATGCTACAATTCAGCAGAACCTTTTTTAATCCAAAATTCAGTCACGTTTGCTGGTAGACGATCAGGCCGCAAACCAATATCACTGACTACAGAATCAGAACTTGGTTTCATAATTGAATCGTCCCTTTCATGATCTTGAACTTCTGCGATCGCATGGTTTTCTCCAGAATTTAATGAATTCGAATTATCAGAAGATGATTGTCCCGTATCCTTCGAAATCTGAGGGTTCGCCGGCGTGATTACAAACTCCTTCATACATCTTGTTTCGGAGATTACATCTTTCTCTCGTGTAGCTCGTTCTTCAGCTAACTTCCGTTTCCGGGCGCCACTCAAATATATACGAGGAGTTTTACGTCGATCTTCTTTAGTCTTTACTACTCATTATTGATGCTACGAGGAAAAAGCAATTACAGAGCTGATGATAAATTAGCTATAGTGGCGTGACATACGGAATTAATAATAACAAGCAACATAGTTGCACTACTATATTGTGCCGTTAGCCATAATACCGCGATTGTGAATAGATTGTTAGACATTCTCATTTCTATAATCTCGATTCACCTAATTTGTTCGATACAGGTCACAACTTTTTTTCAGGAATGTCTTCTTTTGCCAAAAACTGAACCACTTGATTTACATTATTTGCGGTATGAGTAAAGATGTTTTAACATTCGTTTGATATCTTCCATTATTGCTACGATATTGTCAATACCCTCAAAAATGGCGTTTGCGCAACGAGTCTTTTATTTAATCTTTCAACTTTTTTCATGAAATATTTGACAACAAAAATTCAGCTCAAATGTGAATTCAAAACGGTACTGACCTTTTTTTCAGCCCTCTTTTGGTACGTGCCAACATTATTTACGTTTACCGGAACGTATCGTTATGCGTAGTGTCCGTACTCTCTCAAAAAAGCAGTGCTCTGATTGGTTGATAGGTCTCAGTATTCGCACCGCGTGCCGTAACGCGCCCTCTGTTACTCCGGCCAGTACCGCTAATTATTGAAATTAAAAGTTGGCGGTAAATACGAAACTGCGGTAGTGAATTCGATTCTTGACATTATAGGCATATAGATATAACCCATTAAATGTGGCGCGCGTAAGTTTAACGCTTCTAGCACTCTAATTATCTATCAATATTGATAATTTTCATATTTTTCTCACGACAGTAAAGGGAGATCTGACAATCAAGAAAAAAAGAATTCTTGAAAAAAAAAATTATCTTTATTTGTGGGGGCCCCTGGCGGCCGCCCAGTACGCCCTCCCTCAAATCCGGCACTGGGGTAGCTTCACACTGACAGACTTAAGTTGAATTGAGTCAAGTTTGACGCCAGACGTGTATTGGGCACTTCTCTGCAGTTGCCTGCAGTTTCACACAGAAGGGGTCACTGGTAATGAGTAAGTCTATATCACGGAACGGATGGTTTATCGACATGAGTTCGGACTCGAAGGATCTATCATCTATATTTTTAAACTATGATCAAGCGATTGGTCGCAAAGCCCTCTTTTTGTAATTTGACCTTTTCGACGTTATATAGTTCGATGCCAATGTGAGACAACCCCAAAATGAATGATTGATTACTCTTCTTAAGGTTACCGCGGTGGTGCATTCTGATGAAAAGAACAACAACAAAACTGATCTATGCCATGTATATGTATACAGAGATCAGTGCCGTCTATAGGGACTGGCGGGGGGGGGGGGGGGGGGGGGGGGGGGGGGGGGGGGACTGAGCCACAATATCTTTCGAGGTCCCCGTAAACACGAATTTGCAGTTAAAATAGTTTTATTATGCTTGAATATTTTGACATATTACGTCCTTTTCTTCTACATTTTTGTGCCGCAGCATCAGTAATCAGTTCCTTAAAATTAATTATTTCCAAGGAATCAGACTCAATTCTGAGAAGAAAGAGGCCCCCTGAGAGCAGGGCCCCGTGGGCCCGTGCCTAAAGACGGCTCTGACAGAGATGTAATTGGTGTTTTTTTTTTAGGAAAAGAGATGGTTCCGAGGTATGTGATTATCTCGGCGTACAGACGAGGCACTTTCTTTGACACGACTAAACACAGTCTTTCACAAAGTCGAGCGATCATTCCATTAGACAACTACCGCAGCTCTGGTTTGACGGTTAGTCCTAAACACACAATATATTGTTTGTCTTATCCTTACCATTGTAAATAAAGCTTTGAGCGAATGGGCTACCCAAATTCCGCTGTAACCTGACCATCCGCGATACGAATTGTTTTCTGTTGTAGTTCGATATCGACAGCCTCGTGATTCCCGCAGTATTATTAATAGGCCGAGGGTAAACCACCTTCGTCAACAACTGCGATCGAAACGAAATAAAACCGCGTTATACGCCCGCTAAGATACGCTTATTACTTTATTAGGTACGGCCTCAGATCGAATCGAATGCTACCAGCATTGCATGTATATCGGAGCCGCGTGCGACAAAACCTAAGAACATCGTTATCACGAAATACATAAAGAGGTTAGAGGGAAGTAATTTGAAATAAACTGCGCAGCGGTGCAAGAGTCGCGGGGGTCGAAGGCCCGTATCGAATAACCGTTATCGCTACGAGTAATATAAATCCTCGCTCGTATCAGTTGAAGATCGATTTAGAAAGATATCAGCGCCATTTTATTTTGGTGGTTGAGGCGAGGGGTCGTACCGTGGCAAACAGAAAGTAAAAAACCGTAACAAACCGAGGCTCCGTAAGGGTTGGTGCTTTTACTTTCTAGTCGCGTGACATTGTACTTTTCGCGTGGCAAATTGTCCAAAGTCTAAAGTCTAACAATGGGGTATATTGTGTGTGCTGTACACACGTACACCTACCACCTACCACCTACCGTTGATAAAGCGATAACAAGTTGTTTGTCAACAGCTAAGGCTGTTTCGAAACCCCATACTATACATATGCCATATATTGTAGTATAAGCGTGGTAAAAGCTCAAGTTTGGCTGCGACTTCTTCACCACATTATTCACCGTGGGAATAAAACGACGTATAGCCTATAGGTATATAACCGTCACATGACTATAGGTATTCCGGAGGGAATAATAAGAGATCTATTATCGATTGTGTACCTGTCACTACGGGCATAATGATCGACTATATATAACAATAGTAGGCATGCATGTGGGCATGTAGGTATAGGTGTGGGTGCTCATACATTTATGGTCGACGGTACGATCGTAACGTGTGCAGACTCCGGAGACTACCCACTACGAAATACAGTAGTACACTCGGTATCCGGAGACCCGGGAGACAATTCTCTACGCAACGAAGGATACGCCTAATCGTAACGCTAATAGAGGCCCGCCGTATCGACTGGCACCCTGGGGATGCGACCCCTCGAATGAGAGGCGAGGTGCGCGGTGAATAGTAATTGTTGTTATCGTTGGTGCCATCGTTGTTGTTCGCGTGTCGCGTATCTTATTAATCATTTGATACATCTGCATATATATATATATATACGCATACAGCATTAAGGGTAGTTAAAAAAGGCCAAATTTCAAATATTTTCAGTGCACCGCGTCGGCTTGTGTCTTATTTAGATTTACCCGCGCACAGATATCGTCATATGAATAATTCCGTGTGTGTAAGTCGGATTTATTTTGAGACTGGATCATTCCAACTTCTAAGCCACTTCCCAGCAAAATAGCGTACCTACGGCAATTATTTTATGTGTCACGATTCCTTGGGCGGAATTGGTTCACAGAAACTAATTTGCACCCCTTCTCCGTTGTGTTGTAGTTCACGTGCCACCTTCTTAGTCCTAGTTCTAAGCTCTGAGGGTAGTCTATAGAGTATGGATGAACGCTTACAGCGATACCTCCTATTCAGCTGAAAGCAATTTAGGGTGAGACCACCCCTCTAATTTGTGCTGATTCCCTTTCCGTAATCAAATTCTTTGTTGTTGAACGAATTGAGATATGTAGCAGCGTTGCAGGTACGATGATAATACACGACGTGTACATGTATGTATAGGTAGCTCTGTAGTTGATAAGAAAATAGGGGTCGTTACGGAGGAAAGAGTCTTTGAAGGTAGATAATTCGTTATATCGATCCGCGCAAGGGTTGATACCGCTTCTCGTTGACGTGACGCGGTTTAAACGCGTGCCTAGAGGAAAAACGTGACGAACACTTTTTGTGCTTTAATCGAATTTTGATGTATCTTGAACTAAAACTACCCCCACGACCTCGGTGTGTCTATAATGACGGCATAGAAAAGCACTTATACATATTCCTTACCCCTTTTTTCTTCTTCTCGACTCTTTTTTCTTTCTTTTATATAGATTCCTCGACGGTCCTCCCTAACACGGAACGAGGGTGACAGAACGTGCGGGGAATATCGCTCACTTTTGTTTCTATAAACTTTCCACGTATGTAACAAATGGTGGGGATCTCTAAGTGTAGGCGCGTATAACACATAGATTCACAGCTGTGTCTTCCACGTCTAGGTCAAGTCCGATAAGCCTCTGACAACTCTAGTGTGCATCATTTGTAGGAAATAGGTACGTGGCATATGTAATTCTCACTTTTTTTCCTCCACAAAAAAAAAAAAAAAAAGGCGTAAAACCCGTTTCATTTCGAGAAACGCACCCCACCCATTTATTTAATTATTTACCAGTTGGTTCGCAAGTCGACCGACGGTTTGCTTTTCACTTTAGGGTGTAATGTACTTTTTCTGCATGAATCAACTCTCCAGCCCTTCATCCTTTCATCGCTTTATCACGGACTCAGCTGCAGCAGAGGAAAATTCTGTAGGTATAAGGTAGGTTCTGTATCTGTTGCTTGAGTGGAATATGTGCTTCGAATGCACAAGTTTTCACATACCGATAATGATAAAGGAATCGTGCAGCTATACGTGGATAATCTTGCCCCTATCATAAGGGTCAACCATCAATCATCCCATATCCATATTCAACCCCTAGGTCGACGTTTATTTGTTACTACTTTCGTTCGAGGGTCTCAAATCAAATATAATAATGAGTAGATCGCGGCGTTTAGGTGGCAGGTGTTATTCCGATGCTTTTGTTGTCTTCGAGGTAGGTGGATCGAGAGGGTGTGAATAGTTCTCACCGGTTGTAATAAAGGGCGAGTAGTAATAAAAGGTGAGTAATAAAATGGAATATTTGTGGTAACGCCTCCGAAACGGGTAACAAATTGTACCTAAATTTACCGAGATTGGGCCGTAAAAATCGTGCGGCCATAGCTAACTTGGCCCCGGTCTCATCAGCCAGGTATATTTCACACGGAGGGCTGAGATATTAGCCTCTATAGGTATGTAAATGAATGTAATGAGCAACCTCAGACGCGGCGGGAATAACCATAAAAGTTATCTCGAGTCAGACGACCCTAGTGAGGGGTTGGAGCCGCCCAACAATTTTCAAACTTGAATAATTATTTTGTAGTATAAAAAATGAAGTGGAAATATAAACGGGGTCGTAAATATATGTCACAAGACCGCACGTATCTATTTTTATTACAAGACTCCCACGGTGTTAAGCGAATTTTTATTGCTGCTGAAACAGTGGTTCCGTATAATTTACACGTTCCTGATGTAAGGTTCGAAGTAGAAATAGAATGGGTGGCAGGGTTTTTATGGACGAATTATTAAACTTTATCACCGGAACGTCAAGGGATCAAAAGGTATGAAGCGTCATGGGAATTTTTCTGCTATAAAAGATCGCAAATTTGATATTCTACACAGTTCAGTGCAGTCAAGTGAGTATTACTCCTGCTTTATACATAGTCTCTCAGTGAATCATCGATGAGGTTTGATAAGTATTAAAAAAACTAGACAAAACCCCAATTACAAAGAAGTTAGCAACTGCGTTAATCGGACTAACTAATCCCGGCAAAGTTTCGACGGATGAATCTATACAGTGATTGTTTGAACGCGTTCGCGAGGGTCTCGAGTCTATCGGTATAAGCACGGGGGGATTTGGTCGTTCAGTGGTTAGCCGAGTAGGGGATGAGTTTGGCTCATCTTCAGTTTAGTTTCGGGTCTGGAATGGGGTTTTCGGCTGTGAGGAAGAAGCCGCTGCGGGGCAGAAGGCTCGAGTACTGGCGGGCTCAGAATTGGCGGGGATGGTGGTTGGGGGGGGGGGGGGGGGGGGGGGGCGGCAGAGGGAGCAAAGGGCCGATAGAAAGAGGGTTCGGTAATTGAATGCCCCGCCTTGTTAAATGTTACCTACGACTTCTACGGTTTATATCTTCCGAAATTGAGTGGGTAGCCGCATATAGATCCTAGTTTCATACGATATGTGTTATAAATTCTGAAAAACCCAGCGGTTTTCACGGTGCTATAGTTTCATCTGACTGCTGACAAGAGAAAGTTAACCGCGGAAGTTGTATAGATATCGTACGTGGATCCGTAAAAGAAATGCGGGTTATTTCCACCCCTCCTTTGAAATCAGATCAGATTGTCCCTTCCGACTTGTTAGACTCGAAAGCCGAGTGTATTTTTAGTCGAAGCAAGGTGGGTAATCATTCGTTCCTCCGCGCGAGGGGATGCACGAAACAGTCCTGCGAAGCGAAGAATGGGCCGGGGTGGGCATCAAAGTAACCCCAAGTCCTCGACGAGTACCGGAAATCTTAAGATGGGAAGCTTTTGTGAAAGGGGATCCGGTCGCTGCTGCGGCTTCGGAAGTGAGTTAAAAAATGAAAACGGGTAACACGATGAAGTCTTTCTTTACCTTATACACGTATACATACACTGTATATATATCTATATAAATATCTTATATATATATACATAAATATATTCATTTGTTTGTTTGTCTGTCGCGCAAAAGGAATCGCATTGTTGTTGATTCGCGAATAAAAATTTGTCATTCTTCATTTCCCCTGCGATTGAAGTATCCTAGGGTGCGAAATGCCTATCATGCGAATGTATCATGCGTGCTTAAGGTAGTACTGTCGTAAATCGATTTACCGTACAGATATTGATGAAATTTAATATGCTCGTAGATGTTGACTCAAAAATGACTCAGTAAAATTTTTGTAAAGATTAAGAGCCCCAGAGAAAAGTTCTGAGCATTTCCATTGACCATTTTCACGTGTTTAACATGTAGTCTTATGAAGAATCACGCTTTTGGCAATTTCAAACTAAGATTATGTAATGACTACCGTTCAGATTCGAATGAAATTGCACAGAATGATAGTTCAATATCTGCTGAACATTTCAGATGCTTGAAAACACAGTTTAGGAGCGTGTGATAAGAAAGATAATTGAAAACTGCGAATAGCTGACAATGATGTATTGTATGTGGCAACGCCGTAAGGCGTAAAAGAGGTTAGGACGCGCGCGGTCCAAAATGCTACGGGCTGGGTACATGAGTAAATCTTAACAGAGGTTTCGTAATTCCGTTTTTTTTTTTTTTTCAATTCGGCAAGTGATGTTGAATATGAACGAAAATCATGTTACTCTGCTTGAGTGTAGTGAAAACATCATGCGACGTTGCCACATCTCAATACTAACCGACTCAAATGAGAGCCAGAATGAACTTGACTATAGCTATGTACCGACAGTACTACCTTAACATGTAGGTAGTACGTATTATATATGTGCACCAGAAGACACTACATCTACAATAAAATGAAATCTATTAGTGCGCTGAGCGACCGAACGATATATTGCGATAGAGACATGGCAGCCGCGAGGAAGAGAGGATAGAGAATAGAGAGGCACGCGAAGGACGAGAGAGAAAGATGAATGAAGTGGGGCGAGGGACGAAGGACCGTGACGACGAGAGAACAGAGGTTCAGTCGATAAACCGCGCCTGCGCAACCGGCAATCTGCCACGCGTGCGTCTACTCAAATATGTCTATATGTTTATATTGGTATGATATTTAGATCGGTTAGTCGAGTTGTCGGCCTACACTTATAGTTAGATCCGGCTGGGGGGGGGGGGGGGGGGGGGGGGGAGTACACCTTGGGTATTCCAAATGTTAGTGCCAGAAGGCAATGCAGTTCATTAAACTGTTCATCAAGCTTCCAATCAACGAAAAGTTAGTATGAAGTTTGGAAAGCTCATTCGTCTATCGTCAAGTAATACTTGATATTCTGTAGAAATTTTAGTCAAATGGGCGTACAGGCTTGTTTTGGAATTATGGAGAAGAAGAGGAGACTAAAAAAAGTCTTATCGTCAACTGCAGTCATTTAGAATTGTGCGATTGGAAAAATTCTGAAAAATGGGTCTTAACCTTTCACGTACGGGGTACCGAGGGGAAGAACCTGTCCCAGCCGCAATGTTCATTTGCAGTTTTCTCGAAAAATATTAGAGCTATGCCAATATTCTCAATAGATTTGAAAAGCTGACGGTTCAAGCTTGTTTATATGTATTAAAAAAATAAAAAATAAATTTCATGCCATTAATTATTTTATTATCTAATACACATTTCGGTTATGACATTTTTTGTGGGTGCCTTGAACCGTTTCGTTTATGGGAAAAATTTCGGCGGAAAATTCTGAAATAATTCAGGGAAGTAGTTTCAATTATTATCTTTCGAATGACACTACATTCTTCCAAATCTAATCATTAGTGTCATTGTTATAAACATAAGAAGTGCGATTGACTATCACGACAACCGTTCGAATAATAAAATCAGATTAATGCAAAATTGTCGCTAATCAATAAATATTTTTTCGTGATTTTACAACACCCGAAAATCGCAGAGGCCCCGGCCGCTGTGACATACCGAGCGGTTTCGGCCCCGTGCGTGAAAAGTTAATCGCAGAAAGTTCTATTCCAAAGTCACTCTAGTAGTCTTATCTTGATGAATGCGAAAGTTATAAATTGTTGTAAATTTTGAACGTTAGCCATTCTGATACCGGAAGTACTTGGGTGAATCTGAAATAGTTTATTGATGCATCATCACGAGCTTCACAATTTTTTTTTATAACTCCATCCAAATCAGCCGTTCGTGGTTAGTTCGGAATCTTGAATACAAAATTCGCAGACATTCATCCAATGGATTCTTTTGGAAATGCTTGATAACTCATTTGTGTTTCATAGTATGATACGGTTCAAAGTTAATGAGAGAATTTCTTTAAAATCCATATTCAGTCGGTAAACTACGTGTGTACTACATACATAATCACTCATGACGAAAAACTCATGTTCTAGGAAAAATCTAACTTTGGTTTTGATGCGGATTTGGAGCAAAGACTATTCTACGAAAACTACACTATGGAATGCAACGCTCCTAACTCATCTCACATATCCGTGCGATAATGCATATCTTTTGGAAACACTCTCGAGTCATCTTACATATCCATATTTGTACTATGTCTGTATGTATACTAGTAATGTTCATAAATGGGTTACTACATGTATTATATTCGCCTCAGTAGCCTCATTCTAGTGAATATATTAAGTTACTGTGCTTTATGATTTTTCTAAATCGTTATTAATAATATGATGTAATAATGCTTTTTTCTTTTATTATCAACCACCTACCTATACTTACTTCTGTAAAAATGATATGTATTTCCTTTTTCTGTGATCTTGAAGGAGCCATTCTACAGCATGAAATAAGCTTCACCTATCTATATATCCACGCCATATACAGGGTGTATCAGAACTCGCGACGACCTTATACAGGGTAGATCTTGATCAAAAATGGGATTGAAATTGTGCGCGTCTCTCACCCTATTGTCGCCGCAAAAAAAAGTACACACAACCAAGCGGTAAGCAAACCGACAAACGGCAGTTCATAAGCCGCGCGTCATTGACTGAAATTAGAATAATTATAACGGAAAATCTATGCATTTGAAAAAAAAAAAAACGGCTGAGTAAATTTCGATCACATTTTTGATCAAGATTTACCCCGTAAAATAGCCATCGCGATTTCTGCTACACCCTGTATACCATATCTTCTAGAAGCACTCATTCACATGCCATTGAGCTCCGTGATTCGATCATGTGCATTTTGTGGAAATGGCTGCAAAAATAGTATAGGTACACCGATTCTACATTTTCAACGCTTGTATGATTCAGATGCATGCCCTTAAGTTTAGGTCTAGTCAAGGCTCGAGGTTCAGGTCGACCACTTTCCGGTGAACCGAGGATCCGATCCTATTATGTATACCTACACTGAGAAAAAGATCTTGTTGAAACAACAAAAATTTGGTAATTATACGATCAAAGAAATTTTTTTGTTCTGTCAACGAAAAATTGGTTATGTAATTCACAAGAAATTTAGTAGTATCAACAAAAATTTTGGTTAGCCCAACAAATTTTTTGTTTGAAAAAAAAAATTTCTTTGACCCTATAATAACCAAATTTTTGTTGATTCAACTAGATCTCTTTCTCAGTGTAATTAAAGCATTGGTTCTTAACGTCTTTTAGTGATGAGGGACCATTTGACTAAATCTTTGTCTTGCCATGGACCACCAACTGTTTGGCGGTATTATAAATTATTATAAGGTTGTTCTATAGAACAGTGAAATTATAGAACATATAGAGGATGACTTCGCGGACCACTTCGAGTGCTTTCAGGGACCGACAGTGGTCCACGGACCACCGGTTAAGAACCACTGGTGTAAAGGTACACACGTATACGCAATATATAGATATGTAGGTATACTATAGCAGTATAGCATATACGCAAGGAGTCGACCAACTCGTTATATTCTACGTTGTATTGTTCGGCGAGCTACCACACTCTGCAGATGGGTCGACCCCGGGTAGTGCCTAATCCCGATTTATTTGCATCACGGGCAGGGTGCGGAAGCCCCGAACATCGGGCGGGCGTCGGAGTAACTAGAAAATATTGGCGGCGAGGGAAGTGGGGGGAGAGCTGGGTGAGGGCAGTTGAGGGAGGCCTACATTTGATTCAAATTCCAAAACGATGCAGAGTCGGCTTCTGTTTTTCTCTCATCCACTTGCCCTCTTTCGTTAGGGGTAAGAGAAGAACCTGCCGTGGCAAAAGGTCTGTGATTATTTGTAATCGGGTATATGCGGGGCATGCGGCCTATTGATTGGCGCCCCCCAGGTGGTTGTAGTTCAACGCCTCGATACGGTTAACCGCTGTACCAATCTTTGATTATCTTGTCGCGTTGACACGACTCACTGTCCATGAATGCGACGAAAGCGTCGGGAGTAAGATACTCATTTCGTGAGAGATCACCATAAAGGACAACCTCTGAAAACTGAAACAGCGAATTGCCTCAGCATGGAACGAAACAAGGAATTAAAAACTTGGAATAAAAGTCGAAACATGTATCCTAGTTGTTTGCAGATGCATTATGGTATGCTGCAGGCACTTGTTGATACAATAGTCGCATTAAGATACGAAAACAATTATCTGGGTCGTAGGCTTTTGATTTTGCAGCAGACCTGGGTCCTATTGATCAAGGTGACGTCGGTCGTCCGGAAGGGATCGGTTTTTCGGTAGAACCTGGTTAACGAAGGGACCCATTGCGCCCCCGTCTCTCTTGCCCTTGCCCCGCCCTGTCACCCTGCCTCGACATAGTCCATATAATATAGCTGCGACGCGACGCTGCTTAAGCTCCGCGAAGCCTTGTTTTCTTCGTAGAACGTCGTCCCAGACTCCCAGCTGACACCTCGTTACGTCCCACGTTGAACATACCCTAGCCTCCTTTAATTTGAGGAATCAACGCTGCGATAATCGTACCTTAAGCCATCCTCTTCACGTCAAGAATGTTTCCGACCCCTTGAAATATTCGGCTAGTCATCGTCGATGGGCGGTATTATTTGTTCGCCGTTAAGAGTGGCGGTGATCTGTTTAAGCACTAACTCCTGCACCGTCATGGTTTTTTTCTACTCTATACATATTACTTTCCATTGTCTTCTCCTCTGCTATAAGTATATTCATACTTGTCACCTTCAAGCCTAATTTATGTACCTTATATTTGGACAGACCATCTTTTTACCCGGACTGAAGTAAGACAGCGAGAAATACTGCAGGGATCAATAATTATAGCGGGAGAAAAATGTACTGCAATTGATAGTCGTTGATCGTTTCGCCTAGAGATATATAATTCCGGCAACGAGCGAGATGTTTCGCTCTGTAATATTACCTCGCTCGCTTCCATCAACATCTTTCAGCGTTCACTAAAGACTTCGAGAAACGGACTTTCTTTTTTGTTTAATTCAATTCGTCTTCCGTCTCGCATCATGACGACCCAGCCGCTGACAACGAGATCGAGTTTCAGATCGCGTTGATCGCTGAGCAAGTTTGGGCGTACCCACGCCTCGGAATAGATCGAAATTCTTCGCGAGGCAGTTAGGAATCCGTTTGTAATCCGTTTGTTGAATAATATGTAACTACATACAAAATACTGTTATAGGTATACAGAGATGTTCTGTGGAAACCGGTCAGTCTGATGGAGGCGCACTTACTTTTTTTTCGTCAATGACAACGCTGTCAAAGCGATCTACTGATTTTTCATATGCCTATGACTGATACCTTCAGTCGTCATAGCGGAAGCTGTCACGTCGTAGGTTATGAACTGTCATATTAGAATAATGTTTAATTGAATTATTATTAATAATAATAATTGATAATAATTATTAATAATTATTAATATCAATAATTATTAATATTATTAGGTTTGATTCTTATTAATAATAATTAACAATATTATTAGGTTATAAATAATTGTCTTGGTGAAATTTAATCATTAATAATTATTAATACTTGTTATTGATATTATTAGGTTTGATTATTATTAATAATAATTATCGATATTATTAGTTGCAATCGAGCATTGCTTCGGTGACTGACTGACCCGTTGCATCTCTTCGACAGGTAGGGTTACGAACATAGCGAGGTGAATATCTTCATCGAGCATACAATATTGTGTAATTAAATTGTGATATCGTTCCTAATACAACGGTTATCTATTTCTGATTGCAGATTTCAATTTATGTTTATTTCAAACATTATTAGGTTATCAATAACTGTCTTGGTGAAATTCACACGTCTGGTAGTAATAAAGTGAATAAGGCAATAGCATACGATATTGATTCTTTATAAATTCGTTTCAGGTGTGAATTTCTCTTTATTTGTAACTTTATTCACAACCGGGTATTTCTTCGGTGACTGACTGACCCGTTGCATCTCTTCAACAAGTAGGGTTACGAACAAAGTGATGTGAATATCATTCATTGAGAAATATCGTATCGATTCAGTGGAAGTGTTTCATCCTATGAGGCATCTCCGCTGAATGAAACAATACTCTACAGGTCTTCTCAGCCTGATAAGTACGAAAACAGTCCTGCATAAGCGATGTGTTGGTCCATCAATGCGTGTTCAAGTTTCATCGAGTGAAAAATGAATTTAAATTATTGTTCCCATTGTTCCCATTAGCTTGTTCCTCATCGTCTCACAGAATATTGAGCCACTCTCGACGCTGGCTTTTTCCCGTTTTCTTCGAGTACTCATAGTACTAATATGGGTTGTTACAATATTCCGCACGGTATCCATCGCTGGACGCGGTGGTCCCGGATTCTTCGCAAAACCATGTTCACCCTTTCTTCGACAGCGTTATTAAATTGTTATTTTTTTTTTCCTATTTCCTTCACATGTATTACGAATTATTAAATTTTATTGTTATAACTGAATAAACCAAAAATTGTGTGGAATTTTAGAAAATTTACTTTATTACTACCAGATGTGTAGATTTCATCAAAACAGTTCTTTGTAATCTAATAATGTTTGAAATAAACAGATATTGACATTTGCAATCACTTTAACACTACTAATCA
Organism: Tenthredo mesomela; assembly: GCA_943736025.1. NCBI lineage: Eukaryota > Metazoa > Arthropoda > Insecta > Hymenoptera > Tenthredinidae > Tenthredo > Tenthredo mesomela. The sequence continues at coordinate 18,746,069 of OX031021.1, forward strand.
ATAATAATAATTTATCACTACTTATCTATGAAATAGTATCGTATATCGTTGTATTATGAACTTATTACACAATATTGCATATTATATTGCTCAATGAATGGTATCCACATCGTATGTTCGTAACCCTACTTGTCGAAGAGATGCAACGGGTCAGTCAGTCACCGAAGGAATACCCGGTTGTGAATAAAGTAGCAAATAAAGAGAAATTCACACCTGAAACGAATTCATAAAGAATCAATATCGTATGCTATTGCCTTATTAACTTTATTACTACCAGACGTGTGATTTTCACCAAAACAGTTATTGATAACCTAATAATGTTTGAAATAAACATAAATTGAAATCTGCAATCAGAAATAGATAACCGTTGTATTAGGAACGATATCACAATTTAATTACACAATATTGTATGCTCGATGAAGATATTCACCTCGCTATGTTCGTAACCCTACCTGTCGAAGAGATGCAACGGGTCAGTCAGTCACCGAAGCAATGCTCGATTGCAACTAATAATATCGATAATTATTATTAATAATAATCAAACCTAATAATATCAATAACAAGTATTAATAATTATTAATGATTAAATTTCACCAAGACAATTATTTATAACCTAATAATATTGTTAATTATTATTAATAAGAATCAAACCTAATAATATTAATAATTATTGATATTAATAATTATTAATAATTATTATCAATTATTATTATTAATAATAATTCAATTAAACATTATTCTAATATGGCAGTTCATAACCTACGACGTGACAGCTTCCGCTATGTCGACTGAAGGTATCAGTCATAGGCATATGAAAAATCAGTAGATCGCTTTGACAGCGTTGTCATTGACGAAAAAAAAGTAAGTGCGCCTCCATCAGACTGACCGGTTTCCACAGAACATCTCTGTATAACCAGCCGCCGAAGCGTGGAAAACCATGTGAATATTAAGAGATCATCAACGCTCACTCCACCGTACTGGAATCAATCGGCTTCCGAGTTCCGGATATCTAACAGCTCACGGACAAGTTTCACAAACATTTCATAAACCGAAGCATTGTAACCCGCCGACGATTTCAGTTGGGTTAGGTTGGTTAACGAAACGTCCGTTCCAGATCCGTACAACTAAATGTGTTCAGAACATTGCAGGATCAGATATATCAACCGTTCCGCTATAAACCTTTTGCAAGCATCCAATTTTGGAAATCAATATCAATCTACTTCTAATTTGAATCAAAACTTGGTAAAGAACTCCATGACTAAGTGAACTCGAATTAAAATATCGACCTTCGCTGGATATGTGGGTCCGGCTTGGGTCAATAATAATTGCGAAAAATGTAGCGAGGACACTGTCATCTGCCGTTGAACGAAAGTGCTAAATCTCGTGGAAAAATTTGAACGGAAGAGTTGGAGTTTTTGTTACAACTGATTACCTCTTCTCTCAAAGATTAAATTTCGATTGAAATAAGAATGAATCTGAGAAATAATTCGAGATTGCAAAGGTTTTGCAAAATCGTTTCATCTTGGGTTAGTTTGAGTTATACCAATTGGAAACAGAGCCGATCGATTCTTTGTCCGAAAACTCGCCCTCTGAGTTTTTTTGTTTTCCGAAATAGAAGCCGAGATTACATGGAAGAGAGTTTTGCGAGATAAAAAAAAAAAAAAGAAAGTCGGTGGTATACAAGTTGGTAGATTAACTTAATTGAATAGCTTTTCTTCTTGGTGGTAGTGGACGGAGGCGCCGTACCACGCCGGGAGCAAGAGCTACAAAGGAATAGCTGTGCCGCTCGCTACACTCTACAGCCGCGCGGTATGGAAAGGCATAGTGTAAAGAGAACGAGAAAGAGAAAGAGAAAGAGAAAGAGAAAGAGAAAGAGAGAAGGAGAAAGAGAAAAAGACGGAGAAAGAGAGAGAGAGAGAGAGAGAAAGAGAGAGAGAGGGATTTTGTCAACGCGCGATGCAATAAGAGGAAACAGCTGCACCCGACGATGAACAATTCTCCGTACAGATGAAGCAGTTAGCCTCGGAATGAAAATGACGGCGACCGCGCGGGCGAGGGGCTACCGACGAGATCCCTATCTCTGAAAATAGGAACGCCACCGCGACCGCCGCCTTTCCTCCATCTCTTACTGTGATTCTGTCTCTAACTATCCGACTGTATGTGTCTTCAGCGCCACGCCACACAGGGGCTCAACTTCATTTTATAAATAGCCTTTACCACCAGCTATTTGCTCTCGGGCGATAACGTGACATAAAATATCACGTTATTTCGATAAAAAAAAAAAAAAAAAAAAAAAAAAAACTGATGGATGTATTAACGAGCGACAGCTCCAACGAGGCGATTACCGGTACCAAACGAAAAATAAAAGAAATGGGTTCAGGCGAAGGCTATAAGCTCTGAGCTTTTACTTCCGCCTTTTTTATTTCCTCCACATACAGGGTGAAACTCTAACGTCCGAATACCCGGAGCAGCGTTGAGGTGGCCACCAGGCAAAATTGTCAATTGTTATACTGGTTTCAGGTTTTCTTATTCGTTGAAATTGGGAAACAATTGCCGGCGCTGGATTCTCGGCCACCTCAACACCGCTCCCAGTCTTCGGACGTTGGACATTGCACACCCCGTATGTCACACACTTTTAATGATAAAAAATAAACAGTAATTACAATTATATCAATAGTTGAAGAAGACAAAATGTAAAAGACTTCGTCTGCCCAAAGAGATCTAAACTTTTGATGAACCATTCGAAGTTGGATTTATTGTTAACAGGCCATGACTGATAAGCTTATTTTATGTAGTACACATAGGAATGGGAAGTAAACAGACGGCAAGTTCCCGTCGGCACTTCGGCTTTCAAAGCTATTATAGAAATAACAAAGCAAACCACAAACGGGGTACTGATTTGAAAGTACCAAATCATTGGAAAGAATTTTATTAGCTAAAAATTAACGGAGCACCACGACGATCAAATAGGTTTTCTCATGTTTTTTTTTTTTTTCTTCTCTTTATTCACTCTCTTTCTCTCGTGAAACTGTCAAGGGAGGGAGTCGTCGCTCCACGAAACAAAGGCGAGGATACGGGGAGCATGGGGTGGTAAGGGAATGAAATTTATTCGCCGTAGAAGCGTCAGTAGTCCGCCGGAGTAAAAAGGCAATATCGTAAAGGTGGCCAGTTACTGCGTCTGCGAAGAGTAAGAGAACTAGGAAGAGGAGGGTGAGTTGCAGAGGCCCGCTGGCAGAGAGGGAATGAATCTTTCTTGACGTTAATCAATATAATGGAGGAGGAACGTACCGTGTGACGAGACGAAAGGGTGCATCTGCTTAGTTTGAGCTATTTTTCGAACTGCGTTAAGCCGAGCGTATACATCATCTGAGGAACTCAATCCGTCAAGAGGGGGGTAGAATTTAACCAGCCAATTCCGCCGTATACCTACGTAGATATGCAGTTATATGAATTAAACCATAAATTGACACCCTAATGACCATCTATACCGACCAAAGACGAAGCCGAGGGATTATTTAAAGAGATCCTGCTCAGTACTCCACGGTGGTCCACGGATGTGGAGAAACTCATCATTTATCTCAGCTCCTCTTCAACTTCAAGAAGCATCCGTCTATGAGGGGTGTAATTATAATCATCTATCTTTATGCTTAACTTTTTCAGTCCCTTCATTATTACCATTTTATGCAAATGGGTATATCGTTAGACTTGAGCTGATTCAAAATCTTGTTAACATGTTGTCGCAGTAATAACGGGCAGATGAAACATATCTTTTGTGGTAAAGAGAAAAAGAAACAGGGATTGGTTTTTTTTTTTATTTTTTCATCTTTTGGGTTCCACACTCTAGGGACGCTATAAGACGTTCATACCTATACGTGATGTTTGGCTAGGGGTTCTTGTGCATCGATCAGTGAAGATTTTCCCATTGCTGTTGCACTAGCCATAAATCTGACGCCCCTTTATCGGTTTAAACGAACGAAGTACGAAACGGCTGGGTAACGGGGAACTGCTTGAAGTCCCGTGTGAATACTGAATACTTATTAGTTATATCACGATTTCGTTACGCCAGACGCAATTCTACGAATCTAAATCAGTAAACGACAACTCTTTATTGACGCTGATCGTGAAAAGGTATACCCGCACAAACTGAACCGAGAAGACCAATGAAATCTAATACATTCGGCAATTCAATGCAATCTTAATTGTACCTGGGATTAGCTGGGTTATTGCTATTTGTATTAGATTCCTGGTATACATCTAATCGCGTGTGTACATTAAATTTAATCGTGGCGTTGAATTTGCACAATGAAAACAGACGATTATTGTTTCCGAGTGTCTCGCTAGCGTACTACCTACGTTGTTGTATTTGGCCAAAAGATCATGGACAGATAAATTGAGAGAGGTTGAATTGAAAGTGTTTTTTATATCAATGTATCGACTACGTTGACAAACGTACTTTCATATTTTGTAATCTTAACGTCCTATTAAATAAGGATGACAATATGTAACTGTCATTCGTAAATATGTAGAAGACCTGAAGAACAATAATTCCTGGACTCTGAAGCGAATTTTGTTGTACGCGGAGATTATTCAACGCACTCGACCCTGGAAATAATATCTCTGATCCTTGTGGATCTGGAGAGTCTTATAATCAACAACTCCTCTTCACGGTTGGCGTTCCGCGGTATCCACGGTTTCGTGATAACCGAATTCACCTGAAAACTGAGATATAGAAATACCCGGTGAAAGCACGACGCCCAATATCTCTCTTTCTCTCTCTCTCTCCCTCTCTCTCTCTCTCTCTCTCTCTAACTCTCTTCCTCTCTTTCTTTTTGTCTCTCCACTTTTGATTTAACAGCGATTCACGAACAAATAACAAAGAAATCAGCAATACAATCAGCCCAAAGAACTTCTTTTTTTAGAATCCGTCTAACTTCGTTGTGGGATTATACTTGCACTCGATGGTTTGCGCAAGTTCCCGGTCCTATTGACGGATGGATGAAGGAATTAACCGCAGTTAATCACTGTGGGTGTTGTTATACTTACTTTGATTATAAAACGGCGATCAGAGATACATTCCCACGAAAATCACCACGTAAGACTCGATCATCTTTTATTAACAATGAGAAAAGACTGAAAAGACCACTTCAAGGAGCGGCCTGATCTAGGAACAATATCATCCCAAGCAGGTGCACTGTCGTCTTAATGGTAAGCGAAAAGGTTGGATAGCGGAGATCCTGGTAGTGCACATCTGTCCGCCACTTCACTCCATTGTCTTCTGAGGAATATTTGGTTTTGACACTGTGTATAACACCGACGTGTTATAGTAGTCAACTGGAGGTAGTACGATCCTCGATTTTATGTGTGTTAACTTCTGTGTTAGAAATTTAATGAATACGCACTTGGTACTCGCCTGGATGTTGTACGCGGTGGTGAATTCTTTTTGTATGTATCGGAAGCGACGGATGCGGCACAAAATTTTTGGAAATAAGGGCGTCGCGATGCCACTGTCAAACGTGGAGCGTCGGGCAGGACTTGGGAGTGAACTGAGGCCGATCTTGGCTGGCTCAAAACTCGACGGTGGAAGGAAGACTCTGAGGTCTGCGCAGGCGAGGTGAGCAAAGCGGGAAGAGCGGGAGAACGGGCGAATTCCACCCCGACGCGGACGCACCAACCCCATTCACTGCGGCCCAACCCCAACTAGCAACGGGTAAAAGTGCCTCGCGTACGTTAATCGAGCAACTGGAAAAGCTTTACTGACTCTTCCGTTACACAAAGTGCAATTCAAATGTGAGGACAAATATTTGACGTCGATTATTTTATTGGGCAATTTGAACATCATCGTTGAGTCCCTGAGGCATTATTTTGCACCTCATCGTTCTCATGATCCTGATGTTGTAAAGAACAGCGAATATTAAGTGAACAAAGGGAAGCAAAGCTGAAATCACGAAAATGATGTGTTTGAAAAAATGGTGTAAACTTAGGGATAAACTCGTATAAACTCCAACAATGCACTGCGAAGGTTGATATTACGAAAGGTTGTAAGGAGTGTTCGATTCCGTCGCTATAGCGACGATACGAAAGCCCCGAATGACGCCTTGTGCTTTGGCTCCCGTCCCGGCGCCCACCGGTTAGAAAACAGTCGGGCAGCTTACTTGCGCGTTGTTAAAACGCAAAAAGTTGAAATTGAAACGACAGAAATTAAAACAGGAGCAAACCGGGGTTCCGAGAGAATCAGAGCCAAAAACATAAAGCTCAGATATTGGCTCCGCCGTTGGTGCCGTCCACTACGAAAGAATTACTTCGATGTCTTTTTCGAAATAGAGTCTGAAAAACCGTTGAAACTATCCACCTTGGAGAATAACGACTCCAGAATGAAGTGTTACGGTTCAAACGGCACGAATACAAACTTTATCCAAATCTGGGCATAACACTCACTCAGAAAAGTCCAAAAAAATCATTAAATCTAGTCAATTGACAAGCTGTGAAGGCTCTCCAAAATGTTACATTCGCGTACGTCAGTTGGAATGCCGAAACACGAGCTTCTTTCAAAATCCGTTTGTTTATAGCCTCGTGGGGTCTCGAACCCCCGATGGAATTGTTTATCATGTAGGTGAATAAAGCTCCAGAATATGTTACGGGAGCGTGCGTTAGATGAGACTATTTCCAAAAACAAGATTTTTCTAAATAGGTATAGACACCTCTCTTACTCCTCTAAGTAGGAAGAACAGTTAAAACTTAATTAATTTCAAGGCCATACAAAAGCTTGTGGACAAGCTCCAGGTATAACGGTGAGTTAGTGTGATTGATATAAAATCGAATTTTGTTCATATAATCCGTATAAATTTTTGGCCTTCTAGAGGATTGGAAATCGTTGAGATTATTTACTTGAGAGGTGAAGACAAGATTTCGTAATAATCCTGAACACCCTGAAGAATCTGAAAAAGTCGAAAATCATTGAAGCTCCATAAAATTTGACGCGAAGGCTGAAAGGGCGAAAAAATACGGTCTCTGTTCTCAATGCCCTAGCTCTGCTGAACTTTGGAAACAAAGTAATTAACTCATTGTCAGCTTGGTCCGCTGATTGAATTCGGTCAAGCTTTCGTCTGTGCAAAAGACGATAGACAAAAGCGCCGAAAGAGATGTGCCATTCCAACGTTACCCATTATTGGTCGAGTGCCCGTTTATATACGAGGTGGTTGGTCTCCGTAACTTTAAAACTGAAAACCGCGCGGTACTCAGTCATTTTAAATTCACAAGGGGTTCTGGAGAGTGCGTTCGAGTGAAGAGGAAAGAATTTGCCGAAATTTCAAGCTGATATCTCGACAAATATAATCTGCGGAGAGCTGAAGATGAGAGGTGGAGATTGCAGGGAGGAAAACGACACAAATGATCCTAGGGGGACTGCTCGGATGAACTGAGTAACTCACTCCTATACATGATCCCGCACTTGGCAGTGTACACCTTTTTCCTTTTTCTTTTCCTCTCTTTGCTTCTCCTGTTTCTTATTACTTATATATTTATTTATCTATTCATTCGATTGCTTATTCAATGGTATCATCTATTTATTTATTCGTCTACTTATTTTGCAATCTCCCGTAGCTCGGTTATAGATATTTTATTTAGTTCGTTACATACAGAGAGGATTCGGGTATCGTTTCTCTCTCTCTCTCTCTCTCTCTCTCTCTCTCTCTCTCTCTCTCTCTCTCTCTCTCTCAATGACGGCAAAATAGCACTGAAATCATGAAAAACAATAAGCGGCTGCCAATGAGCTGCTCCTATTAATTCATGGATTGACATTATTTTCTGCAGCTATTTTGCAGTTATGAAGTTACAGAATAAGCTTCCCGGAGCTCTCTCTTGCAAGGGCACAGAGCAACCCTTTGTAATGCTCTGTGTTTGTCTTTTTCTATTGTCTAACATTGTAATAGACATGATAAAACGCAACTATCTATCTGTTTCTCTCTCCATCTCCGTCTCTCTCGGGTGATAATTATGATGAAAAAAATAACTTAATGGGGGAAAATGGAGTGGCGTTATTTTCTCAGCACCGTCTCTCTGAGGGTTCCAGGTTTCTCTCTCAGTCGTCCGCCTGGGCGCCTGCTGCACATTCACCCGAGCAATAACTCCATTGGATTGGATAACGTGACTGATATTTTTCACGTGAGTTAAATTTGTGGCAAGTTCACTCGTCCGGGATAAAATCGTAGGCCCCGTTCACAATGGACGGTCAATTGCGCCCGCTCATCGGCAGTCGACTATGCTAGGACCCTGCAAGCCTACGTACAGAGAATACGTAATCAACAGCTGTGGAATATCTTCATCCGTTATACGGAATGTTAATTAAATCGTCGTACTAAAATACAGCCAAAAAACCCGGCGGGAAATAATTTATACGGTAAATGCGCCCTGCGTGAATCCTTCTTCTTCTCCTTCTCCTTCTCCTTCTCCTTCTCCTTCTCCTTCTCCTTCTCCTTCTTATTTTTCTTCTTCTTCTTTCTACTTTTATTTTTATTCCTTTTCTTCTTTATTTTTCTTTTCTCTTCACTTTTCCTTCTTTCCTTGCACGGTTTGTGGAAAATTAACCCTCGACTGCACACTTTCCAAGCACCTATGTCCGACCTAAGCCCGGTAAACCCTGACGAATGATGACCTTGCCAGAAGCTAACGATGTGTCGGATTAGTTAAAATATTTCCATCATTAGACGTGGCGTTGGTTTAGCTACACACACGTAGGTGTATTCCTACGTATAAATTCGGTGTATAAATACACACACGGTGCCATCAATCCAATGTGAAAACGATATAAGATCCTCTTGAAAATTGTTACTATTTTCGATACCGACAGAAATACGAACAATGAAATTATTGGAACTGAAGCTCATATTCTCCCTTTAGGTATAGACGAAGGAGTCAAGAGTCTAATAGATTCCAAATGGGAATGAGTTTAAGTTGACCGATGAAAAGACTCAAGTATGGCAGAGCGAGTGAGTGGCGCGCGCCGCAACTGGCGGTGGCATTCGGCGACAGTGCGACCGTTAACTCTCCACTGAACCTGACTGTGAGCCATGATTGGTCAATCTCTAACTCACTCCTATTTATAAAACTATTGCACTCTCGACTTTCTCGCCGATGGAACTTTGTCTTGGTTCGTTTTTCTTTTTTTCTTTTTTCTTTCCATTTTGCAGAGAATAAGTAACATTCGGCATAGGAACAGATATAGGTATGTAATTTCTGGTACACGATGTAACAGCTGTTTGTCTTGCTCGCCTCGGCTACTTAAAAATTATAAATGATGCGTATAAGTAAGTATATATATATACATATATATAGGCTTGAAGATTTGCCTGGACTTTACTTAAGAAGATTGGCGAGCGTGAGGAGTTCTATATGTTTGTTGGCAGAGAGTTGCTGTATACTTTTTTTCCGTGGTTCTATTATCTTAATTCGCGATTTAAGCCCAGGACTATACGATGCAGGAAAAGACAGAGAAGACAGCAAGAGATAGAGGGAAAGAGATAGAGTTGAGGACAGCCCCCGCGCGATGTTTTCGGGGAGGTTCAGGAGGCGCTGAGAAATTGACGGGTGAAGAAATGTGTTCGATATTGTGAACGTGACGGGATTTATTCAACGTTAGCTGGGCCTAGTTGTTCCCCGTTCCAGAGATAGATGTCCGACCTCTTGAATATTTGGGAAGCGCATATTAGAACCGGATGATAAAAAGACGCGAAAAATAAGAACGTGCGTTTGTCGTCCGTTCCTGAATCATCGAGCGCATATTAATTTGATAATATAATTCCACTAGACAGCATTTCATCTACATAAGAAAAATAAATCAATAAACGAAGACAGCAAAAAGCAAATTGAAACGACGATCATGTTTATTGTGTGAAAGTTCGAGAAGTCCGAGCGCGCGAGCGAAATCGAAATGAATGCGGATCTCTTTGAGTCAAACACATTACGGATTGCGTAATCTTTTGACTGGAAAAAATAGTTATTTATTCTTTTTCGCGCAATATCATCCCGTGGCTATTATCTCATCTCCGCAGTACCTCAGCTCAGCGCTTTGCAGCCTCATAATCCTCTAACAGAAAAGCACAAAAAACGTCGGCCCTTGCGGCAAAGCTCACTTTCAACGAAACGCATTTACCAGCTGCATTTCTCTTCAGTGTAAATAGAGATATTGCGAAAGTTGTACAGGAACTGAACATGGCTCCACCAGATTTATGAATAAAGCTTGTTTCACGGACACATGGACAGTCGGACTGTATTCTGGCAGTACTGCAGGGCCGAGTAACTTCGGAGGAAATCCTCTCCGCAGTACCCAGGTAGAAAATTATCTTGGCTAAGAAAGTTTCAGCCTAGCCGCGGGGGCGGTTCAGAATTCCGAAATTTCAAAGCTCCTAACGGTCAAATTTCCGAATTTATTCTAAACGATTTCGAATTTTCAGAAAGACTAAAGTTTAGAAAATTAAAATTCCGAATGGTCGAAATGTAGATAGCTCAAGGCTCCGACAGTCCGATGTTCCGAAAGTCCAAAATTCCGAAAGATCGAACATGTTCTTAACGTGTCGACTAAACGACGCGACGGCTTGATGTTCAAGTTTCGGATTTTTGGCCTTTCGGATCATTGAGCTTTCGGGCCTTTAGCTTTCGGAATTTTCTAAATCGGTTACATAGACTTTCGGTGAAATACCCTTTCTGAACCCTGTGAGTTCGTTGCACTAAAATTCGGAAATTTGGCCGTTCGGAGCCTTGAAAATTCGGAACTTCGAACCGGCCCCCTAGCCGCTAGCCACATTTTATGTTGGCTTGCGAGACACGTTACCGCGATATTGGCTATAGACTGGCGCTAGCTATATTCGTAGTTTCGAGCTATAAGATATATTATGGCTAAATAAAATTAGATCGCAGTTAGCTATACTTGAAATGCATTGTCGAGATTCGTTACTCTCTTTGTATTGTATCTAGCCGCGACCCATCCACGTGCGAGAGTCGCTGCTCTGAGTTCAGCATGTACTGCTGCTAGCTAAACTTGATAGGTATTTTCGAGATTCGCTACTCTCTTTGTATCTTATCTAGCCGCGACCGATCCACGTACGAGAGTCGCTGCTCTGAGGTTCAGCATAGACTGCTGCTAGCTAAACTTCATACGTATTCTCAAGATTCGTTATACTCTACACTGTGATTTTTGAGGTTACTTGTAACTCTTGTAACTGTTGTACTAGTCGCAGCCTCTCTATGCGTGAGGCACGTTGTTGTGCAGAAAGTGAGGTTAGGCCCGCGCTGCTAATGTGTTAGTTGTATTTTAGAAATTAATTATGAGCAAAAACTATAAGATAACTTTGTTCTGTTATACTTATAAAGCACATGATATGAATAAAATTTATGTCACGAAGTTTTATTATTATTGCATGTTCCATATAAAATAACCTAATTTGCGATATCACATAATTCTGTACGCGTTACGCTCATATTTTTTTCAACATTTTCCAGGCGTGATCTCGGTTTGACACTGATCAACCATGATACTGATCGGTGAGATTGAAATGTCTATTAGTCCTTAATTCAACACCGTGATCATAAGTTCCATCAAATAGGAAAATGTGAGATGCAGTAGTAATAGGATAGTTTGGCGTAGTAGGTAGAGCGTGCGATTAGTAATTTAGCGATGCGAGCGGAATTGGGTTCAAATCCCGGTTAGGTCGAACAAATCGGATATCGAATAATCACGCGTACGTAAGTTCATTGGTTTTTTTTTTTTTTTTTTTCACGTTTGTTTTGTTTTTCTGCAGTGTACCAATAATGATTAATCATATATTGATTTTTATTTCACGTATATTCAGACGAAACCCCTAAGCGAGCGCCAAACTGATTCGGTTTTATTGGCATTAGCTACGTTGTGAAGGTTGGCCCAAGATAAGTCATTAAGCTTGCTGCTAGCTCGAATGAGCGTTACATACCGAGCTTGCACCAACATGATTCAGTTATCTTGCGCCAAGATAAATAACTAGTACAACTAGCTAGCAGCTAGCTTCTGCCAAGACACGATTTCTACCTGGGTATCTTCACCGGTATCTTGTTCCCCAACTGGGATGGGCTTTATTCATTTTGTTTTTCTTTGCACTACTGGGGCTCGATTCTTGAGATCATGCGATAAATTTTCATACACGAAATTCGCCTTTCGACCAATCATGTGATAGTTCCAAAGAAAGCCAACGTCGCAACTGGCCGAGAAACGAATTTCGTATGGAAAAATTGATCGCATGATCTCAAGAATCGAGTCCCTGAACTTCTACATTCATCTCTGTCTCAATTGAGGGGAGTTTAGATTGTCATCAAATTACTAAATGCAAGCTTCAGCTTCATTACAGAGAACTTATTTCCCAATCTTCAGACGACGAATTTGATCCCTTTACGGATTTGGTCAATGTCAGTTTTCACAGTTTTCAGAATCCTTCAACATGGCAATTTTAAGCCAGACTCTTCGACCCATTCAGCCAACTCAGTAAACTGCTATACTGTGTCAATTAGTTTCACTGAAATACCGCGTACTCCACGTTAACGCTATACCAATATCGAAAGAAATCGGGAAGTTGACTAAGAAATTAATTTACGAAAACAGTTCATCGACTCAGTTTCTTCTTTTGTCTCTTTGTTTTTTAGTTTTTTCATGACAGTGAAAATTCGAGAGTTCAAGTCAGTTAGTTATCCCGCATAGCATGAAACGATGTAACGTACGTCACTGTGGATTGAGCGAGCCCTTATCAGCAGTGATGCCAGAAGTCACCAGAAATAGAGATAGAGCGTATGGCGATCGCGGCGGAGTAAGAGAGAAACTAGGCCACTTTCTGGCATCACTGCTTATCAGCTGCAACAATATATGACGCGTAAAATGTACGACGGCGAAAATGTACCAGCTGCTTTGGACCTGGCTTTTTTCTGGCCCTATCTGAACTCGCCAATGATTCTTATCTTGTAAATATGTGTGGTATTCGTTTACCCGACCCTCGGGGGAAGAGAAAAGGTGAGCAAGACGAAGCTCGGGTCCAGATTATCATATGCACTTCGGACGAAAAGCTCTTTTTTATCTAGCCGGCAATGAGAAACAACATTTTTGCTTCTTCATCTTCACATTCATCTTCGCCAACTTAGGCGAAGATACAGAAATTTTATTTCATATATAGAGCGGGTTGAAGTACATTTATACTTCATATCGCACTGCAGGTACTCAGTATTTCTGAGCATTTGTTTCGATGCAATCCTGGTGCAAATCCTTAACATGTCCGTTTACCTCAATCCACTCTACTGGTATGGTTATACATATTATCTGGAATAGAGTAGCCGAAGTATTTCAGACAAAAGCGTTCAAGTTGGATTGTGTTAAGCCTCAGCCAAGCCGCTTTAGCCAAGCCGTTTTAGCCGAACTGTTTTCCCCGAAACAGTGATTGCGCCAACTCACTTCGAGCCATTCTTTGATAGATAAATCCATGTAACACATACATACATACTATGTGTTCCATGAATTCTGTTCAAAAGCATGTATATCGGGACCCTCTGATTCTTTCATCCTGCAGAATATATAACTATATAAGTATATATTATATATATAGAGTCATTAGGGGTAAGTGTGCGCAGTGGGTAAGTGTGCGCACTTGGCTTATTTCCGAACGGAATGAACGGGATTAACGCTATGCTACAGCACATCAGACCGGCCTTGATGAAGAATTAGTTTAGACAAAAAAAAGTGATGCGCTGCGCTGCATTTATTTTTTTTGTTGAAAAAACGAAAACAGGCGATCCCAAGATAGTTTTTTCTCTCACGGCAAATAGTGTGACGCCTAAACCCGGATCAAAATTGAAATAAATTTATTTTATTCATATCAGGAATTCATTTAAGCTTAAGGCTCGGCAAAAATTTCGAAGTTATATTCGGTGCTGGTGAAGTTTTGAGCATCTATATACAATTTGTCTCGCTGGGGTAAGTGTGCGCGGGTAAGTGTGCGCAGGCTTAATCATTGGTCGAAGACCAGATTATGCCTCAAGTTGAACAAAACGTTCTCAATACAAAAAATGGATCTTCTAGTAACAATTTCGACCAGCCAATGGTAGGGGTTGGGGCAAATAGTGTTCGCAACAGTCAAACTTGGGCTCCCGAAAACGCCTCCATAAGTGACCCTCATGTAGAAGGACATTTATGAAGATTTACAAGTTTTGGTCAGATAACTTGCTTATTTTACTCAAATTTTATTGTTCAGAGCATTCATATTCATAATTGTGCAAAATGCACTCGTATTTCCAGGGTGCGTATACTTACCCCACAGGAGTGCCCACAGTTACCCGCAATACGGGTCAAGTGTGCGCATTCTGAGTTTTCTTAATTAATTTTGTTTTTTTCTCAAGTGTGACGGTTTTTTGTAAAACTACTTTATTTATTCGATAGTCAAATAAATGCGCTATCCAACGAGTATGGGTTGTTTTTTGTAACCCTTGTTTTTTGAGCTTGACAACCCTCCAAAGAGCAAAGTGCGCACAGTTACCCCTAATGACTCTATTAGGGTGTGCAAAAAAAAAAAAAAAATTATTTTCATTTCTCGTTTTCCATGTAAAAAATGATTGCTTTCATGAATTTTGAGAAACGTCGTCGAAGGGGGGCTCTGACAAAAAATGTTCAAAGGTGTCTCAGTCGACCAGAGATCATAGTGATTGAGGCATCTGCTTGACTCAATTGATTGAAATCCCCTTTCGCGAGGTGAAATTTCACAGCAAGTTGAATGAAATCATAAGGTGGTACGGGGAATACACTAATAAAAAATGCTGTTTCTAGAAGAAAATTAAAAAAAAAAAAAAAAGGTACGTGTTCATAGCTTAATTTTTAACAATTTCTGTTCATTTTCTACTTATTATACCACATGCTGAAACAGCTGAATGTCATTTAATATTTCAATTGCCGAAAGAGGAATGCTGATAATCAAGTTTAATGTATATGACTTCTGGTCGAGTGAGACACCACTTCGTATTTTTTCTCAGTGCTCTCCTTTAGCGAGACTTCTTATTTTATAAAACCACTTTGATTTTTGATGTGGGAGATAAAAAAAAAAAAGAAAAATTTTTTTCTGGCACACCCTAATATACAGGGTGTCCCAGAACTAAGTGCAATAAATGATAGGGGTAATAGAGGGGGCCGAGCTGAGTAAATTGATCCAAAGAACATGTGGCCTCCGAGTCCGCGTTCGCGAGATACGATCAGTTAAAAAAACGCATTGGGCGCCGGCATGTAGGCAACCGTGGACACAGCAGGCAGCGTTTAGCAGTCTTTTTGATAAGCGCGATTTTTCTAAAGCGAGTCATAACACTTTTGAATTCGAAAATTTCAAACAAAAATACTTTTGATATGAAATTTTATTATGGAAACAAGTAATGTTGTTGTGTTTGACGGAAAATCGATGTCGAAAGTGTTTCTGTTTGAAATTTTCGAATTCAAAAGTGTTATGACTCGTATCAGAAAGATCGCGCTTATCAAAAAGACTGCGAACCGCTGCCTGCTGTGTCCGCGGTTGCCTACATGCCGGCGCCCAACGCGATTTTTTAACCGGTCGTATCTCGCAAACGCTGACTCGGAGACCACATGTTCTTTAGGTCAATTTACTCAGCTCGACCCCCTCTATTACCCCTAACATTTATTGCACTTAGTTCTGGGACACCCTGTATATTAGGGTGATCCAAAAAAAAAAAAAAATTTTTATTTTTTGTCAAGTCTTATCATCTCAAAAGTTTCTTTCAGGTATAGAACAAATTCTCCTAAAAGCGCAGCTCGATATCTCAACTCTATGAGACGCTCAACGATTTTCCGTTTTCCCATATAAATAATACGTAAAAAAAATTTTTTTTGTTTTTTTCACGTAAAACTGTAAAAAAAAATTTATTTCAATTTTGATGCACATACTTTGGTAGGAAATTGTATTCTCTACGAAAAAGCTCTGATATATTTTTCTCGTAATCTCAACAGATAAAAAGTTATCAGGCTTTGGAAAAATAAAAGAAAATTTCAAAATTTTAAATAAATAAATAAAGAAAAATGGAAAAAAAATTGAAAAATCAAATTTCCTACAAGAATATGTGCATCGAAATTGGAATAAAATTTTTTTTCAGAGTTTTATGCAGAAAAAACGGAAAAATTAATTTTTCACGTGTTGTTTATATATGTGCCTGAAGTTCCGAAAGTTCATTTGAACGAAAATTCGAAAATGAGAAGCTCACCACGATTGTCAATCGACTAAAAACATTTACAAATTTGAGATAGATTGAAGATCGAAGGTCAGTTATAGAGATTTATATGTGTTCATGTGTGTAAAACACTCGCAAGGATCAGGTCTCTGCGGCTCGCGAAACACATAAACACACATGAACACACACACATACGCACACATTACACACACACACATTTATACACATGGGATGTTAAGACTTTACCTCCTCGTGGTACATCCTGCACCGAAAGAAATTTATTCTCAAAGTTAGTATAATATACTGAAACTTAGTATATTTCCGTCTAAAATAGGCGGTAAGTATATTTTCTAATCTTTAGAGGAGAATAATTTAATAAACACATACTAATGTGAATACCCAGATAGCAACGAGACGTCTATAAGACGTTATTCTGACGTCTTATTTCCAATATGACATTTTTCAAGTATGTCGTATTAACGTCTAAAAGACGTCTTATAGACGTCTTAGGGACGTCTTATGTCCGCGATTTTCGACGTCATAAAGACGTCGCATTTCTGACAACAAATAAACGACTATGAAAAAAAAAAAAATTTAGGACTGCGTACGGGACCGAACCCACGTCCGTCAGATTCAGAAGCAGTCGCGCTACCGCCTGGGCCACGCGACTTGTTAAGGGGGAACATATGAGTAGACGGCGGAGAAAATTGGGGAATTTTGGAAATTATTATCTCAAAAACTATTTGTTCGATTTCATCCAGGTTTGTTCCATTCTGAAGTATATATATTGACGTATGTACACGAATTTTTCAATAAATATATCTCGACTGGGAGAGTTCCTATCGTGGTCGACGTAAAACATGTCCCTCGATGGCGTTCCCAGGATTACTGGCAGTGGGTTGATCCGAAACAGAAATTCCAAAGAGATTCTTAGAAGTTGATGTATGATGCCGTTCGCAACGTAGGATTTAAAAAAAAAAGAAAAAACTGACGAAATGGCGCCTGATTGAACGTTACATCCATCTTTCAACCACAATTTCTGACCCTTCCGGCTTGATAAAAAGGAAAATAATCGAGTAATATCAAAAATCCTACGTTGCGAACGGCATCATACATTAACTTCTAAGAATCTCTTTGGAATTTCTGTTTCGGATCAACCCACTGCCAGTAATCCTGGGAACGGCATCGAGGGACATGTTTTACGTCGACCACGATAGGAACTCTCCCAGTCGAGATATATTCATTGAAAAATTCGTGAACATACGTCAATATATATACTTCAGAATGGAACAAACCTAGATGAAATCGAACAAATAGTTTTTGAGATGATAATTTCCAAAATTCACCGATTTTATCGACCGTCTACTCATATGTTCCCCCTTAATAGATGTTAACAGTTTGACAATCATGAAGTCCACATATGACCAGAATTTATTTCATTTTCTTCCACAGAGTTGAGCTTTATTTTGATCTAATTATGACTTGGATGTAATAAGTATAGCCTGACCGAGGTGGTAGCGAGACTGCTTCAGGATCTAACGGACGTGGGTTAGATCCCGCACGAAGTCCACAATTTTTGTTTTTGTTTTTTTCGGTAAACCCTGACCATATGAGAAATCATATGATAAATTACAAAATAAATTATGTGGATTCGAACTATAAAATAAATCATGTAACTAATCACAAAATAAAGTAGGTACACAATAATTCACATGGTAAATTGTGCACTGATATCTTCCATAACTTCAGACAATTCACCATGTGATTTATCATGTACTTTTCTACATTATATATTACATCAATTACAAGAACTTTTTCAGTAGGGAACGAATGTCTTTCCACAGACGTCTTCTAGACGTCGTGATATTGACGACTGTTTGAAGACGTCTTATGGACGTTACGACTCGGACGTCTTAGAAAAGACGGCTCGCGGACGTCGTTCGGACAAGCTTGCTATCTGGGTACATATACTAGCTTTAAGAATATCCTCTAATCTAAGTTTAGTATGTTATATTCGGAAAGGAATCAGTGAAATTATAAAATAATCTCTTTATTTTCATTTTATATTCATATTTTACATTCCTGGTATAATATATTTATGTATATATGTATACTATATTATATTCATATATTTTTTTTATATTTTTTTATATTTTTATAATATATACTATGTATATTTATTATTTATATTATAAACTTTTCAATCATACAAGACTATGGAGATAATTAATTAAATTAAAGACAAAAAAATGTTCAACAATTTTAGGGAATATATTTATATTTATATAGTATTTATATAGCACAAAAGTGTTGGTTTCAACACATTTTTTCCAGAAAGTGGGAAAAAAAATTCTTACAATCAAAAATTTCTGTGTCTCAAACAATTCATCAAATATTATTGGTTTAAAGTTGAAGAAATTTCATCCAACGCAGCAGCCTGTACCCTTCGACAACTGCTTTTTCTTCGATGGACTGAATTTATGTTCAGCGGAGGACATAAAATCTGGAAAAATCATGAACTTTGTATCAAAATATCACTAATCAACTGTGGAAAAACTGAGTCACTAGAACGTTTTCTCAGAGCGTAGCAGTAATTTGGAAAAAATAATGATCATTACTTGTACGTAAAGGCTTTTTGACGAGAGGTTTACGGCACGAGCCGAAGGCGAGTCTCGTACTCGCTCGAGGTACTCGTACTCGTACTCGCTACGATCAGTCTCGCCTTCGGCTCGTGCCGTAAACCTCTCGTTTCGTCAAAAAAGCCTTTCGTATAATAAAGTACATTTATGGACGCGGCCATATGCAAAATGCGACAAGTTTTGATCACGTGGTCACACCTTAATAGATGGCATACTAACTTTAAGAGGATATTCTAATACTCTAGCATTCTACATAAAAATAGACTAAACATTTAGAGGATTTCATTAGTATATACGATTAGTATGTTACCATACTAGAAATAAGAATAAATTTCTTTCGGTGTGCATAGCGCTGAAATAGTCAAAAATTGCGTTGTAACTGAAAAATTACGGACTTAATCTGAAAAACGGTCATGCAAGAGTTGTTAGTTTTAATGTGATGAATTTTTTGGTAGAAGAAAAAAGTCATGTTTCCATTTAAAAAAAAAAATGTCTGCCATCGTAGCGCCGCCATTTGGAATTTGAGACTGAAAACAATTTTTTTTTCGAACGTCCCCCTTCGAACTCTAGAAGTTTCACTCGAGTCAATTTTCGATCAGAGCAGTCTTTTTCGAGATAAATCAGGTGGTACTTTAAAATGGGACACCCGGTATAATATAATTCTGTTCCTATTGGTGAAGCCTGAAGAAAAAAACGAAAGGTTAATCATTGCGTTTCGTTGACTGAGATTAGAAATCATTAGGTAACGTCAGTGCCGAACTATGACTGGTGGGGGCTTGTAGGCAGTAAAATGGTGGGGGCCTACTAGTGGGGAAGAAAAATCTGAAATGAATATGTAGATTGTGGAATCATTTTTTTATAGCTTATTTAATATAATAAGAATACGTCGATTATTACAATCGAATTACATCGAAAGCTTTTTTTACGGTTACTATTACGCGAAAAGTATATTTTTCTTTCATTTTAATTTAATTTAATTTAATTTAATTTAATTTTTAATTTTTTTAATCTCAAAAGTAATTCGTATTGGGAACCTTAGAACCTCGATACGCCAACTAGTGACGAAAAATAGAACTGTTCTAACAAGGCTGCATGTTTCAAAGCCACGCCCATTCCAAGGGAAAATACGAATTATGACGATCTCGTGATGTCACGTGGTACGATTCCTATAATCCTATCTGGGTGTACATTAGGGTGGTCCTTATGAGGGGTCAAAAAAAAAAATTCATCTTGGATCCCCCCAAATCAGCTCCAAATAATCAAAAAAAAATTCCCTATTTTTTTCAGATTTTTATTTTATTCCCCTAATCCCGCTGTTTTGATTCAAAGTTTATAAGTTAATCCACGATACTTAAAGTTGAAATTTTCGCAGAAGTGTCTCTTTTTTTGCATCGGAAAATATTTTCCTGTATTCACTAACAATCTGCATCATGAACATTTTTTGATTCTCGTTGCTGGTCAAAAGATTGTTATATTCGGTGAATAAATGTAATAATACCACTCATTGCTCCCCGAAAATAGGTAGCAAAATCGGCCTTTGCGTTCATGTGTAAAAAAAATAAATCATATTTTACCAGTACTAACCCCCACGAAAAAAATATATATGCTAGGATATATGCATGGAATATATCCTAGCATATATGAAATTATATATGCTAGGATATACTCAGATTTGCCCAAATATATATCCTAGCATATATGTCAAGATCATATATCCTGGGATATATGCTAGCATATATTCCGGCATATATTCTGGTATATATTCCGGCATATATTCTGGTATATATTTTAGCATATATTCTGGTATATATTCTAGTATATATTCTGGTATATATTCTGGCATATATTCTGGTATATATTCTGGCATATATTCTAGCATATATTCTGGCATATATTCTACCGTACATTCTAGTATATATATTGCTGTAGGATAAAAAAAGCCAAAAATTCTTGATATGATTACGTGAAAAAATTAGCGGCAATTTTCCTTTTAAAATATTTATTTTATATATAAGACATGACGATACACATTTTTCAAGTAAAAAATATCTATATTAAATATCTGACTTTTCCGGTTTGTTTGAAACCTCCTAACATTTTGAGGTTTTCCGGTAATGTAGCCAACATGTTATAACGTGCGTTGGCAATAATATTAGCGTCATTTACACTCAATTTAATTTTTTCAATTTCTTGATCGTCAGTATTATTAACAGCCGATGATGAAGGCCCGGAGACATAATTCTTTCAGGTGCCTCAATTTTCCTCTCCAACATTTTAATTGAACCTAAAACAATCATGTATAATTAACTACCGAATTCATTATGTAAAAATGTATAATTTGAATGAATTGATAATTTTAATAATACAATAGGCTCTCACCGGATATTTTAATCATCATTGCGTGGAAACATTTCCAGCCACCAAGTGCCATTTTCTTCGTATCGTGTCATTCAACCATACGTATACATTTTTTTCGGATCATGATCTTCGCTCAAAAATTCTTCGAAATCAAAATCCTTAATGTCTTGAATATCGATCCCTGGCGTCGTCTTCTTGTCATCTATCTTCCACCTACCCATACTAATACCCACATTTTTTTAATGACCAAATAATTAATCGATTGATTATTTATTAAACACGTTCACCTCCGCCAGCCCTATATGTTTTGACAATCAACAAATGAAGACGAGCAAATCCTGACTCTGTGATAACGCTAATACCGACGAGGGTTTTTTATTTCTCAATTTAGCGTTGTCGCAGAGTCAGGATTTGCTCGTCTTCATTTGTTGATTGTCAAAACATATAGGGCTGGCGGAGGTAAACGTGTTTAATAAATAATCAATCGATTAATTATTTGGTCATTAAAAAAATGTGGGTATTAGTATGGGTAGGTGGAAGATAGATGACAAGAAGACGACGCCAGGGATCGATATTCAAGACATTAAGGATTTTGATTTCGAAGAATTTTTGAGCGAAGATCATGATCCGAAAAAAATGTATACGTATGGTTGAATGACACGATACGAAGAAAATGGCACTTGGTGGCTGGAAATGTTTCCACGCAATGATGATTAAAATATCCGGTGAGAGCCTATTGTATTATTAAAATTATCAATTCATTCAAATTATACATTTTTACATAATGAATTCGGTAGTTAATTATACATGATTGTTTTAGGTTCAATTAAAATGTTGGAGAGGAAAATTGAGGCACCTGAAAGAATTATGTCTCCGGGCCTTCATCATCGGCTGTTAATAATACTGACGATCAAGAAATTGAAAAAATTAAATTGAGTGTAAATGACGCTAATATTATTGCCAACGCACGTTATAACATGTTGGCTACATTACCGGAAAACCTCAAAATGTTAGGAGGTTTCAAACAAACCGGAAAAGTCAGATATTTAATATAGATATTTTTTACTTGAAAAATGTGTATCGTCATGTCTTATATATAAAATAAATATTTTAAAAGGAAAATTGCCGCTAATTTTTTCACGTAATCATATCAAGAATTTTTGGCTTTTTTTATCCTACAGCAATATATATACTAGAATGTATGGTAGAATATATGCCAGAATATATGCTAGAATATATGCCAGAATATATACCAGAATATATGCCAGAATATATACCAGAATATATGCTAGAATATATACCAGAATATATGCTAAAATATATACCAGAATATATGCCGGAATATATGCTAGCATATATCCCAGGATATATGATCTTGACATATATGCTAGGATATATATTTGGGCAAATCTGAGTATATCCTAGCATATATAATTTCATATATGCTAGGATATATTCCATGCATATATCCTAGCATATATATTTTTTTCGTGGGGGAAACTATGATTCCGGAAATACAAAAATTGAATAAATAAGCAGTATCAACATGGAGGTATAATATGGAGGGCCAGCTTCCCCCCGTTCGACCGCAATTTTGGATCCCGATTCGCGGTCGCTGAAATAGTTCGGCAGGCCGCCACTGGAGTGCGTCTCGGGCGGCATGGCTATACTTTTGAATGAAAAGCGCAGCAATTCTATGGCAATTGCACGGGATGTAACAATTAATAACTGTATAAAAGTGATTTATCGTGCTCGTGCTCGATTTAAAGAGTTGTCATATCCTTCACTAGGTAACAGGTAATCTTCTGGTAATGCACTGCGTAAGATTCGAGAGTTAATTCCAGTTATTACGGGGAAAACACGTCGTAGCATTACATCTACTCAAATGAGAGGTAAAACACTTATTATCTGGACTTTGGGGATGGAAACTACAGTCGAGATAATTCTTATGTGTAATTTTTCCAGAAGATTTGAAATGACGGTGCTGATAAAAGGAAAGTATAGTTAGATTATTTCCAAGGCGCAGGCGAATAATTAGGGAAATAGCTATCATGGTTATACACTCATATAATTAATTAGTCATCATACATTGGAAGGCTGCAAGGGAGGCCAGTATTTAAGATTTTTTTTCATCCAAACTAGTATATTAAGAATTTTTAATTTTTAACCAGTAGTTGTTCATATATTGAAAAAGTTATCAACAAATTTTCAATTCAAAATCTTTATATTGTGCGTAGTTATTCGTACACGGAGAAAATTTCATGGTAAGGGCTCTCATACTGTATATAAGAGTTTCGATGTATTCCGCACTTTTGAGAACCAGGACTATAAGTATGGTAACCATTCTCACAATTGAGGCAATGGTTACCATATCTTAAGTTATGGTTAACATACTTATAGTCCTAGTTCTCAAAAGTGCGGAATACATCGAAATTCCTGTACAGTATGAGAGCCCTTACCATAAAATTTTCTCCGTGTATTTTGACGTGACCTCTTGGGTACCTAGTGGAGTTCGAAATTGTACCTGATCAATTCGTCCCTATAGACGAAGGGGTTTATACCTACGTAATTATACAATAAAAAAGATTAATTTCTTTCAATCAAATTGTGCAGAACTAAAAAAATTATAGCTGCATGCGTGACAGCAGTTTTACAGCCTCTGCTATGAAAATCTGGAAATTAATCATCGGAAAACATTTCAAAAACATATCAACGTACTCTCATTTCCTTTACCCAACGCAAATAATCGAATTTACGCGATTCCATCGATTAAAATAATTCAAATGTGTCAAGCGCGCCTATTGCCGGAATGCATAATTCATGAGTCTTTATAGCCAAGCCGACGAGAGCGCTGCCTGTCGGCCACGGCGCAAGTTAATTCTCCGACCGCGAATTGGAGTCAGGTCCGCTGGCGCAGCTGGCCCTCCATATTATACCTCCATGGTATCAAGAAGACCAGAATACTTAAGCTTTGAAAAAAAAAAAAAAAACAAAAAAAAATCCAGGTCAAAACAGCGGGATTAGGGGAATAAAATAAAAATCTGAAAAAATTAGGGAATTTTTTTTCAATTATTTGGAGCTGATTTGGGGGGATCCAAGATGAATTTTTTTTTTACCCCTCCTAAGGACCACCCTAGTGTACATACACTCGAACCTCAGCTCTTTGACCAATTCGGGACTATGCGTACTCAGTTCTATAGTCGATACATGTCGCACCTTGGCGACGAAGGTGACACAACTCAAAATATGGCGTTTTCGAGTTGATGCCATAATGAGGTGAATAAAAAAATTATTAAAAAAAAAAAAAAATGTTGATCAGATTTTTTGAGTCGTGTCACCTTCGTCGCCAAGGTGCGATGTATTTGAATTATTATGCAGTACTATGGTGGTCCTTACTTGTGGTGTTTTTCCAATTTTCTGCGGACAAGGCCGAAAAAGTTTGCAAATAAATTTAAAAAAAAGTACGCAAAAGTTGAAGTCTGTAGGTCAACTCAAAGTACTGCCCACAGGTCAGTGAATTTTCCCATTTAATTCACATAGGAACTCGGGCTGCATGCGTTATTTTTTTTTTTTTTTTTCACTGCCTTGATAGTGCTTCGAAAAATCTGAAATTTGGCATAGTAAGTCTACCCTATAATCATATACACGGAAAAAAATCATATGAAACTATCAACTATATCGTTCTGGTTGGAAAAATATCATTAGTGGCAGCAGATTTTCAGTGTAACCTAGCAAATTCATTTGTCATGTCAAAAACACGTCATAGCAAATGCAGCTATGCAAATATTGTTAAGCCGATATCGTTATCTAAACTAATCACATGCATAACATGATCAGACCGTATTGCTGATCTCAGTTGCCCAGATTACTTACTGTGGTATTGCTAGTGCAGCTATACGAGTATGGCTAATCTGCCTATACGTATTCATACACCACGCGCGTAGCATACAACGCTCGGAAATAAAAATGAAATAAAAACAAGAATGACTCAAACAAACAAACAAGAAAACTCCTGGTTTGTAATGGACGCGTTTGTGCGAAATACGCTAGAAGATTGGAAACTCACAAATCTCATTCCTGTATTTGAGGGTACGATTGCTTGTATACTTTTTAATATTTCTACGGGAAAAGCCCTTTTTCATTTATCATAATTCTATTTCAAATACAAGCTGTATTTGTGTATTGAACTATTAGTATTAGATAGATTTAACACCAATCTATTTTAAAACGAAATCTTTGATATAAAAAGAAAATAAAAAAAATCTTAAAAAAGACTGTTATATTCTCAATACAGAAAATGAAATTGACGAAGATGCTTTCAATGCGCTTACCCGTGTAGAAAATTGTTGGGGCGTCCCAATTAGAAAAGAGGCCCTTTCTGGGCGTCAACAGGGCATCCACTATAAAGGCATCCTCACTGTTGCCTCACTGGGGCATAGGTAGGGTTTATTCTGGCATCCAAGTTAATTTTGTTTAGGCTCGCCCAATCTGTGCCAACGTTGGCTCAAGTCGGGGCTTAGCTAGGCATCCAGTCTTATTCTATCGAAGCTTGCCCAACTTGTGCCAAACTTGGGCCAAGTCGGGGGTTTATTAGGCATTCAGACTCATTTTGTCCAGGTTTGCCTAACCTCTGCCGAACTTGGGCCAAGTCGGGGGTCAATTAGGCATCCGATCTCATTCTATCTAGGCTTGCCCAACTTGTGCCAAACTGGGGACAAGTTGGGGTTCAGCCAGGCATTCAGACTCATTTTGTCAAGGCTTGCCCAACTTGTACCAAACTTGGGCCAAGTCGGGGGTTAATTAGGCATTCGGACTCATTTTGTCAACGCTTGCCTAACCTGTCCCAAACTTGGGCCAAGTCGAGGTGTAGCCAGGAAATCAGACTCATTTTCTCGAGGCCTACCTAACCTTTCCCGAACTTGGGCCAAGTCGGGGTTCAGCCAGGCATTCAGACTCATTTTATCAAGGCTTGCCCAACTTGTGCCAAACTTGGGCCAAGTCGGGGGTTAGCTAGGCATTCGGACTCATTTTGTCAACGCTTGCCTAACCTGTCCCAAACTTAGGCCAAGTCGAGGTGTAGCCAGGAAATCAGACTCATTTTCTCCAGGCCTACCTAACGTTTCCCGAACTTGGGCCAAGTCGGGGGTTAATTAGGCATTCAGACTCATTTTGTTCAGGCTTGCCTAACCTGTCCCAAAGTTGGGCCAAGTCGGGGTTTAGCCAGGCATTCAGACTCATTTTGTCCAGGCTTGCCCAATCTGTGCCAACGTTGCGCCAAGTCGGAGTTTAGCCAGGCATTCAGACTCATTTTGTCCAGGCTTGCCCAATCTGTGCCAACGTTGGGCCAAGTCGGAGTTTAGCCAGGCATTCGGACTCATCTTGTCCAGGCTTGCCTAACCTGTCCCAAAGTTGGGCCAAGTCGGGGTTTAGCCAAACATTCAGACTCATTATGTCCAGGCTTGCCCAATCTGTGCCAAACTTGGGCCAAGTCGGGGGTTAATTAGGCATTCGGTCAACCATATCAGACGCCATCTACCACGGCGCGGTCAACTTACAGTAAACGCCATTTTGTCTAAAAATCTTTCTCGCTAACAAAGTAACTACGGAAATTAACTAGTCGGGCAATAGAATAGCATTTAATCTGAGAAAAAATTATCTCTCTAGATATAGCAGAGTCGGGGTGTAGCCAGGCATTCAGACTCATTTTGTCCAGGCTTGTCTAATTTTTGCCAAAATTGGTTAACTGGGCATTTGGACTCATTTTGTCTGGGCTTGCCTGACTTGTGCCGAGCTTGGGCCAAGCCGGGGGTTTATTAGGCATTTGCGCTGATTGTTTCCAGGCTTGCCTAACCTCTGCCAAAGTTGGCCCGAGTCAGGGTTTATCCAGGCTCGCAGGATAATTTTAAAACCAATATTGGCCCAAATTCGGTATCCCATAATGGCCCACCTTTTATACCCAATGTTGCTCCGAATTTGGACAGCCCATATATATTATATATATCCCGTGTAGAAATTTTTGTTGGGCGCAAACAGGGGCCAAGTTAATTTGGCTGGATATTATTCAAGCCCAAGTAAGGTCGCCTGTATTGGGCCAATGTTGGATTGTCCCACGTATTTGATTCGGCCCCATATGCGTGGTCAAACTGGGGCCAATTTGGACAGCCAGTAGGGCCCAAAGTGGACACCGTATATGGGGCCACAACAAAAAAGCGGGACAAATCGATATAGGCCCAATATTGGTGACCAAACTTGGGCCTATACATTATTGTGGAAAATTAACTTGGCCCTTATTAGCGCCCGGGGAAAATTTCTACACGGGTAACGAAGACCTTATAAGGAGGTTAATACCAAAGTTAGGTCCACAAGCCAAGTTCATCCAAAATTGGTCTAAAAAAATCGATAAAGACAAAGACAACGACAAAGACAAAGTTGACTCAGTCAAGCAATCGGATGACTCGTTAGAGGATATAACGAATCAGGTAACCTTCTGAATCATTATCTATGATATAATGAGACTTATTAAAATGAATGGCTGTGAATTTCTTGTGATGAGAACTATGTTATAGTTTAATATTAATATCAATTTCGATATTGATATTAATAATTATAATAATAATAATAATATTGATATTAATATTGATATTAATATATTACTCAATTACTATTAATATTTACGCTAACTGTATATATACACTATAATAAAAATTGTCGTTACACTATCTGCAGTTTAATCATTTACACCCTAGAGTACCATTGCATAGAGTGGTCCTTGGGCTAGATTTTATTTAAATAAATGAGAAAACAGGACGCCAAGACCTCAAACTCGTAGCTCAATTTGCAGGAATTCCAGCTCATGGAAGTAATAGAATTCGAACATGATCAAAATAAGGACCACCCTAATGTAGCCAGACGAATGCTGAATACTAGTCTACTTTACAATATCAATATTTAGCCCTACGGTAATATGGTAATATGGCTTCGTCAACTATCGGTCTTATTCTCCAAAACATGATTGCTGACTTGGATTTGCTACTATAGATATGCTGAGATACACCTTCCCGGCTTGTCTGCCGTATAAATGACGGTATGGCTGTACCAACATGACTGTTGGCCTGAATTCAGCATATTTCGTATACTTGAACATAGCAATAAGCATGCCTATAACGAAAATAACGCTCCAACCATACTCGTATGGTCACAGGGACAATATAGTATGCTAGTTGCTATTTTAACCAGACAATATAGCTGGAGCAGACAGAATTATGCCTGCAATTCCTAATTTTTTTTCTCCGTGTATAGGTATTCCACAAAAAATTGGGCGATTTTAAGCGATAAAAGTTTCGAAGTTCTAGGACGTAAAAATTGTGATTTTCGACTTTGAAACACAAGTTTGACGTTCTGGAACTTCGAAACTTTTATCGCTGAAAATCGCCTAATTTTTTGTGGAGTACCTATGATTATCGGGTGGACGTATGCCAAATTTTAGATTTTTTGAAGCACTATTAAAGCAGAGAAAAAAAAAACAATGCACACAGAGAAAAGAGTTTCTTTGTTGTTAATAAAGTTCGTTAACAGTTAACGAATCGTATATTTGTATATAAGCAAATATACATCTAGTCATAGCTAAGAAATCATTCATTTGAGTGTATTGCTTCGTCCCTAATGAAGATTTGTTAATAGTTAACGAATCATTCATTTCCTTCAAATTCGCGTCCAGTTATATCAGACGTTCTAACACGATAATGAAATGAGGATTTCTTAATAGTTAACGAATCTTGTATTTCGCTTTAAACCGCACCAGTTGTATCAACTGAACGATCATGAAGTTCAACTATTTTGAATGCTCAATGAATCGAAGGCTTATTAAAGTTATCTCCAAATAATGAACGTTCAAGAGATAATTTACGTTCTTATTTATTCGAAATATGAATAACACTCACTGTAACAGAATTATCGTGGACTAGAAAGAAAGCCAGTTCAGTTTTGCAATAAATAGTCATTGTATTTCTCAAAGAATAACGTTTATTCAATTCTTTATTCCAAATATTTCTATATACTGTACATAATAAGAATTATACAATACACCCAGAGAAATGGGTTTCTTAAATTATCTAATCTAAATAAATTTTATTTGTATATGAACCTAATAGGTATTCATTATGCACTTCTATTCATCTGCTCATGCTTAAATCTCATGCGGCATACTTAACCTCACATACGTAACCTCGGGGCCGAGTATAGGCATTATACGTGAATAAAAGTAAAGTACTTACTTTCAAATATTGACATGAGCTCTGATAAGCCCCACGAGGCGAATATCACCTCCATGTATGGTCTAAGTTTCATCGTGGCACTCGCTTTGTGATTAATTTCCTCCAACAGCCAAAAACTTGTTCAGCGTGCCGGCGTGCGTGAAAAGAACGGGAATCACAGCAACACCGGCTATGTACGCGCGCCCGTAATATTCGTTAAATGTTAACAAATCTGCATTTGATACAACATGAAGTGATATTTCCGACCGATAGTGGTACCTTATCGGAGAATGAAGGGATATCTTGAACTAATTTTATATTTTTTCTGACCTAATGCTGAAGTATTTTGTAATGATCGAAATATAATTGACTGAAACAAATGTTTTATTTATTGCAAGTACTACGAAATTTCCATAGTAGTTGACACGACATATATATTTATTTCATGTGAAGATATTCTTTAACAGTTAACAAATATTTCTGAAAATTTTCAAATGAATACGTTCATTTGATTGTAAGAAACTCTTTTCTCTGTGCATTGAGCCGGAGTTCTTATGTAATTCAAATGGAAAAATGCACTGCCCTGTGGGCAGTACTTTGAGTTGACCTACAAAGACTTCAACTTTAGCGTACTTTTTATTAAATTCATTTGCAAACTTTTTCCGCCATGTCCGCAGAAGATTTAAAAAACACCCCAAATAAGGACCACCCTAATGCAGTACGGAGTGATTATTATGGTTATGAATGATAGATTTCTATTTGAAACGTGAATTAATATAATTTGGTGGGGGCCTTTATTTGGTGGGGGCCTGTAGGCTGGCGCCTACTCAGCCTACTGCTAAGTTCGGCACTGGGTAACGTTATCAGACATTTACTAGTTGATGTAAGACACAATTTTCTCGAGAGTTCATCGCCACGGTAAAGGGACCAAATGAAAGAAACCTAAGACACGAGTGATGCTGGTGGACTTAAGGCCCTGTAAGAATGACAATTACAAAAGAATACTGTGCCGACAACGACGATTGGCGATTTACAAGTCTAGAACCGTGTGTATAGCCGTGAGTGAACATATGTACCGGATAGTAAGTCTATCAGCGAGTTTTCAATAACGAAAAGCGTTCGTTCAAACCGTAGCGTAATAATTTCTCATGGCACTTTAGCCTAGTGCGGGTAAATATAGATCGTATAACTTTTAACGCCAATGTCTTATATTATGTATAGTTTCCAGATAGAAACTTGTGCAGCTACGGTCAACTAAGACGAGAACAATCCGGGAAAAGGACACAGGGGAACCGATAAAAGCCGATTTTCTACGAGGTCGAAAAACAGGAATGAACTTTTTATGACTCAACTCGACGCAAAGGCCTCCTCCTCGCCTTATCTGTATCTGCACGGATCATATATATGCACCTAAGAGATACGTGCGTAAGTGAAACTATATTCTCTCTTTGTTTAGTCCAAAGTCCTGTTTGTGTAAATCGATAACGATCGCTGTATCTAGAATTAAATTAATGAGATTCCGACGTCAAAATGGTGCTTGTAAACACTGGAGACCTTTGTCGACCTCGATAAAGCTATGCATGACATTCATATCGCGTATGGTATTATCCTCATTATATCCGACACCTGCGCCTGCATACAGGCTACCGAGCATACACATGCACAGCTTTCTGCTTCTTTGAATCTAACGGTTGTCAAGGCTCAATCCATTTGCATCCGCATGACTGTGGTGTTATTAATTGAATTCAATTCAATAGAGCACTTTATTTTACCGCAAACTGAAGGTTGTCTCGAATATCTATTTAATCAGGATACAATTTCGGATAATATGATTCAAAATCGATAGATAACACGCTGTGAGGTGGCGCCCAACTGCTGACATGGCTTTCCACAAAACCCCGGTCTTACCGACCGACCGCGCGCAGCTACGCCGCTAGCAGTGCTGGTCGACAGTCAGCTGTCTTCTCTGGTGAAACGACGCTTGCGCGTAGTCACTGTAATATTCACCGGCCTGAAGTTAAGCCCTTCAACTATATTCCGTGTCAAGAACTGTGCGGCCCTTATAATTGGAAAAAGGTGAGTTAGGCTTGCATTATTCGAACAGCGATTGACACGCTAATAAAATCAAGACCCAAGATTATTTTCACGTTTATAAAAATATTCACGGATCGCAATATCATGCCAGATGACTAATGCAGGGGGTGAACACGCTGGGATTTGCACTACGCCATTGTCACGGCCTCGAGTCTCGACTTTGTTGACATGGAAGAAAAAACTTTCCTTATCATAATCGCTGTATTATCGTTGCTTGCGGATTTTTCATTTGCAAAAAAAAAAAAAAAAAAAGAAACGTTAGTTAGAAATCGATCATTTGTATATTTCGAACTATACATATAGGTATTATACATGCATGTAAAATTGATTCGTGGAAGAATTTAGAAACTCTATCATTGATTGGTGATTAGTGATGCATGAAAAAGAAAAATTGGCTCTGTTTAGTTTCAGTTAGCATCTTGTTGTTACTTGTTTTATCCCCGTCTCCTTGGCTGCATCTTATGACACAGCCGTCAGAGGCCAGACTAGTCGAGTCGCACCAATGCAATGTCGTATTTCTCGCAGACTTACATTCTGGCCCCTATTCTATATCTGCTCGTAAGGAGAACTATAAATAATGTTTTCGCACGGGGATGCAGTAGCCGGAAGATTCTCGACTCTCGACGCCCAGGCGCCGTTCGGTCCATTGCGGACGCGCTGATGCAAAGATATTGCGCAGAAATCGTTATCGCCTTACCGTATAGCCGCCGCACAGTATGGATATAGGATGTAGTACCTACATGCTACTATGGCATCGCTGCGTATACTTATGTCCGTGTGTCTTGTCATACCGCTGATCTTTACTATATCGGCTGACGCATTCTCTTCGGTCACCATTCGACTAGTATACGTACAGGGTGAATTCCGAGATTTTTCACGTCTGCCCAATCGGAATAAAGGTGGTTAAGAGGCCGAATCGTCAATTGTTTTAGGAGCTAGCGATTCCGTGATTGGCTGTCTCGTGGCAAACAATTACCAATTCGGCCTCATTATGGGCCACCTTAACTCTTATCCGAGTGAGCAGACGTTGTAGAAAATCACCCTTCATCGTCTACCCAATTTTATATGATAATGGATATAAACGGTTCGATTTTCTCTACCGAAACAGTGCTGCCCCGTGGCGCCCTAATTGTCAGGCATTAATTAGATGTCGATAGAAGAATGATAAATAATTCTAAACTGTGCATGGTTATATGCTTAAAATTTTAGCAATGTCGCTGTATTGTACTATAGATATAGACAGACAGAATATATCGCGTGTCTAATGGTATAAGGACGTATGCGCCAATATACGACCTTTTACCACGTATAAAAGTAAAAGGGCATATCTTTTTTTTTCCCCCGTATTCCCGCCGAAAATGTCAATATACATTCAAAAAAAACAGATTTGAAAAATTATCCAATTAACGGTGAAAGGTCGTAAGTACTGGTGGTTACGCCCTCTCATCTCTAAATTTGTGAGAAAAAGTCTCGTTAACTATAACGGTATAAGGTTGTATCCGCCAAAATCTCTTTTTTGGTGCAAATGCTCTAAAAACTTCTGAAACGCAAAAATACATCGATATTTCAGAAAAGTTGAAAATCTGTTTATTTAAGAAAAAAAAAAATTCGAAACTAATGGTACAAGGTCGTATTCGCCATTTTTTTTTTTTTTTTTTTTTTTTTTTTTTTTAATCAAAAAATGTCGATGTATTTTTGCGTTTCAGAAGTTTTTGGAGTGTTTCCGAAAAAAAAAAAAAAAACATGGCGGACAAGACCTTATTATACCATTAATAAATGTGATGAAAAAAAAAAAAATAAGTTGGTGGTAAAAGAGCGGATCCACCAAACATACGACCTTTTACCTTTATTTGTTTTTTCAGGTAATTTCAATGAATCTATGTGTTTTGGGTACTTTTACAGTGAACGCCGCAAAAAAAAAAAAAATATACAACCTTTTATCACCAAAATCGTTTTTTTGGCGGATACGACCTTATACCATTAGACACGCGATATTTATACCTGAAGATGTGATACCTATATACTATTTTCGTAGACCTAGAGAATGCCTCTCCAGGTTCGAAGTTATAGATGCTGAGCTATACCGACTTCCTCCTAACACGTGCTGCCTAATCGATAAATTACTTATATTTCACCCCTCAGCGTCAGCTTGTGTCAAGCGGCTTAGCTCGCGGCGATGCGGGGCCCCAAGGATTCCCCTACTTCTGTCTACGCTCTTTTCCCAACTTATATCACTGCTGCATGCTGCGTAGGTGCGTGGGCGAGCTAATACATACTGGTGTACATATATGCATATAGTATATATGTAGACTTCTGAATATATTACAGTAAAATATGCAGAAGACGTGAACAAATTTTATCAGTTTCACTAATTTATACGTATGGACCTCATTGTTATTAACTTATTTCATTGCGTGTACATTAGGGTGGTTCATTTTTGATTTATTTTTTTCTTGCACGGGCAAGTGAAGAAGCTTATGAGGAATCTCAAAAAAGAAATCTGCAAAAACTGGACAACATTGGACAATAATTAGAGCTTCGGCTACCGGTAATTGATATAATTTAATTAAATGAAAAAAAAAATACAAGTCGTTTATTTGACCATTTGACAAATGTATCCAGTTTATCTTGATGACAAATATAGGTATATTATGACCTAGAATTATTCACTATGTCTTCTACTTTCACGCGGACGATCTAACGAGTACTTCCAAGTAAGCACTAGTATTTTTTTTATTTTTATTTTTTTAATGATACGGCTGAACGTGGAGTCGCGCTTGTGGAGCAATTCAACCGTATCATGACAGAAAACGAAGAACAAGTGAAGGATTTATCATTAGTTGCGAACGAACACCGTAAAAAAAGTGCCTGATTAAAACAAAAGTACACTAGTACAGGCACTAAATCGTCAATTTTACTTGTTCAACGTGTAATTTTTTGCATCAACTGTCTATTATGAATCAATTATGAATGATGAATCGAAAATGATTATTGTTTTCTTTATACCTCGGTAGCGACCTCTGAATATTGTTGTCCAGTTTTTACACAGATTTTTTTTTTTTAGGATTCCTCATAACTTCTTTCACTTACCCATCCAACAAAAAAAAAAAAAAAATAAATAAATAAAAAATCTGCCCTGGAGTACATGCATATTGAGAAGTATACAACAGTATTTCCTGTACTTTTTCCACACGGCGTGCGCAAAGTTCGATTTTGCGCACGCTTCGCGTGCATAAAATTCAACTTAACGCTCGCTGTGTTGAAAAATGAAGTTCGATACACGTGCGAAAGATGATTCTCGACTCGTGTGATTGTCACCCTCGCTTCGCTCGGGCGAAAAACTTCACACTCGTCCGAGGATCAACACTTTCGCACTAGTGTCGAAAAGTACTATTTTACACTATTGTCAATAAATCATTAATGTCTTGGATTGAATGGATAAAAATTTATATTTGAATGGGAATGACTAGATTATTATTCACTCTAAAAGTAAATATATCAATCTTTCTATCTTCTCTATTTAAATTTTTGGTCTATTTATCTTAACCACCATTTGGTTAGAAAATTGCAGAGGCTCGACGTTCAATCTTCGATCCTGTCTCGGTCTCGCATCAGTTTTAAATATAAAATGCAGCTAAGAGCTGGTTGTAAATCATTTCTTCTTCGGTCAGCTTGACCATTGTGCTGTCTGGCGCTTCCATTAGCCGGTATAAATACGATCCAAAATCTCAGCCCAGGGTCCAGAGAGACCGGCAGTATTCATAAATAAGAATTCACTGAATATATTTCTCTATAATATGTGTGTGTGTCTGTGTATTTATATGTATATTTGAATTCTTAGTGGTCCGGGAAGAGGAAGAAAGAACGTTATTCATGTTACGACTAGCCCGGCTTCTCCCGACAAAATTATTGCCCACCGGCCCTCGAATAATCGAATTATTTCACCGGAATTGATTGTTAGAATATAGAAAACTGTCCGAAAAGTTTGATACAGTCGAACCTCGCTAACTCGAACCTCTATAACTCGAAAACTTCCATATGTCTGAGATTCAGTCTGTTCCCTTGTAAAAACCTCTGTAATTCGAAGAAAAAACAGAGAATAACTCGAAATTTTCCGAACGTATCAAGGTCCATTATTGTGTCTCTGTAACTCGAGTTTAAAGATACCCGATAAAACGTCTACACGCAAAAAAAAAAGCTGTAAAATTTACTATGTGAGCAGTGAATATATGGACAGCACTTTTTTGCAGTAGAAATTATCACAATTGTGGTGACATTCACTCATGTAGACATTGAAGGCCACTTGCTCCAATGTACCCAATACTGCAATTGTGATAATTTCTACTGCAAAAAAGTGCTGTCCATATATTCACTGCTCACATAGTAAATTTTACAGCTTTTTTTTTTTGCGTGTATAAGTCAAAGGCTACCTCTACAACTCGAAGCGCTTTATGCACTGACGTAAAGAATACATGTCATAATCTGCATCCCACGAGCTATGTATTTGGCGAATTTTTACGAGCCTCTATAAATCGAATATTGTTTTGGTCACCCTCTATAACTCAAAAACTTCGTCAAGGCAAAACCACTCTTACTCGAAGAAATTAGCTCTGCCCCTGAGATTCGAGTCAGCGAGGTTCGACTGTATAACTCGAGGTATAACTCGCCGCGAATCTAACTGACATTTAATATCCAAATTGATATTTTAATCGAAGATCAAGTATTGCAGGGATTAATTGGCACTCAACAGATATACATTATGTACGTAATTATTTAACGAGCAGATCTGAGGAAAAAGAATTTGAAGCGAACTGCACGTCATTCAAACTTGTGTGCGTCTCACATAGTTTTTGGGATGTTCACCGAGTAAATGATGGGGCATCTTACGTAAAGATACGCCACAGGAAATTTTATATTTTATGACATAAGTACGCGTATGCATAATACACGAAGTAGTATTATAGTGTATGCGGCATAGGTTGCGAAGTGGATACGAGTGGCGTCGCGTCCCGACGCCAAGTCGGCTCCCCCCAAACCCGAATCCCCGTAAGATAAAAAAGACAATTTCACAAAAAGTATGAATATATCTGGCAACACGGAATCAGAATGTAAAAGACGCGTCGATGGGGAAGATTTGAAATTTATGTACCGCCGCGTGGGGAGGATTTCAGGGGCGAGAAAAATCGCGTTATAGTACCTTCTTCCCCTTTTTATTTGCCAAAAGGCGTCAGAATAAGTATGACCGAAGTTTCAGCCTATCCCTCCCCCTCCCTCGTGATAAATAGTCGGCGCCTTCGCAAATGATGGGAACAAATTATAGAATCCTCAAACTATTCGGAGTAATTCGGTTCAAATACTTAATGTAATTCATGTTTTCAAAGGATAGTTCAATATTAGATATATAAACCGGGCTATACACGTCCGCAGACGAAAACCAGAGTCTGGCATATAACCCGCATCTCGACACTAGGGGATAAAAAGATAGCAAACAATTTTCCCTGGTTTTTCTTTCTCTGCTCGTACATTTCTTCTCCGTTTCTCTAACCCTGGGGGGTCGTTTCCCCATTCTTCCGTGTTTCGCTCTCGGCTCTCGACTGCCCATAGGAGAGACAATGTTATTAGCCTCCGAATTTTATCCAGTCTTCAGGAAAGTGGAAGAACAGAGGCTGCCAGCGATAAGAATCATCGCTCATATCACCGCTCCTTTTCTTTCGAAATAACAGAGCTATTCAACGTTTTTCGCCAGAAATGAATGCCTAGAATAGTGTTCGTGATATGTATCTATGTGTAGAAATTCTTCGCTGCGCGAAATCAGAACGAACAGATGGTATAAAAAAAACATCAAAATGTTATCACCAATTTATATATGTACTACAATATAAGAAAAACAGCCTCGTGTGCATTCAGCTGCAGAAACAGCGTTAGGTCCGGATCCGTGAATGAATCAAACCAAACAAGTTCGTTAACCAAGTAGGTAACTGTCTATCAAACTACATCAGAACTGGTGATCGATCTTGACACTATCAACTTGAATTTGTAATTTCGCAAGCGATCGATGTATATCTCTATTTTGTAAAAACTATCAAAGAGTTTCATGATTAATCGTTGCAGTGAAGGTAATATCCTAAAATGAATATATACGTTGTATATATTCAAACGATGAAGAGGACCCAATATTTTTACCGTATTTATTTCACGGTTGAGCCGCGCAGTTTGCTTTTCGGTAGCCACTCCTCAAGTTTCCCTGAATAGGCCGTAACCGTAACGACGAAATAAGGTTACAGGCTATGGAGATCCAAAAGATCAAAAGGCGAGCGTTTCGTGTAGATCATTTACAATCCCAATTTTCATAAAGTCGTATAATGGTTGCCATTCGTCTGAACCGAATAGACAAACTCTGACCCCAAAGCACTTTATCGTACATACCTATATGTAGGCTAAGAAGATAGAGGAAAAAAAATATATATAAATATATAAATGTATATTTTAATTCGGATGACCACGACATGTATATATACATATATATATATATAGTCGTTTCAGCTGTACTTTTCTCTCAGAGTCGGTGCATGTTTTCATCAGCGCCGCAGCTCGTTTGGGTGCAAATTAACAAATAGGGTGGAAATTACAATTCTCTATACCCTCATAGAAGTTTAGTTATTGTGCTTGTGAGCTGCACATGATTCGTGAAGTATACTGACGACGAAACAGTGATCCTCTTCCTTAGACTGCGCAGGTTATAAGTAAGTTGTCGAAAATGGGCGTTCGTTCATCGAACAGTTTTTGATGGTTCACGCGATCTTTGTCCGTCCCGCATGCCTGGTGTAACGAGATACACCGAGTGACGCTTTTAAGGAACAGCACTACGGCAAACTAGAGTATCAAAAAATGTCAGCCCCTCTTATCTCCCTCTACATCTTCTCTAACCTCGCTCGTTTCTGTGCAGCGGATCTGGACGAACACGAAAAACTTTTCAGTGCGTTGAAAAACTTTGGAATTAGTACATAATCTCCAAGAGTATCGACCTGTGAGAATCGTCTCGCCGTTCCTCTACGGTATCTTCGATTCCGATTACTCAACTACTGCGATTATCTTTTAGTTTTTTTTCACAATGAATCCAAAAACGAAGTCCGAGTGTTTGTTATTGACCGAAAAGTAACGATATCCAAATTTTCAGGTTTGATGCTGTAGACAAGATGACACCGAAATTTCTGTTGCTTCTAGCAACTCTAATAGAAACTGTAATTTCTTTCAACGGTGATTTGGAGGAACAAGAATGCCCCGTGGACTGCCATTGCCATTATTTTCGGATCAACTGGGTCACGGATTGCTCCGAGAGTAACCTGACCACAATTCCCTACGAAGAGCTCAGCCCAAACGTTTACCTCTTGGATATTAACGGAAATAACGTGGCAGAGGTTTCACCATTTCCGACAGGGATTAAGATGAGACGTTTGCAAATGGCCCACAATATCCTCACCAGTCTAACTCATGAGTCTTTCGCCGGACTCAATTACCTCCTTGACGCTGATTTCTCATCGAACAGGATCACCACCATTGATCCCGAAGCGTTCAGGTTAGAAATGGATTTTTCATTATTGATTTACCGAAGATTTCAGTTCTATGTGTGTCAAAGATTAAGCCTCTTGAATTAAATAAAAACTCATTGGCTTACGAGCTCAGACAGTCATAGGCGAATGAACCCATTATCGGCAAATGCATAATTGTAGTAAGTAAGGTAATCACCGACTGTGGGGTTTCCCTCGGAATCGTAATTTTCTTATTCGCCAAATGGTGCGTGTTTTTTTTCTTTCTTTCAGTGACAGTCCAGGACTCATCACATTAGAGCTGCAAAATAATCCTCTGCACAGGATTGAAGGGCATTTTTTGAACAGTCGTTCTCTACTCTACCTGGACTTGAGCGCTTGCGGTATTCAGCGTCTGAGCAATGAATTCTTTTACAACACAACTGCACTTAATAAACTCGATCTGTCGCACAATCCACTAGAGGAAATCGAACCCGGGCCATTCAACCATCTGACAAACCTCGAGTATCTTAAACTGAACAACTGCAACCTTACTTTCATCTCCCACGAGGCTTTTGCGCACTTTGAAAACCTGCGAGAACTTGAGATGATGAACAACAACCTTAAGACACTCGCCTGGAAGAATGTCCTGCGATCATTAACGCGACTGGAGAGATTGGACATCCGTAACTCTAACATCACCAATCTTCCGGGTGATGCTTTCGCCGAAAACCTGTATCTCCGTCAGCTAAATCTTGCCGATAATGAGCTGTGTCATTTCGATGTCGGTAGTACGCTGGGGCATAATTTGCACAATCTGCAATCCCTCGATCTTTCGAATTGTAATCTTAAGGATCGGCTAACGGAAGAGGCCTTCAGAAATGCGAGCAAACTCCGTGTCCTTCACTTGGACGGGAATCCGCTCTTCGCGTCAGATTTAACCGCCGTTTTGCAACATTTACCAAAATTGCAGATACTCTCGTTGAGCAACTGCGGGCTGAGAAAATTGCCCGATGCTTTTCACGACCTGGAGAACCTTCAGGAGCTCAAAATATCCCATAATCCACTGAGCAATGCTTTCGTGAGTTTACTGAACCCCCTGAAATCCTTGGAGTACCTTGACATGTCATACAGCAACCTGAGCCGCGTTGGAAATGAGACATTCGTCCAGATGACGATGCTGAAGAGGTTGATTCTTTCCGGAAACAAACTTCACACCCTTGAGGAAGGGCTTTTCACTAACTTGACAAGGCTGGAAAGCCTGGAGCTCGACTACTGTGGCTTAAAAACACCAATAAACCCGAGAGTCTTCGGGAATCATCCCTACACTAACGTTTTGGAGCTTAAATTGAGCGGTAACCCATTGCTCGTGCCAGAAACGCTGCCTTTGCTCCCCGAGCAATTATCCCGTCTGGAAATTCTTGATCTGAGCAACTGCAACATAACTACTTTATCCATAGACTCTTTCCTAAACTCTCGTAATTTGACGAGCCTCGATTTGTCCGGAAACAGAATATCCACATTGGAGAGTCTGGCGTTCCTGAAAAAGCTTCATCTTCTCGAACGGATTGATCTTAGAAACAACCAACTGACCTTCATACAGTCCCGTGTTTTTAAATCGAATCCACGACTTGTGCACTTGAATCTTATCGGAAACCATTTCAAATGTGATTGTAACGTTGTGGAAATGTGGACATGGGCAAGTCAGGTGAAAAATGATCTCCATGTACTCGCAGGGAGTCAGCCAGCCGACTTTGTTGCCGGTTCTGCAAAGCTGAAGAAGAGCTTAATGTGCACGTACGACGACGAAGCATTCAGGAGGATGCTTGACCAGAACCGTGAAGAAACGGACCGAAGTACCTTCCTGAGGAAAAGTGATCTTACGCCCAACCGAACATGGGCTAAATACGTGCGTGAATCACACTGCGCCCGTACATGACTCTTGGCATCTAGTTTTGAACATCCGGTCGTACAAGTTCACCAAAGAACATACCCCAGGCCGGAGCTGTAGTTGAAAGCCTAGTCGCTTTCGGTCACAGTCGAATTTCTAAAAAGGCTTGTTCTCAAATTAATGATGATAAAATTGTGTATTCTGTTTTTAGTCGAGTTAGCTAATCTTCGAAACTTCATTTTATACTAAAGTTTCAATAGCGCCGTTGCCATATTCGTGTAGTTATTCGAAATGGGGATGCACTTGCATGATTGAAGAAAGCGCAAAGTAATCCGTTTGCTTTTAGCTTTTTTGGTAGCCAGTGAAGGGCAGGAAGTAATACCACCAAAAATACTCTCGATTATAATATAGGATTCGGAGATAATATTAAGGGACCAGCTTACAAGCCAAGGTTATAGTGGTACAAAATTCAACTCATACGTTCCATTAAACCGTGAATAAAAGATATAGTAGTTACACTGGTGTGGCGGTAGGTCGATTTGAAAATGGATTCGGAATCCAATTGAAGATTTAATGTTACTTCCAGGGGTATATATAATTAACAAATCTTTTGTTAGAACGTGGGGCACCCGGGTCATCAATAATTACAAGTTAAAAATCAACTTCATTTGCGTTTTGCACCAAATGCATTTTATGCAGTTCACAAATTAGTTGATTCAGACTGTCTTACTGCTGAAAACGATTTCGAATTTAGTCAATATCCGTGTTTCACGTTTGCACTTTAATTTCCATTAAATGCGGTTATTCGCTAGTGATAATCTAGTATTTTGTTTTGTTTACATTTTTCCTATGCTTATAATTATCACTTTTTTTCGTGTTTTTTTTTTTTTTTTTTTTTCTTTTTTCTAGGAAGGTGTCAAGTCGAGTAAATTTATTATTTTTTAGTCGTTTGCCTGACGTTTCGGCAGTTGTGTGCTGCCCTCATCAGAGGCTGTTTATTACAATTTTCAAAAATTGGTCAATAATCTGACCAACGTGTAGGGGAGACCGGTGTCGGTTGTAACAGGGTGTCAATTGTAACAGTGGACATTACGCCGCCATCTTGCGGATAATCTCTAATCTTTTTAGATGTATGTACACTGAGAGAAAAATATCATTGAATGAACGAAATATTTATTTCTATATTCGCAATTAAATATTCATTTGGAACAAATAAATTTCAATTGATGTTATTAACGGTCATATGAAATTAACCGATTTTCAGTCACACCGATTGAAATTTATTTGTTCCAAATGAATATTTAATTGCGAATATAGAAAAAAATATTTCGTTCATTCAATGATATTTTTCTCTCAGTGTATAGCAACATTCGGCGGGCTTTTGTTGAACAACATTTTGCGAAATTTTCGGACATATTTTCTGTGCTGTGTCCATTTGTGTCCATTTATCGGTTTTTTGCACCCGTAAGTAAATCTTTTCGTTTCACTATGCTTTCGGTTAATGTAGTAAACCATGGATGGTTTTTATAATTGACTTAGTGTATATTAAACTACGATGCTTCGACTTCAATTGTTGTGTATTAGGATTTGGAAGTCACGAGTTTTAGTGTAGAATTTCCATTTTTCTACATAAAATCGTCGCTGGTGTCAATTGTAACACGTCAATTAAAGAAGCAACGACAAATGGCGTCAATGCATTAAGTGCAAGAAATGGGCACATATTGGTTGCACTGACTGTAGTGCATTATTCATATATGCGCTGAATGTTCAGAAGATTATTTGTTTAATTTGTTATTGAATTTTCGTGTTTTATTAAATCATACGAAAAAAGTGTACCCCCTTTACGTTAATGTTAATTTTTTATAAATTTTCCTATTTTATCAACAATATAAAATAGTTTATACAAAATTAGATAAATATTTTTCCAGCGGTTATATCGCAATGACCTGCGTTACAATTGACACCTCACTGGTGTCAATTGTAACACGTGTAGCAACATCCGTTATGGATTTTTCTTGACTATACTAACGAAAATTTCGAACTAAAAAAATCGAACTAGTAAGAGTTAGATGTGAGTGAACTTAGGTTAAAAAAATCAGTCACAAAATATCGATATTAAGCGAAAAAAAAATTAGTTTGTAAAAATTGTTACAACCGACACCGGTCTCCCCTACAGTTAAAATAATGTTCGAAAGTCAAAAATTAAGTTAAACATGGAGCTAACAGGACAAATACAGTGGTAGTCAAAATTAAATACATAGTAAACAAGTGGAAGTCAAAGTTCTTAATAGTCAGTACAAACTAAAATTACCTAAATTAATTGGTGTTATGTGAAAAAACTTGTGTCCATGGTTAAACCATTGTCCACTCCAAGATGCACAGTAGTCATCCTGTGATCGTAAGACGTTTAATGAACAAAGGGGCATGACAACTCTTATTATATCGAGAATATTCGGTGAGACTAGACGGATCCCCTTCCTACGGCAAAACCAACACAGGCGCGCACCGCGTGCGTGACGCTGGTTCGGGAGGGGATGCAATTCCACTGGCAGCTTACCCCCTCCGAACGAGCCTCACGCACGCGGTGCGCGCCTGTGTTGGTTTTGCCGTAGGAGGGGGATCGTCTAGCTAGTCTCACCGAATATTCTCGGTATGCGGACTCGGCTGAGGCTCGTCGTGTTGACATGCGTCACAGGTAATAAACGTCAACAATCCAACCTAGTGACGTTAACGAATGACATCAATGGCTGACGTCAACGAATGTTCATATCTTTTTGAATACAACCAAACTCTCATAACCAAGTTTTTTCACCTAACAACACCTGACAATAGGGTATAATATAGTCTAAGAGCAACTTTTTGATCTTAACCTCTGGAACATGTTGGAGTAAGGTAAATGTAATTTTTTAGTATCCTCCTTCTTGTTGAGGCCATTCGGTTGCAAATTTATTCGTGATATCTCCGAGGTGATGCGTTTGGACCAAACTGATTCCCGATCAAGCACTACTGTCCTACCCCAATCGAAAACATGGTTGAATTTAATCTGATGTAAGGAGACAACAGAATGTGCTTCTGGGTTTTTCTTTATATTGTCTTGATGTTCTTTCAGTCTGGTCTTAAACTCTCGTTTGGCTAGTCCGCTAACCACTGTGATAATAGAGGTGTTTTGTTCTGGGTCAGTCAACGTGATGACTATATTGATGTTCTTATTATGAAGGCTCTTGAATTTTAAATGTTGAACACGTTTTGTTGTTGACCCTTCAAAAAAGGTATCAGGGTAGTTATTATCCCGTAGCAAATCTTTTACTAATTACAAGTTCTCAGAGTCG
Source organism: Tenthredo mesomela (assembly GCA_943736025.1). Taxonomy (NCBI): domain Eukaryota; kingdom Metazoa; phylum Arthropoda; class Insecta; order Hymenoptera; family Tenthredinidae; genus Tenthredo; species Tenthredo mesomela. Next base: position 18,790,382 of record OX031021.1, read on the forward strand.
AATTTAAAGTGGGATAACGAGATATCCACTAAGTTAAAACCCATTCCTCGATTTTGAGGCGAAGGGTGAATTGAGTTAAAATTACAAATCTACCAGAAAACGTTTGTTTTCTGTACCAGTTCGTGATCATCACGTTGGAGTCGTCCCGAATCACATGAACATCTAAAAAAACTCAACTTTACGTTCAACCTCGAGTTCATGTGTAAACTGGAGGGGGTCTGATAACCGTTGAAGATATTAGTCATATATTCAACCTCAGCCCTCGGTATGCACATGATAATGACATCGATGTAACGGTAATAAAACAATGGTCTGAAATTCAATTTTGAAAAGCAATCCCGTTCCAGATGTACCATGACTACGTCAGCTAGAATCGGTGAAATTGGAGACCCCATAGGTGAACCAAAAATTTGCCTATACAGTAGAACTCCTATAAATTCGGAGCTACGGGGCGAGAATTCTCAGAATTGGAATTTAGGGGTTACCCTCTCCATCAGAATATTTGCTATTAAAACTCTACTCTGTCGCTGTCTGCGCATGCTATATGTATTGCGCAGTAAAGTCGGCGCATTAAAAGAGGTAAAGAGTAGGGGAGCCACTTTCTCTCCAAAATAGGGGAAGTCGAATTTAAGTGCTTCGAATTTATAGGAGTTCTACTGTAATATTGATTGTCAAACTGAAAATAGACATTACCTCACAAATATGTTACACGTGCTAATACCTCACCTAAAGGCATGGTGGAATGTTTCGCTATGAATGACTATCTATTTGCTATCGCTGTTTCGACTAATTCAGTAGGTATATTAGTCAAACTACCCAATTCCACTTGACCTGAAAACATTGGACTGAAGGTGTGCAGAATGTGCTATTAAACGCAATATCTCTGCCTGATGACCGAAATCAAAAAATCATAGTTCGTCGCGCAATTCTATGTGCGATTCCGAACACGTACGATCCAAAACATGTTAGTTTTACGCTAAAATAGGGAAGAAATCGAACATGTTTTGGGCCGTACGTGTTCGGAATCGCACATAGAATTGCGCGATGAATTTGCTCTTTCTGATTTTGGTGCCCAGGCAGAGATATTCCGTTTAATAGCACCTTCTGCACACGTTCAGCCCAATCCTTTAAGGTCAGGTGGAATTGGGTAGGGAATCACCTTAAGGTTTGTGATCAAGACTATAAATGCTTGACGCTTCGAACGCCGCTGCTATTAATATATTCAAAATTATATTCGCAGTCAAAACTAGCGCTGCATATTGGGATCCTTGGAATGGGTGTGGCTTTGAAATTTTAGCCTTGTTTGAGTAGTTCTATTTTCGTCACTAGTTGGCGTATCGAGGTTCTAAGCCCTCTTATTGGTTACTGTAGCCTTGTTAGAACAGTTCTATTTTCTGCCACTAGTTGGCGTATCGAGGTTCTAAGGTTCCCAATACATTAGGGTGCTTTGTTTTGGACGAACATTTTTTTCTCTTTGCTCTATTGACGAAATATTGTTGTATGTACCTAAAAAGAAATTCCCTCAAAGTTTGAACCCTTCATTCCAATTCTAACACCAATCTAAACAGTTTTTAAATTTTCCCAGTTAAAAAGTATGTAAATCGAACAATTTTTGTTTCAATCATCTAATGCTCAGCTGAATTACATGATATAGTCTTGTAATGAAGATTAACAAGTAGGAAATCGATTATTCTTTAAAAGTGCCCATTGGGATCCCAGTGTAACTCGAGTTGTTTCACCTGTATCAACCTCAAAAGTTATTCTTTCAGCGTAACTGACATATTCTCTTTGATATGGAAAACGGCTAAAGCTAGAAGAAATATGTACACGACAAATTTACAGGAAATTTAATTCTCTACATGAGAGGCTCCATTGTTTCATCGCCTAGAACTCATAGTTTAGGAGATAGAGAGACTTGAATATTTATAAAAATCATAAATATTTATAAATACAAGTGAAACAACTCGAGTTACACTGAAATCACAATGGGCACTTTTGAAGAATAATCAATTTCCTACATGTTAGTCTTTATTATATATATGACGATATCATAAAATCTAGCTGAGCATATTAGATAATTGAAAAAAAAATTGTCAGATTTATATGGTTTTTAAATGGGGAAATTTCAAAATTGTTTAGATTTGGTAGAATTGGAATCTAGTGTCCATAAACTTTGAGAGAATTTCCTTTTAAGTATACATATACAACAATATCTCGTCAATGGAGCAAAAAACAAAAATGTTCGTTCAAAACGAAGCACCCTAATAATACATATAAAGCAAGCGGATAATAGGTATAGTTGTTGATATTCATGGTTGCTTATGTCAATACATAAAAAAACGTATAGATTACGTAATAGTAACGTAGGTACAGTTTAGTAATTAATACAATTATAATATTTTCATTTTGTCAACAGTTATTATATGTATAATGGTTAGAGAGAAGAAAGAAGAACTGCAGAGGAATGTACACGTGAAAATTGAAATATATACTATATTATACATATTATGATCCTAGATTTAGGTTTGAATAAGAATGTCTGAAACTTTCATCTTTACACTAATAAAATCTTCGGTGTGACGTAGGTAGGATATACTTGGATAACACTGAATTATCCCTTCTAAAAATAATCGATTTAACACAATTCAGAACGATTCCGAACGGTCAGAAGTTGAATCGTTTTGAATTGTTGGCAATCGGGGAAGCTTTCGTTAATCGTGCTAAATCGTGCTGAATCGTGCTCCGCAAAATGATCGATCGAACGCGATTCAAAACGGTTCAGAACGAACAGAAGTTGAATTGTTTTGAATTGTGTGCAATCGGGGCAAGCTTTCGTTAATCGTGCTGAATCGTAGCAAGCGTATTTTAGATTAAAATCAGCATATTTTGTTGTTTCCAATCGGGTGTAGGTACTCACTGCTATTTTCAATCGACTTTGTAATTGCGTTACTACAGTTGCATGTGCATCATATTTTATAATGCAAAGTGATCTTGACTCATTATTGCTACATTAGATCTTTGAAGTGACTTTGATTCATTACATTGCGTTCGATCTTGTTCCTCGTTGTCTGTATTAAGCTATATGTTTTGCTTTGTGTTTATAAATTAAGTTAATATATTTGGAGGTTAAAAAATATTCTTTCATACTTTAAACATTGAAAATTGTGGGCGAAAAAGCTCATGGGAGCACTTCCGTCGAGCAAGAATTATTGGAAAACGTTTTTTGACTTTTTGGAAAATACATACTGTCAGAAATGTGTGTTGCTCGAAAGAAGTAATAATCCGGTTGCAAATCATTCCCGCGAAATCGAAGTGCTGCCAAACTTAACCTCTAAATCCAAGAACCCGATTGGGAACGATTGGAGGCGCAAGAAGACTCAATCGTACCCAATCGTGTTAACACGATTAAGAAACACAATTGAAAACGATTGAGTTTTTCATTCTATCGTTCTGAATCGTTCTTAATCGATTATTTTTAGAAGGGATGGTAGATTATATTATATGCATAACGGTTGTAGGATTAATTGTTGGCGGTATCATATACACGGGTTTTTCTATACCCCGCTGCTTTTTTTCTCGTGGATTTTATATACTCGTTTACTTTCAGTATTTATTCAATTATACAAATCTGGCGATTACTCATTGGCCCTGAGCCAAGTGTTACGCGCACGGCTTCTCCTGGCTTTCGTGTAATGGCTATAATTAATGAGTTAATTATGGAAATGTCACCCAGTGTCTACAGGAAGTGTAGGGCTTTCTCACTAGCTATATATGCTATATCACAACTGCAGAGTTATATATGCGCTGCGGTCTCGCCCGAATAAGAGGATCCCGAGGAAAATACGAAACATTAGAAATTACCACAGTCATCGCGGTTTTCTTTCCATTTCTCGGATAAGGAATAAAAAAAAAAAAAAAAAAAAGAGAAAAGAGAAAAATAATGCAATTCTATATTGCTATTACTACTCTTAACCTTTGTTGTACTATTATTACCTAAACTAACTATTCATTTCAAGAATAATCATGGGGAGTTATTGGCGATACAACCCTCGACTATTCGCCATCTGGTGGCCGTTTTGACACTATTGAGAAAAGAAAACAAACCGTTGAGGTTATGACACATTTTTGGTAATTTCGTTATTATATAGTGATTGATAAATACGAATCATTGAACAATCTACGAAATTGAAGAAAAGATGTCTATCAGCGTTAGTAAAACGCAAGGTTGTGTACGGAATTGCGGAAGTTCGAGTTATAAAACACCAAACTTGACGTTCCACAGCTTTCCAAAAGCTGTGCAGCATTTTGTTGGAATTACGAATAAATTCGGTGATAACGAGAAAATTGACAGAAGAAATGCTTGGGAAGGAGCATTGTTAATAAACAATAAATGGTTCTCCAAAATTAAGACAGTCTGCTAGAATTGATGAACAAATTGTCGACACAGATCGTCGTATGTCAACGAATCATAGGGTATAGCATACCTGGAAATACGTAGTCTTTTTCTTTGAAATGTAAAGAATAGACTGTCTTATTTTTGGAAAACCATTTATTGTTTATTAACAATGCTTTTTCCCAAGCATTTCTCCTGTCAATTTTCTCGTTATCAACGAATTTATTCGTAATTCCAACAAAATGCTGCGCAGCTTTTGGAAAGCTGTGGAACGTTAAGTTTGGTGTTTTATAACTCGAACTTCCGCAATTCCGTACACAACATTGCGTTTTACTAACGCTGATAGACATCTTTTCTTCAATTTCGTAGATTGTTCAATGATTCGTATTTATGAATCACATATAATAACGAAATTACCAAAAATGTGTCATAACCTCAACGGTTTGTTTTCTTTTCTCAATAGTGTCAAAGCGGCCACCAGATGGCGAATAGTCGAGGGTTGTATCGCCAATATTTCCCACGAATCGCGATAGAACGCCCTCAATCAGACATTTCAGTTTGCATCTTGGAAGGTAAGCAGTGATAAATTTGTCAAATTCCATGTAGTTTCTAATAGCTGAGCAGGTTACAATAACTCTATAGTAAATTCTAGAGACCAACAAATGGAAAAACATTGTAAAAAATACCGCTTCCAGCTCGTTCCCCCAACTTTTTTGGCTCAAATTTTCACGGAGTTCTGAACATTGTCGAAAAAGTAGTCCAGGGACTGTAGGTATGGGAGACGGGGGCAAAACGGGCACCAAGTCCAGAAATGATAATTTCGTCTTGATTGAGTTTTTATATGATATTCCGACGTGTTTTGGATCAACAATAACACAAGAAAGCAAAAAGCTCAATGAAATTCGGAAAAAATTGATTTCTAATCGAGGGGCTATTCACTCCTGAAATCAGCCGTACATCCTAGTTTAAAATCGGATGAAATGAGACAAAAAATCGCGTTGAAATCTCAAAAAATCACTGAAAATCAGCGGAAATTCTTCGAAATCACTTTGAAATAATCGAAAATCAGCAGGAATCATCCCGAATTACAAATGAAATCATATAAAAAATCAGTTGAAATCATGCGAATCCATATGAAATCACGAAATCACTTGTATACAATGTACACTAAAAGTTTGAATGAATAACCCCTCGTTTCTAATCGTGTAATTCTATAGTTCAAGGGTGTATATCATCCTCATCAGCTCTAGCACATAAACAATTTCACTTATTTTCTGCATTTTCTTTGCGTAAGTAACGTCAGAAAACTGAAAAAAGTCATTTTTAAGAAAGTTAAGATGGTGCTCGTTTTGCCCCTAATTTCTATTTTCGTCGAGGTGCCCCCTTTTGCCCCCCTGTATTCAGTTTTACTTTTCGTCACCTTGATGATATAAGACAAGCTTTGATGATGTATTTTCAACGAATCTTCACGTTTTCGGGCCTTCAACATCCGAAAACAGGTCTTTATAGAAATATGAAATATGTCCCACATAACCTTATACTTGCCGAATGATCCCGGAATGGAAAATGTATCAATCAAGTGATCGGATTGAATAAAATAGGTAGCATGCCTCAAGAAATTGCGACTTTTTTTACATTACCGGATGCCAAACTCTACACCGGACATGGTTTTCGCAGAACATCCGCAACGTTACTAGCTGATTCGGGAGCAGACACTATAATAAAACGCAGTGGCGGAATAAGGGGGTCGGGGGGGGGGGGGGGGGGGGGGAGGGGCGGATCGCCCCGGGTAACAGGTAGCTAAGGGGTGTCATTGAGGGTGCTGCAAAATTAAGTTTTACATTCTTTTACTATAAATAAATGACATAATTTTTTGTCAATTGATTGAATTTTTTCAATTTCTTAACTCATAGTATCAAACTGGTGAAAAAAAACTCACAATGTGTAAGAATAGTCCTAAAATAAAAATTGGGGGGGGGATTGTTCGCCACGGGTGCCAACCCTTCTTAGTCCGCCACTGATAAAACGGCACGGAGGATCGAAATCGTCGAATTTTGCGGAAGGCTACGTAGAAAAATCTATTCACAATAAGCGTAACATTTCGAATAAAATCGTAAATTCAATCAACAATGATACGGAATGGGACAATTCCGATGACTCTGCCCCTAATAAGGAATTGATACGGAAAACCAAGAACGATGAACCAGGACCAAGTAAATCGACAGTCAACCAAAATTCTTTTCAATTTACGTTCCCAATTCAATAATGTAAATCAAGCGTCAATAAGTAATTGTGAAGCGAAACAATAACTTCATTGTTTACTAGTTTTGCATATGGGGCATTCCACGCCAACTCGACCTGGGTCTGACCCTCGACCCCTTGGATTTGGGTCTGACCCTCGACCCCTTGGATTTGGTTCGTATTGGTTTTGGGGTGTGAGATAAGAATACGCATTAGTTATATCTATAAAGTTCATGTAGACTTTATTTAATATTGCAGTGGGAAGACACGTCCACTTAGCTTTGCTCACGCAACAGGACTGACTCTTAGAAGAGTCTGTGGTATGCATCCCTTAAACTTATCCTTATTACTCTAATATAAACTGTATCGGTGCAGCTCACCGTCATGAGATCTCTAGACTCATTATATCTATTTAGACTATATATGAGATAAGCGAGGTAGCTTTTTGTATATATATATAATACACTCACACATCAGTGTGGTGAAATCCAACAGTTCGAAATATTTCATATTGTTGTTCTATTTTTCGGAAGCACGCTGAATTTTTTAGAGATTTTTTAAATCAAATTTGTTCAAATGGGAAAATAAAATTATTTGAGAAAAAATCACATCAAAGGACACTTTTACAAAATCTGAACAAATTCTCAAAAATCCTGCATTCGATACAAAGAATTTTGGCGTGTGGACCAGAGTGGGCCGGCGTTCGCTTCTGTCTGTAATTTGCGATTTCCTGGAAAAAAAAAAAAATAAATAAAGAATAAACGTCAAGAATGTCAAGATCAGTTCACTGTGAGCAGTTGCTTAAACATTCTTATATGTAACTCCGGATTTTTCGGAATTTTTAAAGATTGTTTCAACTGCCTCAAGTGAACTGACCTTCGCGTCTGTTTTTTTATTTTCCAGGAAATCGCGGATTACAGATAGAAACAAACGCTGGCCCACTCTGGTCCGTACGCGAAGGTTCTTTGGATCGGATACAGGATTTTTAAGAATTTTTTCAGATTTTTAAAAAGTGTCTGTCAATGTGATTATTTTCTTAAGTGATTTTATTTTCGATTTGAACAAATTGGATAATAAAAATCTGAGAAAAACTTGGCATGCTTTCGAGAGATAGAACAACCATCTGCAAAATTACGGACCAAATCCAAGGGGTCGAAGGTCAGACCCAGGTCGAGTTGGCGTGGAATGCCCCATACCGGGAAGATTTCTTGATAGTATACACCTGACTGCCGTCGATTGCGCATGCGCGAGTTTCGTCGTCCGCTAAGGCAGGCTGGCCAGTCCCGAGTTTTAGCTGTCAAACTTTGTTTTTGACGGCGATGTAATTGATACGAATTTTTGAGGTTAAAATCTCAATTAATTGCGGTAGTGATTCAGAAAGGCTTGGAAAGCTTTTATTATCGAGATTAAAATTTGATGTTCTGAAAGAACCGTCGGAATTTATTCCGAACAGCTGATTGCTTGCTTCGATTCGATGTGAATGAAGAATATTTTTTCAATAAACGTCATTTTCACTCACCTGCCTCAGTTTATCCAGACTGTCACTTAATAATAACCTTTCAGATTTGATTTTAGATTTCATCTTTCAACAAATCACTTTAAGATGATTTTTGTAACGATTAATTGTTGTTTTTCCATTAAATCCTTTGATGCACCCATTGAATAATCTTCCGACATGGACTACGTTATTAAAAACTGCTAGTCCGTGCTATTTTTCTTTTTTTTTTCAGTAATTAACGTCGAATTGAAATAAATATCAACATAACCTCGATTGACTACTTTACGCGCCAGAGTTTGACAGCTCTCGCTTAATTTTTCGCATGTTGGCACCCGTGCCTCCTACGTCATAATACTATCCCGGGACGATCTTACCGACCCACAGTGCTCTCTAAATCTGAATCAGCGGAAATTTCGCTATTCTAATCAGTGAACGATATTTTCACTGGGAATCAGCGAACTCCGCTGCCCGAATCAGCGAGTCTCGCAGATTTGAATCTGTTTCAATTTCGAGACAGTGACATTTGTCCGTTTCTTGTCCTTCGGTCTTCTTCCGTCGGGTCAGTGAGGACTTTCTGCTACAACATTGGAACAGCACAAGCTAGGTAACGAAATTCCTTATACAGATTCCAGTACGATTTACTTGATATACGATTTATACACACACCAGCGTTTGAAATCTTTGACGCAAACATAACCTCCATCAATTAAGGGAGCCGAGTTTTCCGTATGACCTCGAGTCTTATGGCATCATTACTTGAATAATCGTATCTTTTTTCAAGATACAATTACAACAATCTGCCCCGAAGACGTCATGAACGAGCCTTACGAAGACGACGCTCGTGAAAATCATTCCATACGAGACCTGGAATATTGTTTCACTGATTCGAATATTGAAACATTTACTGGTTGAATCAGTGGAATGATTTTTCACTGATTCAAACAGCGAATAGTCGCTGATTCTCAGTGGTATACTTATAGCTATTTCAATCAGCGACTATTCGCTGACAATCAGCGAAATTTCGCTGATTCAGATTTAGAGAGTGGGAGAAAATTAAGAAAAGGTGGAAATAAGTGCTTTCAGAATTTTTCTTCAAATGGAAGTTTTATGTATTTTGTATTCACTATAACACTCTGTAGTTTTTGGTACACAAATCGAAGTACCCGGTTTTCGCACAGTGGACGGTCGACAACGTTGTAAGCGTAGCCGCGGTTATCGACTGAGCTAGAGTGGTTGTAGATAGCGGGCGTGTATCAAGTGCTGTAAAACAATAATTCGAAAACTGTGACATGGCAAATGAGTTACGAAGTATATTCTTAAGTTTGATCACTATATTCATGAAATGTGATGGTTCTTTAGGAGTGTTATGGCCGATAATGTAATAATTATTCACTGATAGTAGTAAATCTGAGAATTAACCTATCATTTTTCGTCATTTTCCATAACTTTTTCCACGATCTTGTAATCATGTCTTCCTACTTGAAAAATCATTTTGATTTAGCGACCACTTTTGTCCTTTTCCAATGTTTTCCCCATTTTTATTCATACTCATCCACTCGATTATCTCCTCTGAAAAGCATTGAAACTGGAAACTTTTCAGATGAAAGTTGTTTGGTTCGGAGAGAGACATCTGATGGTGACCTTCATTCTAACCTTGACCTTGACCTTCAAGGTTAACTGAGGCTCAACTTCATTTAAAAACAAAATGGAAACCCCTAGCATGTTTGAACGTAAAATTTTCCGCTCTTTTCATTTCTGGAGTCAGAAATGGGGGTTTCCATTTGAAAAAATAAAGTTGACCCTTATATGACCTTGAAGGTGAAGGTCAAGGTCAAAATGGAGGTCAGCATCAGATGTCCCTCTCCGAACCGAACAACTTCCATCTGAAAAGTTTTCACTTTCAATGCTATCCAGAGGAGATGATCGAGTGGATGATTTAAAATGGGACACCCTGTATATGATAAGTGGGTTATATGTATTCAATTACTTAGTTAATAAACTATATTTGTAAACTATAACAAGATCTCGCATTTCATTGCACAAAATAATTATTTCCATTTTTTTTTTTCATTTTCTTCCACTGTGCGACCAATGAAAATGAATTATTTGGCGCATACGCGATCGACGGCAGTCAGGTGTATACTATCAAGAAATCTTCCCGGTATATTCTTTGTATTGTTCTTGTATTCATGGGTCAAAATCATGGAGGTGGAAAATTTGGGTTGGAAAGGATTTTTATTATTAAAATTACATAATATCAGAGACTTTTTTACTTTGATCGATTGATATTGATGATAATTAATGCTAGATCAAGTAATTTTGAATAAAATTTGTACATCTTCACTTTTATTTAATCCAACATGGTCGTAATATCATTTCGGGAAAGCGTCCATATTACATTTTCTTCTATTTACGACGTGGCAAAAAATATAACGAAACCAACTCTGCAAAGATAACTATTCTAGTGAGAACAATATACTGAATATAATGTTTGGGATAATGAGAAATTTCCGGAATAAATTAAAAAAAAAACATATTCTTGTGTTTTACCAAATGTTGTCCCAAGAAAAATTCGTCCTCCCGTGAACGAAATCATAATCTGTGAAAATATTGCGCGTGTTACCGAGCGTGTTACGTATAGCAGACGATGCTATAACTAGCAGTCATGTGAAGTGCACGGAGAAAAATCCCCGGTTCAGAATACCGTAATCAAGGTAATATTTACCACAATCGTGGTGCCTATATGGATAGTATGCCTGAACGATAATTCTTACTATATTTGTCTGGTAAAGCTTATAACTCTCAGTTTGTTCACCAAACCGGGGTTACAATAAACGCGGCTAGGACGATCTGTAGATTCAACCGACCCTCTAGTCTTTTCACCTCGGAGCAGGTGAAATTTTCCACAAATTGTGGTAATTTTCTCTTTGTCTAGTACACTCCACTATGCAAAAAGTATACGACACTAGAATGTCGATACAATTTGCCATAATGACATCGGTAGGGATTACCGTAACTTTTTTGTAGTTTTTACTTTCACACACGTACTGTAAAATGTACACATTCATAATTATAGCCAAAACTTTAGTACTCATTACCGTAAAATTTTTACCAGAGCAGTATGGTAATCCCTGAATCCAGGGATTTTTCTCCGTGTGACCGTGAACAGGTTGTCGGCGTGTTATCGTTCTTCCGGATTAAATTAATTATCTAACTGGTAAGTACATTTCAATTTCAAATTTGAATACTTCAATTCAGCATTATCACGCGAACGCTGTCAAGTTATTTGTTCATGCAAATAATCAGAGTTTTCATAGTAATTACGATAAATAATGGAAATCCGTTGCAATATAGATGGATTCCAGAGGATCGGAAACGTAGAGATTCGTTGAAATTAGCAAAAGTCACATTTCGACCGAAACCAATACTTTCCTTATATCACCTGTAACGAGCAATTTTCCTACCCGGAGGAAATAGATAGAAAAATAAATCCCGCTCAAAAAAAGTCCCAGCGTATTCTCACGCCAAAAACGGTACGATACAGAAAACGGTACGAAAGCTAAGGTTGGGCGCCAGGCACACGAATGTGCCAGTTGGAGGTAACCAAAAACGTAGTAGATAAAAACTAAATTCAAAAGCGAAATGATAACCGACTAGTGAGACGGAGAGGGGAACGTGGGGGCGTAGAAATAACACACCTTACTCAAATATAAACGATAACGGTAAATATAATTTCAAATCCCAAAGCGATACAAAAAGAAAGAGAGAAATAAATAAACAAAAGATACAAGACGGCAGGTAGTTACAGATAAATTTATAAAAATAAGCAAAAAGAAGGAAGTTAGAAAGCAAAAAAAAAAAAAAATATGCCTAAATACGCAATGCAAATTATTAAAAAAAAAAAAAAAAAAGGTAGCGGCGGAATTTGATTCCGGCGTCGCGAGGTAATATGGCGATTAGGCCGCAAAAGATATAAATGCCAAAAAAAAAAAAAACAAAAAAAAGATATAGAAAAGATAGCGCTAAATGTTACCTGAATGAAATTAACGTGCGCAGGCAAGAAAAAGAAATGATAAATAACGTAGGCGATACGGCACGGGATTCTTCCCGGGCAGCGCAAGTCCAAGGAAAGATATTAATGCTAAACTAGCCTAGAATAAATACTAGCGATCACGACAGCCCGTCAGTCGTGAATTCGAAATAGCCGTTAGGCAGCACAGAGGCAAAGGTTTGCAGACGGACGGTCGAGATCTGCAGAGAAGAGCCTACCTTTTATCGGCTCGCAGCCCAGGCGGCTCCAAAGAAAACGCATAGACTCAAAATTTAAAACGCAGAAGGCAAAGAAAAGCAATGAAAAACCCAAAAAGGCAATAAACTAAAGAAGAACTAAAGAAAACCCCAATAAGAAAAAGAAAAGATCAAGAAAAGCCCAAAAGAAAGATACAGGTAAGATAAACGTAAGGTAAGCGGTAAGGTATTTCGACGTTTTCGGCTTGCTGGTCGGCAACGGAGTGTTCTCCAAAATTCGGGATCGTCGATCGAAAAATGGTGGGGGAAGCCTTTCCACCCATGGCATGTTCTCCGCACCTGTAACGGCGATCATGTTCAAAGTTTCGGACCGGGAGGTAGGGGAGAGCGGTCATGAATGGGACGATTATTGAATGGGACAGTTGCGTGATAGGTATGAAGGAGACGACGGAAAATTTTTAACCAAACACCATGAGATGTCATTTGTTTCGCCGTTGTCGAATCCCGTGTGCTATTCAGTCTAAACGTGTTTGTTTCGACGGTAGATTACGATAAGGAGTCAACATCAAATAAAGTGAGTGCTCATTACATTTACGTTACTGGTTGTAATTGTTTTGTTATTGCAGTTATTTGCAATCATTTAACGTATTTTCATACATTCGTTCATCCCCTATAATGTCCCGATCACTGATATTGTGAAGATGTTCGATCCTTTGATATATTCACTGCATTTTACCCAATAACGTGTTATTATTGAATGGGACATGCAGAAAGTGGACTTGTTTTGAATGCCATGGTGGTAGTAGGAAGATGTTCTACGAGTGTGAGGCCTGCGAGGATGCGGATTAATCGATTGCCACCCAGTAAACGAAACTGGATTGGCGAATCCGATTTTTTGAGATTCCAGATTGATATAATTGAAAAAATTTCAAGTTGATGTCAATTTCGGTTCTTTTCTGTCCGTTTAAATCCGTAATCTCAAAAAATCGGATTCACCAATCCAGTTTCGTTTACTGGGCACAGAGATCTGTGGTTAATTGCACTCAAAGTGTTTTTGGGCCAGCTTAATTAGCATAAATACATCCGTCCCATTCAATATTTATAGCGTCCCATTCAAGCATCACTTCGCCAATGAATGGGACATTTGTGATTTCATGTATACATAGGTTTTACGACTCTATGAAACAAGAAATTATATTTTCATGTCCCGAACTTCATTTATAAAGAGCCAAAGTTGAGTGTCTTACAAGTTAAAAATATGTGTGTTTTGTTGAAAATGAAAAAACTACACATTTATAAAAAGTGTCCCATTCATGACCTCTCTCCCCTAAGTGATGGCGGCTTCATCTGGCTGGGAGGTGCAGCCCTCTCCCGGTCGGCAGGGGACGAGGCTGCGTTGATTAATGGCTGATGACGTAGGTGCGGGTACTAACGCCGCGGCTTCCAGGACATCCCCCAGATGATCCAGCGATGAAGGTGCCTCCCGCGATGTCCTGGCGGTGGTTTACCTGCGTCTCACAATAAAAAAAACCTAAGGCAGACAAAAATTCCTAAAGGAAGGTGCCTCCCGCGATGTCCTGGCGGTGGTTTACCCGCGTCTCACAATAAAAAAAACTTAAGGCAGACAAAAATTCCTAAAAGATAAGTTGGACTTGCGGCTTGGTGAAGAATTTGCGGTACGGCAGCGGCATGGTCGCTCACGTTTGCGAGTGGAGGCGCGCCGGTCAGTGGCAGATAATAAATATAAAATGTAAAATATAAAATCTGCCACGTTACACACCATAGATGATGAAAAATAAAAAGATGACGAAAAAACAGTGAATAAAAATAGGGTTGCACACATTACACAAAAGAAAAAAGCTAAAGCAAGGAAGTGCAAGTTTTTAGACAAGATGACCCCGGAACGAAGAGCGTTGAAAAAGGCAAAAGAAAAAGAATATTACCAAAGAAAAAAGGCTGCAAAAAAAAAATCTACAACTCATATGTCAGAGAGAGAGAAACGGAAGCAATAGTACTTTTCGATACTAGTGCGAAAGTGTGGATTCTCGGACGAATGTGAAGTTTTTCGCCCGAGCGAAGCGAGGGTGACAATCACACGAGTCGAGAATCATCTTTCGCACGTACGTGTATCGAACCTCATTTTTCAACACAGCACGCGTTAAGTCGAATTTTATGCACGCGAAGCGAAAAATACTATTATTGCACTTTCATCTTTCTACAGCCATTAGGTATTTGCTCTTACCGGCTGAATTATACATCTTACGAGTGCGAATTTTTGATTGCTCGAAATTTTGCTTTTCATTGCTGTAGATTTTACTGGAAAACTCTGCTACTCCTGTATCATCATCCACCTTTGCAAATTTAACCTCTCGCCGTGTTTGTCTCAATTATTTCGATTGAAAGAAAAAAAATTCTCGACTGCGTGGCGCCCCATTTACACCGGCCCCTATCTACCTATGCCCGGGCCTCGCATGTGCATTCACAGCGTTTGATCTTGTTCCAGTTAATGGATTAATGTTTTTAAGTTGGATTAGCAAATTTACGTTTTTTTTTTGTTTTTTTTTTTTTTTTATTGCTTTTCCATTTTTTGATACAGTCGAACCTCGCTAGCTCGAATCTCTGGGGCAGAGCTAATTTCTTCGAGTAAGAGTGGTTTCGCCTTATCGAAGTTTTCGAGTTATACACTGTTAGAAAAAATGTGTTAAATTTAACTCTTTTTGCATGTCCCAGGAGGTCCACTATAAAATTTATGTCAATTGAACACAAACTGTTTAGGTCAAATGTTGAATAAAGAAATGTGTTATCAAATTAACGCAAACGTAACATTTAGTTTCTGTAATAGGAACACATTTTGAAAGTTGTTCCAACTTTGTGATAACGTATAATTGAATGAACGTAATTTGTCGATTGAACAATCAATGCTGTTGAACCTACACTTTCCGAATGTCAACTTTTACTTACATGGATGTGAATATGAACACAAAATTTCACACATTGTTTGAGTTGTTTTAATATTATTATACTGCATTACAGAATAAGCGCCATAGTTGAATTGACTAAAATTAAATGTCAATTTAACAAACGGTACTGTTGAATCTACAAATTCGTGTTATTAACTTTAAGGTAGTTGTTGCGTCAAAAAAGACTAGTTTTTTATAAATTTATTACGGCATAGTCGCCACATTGAGTATTCATCGAATTATTATATTCGTAAACTGATGATTTCCCTGAAATGTCCAGAAACAAAATAATACCCAAATTATGAACAAATGGCTGGATATCGATTTTTCATTTTTACCCAGACAGCACACGGACGTCCTATGGACGTCCTATGGACATCCACGCTGGACATTGCGGATGTCCGATGGATGTCCGCCGAAGTCCGCCGGATATCCATCGGACGTCCGATGGACGTCCGTTTGACACAAAGTTGGATGTCCAGTGGACGTCCATGAAATGTCCTTACCGGATATCCAGTGGATATCCGTTGGACATCCATAGGACCACCCCTCGAACATACTTTGGACGTCCTCGGGACGTCCAAAGGACACATTCACAGTATATCCATGGGACGTCCGGTCGGAACTATAGCGGACGTCCAGTGGATGTCCTCAATGGATGTCCATTGAATGTCCGTGGAATGTCCACAGATCAATAACTCGGCTCAATTATTTGATCGTAATTATTAATATATTATGTATATCATAGAGGACGTAGAGGGTTTTCTTCAAAAGCGAATTTAGAGGCGAAGAATGTTAATTGCATAATTACTGAATTTTTATTATCAGGTGATTATTATATACATAGATGATGCCCAAAATATTTACAAATACACAGAATTTGTCATATTGAAAACATAATATTCTCTTTTATTTTCTATAGGTTCCATACTATCATAAAATTCGCAAATGAAAGTAATTATATACATTATACATAGATGATGACCAAAATATTTACAAACACACGAAATCTGTCATATTGAAAACAAAAACTTCTCGTTTAATGTCTAGGTTCCTACTATTTTAACATTCACAAATGAAAGGAATAAATTCATTATCAGTTTATCACAGCTGTTGCCCTCAATATTTACAAATATACGGAATTTTTCAAATGGAATAAGCGAAGAATATTATTACTTGAATAATACACATACTCTAGGTATATGAATACGAATAGAAGCAGCTCATAGGCGATGCAATAGTCCTACTATACGGACCGGTATTACCCCATTATTAATATAATTGGTAGCTAAAACACATCCGATTGATGTGAAATTGATATCAGTGATGCAGGAAAAGTGCACGGAGGGCATGACGCTCTTGGATTTTCGAAAATCAAAACAAGATTCACAGATTTTTATCAAGAGTGCTCTGTAACTAATAATCGTTGATGCTGACGTTGTACTTTATAAATATGAAAACATCCGAAACACTATCGATTCTTGAAAATCCAAGAGCGTCATGCCCTCCGTGCACTTTTTCGACGTCACTGATATCAATTTCACATCGATCGGATGTGTTTTAGCTCGGAAGCGGGCAGCCGAAAATTCGAGGTGTATAACACGCCTTTCATATACCCTTAATTTTTTTTTTTCAACAATTCACTGCTGCCATCAACTTTCTAGTATACAAAATAACAAATGAAGTGTGCTCTCAAAATTTCAGCCAATGTTTGTAAAAAATAGATCGAAATCAGCCTAGATCCTATTTGAAAAAAATACGTTTTTCGTCTTAAAGTGGGTTTTTTTTTCCCTAAAATCGATACAAAAGTCAATCAAGGTTGTGGATGGTTCGGTGCTTGGAGATTGCCCGGCGGAATTTTGCTTTTTCTTGTCCACATCACTCCTCCCCTTAGTTCTTCTGAGCCATTTTTTAATTGCTTCTTCACACTCTTCATTCGTATATTCGGAGTTGGACGTATCTGCTCCTGTAATAAAAATTAAGCATTTTCAACATATCCTAATAACACCCATTATTGGCAAATGCATAGGCTTACTTTTAGTCATTATTGCAATGGTTCATCAATGAAATATACAAATTCTCATGACTAAACGAACTCGTAGACAATGCTTCAATTTGATAATAATTTCCGCTCTAACACAGCATAGAACAAATTCTCCGATTCGTGTGAGGTACAAATGCATATGTTCAAAACTTACGTATCAACAGATCAGCAAGTCTCAGCTTTCCGAATACATTCGTCTTCTTTGCACCATGCCAGCTATACTAGGACGCCAGTTCGTTATCCATGAGGAGATGTAGAGCGCTTTTGACGAAATCATACGTACAGTTACTCGGGCAGTTACCAGCGAATTTTTATACTTCTGTTACCTGTGGTACACAAACACCAATAAGTCATAATTATCGTCTGGTTTGATTATAAATCTATATGATATACGTTGAATGTGCGAATTCGAATTGAAATTCCATTCAAAGTTCATTATGAATACTGTTAAAGTACGAACAAGTATATATATATATATATAAATCTTTATATATACTAGATAATTGATCGCACAATTATGATTTACAACTGTGTATACTTTCTCAGTGAAATTAATAGAAACCTGAGTTGAATTTGATTGAAATATGGAAACATTAACAAAATAATTAAAAAATTAGTACTGTGTTCGCACGAGGCGACTGCCGATGTGTTTACTGAAATGCACAATTCCGATGACTGACCCGACAACGAAACGTCTGGGTTGTGTAGATGGCTAGGGGCAAAAATTTGGTGAGAGTGTGAGTGAACCTTCCCCGGTATGAGGCCCAACGGTTATTGCTGTTTCCATTTGAATTTTATTTTATTCAACAGGACTAGTTATATTACAATGTGAGGGTTGGGCCTAGGTTCCAGGTATATGTGCATTCTAAATTACTTGTTAAAATTTTAGCGAATATACGACAAATCACCATTTATAACTGTAAAGTAAATTAAGCCGATAATTAAATGTTTTACTTACTTGTTCTGCCGTATTCACATTCACTGTACATCAACTACTTTCAACGACAAATTCACTGTACATGAACCACTTACAACCACAATTGTGCGTCAAAACATTTCGAATACGAATATGATCTTCAGACCTTCATTGCCGTTTATAAATAAATGTAAAAAAATTCAAAATAACGGATTACCAACAAAAAGCGTACGTGAACACAAGGGGCTGTGAGAGACTAACAGTATATGTATAGTTTCTTCCGGACCCTGTTATAGCCCTGAAAAGACCTGAGGGGTGGCCATGTGGTATTTTAAATTTCGGCTGACCACTCGAAAAGTAATAAGCTATTTGACTCGAAAAGTTAGCCGTGCCTGCATTCTTCGGTATGGGTATGCGATGATATGCACTGATCCTTTGCGATTAAATTTTTTTTCAGAATTTCGTGATCGATGTGAGCCGGTTCAGAGATTTTGATGTTCAGTCATTATTTTTTTTCTCCGAATTACATACGCCTTTTACTTTGAGCTTATACCTATAGATAAATATTGAAAACAAAGAAAATTATCGGTAATCAAAATTTCATGAAATGGATATAATCCTACATAGTTCGCTTCGAACTCTAGTATATCTAGTATGAGCAGTCGCGTCGGTCTGTAAGATGACACACGTGCGGATATTTGCCTGCAGGCACTGGAAAAATAACTCTCACCCACCAACGGGGGCTCGCAGTTTTCCACCGCACTTGCTTGCTTTCTACAGGGCGAAATTGTAAAGAACCCTACGGTTCTGTAGGAACGGACATGTGGTATAGGTATTTCAGAAAGTTGGTCGGGTACTTAGAAAGCAATAAAGTGCGACTCTATGATTCCTGTCTAAACTTTTTGGCTCAAAATCTTTAAAACTGTCTACGGGGCAGACGACGAATAATTTCAAATTACGAGCTAGTTCGTTAACTTATAATCCATTTAATTCAGAAAACAAGAACGAAACTTACACTCGAGTCACATTTTAATTTTTAGCTTCGGTCGTTGAACCACACACTCTCTAGTCACCTAATTTGCAGTACACATTGCTCTTTTCCAATTGCTGCACGTTTTTCCATTTTTAATCCAATCTAGTAATTATTGTTTCAAGTTTTATTATTTCATCAGAGTCTTTATTTTCTATCATTTTTTTTTTTTTTTTTTCTTTTTTCTACACTTAGGAAACTGAATTCAAACTAGAATGAGACTCAACATTAAGCTATTCTACTTATTAATAATAAAATAATAAGAATAATATTTTAATAATAATACATTTTGTTTCGTTTTTTTTTTTGGAATACCGCGAGTACGGTTCAAATGGCTAAGGTGGCTTTCATTTTACACAGCAACTTTTCAATGTCGATATTAAAAACTAATTTATGCCCAAATTTAGAACGAAAAATGAATTTGTGCTCACAAGCACCGTCTTTAATCGAGCCAGAAGACGAAAATTTCTCTCAAATTATTTTTGATTATTTTGGAACCGAAAAATGGCTTCTTTAAGGACGACCCTAATGTACATAATATTATGGTTTCTCCGACTCTAAATTTTCTGATGAAGACTCGGTTTTTTAAAAATAAACGCCCTTTAGATGTTCCGCAATTTTTGGAGATTGCATTTTTTATTATCCACGGTATTGCATGTCGTGGAGATCTATACAATCTTCATTAAACGTCCATCGAAAATGCATGTTTCTACTGAATGTCCATGAGATGTCTTTTTTCGGACCATCCCAGTTCGGACATTAAATGGACATCCATAGGATATCCCGTATTGGATATCCGTTGAACGTCCGTTACCGTATGTCTAATGGATATCCAATGCTGGATATCCACTGTATGTCCCGAATCGACTGTCCATGGGATGTCTTTTTTACGGACCATCCCAGTTCGGACATTGAATGGACATCCATAGGCTATCCCGTATTGGATATCCGTTGAACGTCCGTTACCGTATGTCCTATGGATATCCGTTTCAAGTCCATGGACATTGGGACGTGTAATGGACGTTATTTGGACATCCATGGGATATCCCGTGCTGTCTGGGTAACTGCTTCAAAATCAAGAAAAATCTAGTAGATTGGTTCGATCACAGTCTACGATGGCTTATTTTCTTCAGGAAACTATTCTCTATAAACCGACCATACACTTTTTTTTTATCATGTTGGTGACGGTGAATATTTAATTTTACAAGATTGCACTATATCGATTTTAATCAACAAATAACCACATTGAATTGCCGATTGACAGAGAAAATAATATGACGTGGTGAATTTGTGGAAAATAGTTTCCTGAAGAAAATAAGCCATCGTAGACTGTGATCGAACCAATCTACTAGATTTTTTTCGATTTTGAAGCAATTAAAAATGAAAAATCGATATCTAGCCATTTGTTCATAATTTGGGTATTATTTTGTTTCTGGACATTTCAGGGAAATCATCAGTTTACGAATATAATAATTCGATGAATACTCAATGTGGCGACTATGCCGTAATAAATTTATGAAAAACTAGTCATTTTTGACGCAACAACTAGTGATGGGCGATACAGTATCGATATTCTGAATATCGATACTTTTCCATCGATATATCGATATTTTGTATCGATATTTCATATGCCGATATTTGCAAGTATCGATACTCAACCCACAGATATCGAAGTTCGATACAACCGTTGTGTCACTCGTTGCGTTTAATGCGATTAGTATAAATTTTTATTGCGAAAAAAAAAAATTATATCTAAATAATAATATTATAGAATTCACTATGCATAACCAATGTCCTTATAACCTTCTGTGGAAAATCACATCCGAATAAAGAATTCATTTTGATTGTTTGTTCTTATTTCCATTGTAAGTATCGATACCGATGATATCGATACTTCGCTGCCGATATTCTATGTGTATCGATGCACTGAGCATCAATACGTATCGATACGAAATATCGATACAATTGGAAAATATCGCCATCATTAGCAACAACTACCTTAACTTTGGAAAAATGTAATATCTACTCTAAATAAAATGTACAATTACGGAGTGATAGATAGATAATTATGGTTGGCTCGACGCTGCTTCCTTAGCGAGAATACTGGTCCGGGATCGCCACGTTGTGGCCGGACATAGAACTGGCGTTCGAGCGCCTATACAACACTATGCCTTTGTTTTTTCTCAGTGTATTTCAACCTAGAATTTGTGTTATATACCAACTCAAACGTTGTGTAGTGTCAATAAAAATAACATCAAATTAACATTTTTCTATAGTCAAACATTGATGACATTATTTTCGGGTGAAAAATACATCATTTATGTTAAATCTATCGTTTAACATTTTTAAACGAAATAACATAACGGTGGATTGTTGAATCAACCTTAAAAAAGTATTAATTTTGACACAAAAATTTTAACATCCAAAAAATTCGACATTTACACAAATTATTTCCAACAGTGTAGAGAGTGACCAAAACAATATTCGACTTATAGAGGCTCGTAAAAATTCGCCAAATACATTCCACACAGCACACATAGAGCAATTCCACGTCAGACCGGACAGCTTTCTGACCTCGATGTTATCGATTTCGCTATCATTTTTTTTACGGGTTCTATGGAACAAATAAATTCGTCAAACAATTTTTCATTTTTTTTTTTTTTAACCCTATTTTCCAAGTTACACGGGGGTGAAATTCAGGAAAAAGAGCCAAATTTGTTACGAAGGTGTATTTTCCTCCTCCACTTGACATTAAATTTCCCTTATATCGCATTCAGTCTAGCAGTCATAAAGATAAATGAATACAAATAAAAGATGTAGACAGATAGCTGATCGACGAATATTGTTGTAAATAACAGTCTTGTTTCAGACATAAAACGAAACGCATACATTTTCCAATCCAATAAACTTAAAAGCTAATATTTCAATATAATTTCTTTGTAATCGACTTGAATCTTTCTTTCAACTCAGGGACCCATTTCTTTATTTCATAATTTCCAGCTCTAAAGCTAAATTTATAACAATATTTATTTAATTCTGCGGTAACAAACAATTCTATTTGTTGGTCTCGAGGTCTCGATAACGGCCGGTAGACCAGGGTTGCGATTCTGTAACTTTCCGCTAACTCGCTAACTCGCTAACTCGCTAACTTTTCGCTCTAAGACCGTTGGTTGGCTGAGGAGCGTCCAATCGGAGATCGTTACGGGCCGCAACGATCTCCGATTGGACGAAGTTAGCGAGTTAGCGAGTTAGCGGAAAGTTACAGAATCGCAACCCAGGTCCTGCCCAGGCAATGATCCAGTGTCCTCAAAAATAAATCTTGAAATCCCGATGGGGCCCAGTAGATCGGGTCTGTTCAGGATGCGGTCATTCCTCCAAGAAACTTGGCTCTGTCTCGAGTAATGAATCGTGAGGTTTCAGGAGGGAACCAGTGATCCAGGACCTGGTCAGGAATCGATCGGACATCCTCAGTAATGAATCGTGAGATTTCAGGGGGAGGATCAGTAAACCGGGGCCTGCTCAGAAAATAATCAGGTCTTCTTGAAAATGAACGTTTCATAAGGCCAATGCATCAAGGCCTGTTCGGGAAATAATCAGGTCTCCTCATAAATTAACGTTAGAGTTCTCATGAGGCCAACAGACATAAGAGCCTGCTCGGGAAACAATCGGGTCTTTTCATAAAAAAACAGTTTACCGGATTTGTAAAATATCAAATATATAGGTATACACAGCTGTTAGAGAAAAAAAAAAATATTTCAGGAGATCCACTACAATTTTTACGTTAATCTCGAAACTGTTTTCAGTTGATACGAGAGAAGAATTTGCCACTTCAAGTAAATTTATGTTGTTTTGACTAAAAAAAAAGTGTCGAAATGAACGTAAAAATTTTAGTGGACGTCTTGGAACATTTTTTTTCTAACGAAGTGTCATATTTCATTCGGATAAACACATGACCACGTAAACAAAAAATGCATGATATAATATTAAGTAATTAATCGTAATAATATATGCAAGGACTTCAATCTAGTCCTGAAAATGCAAAATTTGGATGACTTCGAGATATTTCGAGTAATAACTTATATGCCCTCAATAAGAAGCAGAGTGTTTATACTCATACCATATGATAGGTTAGCGTAGTGGTTAGGGCGTGCGACTGGTAATCGAGCGGACGTGGGTTCAAGCCCCGGCGGGGACGAATATTGGCGGCGGTTTTTTCAGTGGTTTGATAATTCCATTTCGTCGATGGAATGTGTACGTTTGGTCCACTTACGATAAAATCGGTCGACCACTAGTATTTTTTATTTTTTCCCACAGTATTATTACATTTTAATCGCACGAAAATAAATTAAGAGCTCCGATATAGGGACCCAATATGGCCCTGATAAGAATCTGCATTATTCTTAACGCATAAAGACGGTTGGCAGATATGGGCCTGGTAAGGTTGCCACGTCGGGTCATTTGCATACCATCACCATCAGGACCTGATCGGATATTCACAAGGGAATGTGAATATTTCTGGTCGGGTTTTGATCAGTTCCTGATCAGGAGCTGATATGTTGACCCAATCAGGGCCAGTAGTACGAAGCGTTACAAATCTAATCAAATCCCGATGATTTGGCCCGATCGGGGCCTCAATTGAAACCGGGCAAAATAGTCAGGCCCTGATCACAGCCCGAACAGAATTTCTACACGGGACCCGAGCCGGGTCTTTCAGCGGTAGCGCGCGCTGTCGCTTATAAATAAATCGTTTTCATATGGTTTCCATCGGTTCTCCATAAAACTGTCTTAATGATTTTGTAGAGAATTGATCAAGGAATACGCTCATATTTTTTTGAGAATTTTATCGCGTGGTATTTGCGTTGAAAATCACGTTTGAATAATATATTTGTTTATAACAAATAGAATTGTTTGTTACCGCAGAATTAAATAAATATATAATGATAGTGTCATTCAATAGCTTCAAAATGGTTTTTGAATGAAGTCTCTAGGATGAATACAATCAAAGATATGGCCGTTTAAAGGGGAGTATGTTTTCGATTTTTGGCTCTTTTTCCTGAATTTCACCCCCGTGTAACTTGGAAAATAGGGTTAAGAAAAAAAAAAAAAAAAATTGTTTGATGAATTTATTTGTTCCATAGAACCCGTAAAAAAAATTATAGCGAAATCGGTAAAATCGAGGTCAATTTTTGATTTATTTTGTCCGGTCTGACGTGGAATGGCTCATGTATCGCTCATGTACGATAGATGTTCATCGGATATCCATAGGTATCCAATGTCCAATGTCCCATGGTATGGATATCCTATGAACATCTATCGGATATGTGTGCTGTGTGGGATAGCTCGTGAGATGCAGGTTATGTCATGTATTCTTTACGTCATTTCACAAAGCGCTTCGAGTTGTAGACGTCAGGGTATTGGAACTCCGAGTTATAGAGGTAGCCTTTAACTTATAGACGTCGGGTATCTTTAAACTCGAGTTACAGAGACACAATGATGGACCTTGATACGTTCGGAAAATGTCGAGGTATTCTCTGTTCTTTCTTCGAATTACAGAGGTTTTTGCAAGGGAACAGACTGAATCTCAGAATTGAGGTTTTCGAGTTATGGAGGTTGGAGTTAGCGAGGTTCGACTGTATCGACACTTAGCAACAAAATTAACGGCGCACCTGGCACTCGGCGAAATTTTGCCGATTTTCAAAACGCTGTAACTCAATGAAAAATTGTCGAAAAAAATCATTCGGGAAAGCATTTTGAAGGTTGAAACTTCATCTTTGAGATGGTTTTTGAAAATTCTTCCTACGGCTATTTTTGACCTCATGGCGTAGGTTTGAGTGCCGGGTTGCGAAACGTAAAAAAAAACAAGTTTTTCAAAGTTCTGTACGGGGCGTTAAAAAAATCGCAGAGAACTTTCGAGCTAGCCATTTTATAGCCTGAAATCTCCTCTTCGAAATGGTTCCTAGAAATTTGTTGAGCAATTTTTTTTCACCGAGTTATTCAACTTTTGGTGAAGCAATGTCAATAAGGGCAGGATCGACGAAAAGGCGTAGACTGATTCGGCATTATCCAGGATGCACCGCGAGGAGGTACAGTCTACCATGCATCCCATGTGTGTGTGTGTGTGCGTGCATGCGCGCGAGTGTGTGTGTGTGTGTGTGTGTGCGTGCGTGCAGGCAGCGATCAGAACCCATGGCTCGTCATTTCCACGGTATTTCACGACTCCAAACCCTCGCTGCACTGCGTGTGTGTGTGTGTGTGTGTATGTATGAAATGAAATGAAATGAATGATAGCTGAAGTTCAAGACCCGTCGTGTCATTCGACAGTGTTGTTGGAGTTTGCAGTCGACGAAGCATTGACTTGAGACCGCCCGCTGGCGGTGATAATACGTAGGCAGACACCCATGCACACATGCGCGCGCACACACGAACACACACACACACACACACACACACACACACACACACACACACATGGTAGACTGTACCTCCTCACGGTGCATCCTGGATAACGCCAAATCAGTGCCTTATTGACATTGCTTCACCAAAAGTTGAATAACTCGGTGAAAAAAAATCGCGCAACAAATTTCTAGGAACCCATTTCGAAGAGGAGATTTCAGGCTACAAAATGGCTATCTCGAAAGTTCTCTGCGATTTTTTTAACGCTCCGTACAGAACATTGAAAAACTTGTTTTTTCTGACGTTCCGCAGCCCGGCACTAAAACCTACGCCATGAGGTCAAAAATGGCCGTAGGAAGAATGTTCAAAAACCATCCTAAAGATGAAGTTTCAACCTTCAAAATGCTTCCCCGAATGATTTTTTTCGACAATTTTTCATCGAGTTACAGCGTTTTGAAAATCGGCAAAATTTCGCCGAGTGCCAGGTGCGCCGTTAATTTTGTTGCTGAGTGTATAATTCAGTATAAAATTTGCTACGTACTGCAATTGAAAAGTAGGGGAGAGAGGTCATGAATGGGACACTTTTTATAAATGTGTAGTTTTTTCATTTTCAACAAAGCACACATATTTTTAACTTGTAACACACTCAACTCTGGCTCTTTATAAATGAAGTTCGGGACATGAAAATATAATTTCTTGTTTCATAGAGTCGTAAAACCTATGTATACATGAGATCACAAATGTCCCATTCATTGGCAAAGTGATGCTTGAATGGGACGCTATAAATATTGAATGGGACGGATGTATTTATGCTAATTAAGTTGGCCCAAAAATCACTTTGAGTGGAATTAACCACAGATCTCTGTGCCCAGTAAACGAAACTGGATTGGCGAATCCGATTTTTTGAGATTACGGATTGAAACGGACAGAAAAAAACCAAAATTGACATCAATTTGAAATTTTTTCAATTATATCAATCTGGAATCTCAAAAAATCGGATTCGCCAATCCAGTTTCGTTTACTGGGTGGTAATCGATTAATCCGCTTCCTCGCAAGCCTCACACTCGTAGAACATCTTTCTACTACCACCATGGCATTCACAACAAGTCCACTTTCTGCATGTCCCATTCAATAATAGCACGTTATTGGGTAAAATGCAGTGAATATATCAAATGATCGAACATCTTCACAATATCAGTGATCGGGACATTATAGGGGATGAACGAATGTATGAAAATACGTTAAGTGATTGCAAATAACTGCAATAACAAAACAATTACAACCAGTAACGTAAATGTAATGAGCGCTCACTTTATTTGATGTTGACTCCTTATCGTAATCTACCGTCGAAACAAACACGTTTAGACTGAATAGCACACGGGATTCGACAACGGCGAAACAAATGACATCTCATGGTGTTTGGTTAAAAATTTTCCGTCGTCTCCTTCATACCTATCACGCAACTGTCCCATTCAATAATCGTCCCATTCATGACCTCTCTCCCCTACATAAAATGTCAAAACCTTTAGACTTCTCACTGGAAAAATCTGAGTACGGTGTGAACAGCAAATGTCCGATTTTTAACTTTACCTTAACTTAGATTTTAATCTTTTGATAATAGCGATACGCCGTGACGTTTTCAGTTTCATAACATTTCTTAGAATTCACTATATTCATATTCATTGCATAACCTCTAGTGTCGATGCTTTACCCAGCCACGCTCTATTCTAAGATTTTAAATTCTATTGTTACACCTTTTTTATTCTCCTTTGCACTCATCGTAATGAGATATTTGATTTACATTGCGCACTCAATGTCTACTTTCAGCGGAAGTTTACAGCTCTGGGGTACGATGCATTTTCATACTTAAAAATTTGAAAATGAAAATTCCTCACGTCTGTCTGGAGGTGAATATCTGACTATACATGATTATACTGATATGCATATCTAGGGAATTCTACTCCGAATCATCTAGCCCGTGATCCTCACTATTTCTGATTTCGTAGAAATTGTTTTTATCTTTTAATACCTATTGAAAAGAGTTTTCATGTGGATTTAAAGATTTTTATCTAAACCCCTTAAAAAGTTATGGTTTTTTACAGAACTTCACACTTAAAATTTGGAATGCCCATGATCTATTATAGTTTTTCCAAAAATATAGGTATGTTTCGACATATAAAACTATATAGGTAATTGTTTTCGTCTTGAATGTACTTTCGTGAAAAAAAATTGATAACATTTTTTTTGGATTAATTTACATATTGTTATTCTAGTTCATAAACTAAAGTTACCTGAAAAGTATCTTTTTTCACAACTTGGATCACTTTTTTTCTAATCTTCCTGAATCGACACAGATTTTTACATGTTTCAGTGAATTCGTAGCATGTGATTCTGATCCTTTATATTTATTTCCCATTTTTCAATTTATCAATAACGCAAAAAAGCAGACGATTAGCCAGTGCGGCGCTAATGTTCCACTTTGATCAAAGGTCGGATAGATATCTTTACTGAATTGTCGATACATCGATCTGATAGGAATTGATGATAGATAAACGGTATCAAAAGACAAATGAACATGATGCAATCAAAATTTTATCTATGTAGTCATTCGCTGAAACTTATCCAACTCATTGACGTTTGCTTTTCAAATGAACTTACATTATATTTTCTGTAAATTAAATCTGTATGTGTTTATTCTTCAGATTGAGGAATCCTGAGATATTATGTACTTGATGTAAATTTTCAGGGAAGGCACCGGTTTCGATATCTTCAAAACTTTGAACACAGGCATCAGTTGCAAATTTATAAAAATTTTCATCAAGGATATCAGTTTCGGTTCCATCGAAATAATTTTGAATGAAGTTCATTTTATTGGATTTAATTTGACAACATATAATTATGTGATTCCTTTCTTTTGCGTTATCTCAAACAATTATTCATAGTCCAGGAATCCTCAAGGAAAAATCAAAAACGCATTTCATACCTAACTGATACGTGATGCATTTTGAAGATACAATGTTTTAGAATATCAACTATGATTTCATTCTAGGTATCCTGAGGCAATAGCACACGATTCATATTAAAGATGACGTAAGCTACGCCAAGGAAGTAGGATAATACGAGGAGTTCATGCAACATATAGTAGACTAGGGGCTCTGCCCCTGCGCGCTTCGCGCGCCAACCCCGCTCGTCGCTCGCTTCGCTCGCTCCGAGGGCACTCGGCGCTCCGCGCCTCGTCTGTTCGGCGCTTCGCGCCTCACTTAATTGCGAGGAACAGTCAGTGCCGTGTGAACATGACTTATCACCCTACACGAAAAAGGTTTTGGGACTGCTGCAGCGCCAAACGGCAGACGGTGGGCTTCCCGTATCTGAGTAAAGGCGCCGTCTCTGCGACGGA
The DNA here is from genome assembly GCA_943736025.1 of Tenthredo mesomela. Classification (NCBI taxonomy): domain Eukaryota; kingdom Metazoa; phylum Arthropoda; class Insecta; order Hymenoptera; family Tenthredinidae; genus Tenthredo; species Tenthredo mesomela. The sequence goes on from OX031021.1 coordinate 18,819,502, forward strand.
ACGCCACGTTCTCTCGCGAGAACTCTGCAGTCTTTGAGACGTTGGGCTGCGATACGTTGGACGTAATAATACGGGAGTCCAACGTCTCGCAGACTGCAGCGTTCTCGCGAGGGAACGCAGCGTTCCGTCGCAGAGACGGCGCCTGTCTTTGGATACGGGTACTCACCGTTCTGCCGCTTGGCGCTGAGGCATTCCCGAAACCTTTTCCGTGTAGGCTAGGTAGCAACCCCCTCCCCCCCCCCCCCCCCCCCTTCTCCTCCTCCGCCCATCGGTGGAAGTTTTTTGAGACGTGAAATTTTCCAACAGATGAAATACAATTTTAACATGGTGCAAGTGGTGCAAGAAAAAAAAAACGCAAATATAATTTTGGACCCGCACGCAAAGATTTAAACCCGACTGGTTACGGTTCTGCACACGACTCAGTCAGGTGCTATCGAAAAATAGCGAATCCTGGTGCAGCACCACACTGAGTACTGTTTAGAACACGACTTATTACTGTGCCCACACGACTCATTCATGTACGCACACGAATGGTTTGAATTCTAAACAGTGCTCAGTGTGGTGCTGCACCAGTATGCGCTATTTTTCGCTAGCACCTGACTGAGTCGTGTGCAGAACCGTAACCAGTCGGGTTTATATCTTTCCGTGCGGTTGCCGCCCGCGATTCTGCTGCCTCTGAAATATTGCCGCCCCAGGCTATAGCCTAGTTAGCCTGTGCCTAAATACGGCGCTGGCTACACGGAAAAGCAACATTTAACACAACGTATTTATCATATTTTTATTATTTTTTCAACTGATTGAATTCATTTTGCATAACTTATATAGCCTATGTTACTCGGGAAAACCTAAAGAACAATTTGGTGTAAGGTTCATCCAAATCGGTCCACTGGTTCTCGAGTTTAGCGGTAACAAACATACAAACATACAAAGCCTTTTATATATGTAGTAGATATAGGTACTTAATAAAAATTAGAATACTATATAAATTATCAAAAGTTTCGAAAAATTGATTTCAGAAAAGTTCATTCTGAAATTTGGTTTTATTATTATTGTTGCCTTATAATAAACTACACCCGCATCTGGGCCGGACGCGTATCTGAATTATTTGAGAAAGTAGTGGCAAACTAATATTTTATACCAGACCAATTCCGGTTTTCTTTCGTATCTAACGAACAATGCAGCTTACCGATAGCTTCTCACACCAAACCATTACGTATGTTATGTGTGTAGTGGACTCTGTCCTAACTTTGAATAATGCAGTTCGGATATATCCCAACGAGTATAGCAATAATTGAATTATGCACAGTTTGCGCATACAATGCTAATTATGCGGATGCATTCAGATGGTAGGAGTAAATGAGAACTACAACGATAACATTTTTTCTCCTCCACGTTTTCACACAGTAGGTAATTTATTACTAGTACAGTCAAAGGAGTCGATGGAACAAAGTCGATCGAGACCTTCTTGCCGGATATTGGGTCGCGGAAAAATGTGAACCAATAGCAAAGACCGGGTTAGAACAGGGTAGTGAGTCGATTTACCGCTACGGGCGTTGGTAAATCGGCTGGAATTGGCGCAAAAATAGACCCACTGCCCCGTTTTGCTCCGGTACTCCATTTCGCCCTGGTCTCCCATACCATTGGCAATGCAGAAATGAGGTAAATGTCAATTGAATGGGGGCCTGAACCGATCACGCATCGTGAGATCTTTCTCATTGCATGGATTTTCAATTATTCAACTCGTCATCTCCCGCCGTTATCGACTCAGTCACGGTGCGCATCAGCTAATACACGTCGGCAGAGAGGTTATCTTCGTTTACTGCGGACGGCAATATCGGTGTAATAACTCGATGGAGGATACCGCGCCGAAGCCAGCAGCTAGCCATGTATGTATGTGTATACATATATCGCACATGCGTCACTAGCGTCATTTGAGCGGTGAGCGTCTTTGGCGCACGAGCATGTCCGACCTGTGTCCGACCACCAACGTCAATTTACCACTTAAAACTCACTGATATATATTGTGAAAGTGAGCCTGTCCGTCACTCGACGTTGCGCGACGTTCAGTGGTCCAACGTCGCGTTGACCAAAGGTACTAATCGCTCATTGTGAGGCCAGCAAGTATTGACAGTGAACAAATCGACGAAATCTTCTGTGGTTAACGAGGTGATACAGCTCGAAGTTACCATGGTGGAATTATTTGACGCAATATTGGATGTGCCAAAGATTTATTATGGTGCTCTACTAGGCGTAGGCTTCTGCACTTATTATCTTTGCGAAGTCGTCAAAGTGAGTAGATAATACGCATCGCATTAATATTACCTTTTTTCATTACTTTATACACATTTACGCTGACGCGTTAATTGTTATCTAGATGACAATCCATATGATCGCTGAGATTATTCTCAATTGTAAATCTAATATCTACACGATAAGATGTGGAGAAATTATTTCCGGAATTCGACGCACTTAAATCCTTTTCCATACACTACGAAATGCAGAGAGATTTTTCCCATTTCCTATTCGTTTCTAATCCCGATTTTATAAACAAACAATCTTAAACCAATAATCACAGATCATGGATTCTTGTTTCTGATTTCGCGCCTATATAGTATAATGTTAATATATCTCAGATAAAATTTCACACATATGCTGCAGCGGAAGACTGACTGATCATTCATTATACATACTTATATACTTATATATATATCATCATGAAGATAATAACACTGCGGTGTACGGTATGTGCCTCAATGCTTATATACTACCACTCAATTTCACTGCGCGTGGCTGGATTGTATCATAGTTTCAAATATCGCAAAATTTGATACCTCATGAAACTACAGCAGGCTTTTTTGATTCGGCAGAATAATTACCTTTGCTAATTCCAACGGATCTTTATATCTACGAAGAGAAAGAAATTGGATGTTTCTAATTATTTTCCACTGTCTATATATTCAATAACTATTTATTCCCCGGTGAAAATAATATATTTATGATTATTTTTTTATAATTATTTTTTTGATAACTCTAAAAAGTGAAAAACTCCGAAATAATCTGTACGAAAGTTCGATTGTTATTAATACTAAAACTTTTATCATCTCTGTAACTATATTTTGAAAAGATTTTCCGAACTTCAACACTCAATTCATACGTATTTGAATTTTCAAACATCTTCAGAGAGTTCAATAATGAATTTTGAAGTTTTTTTTTTTTTTCAATTCTCGTCTTTTGATTTTTCAGAGCCCATTCAAAAAAAAAAAAAAAAAAAAAATGATGACAAAATTCTACGGCAATAATATTGAAAATTATTTGAAATAAAATGAATTGAGAAAATAAAGTTGTTTCAATGTAACATAAATAAATCCCTGGTGGTGCAAACATATTTTTTACCATTAAAAGTAGAAAAGGAAGAAAAAAAAAAAAAAATAAGAAAAAAGTTCCGAACAATGGTGAAAAAAGTTTTGAAAAAATGTACAAATTTTCATACTTTTTTCTTTCATTTGAATCTTATTGTCAGCAAAGGTGAAAATCGTCTGAACAATTACCCGCAAAATTATAAAGTGAAATTCTTAAATTATTCCCGAAATTGCAACTTTTTTTTTTTCTTCTGAACTTGAAGGCGACTTGTTACCATATTTCTCTGTATCGCGAAGTGTGTAGAGCTTGCGTTGCACTGCCGCATATTTATGTATACCCGATATAAAAGTTTAATGAAGAAAATGTGAGTATAGAAAATTAAAAAACACCACTTCAAATCTCTATAATCGTTGCAGAAAGGATCGGTAAAGATGAAACTTTTTTACTGGAAAACCTGGAAAAGTCAGGGAAATTTATTTTCAGATTCGAGTATACACCCTATATTGAATCTTGTACATCGTAAATCTTATATCTGTTTTGATTGAATTTTTCAGAAACCGCTACTGGCATGCGCGCCGGGACCGTTCAGGGATTTTCTGGAAGAAAACATACCGATAGTAAAGAACAAATTCTGGCCCACACTTTGGTGCTTCGAATCCCGAGCCCAGACAATAATGGCGAGCATACTACGCTCGAGATATCTACCGAAAGTGATATATCGCAGGTGAGGAAAATTTTATCGGCGTTTTTCGCGTATACGTATTATATTATATCGCGATTAATCGAGACGTCGATCATTTCAATTTCAATTTCTGTAAATCTGATAACCCGATGTAAATACAAATTTCAGAGGTTCGTGTCCAATAATAGCCTCTTAAGGCCCATCCCTAGTCGCCCACCTCCTTTTATTATTATCCGAGCCCAGGCGTCAAAAACGCAAAAAAGGCCAACTTAGCGCTAATTCTATTGCAATTCCGAACACATACGTCCAAAAAAATGTTCGTTTCGTGCGAAAATAGAGTCTACAGGTGGTTTTTACATTGTTCGCCGAGGAAATTGAATTCGAATAATTTTGTAACAATGTAAAAACCATCTGTAGACTCTATTTTCGCACGAAACGAACATTTTTTTGGACGTACACGGAGAGAAAAGAATAGTAATATTTACCATTCCTACATAGTAACCATTACTATGTTACATGGTAACGTAGATTTTCTAACGGCGAAAGTCACTTGACAGGGTAATTTCCCCAATTCTAAATGGTAACGTTAGCCATGCTAACATAGTAATGATTACCATGTTACATTGCGGAGAGTACTACACGGAAAAAAAAAAATGTTACACTTACAAAAAATAGTGTTAACTTTACAGAACTCCTGTGCTAAATAGGGGACAAGCGAAGTCTGTTGTCACGTTAACAAGGGTAAACTTGTAACCATGATCAGTTGGAATTACAAAATGCTTTGTCAAATGAACAAATGTTCTACAGTTGTTAATATTCGATTAATATTACTCTTGAGTCATGTGGAAGTTGCCATGTTAAAGCTACAATATCTTCTGTTGAATGTACAAGCTTCCAATGTAACGCTTACTAAATATTCTTACTCGAATGCCTATGTTACTGTAACAATACTGCCGTGTGGAATTACATGATAACATAGTCAAAATGACTTCCTCTCCAGTCAGTATAACAAGAAGTCGAGTAAAATTTTTTACAAATCTTGTTTTGTAAGTGCAGCATTAGTATTTTTTTCCGTGTATGTGACTGGAACCGATTCCTATTTCACATAGCCAAGTTTATTATGTTTTATCTCTATATGTTATTTAGTAAGTAAGGTTATGAATAAATGAATGAATGAGGTTATTCAAGAAATTATTATTAATTATTATTCAGTGAAATTTTTTATTGAAAATAAATAATTAAACTTTTTATCAACTGCACTGTTTATTGTTATCAAAAACACTGCGTCAAGATTAACAATCTATATGGTTATTGGTTATGTATGGTTATGTTCGTAGTTGACTTATTTGGCCGCTTGGCCGCATGGAGTATCGCCGCGCGCATACCCAAATTGCAGTGAGAGCTATGTGGCATAGGACTGAGTACCATTCTAAATAGCTTTCATTCCTATACAGAATAGCGATATTTACCATTTGCTCAGTTACAATGCAGCATAGTAAATATTACTAGAAAAATAGTAATGAATCCTATTTTAACATAGTATCATCTACGATTTTAGAAAAGAATGAGTCTGGTTACTATGTGGAATGGTAAATTTTACTATTCTTTTCTCTCTGTGTATGTGTTCGGAATTGAAATAGAATTAGCGCTGAGTTGGCCTTTTTTTTTGCGTTTTTGACGCCTGGGCTCAGATAATAATCGAAATGTGACGCATTTCGATCAAAAGGAGGTGGGCGACTAGGGATGGGCCTTAAGGGCAATCCTTAGTCGCCCACCTCCTTTTTGTCGAAAAAGGGGTAGGGGTGACACATTTAGATTATTATCCGAGCCCAGGCGTCGGAAACGCAAAAACAAAATGCACAGCGCCAATTCAAACTTAATTGCGAACACATACGTCCAAAAACATGTTCGTTTCATGCCAAAATAGAGTCTACAGATTGTTTTCACGTAATTCGAATGTCAATTTCCTCGTCGGCCATGATTATGAGAGTCATCCGCCGAGTTCAGCCGGCTCGGGAGCTAAGTCAGGCCGAACATTACACAATGCGTGATCACTGACAGGTAACTATTTCGATCGGTGTCTCGGAGAGAACACGCATCATATAAGTGGTGGCCTTCCTGGGCCGGCTGAACTCTGCGGACGACTCTCATAATCATGGCCGCCGAGGAAATTGACATTCGAATTACATAAAAACAATCTGTAGACTCTATTTTCGTGTGAAACGAACATGTTTTTGGACGTAAGTCTTCAGAATTGTATTTGAATTGGAGCTGTGCATTTTGTTTTTGCGTTTTGACGACTGGGATCGGACAATAATCGAAATGTCCCCCCCCCCCCCCCCCCCCCCCCCCATCAACCAAACGGAGGTGGGTGACTAGGGATGGGCCTTGAAGATCATGCACATATATCTAATTATTTGCATAGAAGATAGAAAGATACTACGAGTATTTATAAAGAAGACTCGGAAAACGTTATGTATGCTATGTGACTGAATTAGGCAATATATGCCTTGTAATTCAGTTTCTAGTATTAGAACCTTGGAATTTATTGCCACCGTATCTAATCGCGCAGATATACATATAGCTGCGATAATTTTCGCAAATGACGAAATAAGTCTACTGGGTATTTCGTCCGCGCTATTTTGCAACCTGTTGACTTTTCAGTGACAATCTAATCAACTATTGTATAATGATCGTAGGCAAGCTACACCTATGTAGTATATGTAGCATCGAAATTCGAAATATATTAGGTATTGTGCGGCAGCTAAGCTAAAGTCTGACTCAGACCCAGACCCAAGGAATTTTATTAATTATTTTTGATGTCATTCTTCCAACGCTTAAGGGTGCTTCCCCACCCAATTCCACAACATTGTAATAAACGCGTGCAGAAGGTGCTATTAAACGGAATATCTCCGCCTGATCACCGAAATCAATGAAACAAAATACGTCGCGCAATTCTATGTGCGACTCCGAACACGTACCGGCCAAAACATGTTCGTTTTGCGATAAAATATAGAAGATATCCATGTAAAACGTTTCACATTTCCGCTTGCGCGACGTATTTTGTTTCATTGATTTCCGGTGCCCAGGCAGAGATGTTCCGTTTAATAGCACCTTCTGCACGCGTTTATTACAATGTTGTGGAATTGGGTATGGAAGCACCAAGAGACATCTACGATTTTCAGATATTCACCACAAACCGCGATATCCACTTCTGATTCTTTTGAATTCCAACAAAAACGTCCGTTTTTAGTTGTTCAAAAATTCAAAATTCTAACAACTTTGTGGTTACACTTGGATCATTTTCAACCATATCCGAATGTGGAAATAATTTTTCCTTCATTTATTTGACTGATTTCGAATATATATTTATAATCATTTACAATGATTTTGACTGGACAAAAATATGTATTGCTAATTGCAATCTTCACATCATCGCTTTATCGCAGCATTAGTGGATCCGTTCATTCCCTAGGTATTAATTCGCACAAGAATCGTGTCAATAATATCCTCAATTCGTTGATATTTCTTGGAATCGTTTAAAAGAATATTCGAAAAATGAATTCCGAGTTCGGATATCGCTGAGAACTACCGTCGTCGAGTACAGAATTTTTTAGATTTTCGTTAGAAAACAAAATAATAATCAAAATGGGCGTTTTTGTTTTAAAGATGACATTGCAAGAGCCGGGCAACGGATTTGGATGAGTCTTTTCCCTATTGTAGTATACTCCACTAGAAGTGTAATTGTAATATAGCGAAGTCATTCGACGCACCTCTCAGCTGTTTAATAGAAAAATAAGAATAAAACATTTGACTATGCTGATGTACCATTTCAGATACAGCGTCGCCAACGAAATCGCGCGGCCAAGCGGTTAATGGCTCATCTACAATGGTCGCTAAAACACAAGGTCGCTGGTCACAATCACAAGAAGGTTGCAACGAACAAATGCATGTATACAAAGTCTTTGCATGTATGCCGTTTGAGACGGGCGTTGCGACCTGCGACCTTGCGTTTCAACGACCATTGTAGATCAGCCATAAGGCCCGGACACGCTCAAATCGGATCGCAGTCGCAAACGCAAACGCAGTGATCTGACGCTCTTGATTGGCTTAGCTTTGGACAAATTTTTTCAACATCTAATAAGGAACCTCAAATCACTGCGTTTGCGTTTGCGTTTGCGTTCCACCGTGGGCTTTACGGATGATGCGCGGGCAGTCCGAGTTCAGGTCTCGACCATGATGCTTCTTTTTCTTCATTATTTCCTCATTGTTTGTGAATATAAAATGAAAATAAGTTAATTTCGAGCGAAAAATCGTTGTTTATATTGAAAGTATAAGTTTTTACCTTGAAAAAAAAAAAAAATCAATTCAATCCCGCATAAAAATCATAACCGTTTTTATTAATATTATTACTATAACTGTGATTATAATGACCATTATTATTATTATTATTATTAGTATGACGAATAGTAATGATTGAAACGCGTCGTGTCGTTTTTAAAAGAAAATTCAATGTGTACCTTTACATACATATAAAAGAAAACCGTCACAATGTTGCTATATTAATCATTATTCAGCAGTCTAGTACTAAAATTATTATTGTTTTACGCACAAAATTACACTGTATAAATGTTGATTATGATAGTAATAATATTAATAATATTAATAATAACGATTATAATTTGTATGCGGAATTCATATGATGTTTTTTCAAGAAAAAAACTTATACTTTTAATATAAACAACCATTTTTCGCTCGAAATTAACTTATTTTATATTCACAGACAATGAGAAAAATAAAGAAAACGAAAAAAAAATAAAAATAAAAATAAAAAGCATCATGGTCGGGACTTGAACACGAATCGTCCGCTCGGCCGCGCAGTTTTGTTGGCGACGTAGTAACTGAAATAGTATTGGGAACCTAAGTACCTCGATACGCCAACTAGTGACAAAAAATAGAACTGTAGCGAGTAGGTCACAGTTCCAAAGCCACGCCCATTCCAAGGTTCTTGGAACCAATCAGAGGGCTTAGAACCTCGGTATGCCATCTAGTGACAAAAAATAGAACTGGAGCGAGTAGGTCGCAGTTCCAAAGCCACGCCTATCCTTAGGTTCCCAATACTACATGAGCATAGTCAAATTTTTCATTTTTCTCGTACACGGCTGAGAGATGCATTGAATGACTTCGCTATATTACACTTCTAGTGTAGTACTACAATAGGGAAAAGACTCGTCTTGATCCGTTTCCGGCTCTGGTGATGTCCCTTCTAGTACAAAAAAATTCGGAAATAAGTAACGTTTTGCAGAAACAATTTGCAAGAAAATGTGTCCCCTTTGATAGTGTTGTAACAACGGTATAAATAATAAAGGAACATGGATCGAATACGTGATGGTCAGGGTAGGAAGTTTGTCGAATTGGCATAAAATGCCCCATTCATACGGGTAACATCACACGTTATTGTCTTGTTCTCCGCAGTGGGGCGGACGGCGATGCGGATTTTAGACAGTCTTTCCTGAAGACGAACGCTGATTGGCTCGTTATTAAGTGCTTTTACGGAAAAACTCAATCCCAGCGGACTTTTTTCCATAGGCAACTTTCGTTTCCATTTTTCGCAAGGCATCCGCTGGTATGCAGATGATCCGCGAATTTTGCGACACCCTGTATACATGAGTGAAGACGTAATCAAAATCTTGAAAGATAAATACAACTTTATCAGTTTGTGCCGCATTGTATTTTATCGCTGCGAATAAAGCTTCACTGCGAAATAGTAATACTTTAATTCCTGATAACTATCGCAGTGTTCAATTCTTGGTCTTGATATCATAATCTACGCTCTATTTTCTAATCGCGACGTGAGACCAAATTTTTATTCGATGTTAGATATTAGTGGCCCTAAGAGAATGACTTATGATTTCTAAATTTCATCAATTAACGCGTCAAGGCTGTTTTTACCAGAAAAAGAACCCTAGGGCATCTGAAACTATTGTCAATGAAAGTCAATTAGTTAAATTAATATTAGTTAAGGGGTCAATTAAAATAAATTATTTATATTGTGTTATGCTGACTAGAGAATCAATACTTGAATTCATACTGTATATACTTCGTGCACTTGTTTCGTGTACTTGTTTCGTATTCTGTTATTTAGTATTTGATTGATAAATTGGAAATTAAAAATGTCTAAAAATCAAAATTCGGATACATATAGAATTATGCATCAAGAGTCAGAATCTTTTAGGCATGGAGAATGTCGGGCGTGCATAAGGATCGGCAGTTATACGATCGATCCGATATTACAAAAATTCGCTATTTGAAATTTACAGAAAATGTTGAGAAATTGATGGAACAAGCTAATCTATGTGTTCGACCGGTAAAAGGAATATGAAATAATGGAAATGATTGGAAATCACTTAAAATCACTCAACATATAAAATAAGACCCCGCAGGGTTTTCGGATTGCTTAAAAACAAAAGAAACTCGTAAAAAATTATTCAGAAAAATCAAGAATTTGTCTGCATAATAATTGTATATGGGTAATTCCACGTGAACTCGGTAAACGTTTGACCCTGACCCCTTCCGATTCGAGCCATGATCTTTCATGCTATTCTACCTGATCGAAGAGACGCTCCGAATTTTTTCAGATTTTTTCGAAAAGCCGCCATTTTTTGAAAAATGCACAAAACGCCAACATTAGAGCCCCAATTTAAAAATCTGAAAAAATCCTAAAAAATCCGCTGTCAGATATAAAAATTTGTCAGCCTTGAGCCAGAGTGGGCAAACGTTTGCTTCCATTCTTTCTCGTGCTTTTTTCGAAAAAAATTATGAAAAAGAACAGCAGTAGATGCCAATCTACTGTGAACTGTTGCTTGAACATTTTTATACGTAACGCAGGATTTTTGGGAATTTTGTCTGATTTTTCCGAAGCGATTTTTTTCATTCGACCCTAATTCAAAAATATAAGACAATTTTGAAAAATCGGGTATCAAGTAAGAAAATATTCAAGCCTATTGCAAAGAGGGCTTGGACTATTCATTTGATTTTAAAACCAAGTTTCAGAAATTGTCTCATATTTTTGAATTCAGGTAGAATCAAAAAAATCGCTCTGGAAATATCAGGAAAAAATTCCCAAAAGTCCTGCGTTACGTATAAAAACGTTCAAGCAACAGTGCACAGTGGACTGGCATCTGCTGCTGTTCTTTTTCATAATTTTTTTCGAAAAAAGCACGAAAAAAAATGGAAGCAAACGTTTTCCCACTTTAGCTCAAGGCTGACAAATCTTGATATCTGACAAAGGATTTTTGAGAATTTTTTCAGATTTTTAAATTGTGGCTTTAATGTTGACGTTCTGTGCATTTAAAAAAAAAATGGCGGCTTTCCGAACAAAATTTGAAAAAAATTCAGAGCGTCTCTTCGAGCAGGTACAATAACATGAAAAATCATGGCCCGAATCGGAAGGGGTCAGAGTCAAAGTTTACCGAGTTCACGTGGAATTCCCGATATGTTGTGATTTTGGGATTGTGTACTCATGGCCACTGAATAATTTAAATGAACTACCTATAAGGAATATGAAAAAATAAAATTTGGTCCAACCGACTCATGAAAAGAACCCCGCACAAACCTTATGGAAACTGGCTTTCGGCGAAAAATTCCAAAAAAATTCAGGATGGTAGTTCTTGAGGTCCTGATTAATAGTTACCATTGGCACAATGCGCGGAAATCAATTTTACAGAAGTTAGGAGGGTTTAAAGGTCACGATTTTTAGCCATATTGTATACATATACACGCTTGATGATCACTCGTCGATCGACTGTACGCCTGACGTTATGCATGAAGGATCGCAGAGACTTCTGAACTAATACAATATGGCTAAAAATCGTGACCTTTAAACCCTCCTAACTTCTGTAAAATTGATTTCTGCGCATTGTGCCAATGGTAACTATTATAATCAGGACCTCAAGAACTACCATCCTGAATTTTTTTGGAATTTTTCGCCGAAAGCCAGTTTCCATAAGGTTTGTGCGGGGTTCTTTCTTTTCATAGCATCTGCCCTGAAACTGCAATTTTCGTTGCCTGTTTTGTCAGTTGAAAGAGGCTGATCTTAGGCTAATGCAGTGAAAAGTTGTCGCACATATGGGTAAATCGCGATTTCAATAAATCAGCGATATGAATTGGTGTTTTTCAATCCCTTGGGATGTCATGAGTAGCCTATTACGTCCCTTGGGATTGCACAGAAAAATTACTGCCCTGTTGCAAATTTCAGACTATTGAAATTGACAGTTGAAGTTCCAGAGCAGATGTTATGAAAAACATAGTGGGTAAATGCAGTTATGCAGCCAAGAGTAGGCCTGCGGTTGTTGATTGGTTATTTCCAATTAATCTGACGATATTATTGGCTGCCGGAGCAGGCCTGCTCCATCTGCTTGAGTAACCGAAGGTACTCAGTGTGTGACACGGGATGAAACATGAATGCATGCAGGCACGGGCGATGTCAGCCCTCGCCTTCGGATTCGGGCAAACAACTCCACCCTGGCCTGCATTCACCTGATTTCATCCCTTGTTACACAATATACTATTATATATACTATTATATACAATACAACACATACATGTGAGCACAAGAATAGAAGATGAGAAAAATTGCGGTGATCCGTGGGCGAGCTAGGTGGTCTCGGGTGTAAGTCCCCGGATAGGCGTCCGTAGATCCTGGGTTCGATTCCCGGATCGTCCGTTAATTTTTCTCATCAAAAATTATTTCAATTTGAAACATCAGGGATAGATAAAAAGTTAAGTAATCAATTAATTATTTAATTAATTACTTAATAAAAATATTACGCACACAAAAAGGCCGCTATATACAATAAACTCACAGCCTGCTCGTGACACAGCCGTCATACAGGTGCTATAGTGTATATGACTTTGCCTTGCGTACTACTACTGTGCTACATACCCAAGAATCATAACAACCTATTATATACAATATGCTATTATTGCCCGTTAGCGACCTTTATTGCCCGCTACCGACTTTTTTTTGCCCGCTTCTTTAAAATCGCATAAAATTGAAAATATACTATAAATAAATATACCACAAAAAAACGCGAAAATCGTGCATGTGTCACAAAAAATCTGGTTTTCATAATACATGCATGGAAACCTTCACTTTCTCCGCGTGTAAGCAGTGAACAAAATGAGTCTTTGCTGAGGAGTGTGGCAAAAACTTTGTCACACTACTTTGTTACACTATCATGGCGTTGAAAGTGAAGATTGCCATGCATTGGTCATGAAAAATAGGATGTGGTACAAGTTACTCGTATTCGTGCAAAGTCCCTGTCTCCCCACTTATATCACAATCTACTATTGCACCACGGGCGAGGGCTTTTTTGCCCTCGTGTGTTTGCATTAAGGCGGCGTTACACGGCACGTGGTTCGGCGAGCTTGGCTCGACTCGTTGAGGCTCATTTTAGTGCGAGTATCCAAGTCTTGACGGTTCTCACGACGCGTAGATTGGCGAGCTGGCACGACTTGTGTATGCTTGTCCGCGCCTTCTCCATGTTATTCTTCACCTGTTTAAACCTGTGTGAACGCATTCATGAGCCGAGCCTCAACATGCAGCCCGTTTCCTTTGATTTGTGTCAAATTTACCGACAGTTGACAGAAATAGTCGCGCCTTATCGCGCCGCGCCGATCCTTAAGGCCCATCCCTAGTCGCCCACCTCCTTTTGGTCGAAATGTGTCACATTTCGATTATTATCCGAGCCCAGGCGTCAAAAACGCAAAAAAGGCCAACTTAGCGCAAATTCTATTTCAATTCCGAACACATACGTCCAAAAAAATGTTCGTTTCATGCGAAAATAGAGTCTACAGATGGTTTTTACATTCTTACAAAATTATTCGAATTCGATTTCCTCGGCGAACAATGTAAAAACCATCTGTAGACTCTATTTTTGCACGAAACGAACATTTTTTCGGACGTATGTGTTCGGAATTGAAATATAATTTGCGCTAAGTTGGCCTTTTTTGCGTTTTTCACGCCTGGGTTCGAATAATAATCAAAATGTGACACATTTCGACCAAAAGTAGGTGGGCGACTAGGGATGGGACTTGAGCCCATGACACAAGAAAAGCCGTGTGCCGTAAGACGGAACACCCACAGGCCGGTCGGTCACGCACATCAAGCACCGACCAATCACGTACGCGTGTAGGTGTCCGTCTTTCCGTCTTACGGCACACGGCTTTTCTTGTGTCATGAGCTTCAGCGCGCTAGCCTATTCACATGACGCGTTGTGCGACGAGTCACGAGCTAAGCTCGCCGAACCACGCGCCGTGTGACCTCGCCTTTATTCGTCGCCGGCTCGCGATTGCTCGCTTCGACTCGTATACTGCAAACTCCATATGCAGGCAAAAGACTCACTTCGCGCCCTTGATACACAATATACTATTTTTTTTTTTGTATCTGAGTGGGCTGAATGACGAATTTTTTTATATATGGGATGTGCAGGATGAAATAGAAAACGAAATGCAATTTCGACGAGATACATGCCAACATTTTTTGAATTCTTCTTCTCCACCTTGGACACGCCATTTTATTTCATAATTCGAAATTTTGAGGTCGAACCGTAATCAGCATCCCGCCGAACATACGGAGATAGATTTTTTATAGAATCGCAGTGGTTTATGATTTCACCATTTTTACATCAAATTCGTAATCTGCAGCTTACTGAAAAAACCGTTTGGCAATCAATTTTTTCACCAAATTCAAGTGACTGATTTTCTGGCTGAGTCTTAGTCCGCCATATTAGATAACACCATTTTTCATTTCGCTGTTGCGATTCTAAGCTGAAAATTACACCACCTAAGACTCCCATAGAAACCAAATTGAATACAAATCGATAAAATAATTTCGAGAATGAAAGAAAAGGGCGAAAAAAATATCTTCTTATAATTTTTTTTTTTTTTATCGATCATCGTAATGTGGTGTGGCGTTTCCCTAAACCTTTTTTAACCATGAAACCATTGACTGAATCCATAATATCGTGTATACTTTTTCTGGACGATACGACCCCAAAACCGAGCACCGTATATGAATTTCTTAATCTACATGTGGTTTTTTTTTTCTTGACATTTTAGGGAAATACTAGAGCTTCAAGATGGCGGTGAAGTGGCATTAGACTGGGCAGAAGCGAATTGTTCGCCGCACTCACCCATCGTTATCATTTTGCCTGGACTTACCGGTGCCAGTCAAGCCGAATACATAAAATGTCTAGTCAGTGCGGCGAAGAGCGCCGGCATTCGGTGCGTGATTTTCAATAATCGAGGTCTCGGAGGAGTCCAGCTAAAGGTCAGCATCATCCCACGGGTGCAACTTGGCTTTTCATCAACCTAAAAACGATAATAGTATACATTGTGATACAAGTGCGCCGGAAGGTAGGCAATATCCGACGAGTGTGATCGTTTGCAGCACGAGCCAAAGGCGAGTGACGTAATGACATCAGACAGATATTGCCTATCCGCTAGTGATGGGCAGGAAATATCGATATTTTGTGAATATCGATATTGACCTTACGATATATCGATGATCTGGTATCGATACTGGTCTTTCGACATATCGCTGATATCGATACTTTCGCGTCCGATATTGACAGTTCAGTTAAATTTGTTTAGGCACGCATATTCACATTTTAGCCTTACACCCGCGTCTATTTTATGTATGTATTGTATTTCATGTGTATTTCATGAATGCTTCAAATTTTAATACATATATGGGCAGATATTGTTCATTCCATATACCGGTTCAAATAATCACTTAGGCTACACTTTGAACATTTTTTGTTACTTTTTTTAACAATCAATTCGGATCGCTGAAAAAGTATCGATATTAAACGAATATCGATATCAAGCATTCGATATTTTTCTATAATCGATATTGACGTTTCGATATATCATTTGATATTGATATCGATATCGATATATTCATTTAGGTGCCCAGGGCAGCGATTCTCGATCTTTTGGCGTTAGTTAACGCCGGTCGTTAACGTGTAGTAACGACCTTTTAACAAACAAAATCAAATGTTTTAACAAACAAAAGGTCGTTAACTACACGTTAACGACCGTCGTTAACTACACGTTAACGACCGGCGTTAACTAACGCCGAACCATCGAGAATCGCTGCCCAGCACTACTATCCGCACTTGTATCACACGATATTTTCTGTAACTCCCCGCGAAGAAAGTTCGATTTGAGAGACAGATTAATTAATTAACATAACCTTATATCGCTGCATAAAATTGAGTTACTTTAGAGTCCGCATGCGCGAAAAAAGCACTAGTGCTTGAAGTAGATTCGCGATGTGCGCGTGCGCTAACTCTTCGGAAATGACTAAATGAGGTACATATACCTTATGCATGCTACACAGGTCTCGAAATCGAACTTCCGAAGCAGGTGTTGCAAAATAGTATATATTGTGTACCAAGGAGGCAAAGTAGGTCTTTTAAGGTGCTTTCCTAGGCAATTCCACCAGTCCTGAAAACATCGTGAAAAAATGTGATATTAAACGGAATATCTCTGCCTGGGCACCGAAATCAATGAAACGAAATACGTCGCGCAATTCTATGTGCGACTCCGAACATGTACAGCCCAAAAAATGTTCGTTTCGCGCGAAAATACAGAAGATATCCATGAAAAACGTTTCTAAAACCGTTTTTCATGGATATCTTCTCTATTTTCGCGCAAAACGAACATTTTTTGGGCTGTACATGTTCGGAGTCGCACATGGAATTGCGCGACGTATTTCGTTTCATTGATTTCGGTGACCAGGTAGAGATATTCCGTTTAATAGCAACTTCTGCACGCGTTTATTACAATGTTGTGGATTGGGTAGGAAAGGCCCTTAACGCCGAGCGTAAGTTTGCAATACGAGTCGTGGACGAGTATTGCAAATACGCTCGGCGTAAAAGACCTCTGCCTCCTTGGTGCACACGATATTTTATACAACGCATGTTTTATGTATCACAGGCGCGGTTTACGCGCTTTATGAGGTTTGTTTGGCGAAGACAAAGTAGGCGCTTATTGACCAGTGAAAAGAAAGATAGTGGTGGGAGGAGAGTGCGAGTCGTTTTCGCTTATTTTATTTATTGTCCTATATAGGAACATAAAAGAGTCATTAGATGCCTCTCTGCAGGAAAATGATGAACACGACTGGTCGAAACTTATTCTGCATCATCTTCTTAGCATACTAACTTGAAGGTGGTTGGCATTAGTTCAATGAACGCGATGTTTTCAGAACGAGGCGAACACCTTCGCTTGTAAATCGCGCCGCGTTACATAACATATAAGGTATGTTCGGTATATGCATCTGTGAGCAATAAGAGCACTTCTATCTTTTTTTTTAACATGCGTTAACAAAAGATAGAAGAGCTCCGAATGCTCGGAGATGTATATATCGAACGCAGCTATTGTGTGTACCACGGAGGCTATGGTCTTCATACACCTCGCGTGTTTGCAGTATTCGTCTTCGACGTTCGGCACCTTTGGCATCACGCTCGGCGTATAAAGACCAACTTAACCTCCATGATACACAATGTACTATTAACGCGCTTGTGTTAAAAAATAAGGTATGACACACGTGCGAAAAATGATTCTCGAACGAGTGTGAAGTTTTTGAAGGAAACAAGGTTTTCATTGTCAGTCGAAACATAAACTTCCAAATTTTCTGGGTTGAACCAAACACTCGAATTAAAGTTTAAACCTTTGAGGGGCAGTGGGACGTATACGTCGCACCTGTTTCATTTGAGTTTATTTAACTTTTCTAATCAATTTTTGCACTCTTTATATGGACCTATGACTTTGAAAATTTGTTCAGTAGAAAAATGTGCCTCTCAAAGGGTTAAACGTAACATGGCAATTTTTCATGCCCTCTGTTTCAATGTCAAGTCCTGTAAATTACAGATTTATTCATGCAGCCATTTATAAGATCAATTTGGTTAGTATCTCGGACAGACCGACAGACAGACAGATCGACACCGCTCTAAATGCCCGTTTTTCACCAATGTGATGAAAATTAATAAAATAATCTCTCTTCTCGATCGTAGACAATATATCTTTTCGAACGATCTGAAAATCTGTAAAAATATTCACTTTCGGTATAACTAATATCTTCAGACTCCACGGATGTACTGCGCGGCGAACTGCGATGACTTGTCCGAGGTTATTGACCACGTCAGGAAAGTTCACCCCAACGTACCTCTGGGGGCAACGGGAATCTCCATGGGCGGGTAAATATGCCTCCAGATGTATACCTATCTAGATTCTAGCTAATTCGCGCTGTTGGAGGATAAACAGTGCTAACGATCAAAGAGCCGGACCCTTTTTTTTATACAGAAACTTGAGAAGCTCAGGATTTTGATTACATATCTTTGCAGTACCCAGTAGGGTGTCCCTCATGGAAGCTGAGTGTTTTCGAATTTCATTCCTTCCTGTGGTTTGATTGGATCCCAAATAAATAAATAAAAGTTCTGCCAAAAGATTTTCTCTAATTTCGATTCTAAGTGGTACCGGTAATCTCATTCTCTTTCCCGTTTGAATAACATCGGGTTTCAGAGTAAGTTTAGTTATTATTTTTTTCTGAGCCTGCTGAGTGTTTGAAAAATCTGATGAGCACAGTAAAAAGGCTTTTGTGGTCGCTGAATCCAAATTCAACAACAGACTTTCGAAATTCAAATATAGATAGAAATTTGGAAATGTTCCCTGGTAGAAAATTGAGCAGAATATGACCAGAATCTGTTGAGTTTTCTGGTGAGTTGTCAGATTCTGGTCAGATACCTCATCAATTCGACGACAGTTTCTGACCAGAATGACATATGTATCTGGGCAGATTCTGTTGAAGGATCTCGTGAACGAATCTAAGGTGTAATTCGAGGTTATGTTAGAAATGTAGGTAATTAAAAAGTTTAATAACGTCAAGGTGAGAATATTTTTTGTGGAAAATAATTTGTTATCTTCAAATAATATTAAGAATCGTAATTAATTTTTAAATTATATCAAAAATAATGAAGCTTTCACTATTATGAAAAAAAATCCGACAGCTTCGAATGAAAAATAACAACAATTATGAGTGTTAACGACATCGTCGCCGGGAGTTGTCTTCACACAACATACGCTTTCGTTATCTGTAACCAGGACCACCGCTACGTCGGTTTCGTCCTCTAGGTCGACCGCTACGTAGTTTCCATCCTCCAGATCCACCGCTACGTGGTTTTCATGCTCTAGGTCCACCGCACCGTAGTTTCCGTCCTCCAGGTCCACTACTACGTAGTTTTCATGCTCTAGGTCCACCGCACCGTAGTTTTCGTCCTCCAGGTCCACCGCTACGTAGTTTTCATGCTCTAGGTCCACCGCACCGTAGTTTCCGTCTTCTAGGTCCACCGCTACGTAGTTTTCGTCCTTCAGGTCCACCGCTACGTAGTTTCCGTTCTCCAGGTCGACCGCTACGTAGGTTTCCGTCCTTCAGATCCACCGTACGTAGTTGATAACTTACTGAACAATGATGCATGAATTATCAACGTCGTGTGTACAACATCAATTGTTTACCAATAATTACTTACAATCGGTTGACCTGGAGGACGGAAATACGGTGCGGTCGACCTAGAGGACGAGAATTACGTAGCGGTGGACCTGGAGGACGAAAACTACGTAGCGGTCGAGCTAGAGAACAGAAACTACGTAGCGGTGGACCTGGAGGACGAAAGCTACGGTGCGGTGGACCTAGAGGACGGAAACTACGGTGCGGTGGACCTAGAGCATGAAAACTACGTGGCGGTGGACCTGGAGGACGAAAACTACGGTGCGGTGAATCTAGAAGACGGAAACTACGGTGCGGTGGATCTAGAGCATGAAAACTACGTAGCGGTGGACCTGGAGGACGAAAACTACGGTGCGGTGAACCTAGAAGACGGAAACTACGGTGCGGTGGACCTAGAGCATGAAAACTACGTAGCGGCCGACCTGGAGGACGAGAACTACGATGCAGCCGACCTAGAGGACGAAAACTACGTAGCGGTGGACCTGGAGAACGGAAACTACATAGCGGTCGACCTGGAGGACGAAAACTACGTCGCGGTCGACCTGGAGGACGGAGAGTACGTAGCGGTCGACCTGGAAGACAAAAACTACGATGAGGTCAATAACGAAAGCGTATGTTGTACAAAGACAACTCCCGGCGACGACGTCGGTAACACTCATAATTAACTGCAACTTGAATGCCATATGGTGAAAGGATTTATCACTAGATTAATCATTTATTTTCATTTCACTGAAAATTGACCGGCCACGAGTTAACAGTTACAGTTACATATAACCTCAAAAGTACGTGATATTAAGGGGGTATATACACCTTTAAATGGGTTGAATTTCTGAAAAACAATTTTCCTTTTTTTTTTCAACTTGAAGACTCTGATAAAATTTAAAAAAATCAGCATGTTTGGGGAGGGTCTGACCTTCATTATCCATATCTTACATCATGTATTACTTCCAGTCTAATAGTGGCTGCGCTGAAGACAGGAAAATACAAAATCACTCGGTTGCCGTAAAGAATCAGACTCAGCGTTGGACCGATCTTGGAGTTTTTGGTTCTCAATTGTTCATAAGACATGCCTCTATCAGATGAACATAGAACTTTTTGATATTGCAAGAATTACTTGAGTTATTGAATTTTTTCGATTTTTTTTCTGAATTTGAAAAAAAATTTTGCTTATTTTTCTAATATTTCAACTAAAAATGGGTTTATCAAAAAGTTCTATGTTCATCTGATAGAAGCCTTGATTCTCAAAATTTGAAGACCAAAAACTCCAGAATCGGTCCAACGATGCTCCTGATTCTTTACGGCAACCGGTCAAAATATTCATTCTCCAGAAATCAACTTTTAAACTTTTTATTTTTTCATTTTTTTTTTTATTTTCTACTTTTCCCATAGGAGAAAATGTAGCTACAGAAAATCAAGTTCTAAGTTTCTGCTTATGATTCATATGCTGGATCCGCAGCTGCTCTCGTGTGGATGTGTTATGAGTCGAGTCTAGACACATGTGCCTGGCGTAGGCTTGTAGTGAGTTTTGACCTGTTCTGTCCAACAACAGTGTCCGGTAGATGTCCAGTAAGGCTGCTAGAAAAAGAATGAATTGCGTCAGGAAAAATCTGATCAAAATTTTTCAAAACATAAAAATCCTTCAAAATTCTTAAGGGGAAACTTCGGTGAAATTTTTGGCAAAAACAGGTTTTTTTAATTTTTACCACTTTGAAAAGACGTGTATAAAACAATCTCTGCAGCAGTTTTTGAATTATGTCAGTATAGATAGTGAAAAAAAGTTTCAGCCTCCTGCGATGAAAGTGTAGACGCAAGGAATTTTTGACAGCGGTGAGAAAAATCTTCTTCGCAAGGTTCCTTGCGCTTACATTTTCATCGCAGGAGGCTGAAATTTTTTTTCACAGTCTATACTGACATTATTCAAAAACTGCTGGAAGGATTTTTTTATACAACCTCTAATAGCGATTTTCAAAATTTTACCGAAGTCTCCCCTTAATCTTTAATATTTTTGAGATTCAGAAGATGCTAGCACAATTTTTGTCAGTACTCCAAAAATTCTCCCATCTTTCATCAATCATACCTTTTTTCTTATAATATTTATCAAACTTTCGCAATTAATATATTATAGAAATACTCATCTTTTTAAAAATCTGAATGTGTAGTCTCCTGGCATCGATTTCACATGCACTTTTTTTGATGGATCATCTTCTTTCGATTCCGACGTCTCATCTCATCTCAGATATATACACTGTGTTTGTTTAATATTGAAAATTAATATTGGTTTGAATTCGCAATGACAGCACGACTATTTACAAACAAGTAGACACCTAACCTCGAAAAAATGTAGATCGCAGCCATGTGTTCTGTCAATTATCACAATTCAAAAGAATATTGAATATTAAATATGTATAAAAATCATAATTACAAAGAATTGAAAAATCACAAAATAAAATTCAAAAGCAAAATATATAAAAACGTCAAAAAAAAGCAAGACAGTGGTGTTGGCGGTACTGTACAATATTTACGGGACCAATAGGAGCGTCCGCGGCGGCGCTTTTTCGCAATTCGGCACTGTCATGGCTGTAACTTTTCAAATCCTCTAGATTTTCGGACGCCAATTTATTTGCAGGTAAAGTAGGTCACTAGCATTCCAAAAAAAATATAAAAACAAAAACGATTTTTTGAAGATTCAAAGGTGTATATACCCCCTTAATGGTTCACCAGATTCTGGTCAGATTCTGACCAGATAAATTTAGATTTTCGTAAAAATGGGTGTTCTAGGGTTTCAGAGTCCGCCATTTCTAATTTACAAATTCTGTTGTTGAATTTGGATTCAGCGACCGCAGAAGCCTTCTTACCGTGCTCATCAGATTTTTCCAACACTTAGCTGGCTCAAAAAAAAATAATAACTAAACTTACTCTGAAATCCCACGTTATTCAAATGGGAAAAAGAATGAACTTGCCAGCACCACTTGGAATAAGAATTAAGGAAAATCCTGTGGCAGCACTTTTCTTAAATTTATTTGGAACCAATTGAAGCCACACGTAGGAATGAAATTCGAAAACATCCCTTAAGACACTTTGGATTGTTTTGAAAAAAATCTCAGAAACTCTGTGTCCGAAGACGATCATTTTGAGCATATTTTTTACCGATCTAAGAAAAAATTATGTATTCCGCAAACGTGGTGGATAATGGCTCCCGGAATTTTTTCAATGCGTATGAATTTTATCTTTAGGATAATGGGTTGTAACCATCAGAGGTACGATTGATATCATTTTCGAAAATTTTGATAGAAACAATACTGCGAGCCATATTATCCACTACGTGAAGGGAATAATTTTTTCCTAAATCAGTAAAATAAGTGTAAGAAACATTGTTTCCAGTTTCGAATACGGGTAAAAATGATCGTCTTCGGACACCGAATTCTCCAGATTTTTTTTTTTTTTTCTTCAAATCCAAAGCGTGTTTCGCTTTTCGTTTTTGTTTCTGTTCGAAGTTTCGAAAATTCATAAATCAATAACGGCTCGGAAAAAAAATCTGAAAAAATTCATGAATGGGTTAGAGTTGGGGTAACAGTGTGAAAAATTATGAATCAAATATAAAATGGCGAGGGAAAATCATTGGTCGAGTTGGCATGGAATACCTCATAAATAAATGGATTTAATTAATTCAGTATCGAAACGTATCTGTATTCACAGAACTGAGAAAAAACTTGCGGAAATAAAAAAAAAAAAAAAAATTGGTAATAGTATATAAAAGCAAAAAAATCACGAGAAATGTTGAAAATCGAGAGAAAAAGGCGAAGTCTTATTTTTCTTTGGAAAAAGTCGAGAAAAAAGTCGAAAAAGTCCGGGACCTGCTGAAGCGATCTTGGTACGTGTTATTTACGTGGTTCAGGATTTTCGCACCCTAAAATTTTGGCGCCGCCTTGAAGTTGGCGCCCGGGGCGACCCCCCCCCCCCCCCCCCCCCCCCCCCTCGCCAGGCCCCGTCGCACGGCGCTGCTAGTGTGACGTAATATTAGTAGGGGGAGGGTTAATAAGATTGTGGCGAAGTGTGACAAAGAGGGAGAGAGGGTCAAAAACGGCCAAAATTTGCGTGACGTAGCTTATGGATGCGGCCCCTTAGTTACCCAATAAACCAACACAAATTGAAACGAATTGAGTATGCGAAAAACGAAATTAACACGAATTAAATGAAATTCAAAAAAATTGTGTGCCAATTCTTTTGAATTACATAAAAAGAATTGACACACAGGTCTTTGTAATTCCATCTAATTCGTATTAATTCCGTTTTCCACATACTCAATTCGTTTTGGTTTACTGGGTAAAGCTCGTTCGGATTGCGAATGGTCGTTTATGTATTCCAAGGTAGGGATCAGTAAGGATTCATCGGAATCAATGCCACGTATATTTTGTGTGAGAAGTAATCGTCCTATTTAGTTTCGAATCAGGAATTAAAACGATTAGATGCATTCATTGAAATAGAAAATAACTAATGAAAACTCATTCAAGAGAACCCGAAAGAACAGAGATTCTCTATTCGAGTGCTCGAAGTCCCGGGATCGGAAAATGTCGAGAGTAATCATGTTTTATTAATTTTAAATTCCTCTTCGTTTACTTGCGTAATTGCCTTTGATGGGCTTTTGTAGTCGCGTAGGAACTCCGACACGGGCCACTTTTACCGCGTGATTATTTTGGTACAAACTGTTACCTCCAAAAGGTGTCGTTTTTTTTTTCTTTTTTTTTTTTTTCTTCATAACTAAAATCGTAGTTTCTTGGTCACTTCTTGATCAAGTGAGATGAGGTAGTGCTCGAAATATTTAGTTGGCCGGCATCGAGCTGCCAATTATTTTGAAAGTGCGGTAAATCGAGTACAACTATAAATTTCACGGTTTCTCTGGTGATCATTAAATTTGTAGAAAAAAATTAAAAATTTAAAAACACAACGAAAACGCAAAACGCAAGAACAAAATGCACAGCGCAAATTAAAATTCAATTCCAATCACATACGTCCAAAAACATGTTCGTTTCGGACGAAAATAGAGTCTACAGATGGGTTGTACGTAATTCGAATGTCAATTTCCTCGGCGGCCATGATTCGAATTACCTACGTAAAATCCACTTGTAGACTCTATTTTCGCATGAAACGTACATGTTTTTGGACGCGTGTGTTCGGAATTGAATGTATGAACTTGCGCTGTGCGTTTTGTTTTTGCATTTTCGAATTTCGACGCCTGATGGGCTCGAACAATAATCGAAATGTGTCACCCTCGACCCCTTTTTCGACCAAAAGGAGGTGGGCGACTAGGGATGGGCTTTAAGCTGTGGTTAAAAAAGTTGAAATTATGGGTTTTAAATTGATTTATTGGGAAATATTATTATTATTTTTGTTTGTAAATTTGAGCTCTTTATACTTTGTTTCATTTCCCAACTAACAATAATCACGCAGGTTAATACTGGGGAATTATCTCGCCCGTGAAGGACCTGCTGCGGCTGCCACCTTCAAATCAGCAATCATCATTTCCGTCCCTTGGAACGTGTTTGAGGGTACGAAAAGCATCGAGAAACCATTCCTAAATTTAATGCTGAACAAACATCTTACCGGCAATCTTTGCCGCAATGTAAAACAGGCGGAACTTTTATCTAACGCAACAAAAAAACCATTCAACTGGGACGCTCATAACGTACTGAAGGCAAGAAAACAAAATATCAATGGGCATTAACCAACTTACATACTATACTGAGTGTTTTCGGCGGAACAGAACGCTCCACTCTCTGCGGCAAATCCAACATAGGCGCGTACCGCATACGTGAGGCTCGGCCGGGAGGGATAGCACTTCAACCGAGCCTCACGTACGCGTTACGTGCCTGTGTTGGTAAGGCCGTAGGGAGGGGGGGGGGGGGGCGTTCTGTTTCGTCAAAAACGCTCGGTAGGTCCACTAAGGTGGCCAATAAAAAACGACTATTTTTTCGATCTTTCATGTAAATATATAAGTTTTACATGTTTTATGAACCCTCTCAAAAAATCAGAACGATTAAGAAATTTTTAGGGCCGAATTCGCTGAAGAATGTTAAAAATCATGAAAATAGTCAAAAATCAATTTTTTTTTTTTTGCTCTTATTTCTTCTCACCACGACATCACATCTTACGTTAACCCTTTGTGCCATGGTGGCACTCTGGGAGTGCCACCTGTTTCCATCATTTTCTGAGCAATTTCGACCGAATTTTCAACCTTTTTTTGGTGTTTAAAAAAAAAAAAAAAAAAGAAATGTGTGACACAAAGGGTTAAGGTGAAGTGAAACGTTTCAAGGCCACGGCCGGGTGCCTTGCACCGCGGTAAAACAGAACTACCGAACGTTTGGTACCTCTGCCCACCGCTAAATTATTTGCGAGTAAACTGGCTGGAATTTCGGTATAGGCTGTGATCTCGACTAAATGTCGATACGGGTTGTGATCTGAACTGAATGTCGGTTTTTTAGTTATGAGTAACGGAGAATCGTCAATTCTCAGTCATTTCTCCATCAAATGACACGGGATTAGGCTCAAAGTGTGTGGTTTTTCATTGCGGAGTGGCTAATTATCGGGAAAATGCGATTATCTA
Organism: Tenthredo mesomela; assembly: GCA_943736025.1. NCBI lineage: Eukaryota > Metazoa > Arthropoda > Insecta > Hymenoptera > Tenthredinidae > Tenthredo > Tenthredo mesomela. The sequence continues at coordinate 18,845,716 of OX031021.1, forward strand.
CGGCAACAGTGAATAATCTCGCGATTTATGTGATCGGTACGTCAATCTGTGAAAATTTTTGTCAAATTTTAAAAAAATGAAATAATCAGCCACTTTCTGCCATAATTATGTGTAATCCCTCAAAGTTTTATCGCGATTGATTCTTCACCTTAAGAATGATGAATCCTCTGAAAATGGCAACTCGATATAATTATGTGCATTTTTAGAAGTCGCTCAAGAATTTTTAAATTTTCAAAGTGCGATGTATGTACTTTTGGTAATAATTATTATAATTTATGACTAAAAATGTAAAATTTCAGAAATTAACCATGTCTGAGTCCTGTCTTAATTTATCTTCTTTCTATTTTCATCGAGTTTTTTTTACGTAAGTCGTTTTTTTCCGTCAATTGAGGCATACTGGTAATAATTGTCTCCGTGCTTTTTTTCGTGTCTCACACTCCGTTTCTATTCATTGTCATGTTAACTGAGAGTAGAAAAAAAAAAAAAAAATCAATCAAACAAAGCCCTAATATTTATATTCATAGATCGCTCGAAAACACCGAAAGTAAATCACTTTGAAAATTTCTAAATTCTTGAACGACCTCCAAAAATGCATGTATCAAGCTGTAATTTTCATAAGATTTATAATTATAATTCTTAACGTAAAAACTAAAAAGTAATGGCGTATTGAGAAAAAAATTCGAACCAAAAAAAAAATCGATCTAATTGACTATTCTTAAGATTTTGAAAAATCTTAAACGATCTTTAAAAAAAAAAAAAGATTTCATTGTTCCGATTTTTTGACAGGGTTCTTAACCCTGCGCGGGCAACGTGTAATTTCACCAACTCCGTCGGCAACCTGGGTCTTTCAGGGCCAGTCACGGTTTTTAATCCTTTGTAGCGCTACTAAAAATCTGAAAAAATTCAGGTTTACTTTCGAAGGCCTTTAGATAACCTATATCTACAGTGCAAAAGGTTTGATTCTTTTTTTTTTTTCCTTTGTTCATTTTATGACCTTAAATTTGAACGAAAATATTGAAGAGACGTTCGTAACTGTAATAACGACTGTGCCTTAAAAGGCCCACGTTGCCGGCGCAGGGTTAAAACATGTAAAACCATAGTACTTTTCGATACTAGTGCGAAAGTGTTAGTTCTGGGATGAGTGTGAAGTTTTTCGCCCGAGCGAAGCGAGGGTGACAATCACACGAGTCGAGAATCATCTTTCGCACGTGTATCGAACTTTATTTTTCAGGCGAAATGAAAAAAAAAAAAAATATTCAGACTTTTTGAGCCACCCTAAGGCACACCCAATTATAATCTTGACTCTCCGTTTCAGTACTACTTGCACAATGAAATCTATAAAAAAATGCTGTTATTTATTTCGAGTAGCAGTGCTTACAAAAGTAAGACACAGAGAGTCAGGATGTTAATTTCCTTTAGAACGAGGCCAAAAAGAGATTCTCGCCAACGAATAACACTAAAAACGCGTTTTACAAGGTAGCTCAATGTAGGACAATGTTATCCCATTCACATAACATGGGAAATAGTACATTACGATACGAGTGCGGTAAAACTTTTTCTGACGAGTGTGAGGTTGCAGCACGAGCCGAAGGCGAGGGTTGCAATCACACGAGATCAGAAGAAGTTTTTCCGTCGAGTATAGTACACAATTTTACTTCATAAGGTCTGAAAATGGGGATTTTACCCACGCGAAGCGTGGGTAAAACGTCCATTATCTCACTGAGTGAAGTAAAATATGTTTTATTTTTAAATTGGTATTGCTCAGCTGGGTTTTATGGCACGTGCATAGTTTTGGAAAGTGCGATTTTACAGAAACTTGAATCCTCAACAAAAGATTACTTCAGAACAAACTATCTGAATCCAATGGTGTGGAAGTTATAAGCTTTGAAACATACCTTCGAACGCTTGTCATGGCTGAACTATTGATTTTATAAAAGGAATCGGATCCGAAGGACACTTTTTTTTATATAGAATTAAATTATCTAAAAAAGAAGGCATTCCGCAAGAATTTTTATCATAATAAACCGGTTGAGTTATACCAGTCGCAAAAAAAAAAAAAAATGATATTTTCCTGTGTTATTTGGAATGGAAAACTTACAGTTTGTTCAACTACCTCGGTAAATGCGTTCTTTTACTCTATACTTCCACGAGGATAGCTTTCCAGCCTCATTATTCTAGAGGATCTCTAGGTGGGAATAGAATAGAATTATGTATTTAAAATGATTTGAATTTATTTTCAACCAGAGCTGCAAGACGGTCAGGGAGTTCGACCAGAACTTCACGGTGAAACAATTCGGTTACAAAGACATAGAAGATTATTACTCGAACGCTACTCTCCACAACAAACTGCATTGCATAGAAATACCCATACTGTGTTTGAGCGCTGCCGATGATCCGTTTCAGCCTCTCGAAGGTAATTTACTTCCTAACTTATCGATCGAGTAAACGATTATACGAGTCATGGTCTTTGAAATTCGAATCACCATGAATGGTAATATTTGTTTCAATCTACATACATGCATACTATGATGACATTTTTTTTTTTTTTTCTAATAGCGATCCCAATCGAGGAGGCAAACAAGTCTAAGAACGTTGCTATAGTGGTAACATCGCGCGGTGGTCACATAGCATTTCTGGAGGGCGTATGGCCGGTACAACAGGAACAATACATAGGAAAATTATTCTCTCAATACTTCACGGCCATATTCACAATGGACCTCAACAGCCGGACAGCATCTTAGCGAATTGATTGATAATTCGAGACCGAATATACATAATATAAATAGTGAACCAAGTAAATTAAATGAAACTAAAGTAAATATGAATAGCCTTCAAGGCGTGTTCGTTCAGACATCGTCGGTAAGTTAGATTACGTATCATCTCGTTTTGACATAGTCGGTAAAACGTCGAGTGTGGAACTCGTAAGGCAACTTATTACCCATCAATGGTAAGACAGAACCGGAATTATTATTTCTGGTTGCTGTATGAAATTACCGACGTTGATAAGCCGGAGGATAGGCAACCCAAATTACAGGGATGTATGATCGGAGAAACTGTATAGGTTGTATCTAGGTATAATGTATGACAATTACACAGGAGAAAAGAATTCACGATTGCCTATCATTACCTGAACAAGCGATTGGCTGATATCGCACAACTAATAATATTATAATACGCCGAATAATTAGGTATTTCGATATCTACACGTAGTAAGGTATACGTATATTGTTTAGACTTGTTGTTAATTATTAACTAGAGTTTAGTCCGATGAAGCTCAACCTTTAACCTACTACCCAGACGCAAGTATTTGCATCGGAGTTCAAATTTTCGTCTGAAAAATATAGAAACGATTCGCTCCAGCGTATGTTAATTAAGAAAAAAAAAATAAAAATTTAATTAAAAATTAAATGAAGCTCAACGTAATAATTGCTATGGATAAAATAAGTTTTTACTTTTTCTTGTTCGTTTGCTCTCGGGTTGAACGGCTCCGGGAATAAACTCTTTAGGTCTCTCTTACCACGTGAGCTATCGGGTTCTTCGACGTGCGAAAAACTGTATCACGTATTATGCATACACCTATACATACTGAACGGTTCTGTGGAAAATAACGCGCCTAAAAGGTAGGCAAACGGAAAACGCCTGAATTGAGCAGATCAAACATCGACGATTGGGTTTTATTTATTACCTGGGAAATAAAACGCAATCGTCGATGTTTGATCTGCTCAATTCAGGCGTTTTCCGTTTGTCTACCTTTTAGGCGCGTTATTTTCCACAGAATCGCTCTGTATGTATTATTTTATATACATTGTATGTAGGCATATTTTATGAGTATGTAGTGATATACCAATCCGCATACGTAAACGAGGACCAATTGTGATGTAAATATAAATTCAATGCCTATATCAACGTCTGTAGAAAATAATCATGATTATTTTTTATCTTTTCAAAAATCAGTTCACAAATAAACAATTTCAGATATTTGTTGTTGTTGTAAAAAAAATGGTTGCCAAAAGTCATGCACTGTTCCGGTAACAGGGTGAATTCGCATCACATTTGAGTTTACGAGCACAATTTAATTGTTAATCTATTTCACATTTTGAATCTGTTATATATGTATATCTAATATAGGTAATATATACATAATTTAGGGTGCTTTTTTTGAAACGACTTTTTTTTTTTTCTCATCTACCCCTTGAAAATTTTGTTGTAGACGTTGGAAAAGAAATCCTGTCCAATTTTGAGCTCTTTATTCCAATTCTAAGTACTCGCGCTCTTCTTTTCAACTTTTCCCATGCTAAAAGAATGTCAACATCACGACTTTTTCTTTCGCCGCGCATAAACTCAGCCGCATTTCAACGGGTTGTTCTGATCCGAAACTCATTTTACAGAGAATTTAGTGTACTTCAAAAGTGCCCCTGGTAGTTTGGCTGTGGTTTCAACCACTGCACCTGTGTGACTTGTGAGCCTTCGAAGTCGATTTTATGCATAATTTTTCTTTCCTCACTGTGAGAAAATATAAACGGTTGGACTTGGAGAAAAAAAAACTTCATGACAATTTTGTAGGAAAATTAATTCTCTACAAAAAAAAAAAGTCCAATAAATGTAGTCTCTTAAACCAATATTTCAAAAGATATCAGGATTTTTTTTTTAATATAAAATTCCAATAAAATGTCAAGTTTAATATTTTCAAGTCAGTCAAACTACTATAGGCACTTCGGAAGAACACTAAATTCTCTGTAAAATGAGTCTTAGATCAGAACAATCCACTGAAACGCGTCTGAGTTGTGCGCGGCGAAAGAAAAAGTCGTAAAGTTTACATGCTTACAACAAGATTTTCAAGGGGGGATGAAAAAAAAATAGTCGTTTCGAAAAAACCACCGTAATATATATATAGGGGAGAGGGGGGCGAAATGGCCACTAGCGGGCAAAATGAGCACCCCCAATAAATTTTTCTACTTTTTCAAAATTGAAAAACGTTTCAAATTTTATCATTTACATTGCTCTATCAAACTTTGAACCTTGATAACTTAGGGAAAAACGGGCAAAACGGGCTGAAAAAAAATAATTAAAAAACAAGTAAAAAGTATTCTAAAGTAAATACGAAAGTAAATTCAGAACACTTCTCAATTTGGAAAAATTTCGAAAATTTTTCAAGGGTGTCCATTCTGCCCGCAATTTTCAAATTTTTAGGGTAGGGCGTTCAAAACTCGACATCGGTTAGGCTGTCATTTTTCGGTAAATATTCGGAGATTCATCGATTCAAACCTCGATTTGAAGCGTTAATTTCTTATAGGGAGTCCATTTTACCCCCATCTCCCACATATATATATATATATATACATATATATATATGTAGTATATCGTAACTAACAAAAAATATTTGTGATTTTTAGATACCTATGTCGGTCTTCATGTTACACCATTGGAAATATAGTATATGTAACATTTTCTTTCTAGTCTGACTAACAGCTCTAGTGTAGACCAAATAGTAGTCAATTCATAAAATGACGTTTTTTTTTTATTATACGAAATAAATGTGTAATTACGCTTAATTTGAAATTTTATATCGCGGAATTTCGGGTCTAATGAACGGGATTGGAATCCCACGTATTCGTCATATATAAACGAGTAAATAGGGTGTTCCTTTTTGATATAATATCCATACTCGATGCAGTATCATTGAAATAGGCTTTTCGATAACAATATGTTATAATCTTGAGAAAAAAATTTGTAGTATATGGTTTCTTCCTGTAATTTGAATTCCAACACTGCGACTTTTTCTTAAACATTTTTTCTTTTCTTATTCTATACTAAAAATGGGGAGAGAATCAAAATTCTGTGATTAAAATCGAGCACCCTGTATTCGCTGAAGTTGAAATCGACAATTAAACCAATAGAATAATACGATCATTCCTATATTTTCTTATCGCTGCTCTATATAATCTATAATTGAATTAATAATATGTAAAGAAATGAATTGTTGACCAAAAAAATAAAAAATTGTTATAGTTAATAAGTTAAATTTCGTAATTATTTATCCAAGTGTTATATTTGAGGGAAGATCGAAACCTCTGCATTAAAATAACATTTAAACCCCAGGAGGAACCGGCTGCTCAGCTGCTTCACTAATGTTGGAAATAAATAAAAAAAAGAGAAAAAAAGCTCTGGCTTATTGTCACCGGAGGGAGAATTTTTTACTCGCAAGTTTTCGCGCGGTGCGGACAGCTGTGACAGCAGCAACGCCAATTTATAACTCCATATCGGAAATCGATACGAATAATAGTCTTATTATTAGAGCTGGCTGAGCACGCCGGAATACGTAGGTATTCAGATGGTGCGACCCACGAGAATCCAGGGAAGAGAAAAAAAATAAAAAAATTTGGCACGCATGTAGTAGATCGCCGAGGGGATCGGATGGAGAAAATCAAATTTTTAAAAACGGTAAATCATAAATAGCCGTCTAAATAACGGAGCTTCAATACTAAAGTTGAGTTTACCTCGTCTTGGAACTCGAATGTGATTTGAGAAGATATTGGAATAGAATAAATTATGAAAGTATTATCTAAAATATAAAAATTGATGATCTAAAGATTCAAATAGCTGCGCCATATTGATTATAGGCTATTGGGAATCTGCCAAATTATTATACATAATTAATAACTAGTTTACTATACGAAGAACGGAGCGCGTCTTGATCCGAATTTCGATCGAGAGGCTCGCCTTCGTATGACATTTTTAGAATGGCTACTGCCTACGCGAGATTACCGCATCAAAAATCGGTCACTTTGTTTTTTTTTTTTTACTATTTTTTCTTCTTTTGTTTACAATGCATCTCAGTCAGATTGGCGAAGTCCCAAAACAAAAATAAACAAAAATGTCTCGCTGCAGCAGATGATTAGGCGTTGCAATTCTACCGAAACAATTATATTATGCAAGGAATAACACCCACAATATTTTCCACAAGGTGGCTCTTTATTGGCACAGTAACATTGCGTTACATAATGTTTCACGTATTTAAAGAAAATTATTAGGTAGGTGTGTGTGTATTAGTATTTATCCACTCGCTCTGCTGGGTGACATAATTTTTATTTTATTTTTTTTTTTCACCGCCAGAACAGTTGCCAAAATTATATGTAAATACTCAGTGTAAATACTCACAGCCACTCGACGGATAATACAAAATTCAAAGTTATTTCATTGAATTTTAACACCAGATACCGCAGCAATTTTCATGAAATTCGATTGGATCTCAAAATTCCACTGAATTTCAAGAAATTTCAAATTTTTCATAGGTATCATATGTTTCGCGGATCTTATGTGATTTAGCAGATTTCAAACAATTTAAGCGATCAGAGATTACATAAACTTTGATTTGATTTTATGGGCTTCAATAGAATTACACGGGATTTCCAAAGAGTTTACAAAATCCTACAGATTTTATGGGACGTCGCTTTATTGATTGCACAGAATTCGGAGAGATTTCATATGCTTTCATGGCGCTTCTGGTATAAAATTCCGATATAATTTGACAAATTTCCAGGTGATTTCAAAGATTTGACAAGGATTCCGTATATTGAAGGATTTTGAAAATATTTTGCAGATTTCATCAACTTTTATGGGATCGCATTTTATCCCTTTTACCAATTACCGAGTTCTGGAAAACAAGTTTTTCATCTTGAATATGTAAATAATTGAGGAACGCTAATTTCGGTGCGAAGTTCTGTATTATTTAACAAAATTCGGGTCTAAAAAAAAAAAAGTGTCCCAGTATTTAAAATTTTTGTCATACTTAAAACTGGTTACACAAACTTATCCCATGGCAGATCACCCAGTCAACCCTGACCATTTTAAAAAAATAAAACAAAATAAAATTAAAAAAAATTTTGACGAGTGAAAAATTAAAAAATACACATTTTTCATGTCATGTCATTTTATCTAAAACCCCAAAGTGCTCGAGTTACGACGCATTTTCTGAAAACAGATTTTTCGCACAAAAAGTTGAATAACTTTACAAAAAACAATCGCAAACTGAAGAAATAAAAACCAATTTACAGTTTAATCTCGCCTCTTTCGAAGTCCTATTAGAAAAAAGTTTCTATGTATATCTATTTCCCACAAAATTATACGCGAATTTATGAAAGTATGAAAATCGCAAAAGAACGGTCATGTTTAACATTATCTAGTGAGTGCGGAATTTTTTTTGGAAAATTGAACAGAGAAGCTAAATAAAGCCGGTTCTTTTCACTTTTGAATGCCACCCGGGCCATTTGGCTACAATTTTTTTTGACCGAGATATTCAACTTTTTGTCTTGATCGGAAATTCGGAAGGTGGCCCCGAACTTATGGACGGTACAGTACATATTTTTTTGTTTTTTTGATTTGAACTGTTTTTTTGTTCTTCACTACTAAAGCTATCTCAAAAGCTCCGTCTTTCTAATTTTTGAGAAAATTCCCACAGATATGATTCGTTTTTTTTTTTTTTTTTTTTTTAACGGTTTGATCAAATTTGAAAATTTCGAAGCAAAATCTAATAATTACGAAAACCCCTATTAACTGAAGTCCTTCAGACGTCTTTTATACTCGAAAATAATCTTTTTTTAAACCTAAATAATATGAAGAACTCATAAAAAGAACATCCAAAATTTGGATTTGGTGGAATGGCCAATACTATATTGACTGATCATTAGACTGACAGTTATTTTGGTTGTGAACGAATTTTTTCGCTCTGAATACATGAATGGGTTCCAAATTACTAGAAAAAAAAAAAAAGATTTGCGAAATTTCAGGCCTTCATATTTTAATATTAAGGCGTGACGACAACCTCTTACTTTACCCAAAAATTCGGCAACCAAGGGATGAGAACCAACATAAAATTCCTAACAAATGTTGCCGACTTTTTTTTCTGGAACGGAGTAATCATTATCCCGTGCAGAAATTTGAACTGGAATGCCAGGCTACTGTCCAGCGCCTGAAGAGATTCACTGCCTAGCGTGATCTCTACAGGCTCTGCCTCGGCGCTGGCTAGTTTTGCCAATTCCGCGTTCCCTGGCCAGTGCCAGGTCTGGCCAGGTCTGGCCAGGGGGTGAAACGTCCTGATATGGGGCGGTCGGTCCTGTGTTTTAGTTCCTACTGAAACTGGGTTATAGGGCTGGGGTCGCTGATGGTTGACCGACAACGGGTGGGGGACGACGCGAGACGACGTCGATTCTAGTCGCCATACTTTTTTCGTATAGAATTGTTGACGTGGACTTGTGAAATTTGGTACTTGCCTCGAGCTCTGGCTCAAGAGTATATAACCATACATGAAGAAGAAGAAGAAGGACTTGTGAAATAATATCTGAAGCATTGAATCTCCAAAATTCCACTTGTGCTTCGAGTGAAATATTCATCAACTTTATATATTTAGGCTTTGAAGTGAATTTTATTCTAATCTTGATAATAAAAGTACAATAATATTTAAGTTAAATTCAGAAATCGTATCGGTATAAAGCTTGTAGATTGGTCACGTAATTCTGGCTTGACACTTTCGATATTAGATATATTATTGACCATGTCAAATAAGAGACTTGGTATCAAATAAGGAGGTTAGTACACGTAATTGTAGCTTTATAATTCACTTATTGAATATAGCATTAAAATCTCAAGGTGGATATTCAGCATGAGATTGATAGGTCAGTTAACGTGAGCCTAGCTCTACACTTCGGATATTGAATACAGTATTAGACATTTTAAATTAGAGATCTAGTATTAGATAACATATTACTTAGGGTTAGGCAAAATTTTGTTCTTATAGAGTCTTATAGGATAGTTGTGTAAGGTAGGTTTAATACATTTATAGAATATACATTGACGCAAATGAAGAAAGGCCAAGCTTGTATTGTACGTGGGTACAAAAGTACGAAGCGCAGTGTTAGACACCGCTTCGTCACATCGATATAGGACTTTGCAATTCGTCAAAGCACCAAGGTTATTAATATGTCAGATGATAAATGATAAATCATTTTAATAAAATGAAGAAAATAATGACTAGAAATTGATTATAATATTTATTATAAATGATGAGGATTTGTACAAATTATTTAATAATAATAAAAACATGCATTCATTGCCAAATACTTGTACTGCATTTTCTTTTTCATAATTATGGGAATAGCTAATTTCAAGAATTTTGGCTAGACCCCAGTCAGATCCTCTGGCTAACGCCTAGCCAGATCCGCTGGCTAGGCATTGCAGAGACTTTTGTTACAGGCCAGGCATGGCTCAGGCCAGCTAGTCTGGCCATAGCCAGTCCAGATTCATGGCAAACTGGGCAGGCGCTGGGTCGCGCCAGAATTCAATTTCTGCACGGGTACCGACATTTTTGCTTGATTTCGTATTTTTTGACAAATAATTGGGCCTTCGAAAAAAAAATTGATTGAAACATTCGGAGAGCCCATGTTATTCCCGCCTTAGGGAGGGGGAGGGGGGGTCTATTCGATTTTTACCGACCCCGTCTATTTTCTCGAATTTCTCCGAAACCGGGGCTATATTCATCGAGTTGTCCTTTTGGCAGCAGATGTTTGATGAGAAATGAGTTCGAACTGGTACGTATGATCGAATGAAGGACGAACCGTCGTAAGAAAGCCCTAATTTTCTCCTTGTCTTCTTCTTCATAACCATGTCCAACGGTTAAACTATGAGGAAAAAAAGACGAGCGAGAGGGCTGGAAATTCGAATAACCCTAGAGCTATGGCTGCCCGACGACAGCGAGTGTGTCAGCTCGAAAATAGCGGCACTACTGCAGTTTTGCTTTTATTTTTTAAGGTCGAGATTCTTGAGGCTGTACCGAGACGATCTTCAAAAATAATGATTATATTTTAACTGCCGCGATGTAGTGCTACATGTAACATAAATTTCCTACGATAAATTCTACACCCTTGTTTTTTGAACGTGAAGAAACCATCTTATACAGTAGAACCTCCGTTATCCGAACCATGATTTATTTTATCCGAACTACATAGATTTACTTTATCTGGGGGCTTATTCGCGAACTCATAACTGCGGAAATAACGGCGAAATAGCATTGAAATCATGAAAAACAATAGGTGGCTGCCAATGAGCTGCTCCTATTTCATGGATTGACATTGTTTTGTGCAGTTAGTCTGCAGTTATGATAACGCCAGAGTTCGCGAATAAGGCCCCTGGACTTTTCACTGTTCAAATTTTCGAATCTCAGCATCGCGCGCTACAATGCCGCGAGCAAAGTCTGTGTTCAAGCATGCACAAGCTTGTATCGCCGGTCACGGCAATAATTCGCTCGCATATTCACACGTAATCTGTATCAGACCTTGTCCACCAGTTATGTTTGAAATATTTTTTAACTATGTAAATCCGAACTGGGCCCGGTCCCCATTGGTTCGGATAATCGAGGTTCTACTGTACTACACGGAGAAAAAAATATCGCTCTCATCACGCAACAGTATAGTGATTATCACGATACTCGTGTGACTATACTTTGTATACGCATATGCTCAATCCACTGGATCGCGATAATCACGATCCACATGGATTTGGATAGTGAGCATCTTATTGCTATGAATATTATGCCTCAAAATTTGAGGTTAATATAGATTAGTATTTCGTATTTAATTTGTAAACACAAAATATATTTTATTAAAGAATAGTATGTTTTTTTTTTTTTTATTATTATTCAACATAGATACTAATTTCTCTTCAAGCGTGATTGATTTAAAATTTTTGTTCAGTTTATGACAGTCAGGAATTAGGTTAAAAATCCACAAGTTTAGGACTTAGTTATGTGTGGTGGCGCTGAAGGCGTGGATCGTGATAATCACGATCCGTTTTGCCGTAGTAAGGAAATGTTTGTAATAATCACGATACTACGTTCGCGATCCACTTGATCGCTACGACAGCGATATTTTTTTCTCCGTGTAATCTAATCATATTTATACGTATACCATAATAAAATCCTTCCAATTACGTCTGATTTTTTTTTCTTTTTCCATCCAAGTTGATACTTGAACGATTTCTCGGCCAACGATGATGAGTCACCAGTTTGTCAGATTAATAAACTTGATTACAGGAAGTCATTACGCTCCCACACTGAAGTAGCTGGCTGGATTTTCACCCACGGCAAGATCTAATTTTGCATTATAAAATTATCCCTGCTGCAGGGTTGAAGTGAAAATTTAATCGTACTGTATCATCCTGTAAAAATGAAAAATTAAATAAACAACGTAAACGATCACCAATTTCTCATTTTTTCGGAATTTTTCACCCGCAGCACCATACTTCTTATCCCGAATATATCAAAAAATCACTATCTGCAGGAGTCATGCGATTCATAGATGTATTCGTTTCTGCGCCTCGTTGACCGGATTTTTTGTTTCGAATGTACCGCATTTACTACCGAGTACAGAAGTGCAGTTTCGCAAAAAAAAAAAAAAAAAAAAAAAACAAAACACAAGAAAAAATAGAAATAAACAAAAAAAGTTACGTCGGTATGCGTATCTGGTGGGATATTTTCGTCTTTCGTCTTTCGGCTTTCGCCTTTGCAGCTTCGAACGAACGTCGCAGTTCGCTTCCAAGTAAATTATATTCTTGGCGTGTATACCTACGGCTCTGACCATGAGCCTTGTTTAACAGATGCAAGCGCAAGTGCAAGACCGACCACGTGTCTAATTCCTTCGTTAACCAAGATCAGGCGATTAATCTTAGCGCTTTTGGATCTCGCCATTGTAGTTGTGTAGTATCTGAAAAGTCAGTCTTCCAGAAATTTTCAAAATTCTAAGAATACTTTGTCGACCACAAGTTGAATAACTGTTATTTTGACTAAGAAGAAATAGGTAACCAAGCTTCTATATGGAGAAAATAAAAGAAGTAACAGAAGAAGAACTTAAGCTAGAGAAAAATCGACTATTTGTTTCACTATAAATTTCTAGGGTTATCAAAAAAGGATAAAAAAACTTCAAATATATTTCTCTGCGTACGACTGAACAAAGCAGCTGGGACATTACTCGGACAGCTATACGTTGCCTAGCGAGAGTGCAGATCTGCGCGGACCGAAATTCTGGCTAGCTTCCCAAATTATTGTTAGACATACATATTCTGAATACGTCCGACGACGCTATCAGGTATTATTACCACGGAGAAGTGAGGAACTTGGAAGTTGTAGAACTTCTAGGAAAACTTAGTACGATCGATTCGGTGAGGTTGATAAAAGTGATATTATATCCCAACTATTGGTCGGACGTCCTCAATCGTCATATGGTCTGCACGACGACGACTCACACTACTCGTTTTCTAGTCATGTCATATTCATTTCTAGGTACATCAGGGCATGAGGCCGGTAGATGAACCTTCATGCGATCATGGGAGATGGTACGTTTTCAAAGGTGCAGTACACTTCGCCGTTAGTCCACCTTTGCAGTATGCGAATTGTTCGAAAATATCAATTCAACGGCAATTATATGCCCGCTCGAGGCAAACAATATGGCCGATTCGGACTTTTGGCCACCTCAACTCTATTCCGAGTGGGGAGACGTTAGGAATTCACCCTGTACATCGCCTTTTGAGAGCTGCAGCTAGTGTAGTTCTACACTGTTTTATTTAAACTTTCGAATGCTGCGTCCAAGATAAATACAGACCCTAAACTCCATGTGAGTTCCATATAACATCCGTTGTGAGCAATCACTCTGAGACCATGATAAAAAAAGGCTTAAGGTGATTGCCTACCCAATTCCACCTGACCTGAAAACATTGGGCTGATCAACGCGTGCAGAAGGTGCTGTTAAACGGAATATCTCTGCCTGGGCACCGGAATCAATAAAACAAAATCCATCGCGCAATTCTATGTCCGATTCCGAACACGCACGGCCCAAGACATGTTCGTTTTACGCTAAAATAGAGAAAAAGTCCATGTAAAACGCTTATTTTTAACACTTGGCAATTTTCTAACGCTCGGGATGATGGCGAGTTGTCCCCAGCGTGGGATCACTTTCCGGAAATGCCTAGCGCAGGGTTACTTTCCGGATAAAACCCGATAGGAAAAGTACCCAGGGTAGGATCACTTTCCGAATAGAACCATATAGGAAGCCTATCTATACGTTCGAGAAAATGGCAGAATAAGCCCGCAAGCACCAGATAGGGACACGACCAGAATCCCGGAAAAATTCCGGGCAAGCCCGAAAGCCTACCGGACCCAAATTACGTATAAAACCGGACACACTGCCGATTCGGTTTCTATCCGGCTTTTTAAGCAGGGTTGTGCGTAGAGTTGCCGGTGACGCTTCCGAAATGGCGTGGCGCACGAAACCTACGACTCGGATCACTGTAGTACGATAAACTGGACAAAATCAGCTGTCAGTGATAAATACATCTCACGGACGTTCTGGGAACTAATTGTCATCACATTAGCGGCCATTGCCGTTCTCAGCCGTGGACAATCGCAAAAATTACAACAAAATCATGGAATACGTTTTGCCCCTTCATCGTTGTCGAAAACAAAGATATGTTTTTGGATGGTTGTGCTCGGAATTCAATATAGAATCGGGCTGCAGAGGCCAATTTTTCATTTTTGATGCGTAAGCTGTGATATAAGTCGAAGTACATGGTACGCTCACACTTTTCGATAAAAAAAAAAAAAATCTCGATTTCATACGATCAAACGTACCAGTTCGAACTCATTACTCGTCAAACATCGGTTGCCGAAAGGCCAAGTCGATTGATAGCCCCGTTTCGGAGATATTTGAGCAAATAGACAGGCCGGTAAAATCGTGTAGACCCGCCCCCTTAAAGCATGCACTAGCTTGTATCGCCTGTCACGGCATTAATTCGCTCGCATATTCACATGCACGTAATCTGCATCAGACCTCGGTGTCCACCAGTTATGTTTCAAATATTTTTTTACTATTCCGTGTGGAAACCACGATCGGGAACTGGCCGGGTACTGCCCAGTTCTCCTGATTTCAAAGCGGAAACTAAGCAGCCCATCCGCCCGGTCCCCGGCTGGATATGTAACGCTCTCCTACGCAGCCTGAGCCCAGTAAGGCTGGCCGGCCACTATTCAGGTTTTCCCGTTCAATGTAAATTTAAAAAGATTTCTCAGAAAATTTTTTAATTTGGATTCACGTAATAAATTCAACAAATTTTGATAAAAGAACGTTCACTATTTGGAGGCGAAAGCATTCCCCGATAGCTGCTCACTTACAATTCTCAACATAGATATCTCTGATTTTATTGTAACCCTTGGCCGGGTCCTAAAGACGTAACACGTAGGCAGGCCCGTGCGTCGGGCGCTGGGGCTGCGCCCACAGATGGCGCTTGATTTGGGTAACGTTACAGACTCTACTGTCCATTACCTAGAAGATCAATATTCGATGAAAGTTGATGCTTACTTTAAGTCCGTGCTTACATTCGATTGATGACTGATATTGATAATCATAACCAATCATTGGAAATTCTAAATTCTGGATACGTGTGTATTAGGGTGGTCGTTAATATAGCTATTTCGGAATTAGATTCATTCATACCCTTCATTCGAAAGTAAAAAAAAAAAAAAAAATTTTGACCCCAAATTGAACCCTTTATCTCAATTAGAAAGGGTGCCTGTAAAGGCTTCCCGTGTGGAAATTCAATTCGGGGGCTGGCTAGGTGTTGCCTAGTTTCGCTGTTCACTAAGCGGGCGCTGAACGGGCGGGCTGCTTAGTGCCCGGCAACGCATGTAACGCTCAGCTGTACAGCGCGAGCTGGCCAGCGCGAGCTGGCCAGCGCCCGTCTAACATTCCCGACAAATGCTAGAAGATCTGTCGGGTCGGCTGTACAGCGCCCGGCCAGACCCCGGTTAATTTATTGATATCAGAAAGGGCTAAAGCAAAAGAGGTATGATTGACAAAACGAAACATTTCAGGAAAATATCTTTTTTACATTCAAACTGTTGAAATGCAAAAAAAAAAACACTTTTCCTGAAATGTTCAATCTTGTCATGTTTCTTTTTGCTCTAACCTCTTTATTTTTAATATCTTCATATATTTCTCATTTATATAATCATTCATCAAAAATTGATTGAAAATAAGAAATATAAAAATTATTATTTTTTCTTCAAATTCATAGTATTTTTCATAATAATTCATGAATATCTATTAGAAGTTCATCAATTTGCTGCGTATACAAAAAAAAAAAAAAAAAAATTACAAAAAGTATTATCAAAACCATTTTAATCAGAAAAACTTTAATGTCCATTTTCTCAAAACTTAATATGTGTCGTTTGACACACGAATGCGTAACAGGGTCCATATATGGTTACCGTCGAGAATATCGGGTTAATAATGAATGTTGATCGAAATTGTAAGCATATAAATAGCTCAGCTACAATTTCGGGCTCTCCCAACTAGGGCCTAGGCAAGTTTTGATGTGAAAACGCATGCAGGGAAAATATCTGGCCTTGCTAACCGGGGGCTGCACAGCTAAACTAGAAAAAATTATTTACAGTTATGCTATCTATTGCCCGTATAGCACCCGACTAGTTGGGCTATCTTCGGGATTGCCCATCCGGGGGCTGGGCAAACACCGGGCGTTCCCGGAGAAATTTCCACACGGGTTACTTTTTTGTATTGATTTTCCATTACTTTCGGCTACTTTTTTATAAAATAAATATTTCGGGACCTCTTAAACGGCTTAAAAATCCATCGATCATACAGATAGTTCATAAAAACAACAAAAAAAAATACAAAAAAAAAATAAAAAAATACAAAAAAAAATACAAAAATACAAAAAAGTAAGCCTTTACAGGCACCCTTTCTAATTGAGATAAAGGGTTCAATTTGGGGTCAAAATTTTTTTTTTTTTTTTTACTTTCGAATGAAGGGTATGAATGAATCTAATTCAGAAATAGCTATATTAACGACCACCCTAGTGTGTATATGTTCATGTAAATATGCAATATAGTACTTTTCGATACTAGTGCGAAAGTGTTGATTCTCGGATGAGTGTGAAGTTTTTCGCCCGAGCGAAGCGAGGGTGACAATCACACGAGTCGAGAATCATCTTTCGCATGTGTATCGAACTTCATTTTTCAACACAGCGCGCGTTAAGTTGAATTTTATGCACGCGAAGCGTGCGCAAAATCGAACTTTGCGCACGCCGTGTGGAAAAATCAGTACCATTATGAAACAAAAGTCTGTAATAGAGAGTAAAACGAAATGGAGAAGAATATACGGGTTCTCCCAACCAGTGCCCTGGTGGGAACTGCTGTGATAGAGCTAACCGGGTTCAAGTCAGTTCTCCTGAGCGGGCGCTAGTCGGTTTCACCCGTGTAAGTACTAGGCACAGTTTAAATCAGTTTTTACTATTCGGTACCCGGCTGGGAGCTGAGCAGTTGGGCTAACTTGGGATTGCACGTCTGGAGGCTGGCTAGTAGTCGGGCGTTCCCGGACAGATTTCCACACGGGATGTAACATCGTTTCATCCAATATTATACTGTTCCATTATCCAAATTTTCGATTATCCGAACTAGGCCCGGTCCCAATTGCTTCGGATAATCGAGGTTCTACTGTACTCGATTTGCTTTTTTAATTAGAATTAATCATCAATTTTTTTTCAATTCGAAATATGATGATTTTGATGCTGGTAACGTGTGCCTTTACCTATTTTACACAATATTATATAAAAAAGTTCGATTGTCTGTAAATTTTAAGTGATATCGTATACCTACATGTTTATTGATAAAATCTTCTCCGAACAATTTTTCACTGAAAGCTTGTGTCCGTCGGAGCTTACGAGCCGTCGGTCTCGGGTAGGTACGTCAAGTTATGTCACCCCTTTAAAAATAAATTGAACTTGGAAGCTGTCAAATATGAAATATCTTGACTGACAGACGCTCGGTGTTAGCGACCAACGTAGACGACTGTCGCGACTAGGAAGCCGAAACTTATTGTTAGGCTCGCCGGCAGAACGGCTACCTCCAAAAACAGGGACCAAAAGTATTCGACCGATTGGTAGCCTCTGAAGTCATTTTATACTGGGCCATTCACTGTGCGCGCACAACCTAGAACGACCTAGAGGAGAAAAAATACGTAGCGGTTGACCTGGAGGACAAAAACTGGGTAGCGGTGATCCTGGAGGCACAGAATCTACGTAGCGATTGACCTGGAGGACGGAAACTACGTAGCGGTGGTCCTGGTCACAGATAACGAGAGCGTAATATGTTGTAAATGCCATAAATGGTAAAAGAATTTATCACTAGATTCAATCATTTATTTGTATTTCACTGAAAATCGACCCGCCACCGGCACTGCTAGTCTTATTACTTTTGACCCGGCCCTAACTTGAGCATCTGTAGGCTCTGTGATTGGTCAACTAAGACCTTCTGTAGTCCGAAAACTATTAGCCCCAGGACTTTTCGGCAAAGGATTAGTCTTAGAATTTTACAAGGAATCTACCCTTATCAGGTGGTGCGCGCAAAGTGAATCACCCTGTATACTATCATTAGTCAAAGTCGCTGAAAACTTGTTAATTTCAGAAAAATAGATGACGATTTGGTGATATATCGTATGTACATCATTTTTAATAAGTTGGCCGAAAACTTGGCACCAGTTTTGAATGTTTGTTAAACTTTCATAAGGTCAAAGTTGGTTACCCCCTTCCCACCAAACGCAGAACATTTCAGATATACACCAGAAAAATTACCAGCCTTCAGTTTCACAACGTTTCCTAATGTGTATTCGAAAGGTTACGTTTAAGTTAGAATGCGCTTGTTGCTGCCATAAAACGTTGCAAACAGTCACCTCGTGGAACTGCAGCATCCAGCTTCTTAAATTGTATTCCAATATACATAACAAAAACATTTCAAAAGGGTCACTTCGCCCCTGGAGTAGTTTCGTGCTCGCCGTTAGGTGCAAGTTCGGCGCAACGGTTTCTTGGAAGTCGAAATACGCCGCTTGAGTAGAAGATACGCTCGGCTGGGCTCTAACCAACAGTTACTAGGTACTCATACAACGTTCTAGTTCATCAGTGTACAGCGTTCCTATGCCAGATATACGTGATTGCTGGAATGCTTTAGATTGGATAATGAATAAACCATGGTGAATCAAAAATTCTGAAGAACCACCACCAGATCCTAGGGTTGAGCGATTCTTTCAAAAGAATCGATTCTTGGATCGATCTTTCTGATTCTAGAGCATTGGTTGAAAATATTTTTTGGACCCCCCGAACCAAAGATACGTACGTTTAAAGATAGTGCGGTGCGCTCGAAAACTGATTTTCTCATATTTTGTAAATCTAATAACTTCTGAACCAGTTGAAATCAAGGGGTATGACTCTGGATTTATTGTTAGGGATTGGCCAAGAACCAAAATCTCGCGTGGCATTGAAATCGGTAATTCATGAGCAGAAAAGAGTCCCGGATGAGCGAGAATACCCCATACATCTGAAACGTTATGTGTTGTGCGGGTTATATTAAGGCTTAAGGTGCGTCTCTTATATATATAAAAAAAAAAAAAGCAGTAGGTTACCTACCCTTCAGTAATCAGCTATTGTTATCGAATAATTGCGAGACTACGAAGTATATTTGACGTGTATTCCTATAGATTTTCGCCATTATCGTCACGATCTTTGACGAGACGATCGAGTCGAAGATCATATATATAGTCTACATATTGTATACAGGGTGTCTTTCAATTAGTCATACAAACCTATATAGGGTGATTCCTCTTTGAAATAGAAAACGATTATTCGCAAAAAAATTAAAAAAGCTTTAAAAAAAAAACTAAAAAAAAAAAACTCAAAACTTAGTACATACCTATCTTTATTTAAGTTTTTTTAGAACTTTTTTCTTCGTTTTTTTTTTTTTTTTTTTTTTTTTTTTTTTTGTGACAAATCGTTTTCTGTTTCAAAGAGGAATCGCCCTATGTACGTTTGTTTGACTAAATGAAAGACACCCTGTATATAGGGCTGTTCAAGTATAAATGTATTTATGTATATATAGATGTGTATGCGTAGATCCCAGGGCTTAAAACTTCCGCGAGGGTGGACGTGGCCGAAGGTATTGATCAGCCACCTTCACGTGACCTTCATCCATTCGCGCAGAATCCACCCACTGCATGATTCCGGTAAAACGCGACCTACAGCAACCCAGCCAACTTACAGCTGATCCCCAGGCGAAGGACCCCCCCCCCACTATAAGGATCTATTATACGCACATTAAATGTGTATAGGGTAACACGGGGCAAATCGGCCACCAAATCAAAAAAATAATAATTTCGTCGGAAATGATTTTTTATGATACGGCGACGTATGTTGGATCAATAATATGACACAAAAAAGGAAAAAAATTGGGAAAAAAATTGATTTATAATCATGCAATTGCATCAGCTTGATTGCCGTTGCGTTACCACCTTATGATGAAAAGTTATTATAGAATGAAATGAAAAGACAAGTATTAAAGGATGAAATCAAGTTATATCAAGTCTTTCACTTTCATTTTTGAACAATTTTAATGAACATTTAAAGTGAATATCGTGTCTGCCTACTTTTATTTTTTATTTTCCTCAAACTACATCTGCGATTTCTGCACAACGGAATAGGTGCCCGATGTGACCTGAATCGCATAGTTTTTAACAATATTCATAAATTTTCAGCATAGGGTGGTAACAACGGCAATCAATCCGATAGAATTGCACGATTATGGATCAATTTTTTTTTTTTTTTTTATTTACTTTTTTTGTCGCTCTTTTGTGTCATTATTGATGCAAAAGACGTCGCCGTATCATAAAAAATCATTCGCGACGAAATTACTGGTTTTTTTTTATTTGGTGCCCGTTTTGCCCCATGTTACCCTGTAATATATAATATAATAACCTAATAGTCAGGATATTGTTACAAACAATCGTTCAGGTTGGGGGTGGCCGTGGCAAGACACGGTGTTCACTTGAAAATTACGTAATTTTTAAAAACTATGAAACGGTCGACCTAGACAGGCGAAAACTGAGGAGCGGACGACCTGGCGGCCAAAGATTGAAAGACGGAATTGTCAAAGTGAAAAGTAACACCTGTTATTCGTTTTGTATTAATAAAAATGATACTTTATAGCCAAACTAAAATACATATTGAATAACTGGGACACCGTTGTTCTCCGGAATCTTTCGCTAAGGAATTTCAGTCTTAGAATTCGAGAAGAAATATGCCCATTCAATATGGCCCGGTCAAACTGAATCACCCTGTATATTTATATACATAATATGTATGTAGAATGGAAATCAGGAACGAAAGACCGCCGCCTTCTCTCGCAGCATTCAACCCTCGGACTGATCACATCACGTGGAGTTGTTGCGCAAGAGTTGCTACAAGATTCACACTAATAATAATAATAATAATAACATTTACTCGATTATTTTTGAAAATACGATACATAAATATTACAGCACCTCCTCAAGTATAAAAATCTTTCATGTTCTGATAATAAAGCTTGGGTGGTAAATCACGTTGACAGTAAGAACAAGTGAGCTTCTGCTGTCTGAATACAGGGTAACGAGAGTGTGCTGATTCAGTGACATATATCTCGGTTGATAAATTCGCAAATATGTTTACTTCTCTCAGTGTGATAATGGACGTTTCACCCGCGCTTCGCGTAGCTAAAATATCCCCACTTTCAGACCTTACGAAGTAAAATTTTGTATACTACATACTTACTCAACAGAAAAACTTATTCTGATCTCATGTGATTGCAACATTGGCCTTCGGCTCGTTCTGCAAACTTACACCCGTCAGAATAGTACATTGTGTATCAAGGGCGGAAAGGACTATATTGCGAGTGTGCAATATGCGGCACGAGCCGAAGGCGAGTGTGCTGCATGCACACTCGCCAAAATAGCCTTGCGCCTGTGATGCACACGATATTTTTCTCAACACCTGCTCTGCATAAGTGCCTCTATTGCGACCGAGTGAGCGGGCGCAAAGGGGCACTTTGCGAGCAGGTGTGAAGAAAAAAATTTTACCGCACTCGTATCGTAATGTACTATTATGGTAATATGAAAATTTCACACCAAAAACACAATTTCATTATCTTGATTTGTGTGATTTTGGTACGGCCATTGCGATTTGTTTGACAAATATTGCTGGAGCAATAAATCGTAGGAAAGATTCTCTGGCACAAAAAAAAATAAACAAAATAAAAATAAAAATAAATACAGTCCGATCTCTCAATAAACCCTCTCTCTATAAACCCGCTTCCCCAGTTTCTCGCTCGAAGCGTTCCCCCACTCTGCCTATTAAGACATAGCGTAGCGAGGAAAGAGAGAGACGGAAAACCATTGGTGCGACTAGCGAAGAAGGCAGAGTGGGGGTACCTCATTTCGTGGAAATACTCTTCCCCTTGGCGGCTTGGGAGGGCTTATAGAGAGATCGGACTGTAAATGAAATATAGAATTCAATCAGCCAGTTTTCAGAAATTTGTGGACTCAATTAGGTATTTGGAATGTCGATGGAGTGCGGACCGCAGCCCCAGTTGAATCAAACCTGTCGTGAGCGAAAGAGGTTGGTTATTCAGGGGTTGAAGAGCAATTACTGACATTGCATAAATCAGTCTTGATGTTTTTCAAACGTATACCCTTTTCTTTTTTAGTTGATATCCGTACAGCTATAGGGGTTGCAGGTTATGTGTCAAGTCTTCGAGAGTGCATCCAGTCTTTATAGGTATATGACCATAAGGCGACGCACTCCAACGAGGGTCTGGTACCTTCTATACTGTTTATCTGCATAGGTAATAAGCTTCGAGTTATCGTGTCGCGTGACTAGAACGCTACCCCAGATCTTCATGGGGGATCAGCATACCAAGGAAAAAGAGCCGCGTGCCCGTCGGAGCCCGTCACCACGAGCAGCCCTTCAGCACTTGGATCCGATTTGCTGATATTGATCAGAAAAGCACCAGCCAGACAAACCCCCCCAGGAGAATTTCGAACAACAATAATAGAATAAGACTAAAGAACGGTAGGAATCGTCTTGATTTTTTCTTTTCTACATGGAATTATACTTTGCAGAATTCTTAGGCAACGCCCTTTACACTATTCTTGCCGGGTGAGAAGCTATATCAACTTTTTTCAGGTCGCGCTTCATCAGTATTTGAAAAATAGTTAAAATTCCATTTCAGTTCTTCCTTTGATTTTCTCTTTCTTTTGTTGCGAGGTTTTACCGAGATCCTAAATACCTTGAAATATTTTTCCAAATCTCCATAAACCTGTATACCTTGCATGAATTGGATTCTTTGAAAAGTACATACCTAGTCGCAATCTATTGCGGCAGATTTATTCGGAAAAAGTTTAAGAAATCTAGAATCTAGCTTTTCTGAAATTCTTTGATGTATAAAAAGTGAAATAGGGTGACAGGTCCAGTAGCGGGACACTAACCAGTAGGCGGACAGAACGAACTTTAAACTCTTATTTGGAAAAAACAAATAATCTTATTTTCACTAAATTAATTTCATTGACAAAACGAAACCTTGAATATTACACATACATTCGAATACTTAGTCGAATTATCTTTGGTACCGCTGAAAAAAATTCATTATAGGACGGTTCTGTCAGAGCAACCGCTAATCAGCCGATCGTACTAAAAGCTGCAGCATGTAAACAAAGTTTGATTCAGGGAATAAACACTTCTATAGGTACCCGATAAATGTGAGTTGTATGTCAAACTATTCAGTTATTGTTAATTTATCATTACATAATCGGATATAATGAGAAAAAGACCCAAAATATTCAAAAACCGTCTGTCCATGTACTGGTATAAATTTCCCAAACTCAAACCAGTAGATGGACGAGTTTGATATCATCAATCTTGATAGTTCCTTGATTAAGAATGAATGTCACATTAAAAATATTGTAAAAAATCGAAACCTTTTACACCTTTACCATCAATAATGTTCTTGTGAAGTTAAAAATCTACAAAAAATGAATATAACCCTCAAGATTTCTGCATCTGCAAAAATTAACTTTAGCAAGCCGTAACTTGTGAAGGTTTACTCTCAGCGAAAAATTCTATGATACTTATTTCTTCCTCTTTCGATTATCTGATGGCGAAATTTTTTAGTTTTTTTTTCAGAGCGATGCTAACACCGCTTATCCGTTAATTAGTATTTCAGCACGACGTAACTTCGAAACGATCATTCTCAGGGAAAAATTCTATGAGACTATTTTTTCTTCCGCTTTCGACTATCTGATGGTGATATTTTTTAGTTTTTTTTTCAGTTTTTTTTTTTTTTTTTCAAACCGCTCCAACTCTGTTTTCACGTGAATTATTCTGAGGGAAAGATCTGACTTTGGAATGATTTAATGATCATTCTTGAGTAATTCACGTGATCTGACTTGAATAATTCACGTGAACACGGGGTTCGCGGTTTGAGAAAAAAAAAAAAAAAAAATTGAAAAAACAACTAAAGAATATCGCCATCAGATTATCGAAAGAGGAAGGGAAAAGTCTTATAGAATTTTCCTCTGAGAATGACCGTTTCGAAGTTACGTCGTGCTAAAGTATTAATTAACGGAAAAACGGCGTTAGCATCGGTCTGAAAGAGAAATTAAAAAATATCGCCATCAGATAATCAAAGGAGGAAGAAAAAAGTCTAATAGAATTTTTCGCTAAGAGTAAACCTTTACAAATTACGGCTTGCTGAAGTTTATTTTTGCAGATGCAGAAATCTCAATAAAATAACCGTATGAGTCGGGTTCGTCGGGTCCCGAAATTCTATTTGAAACCGAGAATACTGTTCAATTTTATGTTAACCTATTGTTTCTCAAATGATTTTGTTCCAATTATGGCATTAAATGCAGCAAAAAATTAAAAATATTCTAGTATGCATGATTATTTACACCCGTCCATGTACTGGTCTACGGACTGTCCATTTATTGGTTAGAGTGTCCACCTACTGGGAAATCTAGTCACACGTGAGATTTTCAGTATTTTCAACGTTTTATCGTAATTGGCATGATCTAAACACTGATGAATTAGGTAATTCAACTATTCCTGTAGAAGATATCGATTCCCAATTGTATTTTGACGCAAAAATTATTGAGTACTCGCAATGTAAACTTCAGAAAACTCTTAAGTGTCCGTCTACTGGACCTGTCACCCTACTATGAAAAAACCTCAACAAAATTTGATCGAAATTGAAGGTTTTTGAACCGATTTCAGAGTTTTGTTGCCTTCTACATGATAAATATGCGTTACAGATCTAATCTGGGCACCGCGATCCAAGTGTGAAGCTTCATTCCATGGATGAATTGAAGGTTGTGAATATTGGGCGAGGTCTGGGTCTAGTTTTAGACCTCCCGGACGATGGAGCCTTACAGAGATTCATGTATGCATCGTAATGCACAGTTATAACCTACGTCTGATATTTACAACACGTAGTACGTCGGTCGACTTCGCTCTTTGTTTTGCCCCAATGCTTCGTTGGATACTTGGATGGTCTGCTGCTGCAGCTTTGATCTTCGAGCTTACAGTAGTTCTGGATCTCAGACGAGCTCTGAGCCAAGTACTGAAATCAGTCGAGACGACGTACAATATACGACATCTCACATCTCACATGAACATTACGCATTTAGGCATTTAGGTATACAGCATTTCCTCGGCATTCGTATAAGCCCGATAAATGTCGTCCTGTAATCTGCACGGAGAGAAATTTCGAGCGAAAACAGCGTGTCGCTTTTTCATGCGAATATAGCCCGTGATTCCCTAGCAGAAGCCGCTTGTCTCTCAAGCGTAGTTGCTTGTGAGCCATGCCGATTTTGCTGTAGATGCGCGCTAACTACGCATGGAAACAGTAGCATGCGTTTTTAGCGGCAAGGGCCACGCTGTTTTCGCTTGAAATTTCTCTCCGTGTGGTGAGGGAAAAATAAGTAAGGCTATCTATGGAATTTTTCTTCGACATTCTGAAAAAGCCATTTCCCGGCTGCATCATTTATCTTTATTTTAAGACAAAGACCAATAAAATCGCATGAATAACTATTGAGGAAAATCGACCAAGCGAACGCACTGAACATCGTATTATTGGCGCACTATAAGGGGCGAAGTAAACGGCCGTCTCTGTTTGTTGTTTACGCTCTCTATATTGATACCATCTCTTTCCTCTCTGTCGCGCGGGAAATCGAAGAGCCCGCGCTTTCTGACTACTGAACGCCGCTGAAATCATTTAAAAAAAGAATGACTGACAGCCATCCCTTTTACAGTTATTTATTTTTGGAAAAAAAAACGTTGCCTCGAGGACATGTGAACGTGAAAAAAATTTCATAAAAATCGCACGAACGTTTCGCAACATATTAACTTTTCTTTTTTTTTTTGTTAATACATTTTTCCTTTTCCCCGCAAAATCACTGGGTCTGGTTTTCGCAAATAAATGCACAAGTCGGAAAATTATTTGAGATATTTGTGCAGAAAATTTCGTTCAAATTGGTCAACTAATGAAAAAGTTACTCCCACTCTGCTGTCACAGAGAAATCAATATGATTGGAAAATTGCCTGATCTATTTGAAAAATCTTCGTTCCATATCTAATTCTGTATGAATATCTACAGGTTTTACCCGTTTGATATCGAGTTTGCGTTTACGATATAATTTTGATCGTTCGGCATCAGTTAGAGTTTTAGACACACGTTTATATGCGCGTCAACGATCGTGGGATAATCCACATCCATAATCCACATCCGGTTCTCTTGTTTATATTAAAACAAAAAACTTTCAAACCCTAATTTCAAACCCCAAAACTTCTATTTTTTTTATCCGCTCGCTTGACGATTTTCTGTAACACAAAAACGTTTACATCTACCGATCGAACACCCATACTCACCACCTATACTTTCTAAATAAAAAAATACCCCAAAATAGTAGCATTTTCAATACTAATAGTCTCGTTACTTTCTCAACTCAAAGGACGATCTGCCACTTGAACGGTTGTAGCTTTTGATTTTTATTCATTCTTAATTTGTACCCAAAAAAAGACCAACAAATGTGTACCTTATTTTATTTATTTTGTTACAAAATGATTCGTGGTACGTCACGCACCCCCTTTCACCCCCTCGACGCGCCGTGAATCCCCACTACCAAACGGCGCGCAGCAGCGACGTTTTGCTGGCCCTACGGGAAGCGATTCTGATAGGACAGACCCGGTGCGAATCGTCACGTAACTGGTTCAAGACCCAGGTGGGGGTAGAACGCAAACTACCTCGGGAGGTACCGCGGATTTGGTGCGACTCCACTCAGCTTCTGGCTCACGTATCTGACGTACCTTCTACCTACCTCGAGGGTATCAGTGCCGTGCGATATCTCCTAATCCGTCTTTTGCAGTTATAGGTAAGTCATGTTCCTCCCTCGGTTCGTTTCAATCGCCCAAAGAACACGACCCCAAAAATATTGGAAAATCGATTAGGTAACAACCAGGAACAAAATAGTCAAAGTACTCTGTCACTATTATTATTATTTTTTTATTTTTTAATCATCAAATTTCTCCTTATTTCGCTCATCAAGAATCGCTACCATTTTCTAAACACCGTTCACCACTGCGATCGATCTCACTGCTCGAGCGCTTGCGACCGTCGAGACCCTCCGTCTGACTGAAAATTTCAGTTACTACTTACTTAAACTGTCGCTACTGCTGAAAATATACTCGGATTATAACTATTTGGCAATTATTTTCAACCCAAATTTCCGATCCGCCAGTTATTACAATCGAGCTTTCATATCGGGTATAAAGTCTGACCCTATACGCGGTTCATACTACTGCTAGTCAGATTTTCAGGGAATTTCAGGGGTAGCTAAAAACTTCCGCAATGCGACCCATGAGCTTCAGCTCCGATCGTTGCTTCACAATTTTCAAAAATTTTTAAGTATATAATTATAAACCGTTGCTTTTAATCGTAATTTCTTACTTCTTTTATTCTATATCCATAATTTTGAAAATTTTTCACTCATTTTTTTACTCAATTTTTGTTCAACGATTCATCGCATAATCGCATTACATTCTTCGGTTCGAATAGCAGTGAAACAATAAAGCTGATAGGTAATTATAGGGGTGCGCAAAGGTGTTAGTATTAAAAATATATTCGGGGACTGCATCCGAAAAGTACCTATATGAAATTAAATATTGGCAATGATGTGACACAATGTCTAATCGTAGGTCTAAAATTATTTCTCGCACTTAAAAACTAACTATAAATAATGCGGTTACGTGTCACGGTCATTTCGAACAGGTATAGGATATGCAATAATATATTCAAGAGCTAATATGCTTCGGTTAAAAATATCAAAGAGCTTACGGCCTGCAGTGCCTGTCTGTCTATTGCGCACATACTGCAGCCAGGCATAAAGGTATACCGATCTTTTCAGACTCAGTGTCCCCCTTGGCACCTTGGTAACGTGAGCTTTAAGCGATCCCAAAACTATACAGAATTCAATCATAACCTTCAGCTGCATCCGATTCATTTATTTATTTAGCAGCGGATATGCGAGAGTGTTAAACAAAAGACGTTACTTCCGTTGCTGTGGAACCATTATTTGCGAATATTCGGACCCAATTATTTAGGTATAAGATTTTCGACGAATCTTTAGCTTGTGGTTGAATATACAGTTTCTTCAAGCATCGTAATGAAGAAAATGTATTGTTTTATTGCTATTTACTAGACGGTGTTCTGTAAGATGGATAAACTTGTTCTGTACTATTGGTATTAACCGTTTGATAACTCTGGCAGTTTTCTATTCACGTGATAGCGCGATATTAAATCACAAGCTGTCGCACAAACGTCATAAAACCTTTAACGCTCGCGATTAGATATTCGATACGCCTTGATAAAGGCCAGCAGGTAAGGCCAAGTCTATAGGTATATGAGACATTGTGTAAAAATTGATCATGATTTTTGGGAAAAAAAAAAACAAAAACAAATAAATTTTATGATTCTCCCGATGTACGGAGCTGGGGAATTTCAAATTAGAGCTAAAATTTAATCTGGATTATCGGGGGATGGCAATCTCCGTATTCTATTTCTAGTATTCACGGCTACATATATTTATATATTATATGCGCGAAAGATTTATATAATATAACTTGGAAGAAGAATTATATTTGTACGTGTGGCTTCGAAAAAATAAAAATAACTGGACAGTTGGCTCCTATACCCGCGAATACGAATATAACAATTTTTTTAAATATTTTTATTATACAATTTTATTTATTTCTACGATTCAGAAAAGCTCATACTTCTTCGCGACTGAGCTTTTACAAATTACGGTACTCAATGGCTTCCCGGATTCTCACTCCTTGGACTTTCATCCCCTAAGCTTAAGGGAACCGTCCGGGTTTCCCCTCACCTTATCGCCAGACTAAGTACCGTACCGTTACTGCCGTTATACATGCGTATAGCTTGTACTCGTGCAGCGCTGCACCCCGCCCTGCATCCGGAGTCCAGATGATGATTTTCTTGCGCGTCGTCGACGCAAATACATTGGGTTGTCGACCGGAGATTCGTTTGAGCTGGCGTGCGCATGCATTATGCGTTTGATAATTCAGAGCGGAAATTAGTTGTTAGCTACGCCCGACCAACTACGCTCTTGAACGATGTACGAATTTCAACGTTCAATTGTCGAAGAAATAACTAGCAATTCTTGACACTTTTTTTTTTTTTTATTCTTATTCTGGATCGCCAGACTCATAGAATTAGCACCTGAATACAGTTATACAGAATATACATGCCCGGGTGAATTCAATAGATATTTTCAATGACAAAAAAAAAAAAAAAAAATCACTGCAGTCTAAATTCAATGGGCATTGTTCAATGCAATTTCCTCCTCTCTGATTGATGAATTTTCTTGTGTCTAAACTGCATGAATATTATTTTTTTTCAAATTGTGCTTCAAGTTCAGATTCGTTTGAATTATCTGGTTATTGTGTCAAAGATAAATCGTCTATCGTGTCTATAAATTGACTGAAGATTTTTCCTGAATTCTTCTTCATTTACTTCAAACCTTTTAATTAAACAAATTCAATATATTACTGGTGAAGCATGCGGCGCGAAATCCATAGTGTGGTAGGTCGTTTCCTGGACCAAATTTCAAGGGTGCGCAAGCTGTTCGTATACCCGCGTCATGCGCGCGCGGTAACAGACATCATACACTCGCTCAGTATTGCGCCTGTTTCTCTACTGCCGCATATCGATTCGGAAATAAAACCTGGACTTCTGCCTTCCGGTTACCAGAATCAGTTCACTGTGTCAAGCGTGGTCATAGAAGCTCGCAATAATGAACCCAACAGCAATGTATCCAACGTATAACATTTTCTAGACAAATGAAACAAGGATTGAGTAGCATAATCTCACTTCTTCTTCTTCCTTATGTTTCGAGGATGTAGTCAAAGCATAATCTGTCCTCCTTTCCTATTCATCGTTCAAGCAGAAACTAGTTCAATATATTCTCTCGTTAAGCCTGGGGGATCACGCCTTCGGATTGATAACCGGTCATACTTAGAATTTCGGCTCTGTCTGACCAGCTACCGTCCAACTCCCCTAACTCTTTTCGTGTAGGATTTGAGCACCTGAAATTATGGGGATACGTGATGCTCAGCTGTTGACCGATAAGATGGATATAATTTTCAGGGACATTAAATTGTAAATTATTAATTACTATTATCAGGGGCAAGAGGGGGAGACGTTTTTTTTTTTTTTTTTTTTTTTTCTTTTTTTCTTTTATCAGTGAAATCGTAATCGTGGCTGAGATTACGCCTCGTTTGCGCTTAGTCACGCGTAGGAGCAGCCGGATTATCTCTATAAGGAGCGCCTTATATGTATAGTTTGAATTTGGTCGTGGCTATTCATTTAATAAAAATTCTAAGACCGTGTACTTATCAAGGTATAAAGTTATAGCGGATTTTGCAATGCTGTAAATTTTTTTATACGCGACTGATAATATCAGAGCTGGAGATAACCGGAATCTGGTATCATGTTTTACGTAATCTGAATCATGCGATACACCGCATGGGTGTGCTTTTGTCTTTTTAGCGGTTCATGTAATCATCCTGATCGTAGATCCAATGATCACCTGTTTCGAATGTTTTCGAATACATAACAGTCTTCAGATGTTTTTAAATAAAATCGAGATGAACAAAATATAACGTAACTCTACAACTCTACGACATTAATTATAGCGATGCTATTATGAAACTTTGGTTTTTTGAAAATTCATATGTAGTAGAGGAATAGCGAATAAACTATACCTATACCTATCCTATAAATAAAAACAAGTCGCGCTTGGCACCTGCTGGGCAGACGTCCTGGGAATGTTTACTGCCTCTAAGAGGCTCAGAGTTAAAGTTGACTGGCTTAAATGATCGCCCCCGCCTGACCAGGCGAGCGGACCTGGCAAGCGAAATTAGCAACGTTGAAAATCGATATCTAGGCAGGGGTGGACAAAATTAAAATCTATAATAATAGCTGTTTTTCTTTCTAACAATTCTTACATAACTTGAATATCACTCCTTTATATGACGATCGTCGCCCATAAAGCATGCCCCGATCTTAACCATAATCTATATACCTAAACATGAAACAATGATACTAATCGCCACCCTCAAGTTTTGCAATTTATCTCAGAAAACAGTTCGTCGTTGAGACAGAACCCTAATTGAAACAGTCATTCACGTGTCCGACTACTGCGTAGTATGGTGACACTTCAACTCTATACTTTTTGCAGTTCAAATTGCTTCTGATTATCTTACGCAGACAGATTGACATGTTTTAACTATTTCGGTTCTCTGATAGTTCTTCTGAATGAATTTCAACTCTGAGAGATCTTGGTCTGATGTCTCTATTCTGAAGTTGATAAAGGAAATTTCTTAAAGAAATTCAAAGTTATACAACAATTTTCATAAATAATTTTCACTATAGGGTAGAAGTGACTTCCTATTTACAAATATACCAAATTTTTAATTACAACCAGTTGTCACCTTATTTCTTCCTTCCGACAGTTCAGACTCCTGGACCTTCTCCACATGTTGTGTAACAAAATTGTACGATAATATTACGTAATGACAAAACCGACGAGCGTCTCGACGCGAGACGTCAAGAGAGCTCGTTAGCGCTGTCAATTATATTCTTTCGAATTACCTGCAGCAACACCTACATGTAAACTACGTCGAGACAATAGCTTGAACAACAACAACAACAAGCGCAAGATCCCAACGCGTTAGAAAACGGAATTGAAATAATTCCAAGCTCAAATTTGTGCTGATTCAATGCAAAGATTACTTTCGCGATTATTCCTTATTCGATGTAAATTCAGTAGAACCTAAACAAGCTGTTATAAGCTTGGGTTTAAAAAAATTAAGGATGGAGCCCTTGTTAATTTTTTTCGGGGGGTGAATCACAACGGAAATATGGTGTACACACGGTCGGAAATGTTAGGAAATATTGGGAGATATTGGGAGATATTAGGAGATATTACGGTCGGAAATGTTGGGAAATATCGGGAAATATCGGGAAATATCGGGAGATATTGGGAGATATTGGAAAAAATCGGGAGATATTGGAAAATATCGGGAGATATTGGAAGATATCACGGTCGGAAATTTTGGGAAATATTGGGAGATATGGGGAGATATTCAGAAAAAAGGAGATATGGTGTACGCATTTCTGCTTGTGATTCACCCCCCGATTTTTTTACTTAATATGTGATATGAATATAGTCATATCGAGTTATCTAACGTTCGAAGGTCCGCATCTGCTCTGAATGTGGTGAAAATATGTTGTGAACTACATTGTCAACGATATTCAGGGTGCGAGTTTAAAGGCCGAGCTGTGAAGTCGCGAAACTTCACTGACACGGATACCAGAAAGTCTCAACGGCTAATAATATGAGCGAGAAGAACGTGCGCGGCCAGACCACCCTTGGCTCTTTTGGCGCCTAGACGTCTTGACCTCATAACCTTGGCTAGGTCAGTCAATTATTGAAACCTTTCAATCACTAAAAAAAAAAAGACTGAGCTTTTTTAGTGCAACAAGAGGAGTGACTGTGTACCACCTATTGTAATTAATTACTTCTATAGAATTATGATTTTATATTGTTCATCGAGTGAGGCGAAGAATATTAAAAAAAAAAAAAAAAAAAAAAAACAGACAAAAAGAGATTGCAGACTCGTAGATCTGCAGCTGCATCAGCTGAAGCTCGGCTAATGGTAACCACCGCTAAATGTTACGTATGCTGATCGTCTGCGGTCGCGTTCTCTCGGAATTAGCCCAGCTCGTTTTAGCCTTTATGCTACAGCATTGTGAGTTGTCATCTCCGGTACATCGTCACTTCCTGCTTCGCACTTTACTCGCACAATTCTACCCGCCCCTGCAGTACCAAGTCAATTTATTCCCCCCCTCTCCACCCGCGCAAGAAGAAGAGACTGCAGTTCAATATCCTCACCTGAATTATTATTTCATTATACAGCTATACTAACTCAGCAGCTGAAGATTAACAGTCCACTAAAAGTTCCTTCAGTTGGTATACCAAATATAATAATTTTTGATTTTTTTTTATATATATATATATATATATATTAGGGCTAATCATTTTGGGGTCATATTTTTTGATTTGCCCTCGCACCCCTCAAAATGCGAGTGTATGAGGTCAGTATTACTACCTATCAATGATAACTAAGGTGCGATTTTTTTTGGCGTGGCCCATTGCAATAGTATATTATGCAACTAGTGCGTAAAGTGAGTTTTTCTTCACGAGTAGCGATCACGGTAAACGAGTCACCGGCGAAGCCGGTGACGAGTTTTGCGAGATCGCACGAGTGAAAAAAAAATTACGCACGAGTCGCATACCCTATTTTATGCACGAACTGTGCGTAAAGTGCACGTGTAAAATTAAACTTTTGAGGCGTGGAGTGTATTTTTCTTAACGCGGTGTGTAAAGTAAATAGCCGCAAGGCTATTTACTTTACACACGGCGTTAAGAAAAGTACACTTCACGCATCGAAAATTTAACTTTACACACGCACTTTACGCACAGTCGTGCATAAAAGTATTTTTCCCATTTAAATAACACGGGAAATGTTTTTTTATTTTATTTGGAATTTTATTTCGTTCTAACGAATCATCGTGTTGTAAAAATCAACACATATTCTTGTACGAAATTGCACGATCTCCAAAAAAGGTCTGATACGATTTTTCGCTAGGTCGAAAAAAAAGTCGTCATATACCGTTTGAGGTTGAACTTTAACCTTCAATAACTTTCAAACGAGCGGACTTAGCGAAAAATCATATCAGACCTTTTTTGGAGATCGTTTAATTTTCTATAAGAATATGTATTGATTTTCGCAGCGCGATGATTCGTTAGATTGGAATAAAATTTCAAATAAAAAAAAAAAAAACATTTCCCGTGTTATTTGAATGGGAAAAATACTTTTGCAATGGGCCACGCCAAAAAAAATCGCACCGTGGTCATATTGATAGGTGCTGATACTGACCTCATACACTCACATTCTGAGGGGTGCGAGGGCAAATCAAAAAATATGACCCCAAAATGATTAGCCCTAATATATATATATATTCCACCATTGATCACACGTGTCGTTGTGACAGTTAATCCTCAGGTCAATTTCTTATATTTTTTTTAACCACTGTTGATTATTTTCTTCCGTCACGGTCAAGACTCTTTTTTTTTTCTAGCTCAAGCTTCGTATAGACAGTAATAGATGTGTTCGCGTGACAAACTCATGCTCGCATATTATAGTTAGTGTGACTTGAATAAATTTCTAAATTGAAAAGACCGCTGATTCCTTTCGAAGATTGAATAAATCGGAGAAAATATATCCGTCAACATAAGTATAAAATAAAATTAGATAGAAAAAGAACGAAATAAAAAAGGGGAAACATATATTCCCGTTCTATGAAAAGGGATCTACGCGCAGCAGTGCGTACGCCTGTCTAGCGGCAACCCGCAATACGCCAATGTATCTCCCATACAAATAAAAATAGTAAGTAGAGTAGGTAGCGTATAGGTGCGGCACGTTGTATAGCCAGTAGGTCGGAACTGAGCTTTGGCCATTGACATCAAATGATATTTTACTTATTGCAGTTTTCAAGTAGAAGAGAATTGTTTTTCTCTCCGTTTATAGTTGTAGAAAATAAAGCGAATATAACGCGAGATCGTTGGAACTGTTTGTATATGATTGATAAACTCTTATATGATTCAAAAATTCTTATCTATTTTTGAAGATTCGTATATATATTATATAGTATGTATAGGAAATAGGTACATATATCGACCCGATTTCAAAGTTATAGAACTATTGCTCCGAGCTTTATAAATAATTTGTCCTTGAATGGCTTTATGCACTGATTACATAATGACGCAAATTTTCCGATAGATATTGATTAAAATCATTTTTTTGCCCAATATGGAATATCTGTCATTTATTCATGTCACACGTATATATGCACGCGATAACGACAATCTTGCCGAGCTTGATTTTTAACAGATAATCAACTTCCTATCTTCGACTCGAGTGTTTTTAGACTGTTCTCGATCGTTCGTTATTAAATTTAACAAGTATTATGCGTATACACATATTATAGCCACGTATGTTATGTGTATACTGTATACATTATACAGAATACACGTCGATCAGCTCGTTATCGCGCGATAATTTCCCTCGCTTTTAGAGCTTTTGAAAATTTCAAATTTCAAATTTCAAATACCGAATACATATAATTATAGCTAAATGAAATTAAAAACAGTTGACTTAAGGATGTAGTTCGGATTAAAAATGCCTTTTTTTTTTGTAAAAAAACGTATTAAAAATTCAATTTCTCGAGTTTTGTCCACTGTACAACAAATTCCTGACGTGAATCTTTTATTTCTGTCTCTCTGATACCCCCAAAAAATGGAGATTGCTGTATCCTAAGTATTTCATCGCCAGTTCCATTTCCAGCGAAGCACTGCTTTGAGGCCTTTTTGGTGCTTCCCATCTGATCTTAAGCTTGTATGGACAATGTTATACGTTTTTTTTCGTAGTCTTAAGTGTACAAATGTATACCCAAAAGTTGGCATTATTATATTATCAATTGTGGAAGATAGCTTTTAACGTGAACTACATCCTTAAAGTGCGTATAGTATAATAATAGATAGGAAGATAATATATGTATGGATATGATAAAAACGAAAAACCTACTATTATTGTAACACATATTTAAGCCTTTACCCTATTACATAGGCCTATAAAGGCTTCAGTTTGAATTCTTTTCGAGATTTATAGAATTGGTATCAATATATACATTCTTATTGGCTCCGTGCACGAAAATACTAATACTATTTAACTATCAGTGTGTAACATATTCATGCATACTGTCAGCGCCATCTAAAATCATGCTCAGCATTTTTCCATGCTTAACGTATACACAATACACACTTATTTTTAAAGTAGTGTATGTGCGTGCACCCAGCCAATAGATCATCATATATCTTTCCATGTTGTAGATATATATATATATATATCTACAACATACAGATATATATATATATATATATCTACAACATGGAAAGATATATGATGATCTATTGGCTGGGTGCACGCACATACACTACTTTAAAAATAAGTGTGTATTGTGTATACGTATATATATATATATATATATTTTATTTTTTTTATTGCCTGCTCATGAATGATCTTTGCATAGATATACGAAACGCCGCGAACTTACATATTCTGGCACGAGCCCCAGTTTCATCACATAAATAAACATGTCTATGTAACATTGTATCTTATCTATTGCCACGACGATGAGAAATGTAATTCTTCTAGCGTTTCACCTGTGTTTGACCACCAAACGCGCTACAATATTGCTTTGGCATATTCCCAAGAAATTATTGTTGTCTTATATATATATAGGAATTCGAGATGTATAATTGTTATACTATATATATGCACGCGGTCATAAAATTCTTTCGCATAGTTACACACATTGAGACATCAAGTGCTTTAATTTATCGTGTGACAAGTTTGAAGTTATCAGGTAATTCGACACTTGAATTTGTCGAAGGGCATTTATTGGCGGCGGTATCTACTAAGCTCGAATGCCCGCGTCTCTTTTGATACAGGTTTAATCGGATTGGCCAACAAGTCAAGTCATATTATACAGATACGTGTCAACAATCGACGGCTTTTATCTATACGTAAGCGGACGATAAAGGTGTCGAGTTTCCCATTCGAGGGTACTCGTCTTATCGAGAAATCGCAGACATAATAAGAAACCACCCCCCCCCCCCCCCCATTCCTTGCCGAAAAGAATTATGTTTCAAGCCATTTGACACTTTACATTATCTCCATACATGTTGATATCGTTCGGTATTCCACGTATTCTCTTACTTGAGTAGTTATAAGACTGCGAACATGCGAGGTTACATAAACATCACTTAAACTTCATAACATGACAAACAAGATTTTTTGGATTCTAATTTGATACCAAATGTCAACCGATTAAAAGAAATTTCGTTTTCATATTTGTGCACGGAGAGAAAATAATAGTAATATTCACAATGTAACATATAGTATAACCATTACTATGTTATAATATGGTAATGTAGATTTGTAAACATTACATTTGCTTAGTTACCATGTAGCATAGTAAATATTACCATGAAGAATAGTAATGAATCCTATTTGACATAGTATCATTTACGATTTTATGAAAAATAAGTCTGGTTACTATGTAGAATGTTAAATATTATTATTCTCTTCTCTCCGTATGGAAACGAGGAAGAAAGCGATCAAAAATTACCCATCACAATGTTACAGGAATGAATCTGCATTGT
Organism: Tenthredo mesomela; assembly: GCA_943736025.1. NCBI lineage: Eukaryota > Metazoa > Arthropoda > Insecta > Hymenoptera > Tenthredinidae > Tenthredo > Tenthredo mesomela. Next base: position 18,883,545 of record OX031021.1, read on the forward strand.
GCAATAATTGGAGCATCGCTTAAAATCGATCGTTACATCTGACTTTATGGGGTAAAAACGACCGCTGAATTCTCTTAGCGCCAATGAAACGCGAAATTTAAAACCGTGAGATATATTTTTTTTTTTTTTTTTTTTTCAAATTGTTTTCAAAAATTACAACTATATAATTAATTATCATTGTCACATCGGGATTCGGAGTAAAAAATTATAATAGCTTTATAATATAAAATCTGAAATTGAATACGTGTACTATATTCACTGACAGAAAGATATAGGAAAAGAGAAAACAGAACAAAACGAAAGCAACTTTCAACAAGTATGGGTGAGAATAAAAAAATGTCTACTATGTATAACATGATTTGAGATGAAATAAGCTAACTCCCTGCGTTCATCCCCTATTCGCGAGGAGGACTAGGCGTGGTGATGTAACCGACCTGCGTAGACGTGAGTCGGTCCGCGTCGCGACGCCGTCGGCGCGTATTATTGCGAATATCGACCGATCCTGGGCTTCAGGGTGTACGATGTACCCTAAGGGTGGGGCCCAGGACTGGGGATGAGGTTGAGGGTGAGGGTGGCGGCCGAAGTTATCCTGAACGCAAAATCCCGTTTTGAGTTTGTGCCGGCCGGCTCTTGAACGCTTAGTTAGTTAGTGATAGCGTAGATATTATAGTGTTCACATCACACAATCACACATACTTATACATTATTGCATTTGTGAATGTAGCATACACACACACACATATATGTATATTAATATGTATAGGTACGTATATATATAAAAATATATATAAAGCATATCGTGTACTGCAAGGAGGAACACATTTCAATTTCAGTATAAAAAATAATTGAAAATCATTGATAATAGAAAGAGATAACGGGTAGGTACTGTTTCTCTTGACTTCTGGTCCCTGGTCCTGGTCTTCCGTATACCACACCCATATATTCAAGAAAACAGTTGAAGAGAAGAGGAGTCTGCAGGTTGGGCGCCGCCTCTGGACTAAAGAAGAACCCGGTGGCTCGATCAGGAGCTGTTGAGTTTAGTAGACAATCGCGTGTTCCGCGTCGCGAGGGAGTGACGTTCTGCACTTGAGATATATACTATATTCGCTAAAGTCGCCGTAATACTTATATTATTATATACATAAATATATACCTATACTTGATTATTTTTAATCACTCGATCAAAGTACCCCAGCACTCAACCCGCTATACGATTAAAACCAAAGATTAAACACACTCATCTTGATATACCTGTAGAATTTTGTTAAAATTTCATATATACCCCTACTGCATCGCTACATAATTCTATTATGTATTGATATGTGTATCATAGGCATATATATATATAATATAATATATACATGTATAATACACACAAACACAGACACGTACACACACAGACAGAGACACACTCGCTCGACACCTCCGCAGATTAATTCTTACTGTCAATTGCTCAGTTCGCCATAAGTCTTTATACAGTTCTATACAAGTGATATTGTATCCCTATTAGCCTTAGGCACCACATCGTTAGGGTACTTTTTCCTAATATCAAGTGATATAATATATTCAACAGCTGTTGTTGAAAATTTAAATAAACTATTTATTATCGGTAATATTCGTATATAGTCTTTCTGGATAAAAAAAAATAAAAAAATATCTATTAATTATTAATATACTTGGAACATAATTCGTATATGGTGTCTCAGCTAGAGTGTAACGATTCATATAGAACAATTTAACCCTTATATAAGTGAAAATCTTTAAATCGTTATTTATAATAAACATCATTATAATGGGTGGATGTACTTCGAAGGATTCCGCTCCCGGCGACGAGTATGTATATCAGAAAAAGTATACAATTTATTTATTATTATTTATTTATTTATTTATTTTATTCATTTATTTATTTTCTATACATACAGGTTTATGCTTTATTGATAATTAGTTCACCGTTTTTATATTATATATATATATATTTTTTTTTTTCATTTTTATTTCTTTTTATTTCTACACTGTATATATTTACTCAACATTATAAATCGGAAACCGTCCTGTCCTCTTTCACCCGACGAACAGCAATATTTTTTTTATTCAATTAATCACCTTCGTTTCAATAAAGAATTCTCTATACGAATAAATTAATTGAATTTCCGGTACTAAATTAAAACAATTATTACTTCTATTGCGTAACGGAGTTGGTCACTTATATACTTCATTTGACTTTACATAATTCTAACAAAATATTAAATATAATGCGGCTGATACAGTTTTCAATTTTTTTTTTTTTTTTTTTTATCATCTAATAATGAAATGATACATCGCATTTACCTATATTACAAATATTTTTTCAAACATCGGATGAATTATTACTACGACATTACGCAGTATTAGATTTTTATATCCAAACACATAGGACCTCAGCTAAATATTCAGGCTTCACCTCATTTTACGTACAAAGTCAGATGAATAAAAAATATAATATGTTTACAAATACTTATTTTTCTAGCTAATTGTAAATACCGAATATGATTGTTTTCTAGAAAAAGAAGCAAAGCTTTATATTACTATAATTGCTGTATGAACTTTCAGGACAGAATTTTTTTTTTTTTTTTTTTTTCTTTTTCATCGATTCTCCATAAAACTTGATGAATTTGTCTTTGAACAGTAGCAAAGGTCTGCAGCTAAATAGTAAATGATACTCAAACTACTTTTGAGTTCATTGATAGGAAAAAAAAACTTGAAACATGGAATATCTAAGGATTGTTTACGCCTTATTATTTCCCAACGATCCAATTCAATAGAATTGAACAGTTCCCGCAATTTTCCGAGTAAAACTATAATAAATCTTAATGGTGATTGAGGAAAAACTGCGACATCCTTATAGAGCAATACCTGCATCCGCATGAAATGCGTTTGTTTCAACGAGCACGTCGTCCTAGTTATTGGCGGAAAATTATACATTTTTATACTTATCGCGTCACGTATACGCATACACTACCGATTGTGAGAAATAAAAATATCCATATATTAATTAACTTGACTGCATGTTATTTCATGTCACGATATTCAAAAACGAGTGAATATATGCTTCCGATCTTCCGATATACCAACAAATTTTCATTTATATATCACCAATTAATAAAGTTACCATTTACGAGGAAAAATTATGACTATTAATTAATTAATATGTAATCGATTCTATGAAAGAAAGAAAGAAAATCAATACCCGTACATAATATGTATATTTTAATAAAAATAGGTAAACATTTTTTTTTTCTTCCATACATAGAGATTCTGTGGAAAATCACGCGCCTGATGGTAGGCTAACGGGAAACGCCTGAATTGAGCAGATCAAACATCGACGATTGGGTTTTATTTATTTCGTGGGAAATACACATTCCATTCCACAGAATCTCTCTGTATGTAGTTTTGCACGTACGCAATCCGTGGTAAACAAACGACAATATATGCAGCGGTGTGATATTTCCGAGGTTCGAGGAATGTCGGAGGAATCATCGAAGACCACAATGTATGAGCGGGAAAACATCGTATTATATATACCTAAGTGAAACAGTTGTAGCGAAATTTTTATTGCGAATATGCCTATCGGAATCTGAGGTTTATATCGTTGTCGATGTAGAATGCATCAGCTGTTATCAGGTTGAACAATATCCAGCCTTTTGTAGAAGAAATTGCGACATATTCTAACGACTTGGCTTGGTTAATAATTACAAATAAAAAGCCTGTAGCCGTTATCAGGATTCTTCATTTCGTATCTCGACCGATTTTAATCTCGATTTATTTAATTCTCGAAGAATTTTTTCGAGGTGCTGGTTATATTATATGACACGATGATAATATCTGATATCATCGTCATTCAACCATATATAATCATCATCGTTCGATTAAAGTTGTCGTATAATTAATGAAAACTTATAGCATTTCCGACTGGGCTACACCGAGCTACACTGCTGGCGGTAGTGTAGCTATGGTTGTAGCTTCATCCTCTTCCTTTTTTATGAGGAAGAGAGAGACAAAGATGGCTACACTACACCAGTGTAGCTCGGTGTAGCCCCAGTCGAAAATGCTATTAATAAATAAATAAATAAATAAATAAATAAACAAACAAACAAACAAATAAGTAAATAACATTGGGCGTAAAAAAAATGAGGGTTCAAATTTCTTCTTAACCGTCAAAACGGTATTTTAATGTCACAGTTTACGCGATACTCTGCTGCGATGATCATCGCAGGACGTAGCTTCTTCAGTACCCCGACGAAAGTCCTCGCACGAATTATCGTCAGAAATTCAAGTGTCTACGAGCCTCCGCTCGGATTTGACAAAGTGTGAGTCCGCAAGAGCCCTTAGGAATAGATTCATCATTTGAACGAAATTTTGTTGCTAAAAATTCGAGAACCGATACCAGTGGCTCTCCCATATCGTTAAATTTTCGAACCCAATACGAGCGATTTCCCATCGCCACCTGACCCACCGATTCGAATTTGTTTTTCGTTTATCTTCGAGCGCAAACGGCAGTCAACAAGTTTTTAGGCATTTCCAGTGTATGTTAAATAATTTCGAAATTATATTAAAAACTGCGTGGGAACAATTATATTATTCCGAAAGCTGTAACATTGGCAGCTGTAGAATTCTGCGAGGAATTTTGTTTCGACGTGCAAAAAATACCGGGGTACCTAACATTTTTCTTATCTATTATTTTATCATTTTTATATTTTCTAGATCTCGAATTGAAAAGTTTAACTTCCCTTAGCAACACATTTATCTTTCATTATTCCTCTCAGTCATCAATCATCACCCATCCCACCGTTATCATCGCGGTAATGAACCGTTCGTTCGAATATTAGCTGTAATTCTTTCTGTCGGGTCTCACAATATCGATGGATTGACTTCGAGATCTTTTTGACTATAAAAAAAAAAAAAAAAAAAAAAAAAAAAATACCTAATGTCTTTGAACAAAAATATATACAACAATATTGTCATGAATTGTACCTTTCGAGCGGTTGTGTGAGATCTGTCATAAAATAGATATTACTTTCAAAAAGATCAGAGTTTTTTTGGATAAACAAAATAAAAGTCCATAAGTTTTACCTCGAGCTGATATAAGACTGATTGTGAGAAAAAAATTGAGTGCTCAAAGTGAGAATCTTGATTTACATATTTTTGATGAACGGTGAGCCCTAGAAGTCTAAATCTTGTTGGGCTCCCAGATCTTAGTGCACACCAGGGGAGGCAATAATTATAGTCAATAAATGTTTCAATCTACGAATTGTGCTATTTAAAAGAAAAAAAAAAAAAAAAAAAAAAGAATCTTCCAAATCCCTTATATAACTTGCGAATTATTTTTTTGCATTGCAGTAAACAGAACACCATGGTCGACCAGGCAGTGCTGGAAAAGCTCGAGACCGGCTATGCCAAGCTAGTTGCCTCAAGCAGCAAGTCTTTGCTCAAGAAGTTCCTCACCAAGGAGATCTTCGATGCGCTAAAGACGAAGAAGACTTCTTTCGGCTCCACCCTTCTCGACGTGATTCAGTCCGGTTTGGAGAACCACGACTCTGGTGTCGGCATCTACGCCCCTGACGCTGAGTCCTACACCGTCTTCGCCGACCTCTTCGACCCCATAATCGAGGACTACCATACCGGCTTCAAGAAGACTGACAAGCATCCACCAAAGAACTTCGGAGATGTTGACACTCTTGGAAACCTTGACCCGACTGTGAGTATCTCTTTTGATGTTATTATGTAGTCATTTCGTAATTCTTTTCCTCATTCTCATTTTCATCGTCAATCAATGATCACATCACAGGGTGAATACATCGTCTCTACCCGCGTAAGGTGTGGACGTTCCCTTGAGGGTTACCCTTTCAACCCTTGCCTAACCGAAGCCCAGTACAAGGAAATGGAGGACAAAGTTTCCAGCACTCTGTCAGGACTCGAAGGCGAACTCAAGGGCACCTTCTTCCCGCTCACCGGCATGGCTAAGGATGTTCAGCAGAAGCTGATCGACGACCATTTCCTATTCAAGGAGGGTGACCGTTTCCTCCAGGCCGCAAATGCCTGCCGTTTCTGGCCTACCGGACGCGGTATCTTCCACAATGACGCAAAGACCTTCTTGATATGGTGCAACGAAGAGGATCATCTTCGTATCATCTCCATGCAGCAGGGAGGCGACCTTGGACAGGTGAGTGATGAACCGAAAGTATAGGCTAACACAGAGGGGCCACTCTCCTGAAAAACTCGTAAGAACACAATATAAAGCTCCAAATATATTGCAGGAGCTTTTCTGTCCATTTGTGGGTATACAAATCATGAAAGAGGTCAGGCGGACGGAAGAAGCTCGTAGAATAATTAAATCGAAACCTTGAGGCTATACTGTAGCACATGAAAAGAAATAAATGATTGTAAAATCGCTAAAGCCTGGTCCTACTCGTGACTTGAACAGTTCATAAATCAAATCCAAGAGATTAGATGACAATCGAATTAGTTGATCCCCGATTGTCGTATACAATATTCGATGATAGTATTAACCTTCGGTCTTATCAAATAGATTGATGATATAACATAATACGCCATCATCGAAGCCCAGCTGATTCTCCTAACATTGACGAATTATCAATCAAGGCTGAAATATACTTTGCGTTCTCTTCAGGTTTACCGCCGTCTTGTGACAGCTGTAAATGACATCGAGAAGCGCATCCCCTTCTCCCACAACGATCGTCTAGGATTCTTGACCTTCTGCCCCACGAACCTTGGCACCACAGTACGTGCCTCCGTGCACATCAAGGTCCCAAAACTGGCCGCCAACAAGGCTAAGCTCGAGGAAGTTGCTGGGAAATTCAATCTTCAGGTATAATTCATAACCATACTGTACATTTCAGAATGATCCTCTCAAGGGTGCAATCGCGTAAGCTGATGCAAAAAAGCACCTTGAATTTAGGTGTGAGGAATGTAGGTGGAGATTGGTTCCAAAAATTGTTCACTCTTGTTTTGAGTGGGATGGAGGTTCCTCCAAAGTTTGACAAAATCTTGAGAAAATGATTTCAGTATTTCCTATAATTATTGCTAATTTTCTAGGTTCGTGGAACTCGTGGGGAGCACACCGAGGCCGAGGGTGGTATCTACGACATTTCCAACAAGCGCCGTATGGGATTGACCGAGTACGACGCAGTGAAGGAGATGCACGACGGTATTGCTGAGTTGATCAAGATCGAGAAGGAGCTGTAAGCAGTATTTGAAAAAACAAGAAAGCTAAAACAAAACTAAAAAAAAAAAATTATATCACATGGACAACAACAATAACAACAAGTACAGCAAAAAGAAAGAAAGACCGAAGAAACTACACGAAAGAATATCGGTCAGCCCCTGATCGCTGCAGCATCCAATATATTGTAGATCAAAAGTTTAGTGCGTCTCACCCTTGTGCTTACAACCCCTCGTCTCGTTATATATTTATATCGTAAAAAAAAAAACACGCGATTGATTAATATTAATACTATAATAATTATTATTATTAATTTTATTATACGACTATTACTATTACTATTATTATTATTGTTATTATCATTATTATTATTATTATTATTATTACTATTACCATCGTTGTTATTATTAATTTTTACGTTCATCGAGTTCCTTTTAATTAAAGATATATACCAAAAAATGAGAGATCAAACATTAAAATAGGCAAGGTAGTTTGTAACGTATATTATAAATCGTACAAATTGCATCGCGTATGGTCAGTATTGATGTTACGATTTGAAAAAATGAAAAGGATCAATAACCTGAAATGAATAAATGAATAGGAACAACTACTATATACCGTACTATACCGTAGTATAAAGTATAACGATGTAAAGTGCAGTGGGTATTTATCAGGGCAGTGCTGTCATTTTGCTTTTATTGTTGTTACGTACTATAATAATCTTCATCACTCGTGTTAGTACTGAACACCTTGTGATTTTAAGTAAATAAATTGAAATAAATATCAAAATTGAAATTGAAATTGAAATTAAAATTAAAATTAAAATTAAACACGAGAAGCAAAGAAATGAATAAGAAATAAAAATAAGATGAGACGACTAGCCATTGTTATTATATTGGGTGAAATAAGCAAACTGGTAATGATCTTTGATCATTCGCTGGCACATGTAACAATGTTGATTGTCTTATTATACTGCAACTTGATGCCAACGCAAACTAGTCTTTGACCAAAGATTTAAACCGATGTCTTATACACCTCACAGGCTGTAGTAAGCAACAATTACTGCATTATGTACGAGCCACAAGTTTAACACAAATAAAAAGACATATACCTTATATCAACCTTTGTTATCGCTATATACTTTACTTTATAATTAATTATACGTATCCATATCACGATTTTCTCACCAGTGGCAACAATACCACTCAGACTTTTCCCTCTAATTGAAAGGTTCCATGGAACAAGGTCCTAAATCGACTTAAATTAGGTCCTTTAATCTCGCTAATACATGGATTTTTACTTACCCATTCAGAGGCGTAACCAGGGGGGGGCCGAGGGGGCCTGGGCCCCCCCCCAAAACAAATATAATGTCGACTTTGAACTTGCATTTTTCATCTATTTAATCACTAGTACAACAAAAAAATCTTTTTTTCTTCAATTGGTCTAATACAACTCCCCCTGGCCCCCCCCAAGACTGGTTTCTAGTTACGCGCCTGTACCCATTTATGATTGAAACCAGCTACTGTTATACAGTGATCGAACACACATTAGTTCTTTATTTTCTTCTCTTCGTTATTTTTGCGAAATATATTGCAACGCAGCTTTTGTTTTTGGCAGAGGAAAACCTCAAGGCCCATCCCTAGTCGCCCACCTCCTTTTGGTCGAAATGTGTCACATTTCAATTATCATCCGAGCCGAGGCGTCAGAAATGCAAAAAAGGCCGACACTGCGCAAATTCAAATTCAATTTCGAATACGTAGTTTAGCCGCGTTTCAAACCCATGTAAAACAAAAACTCTCGTTGAGCGACTGAGCGGTATCACAGAGTCAGGATTTTCTCGTATTTAATTGTTGATTGTCGAAACATACAGGGTTAATTCCTATCGTCCGTACACTTGGAGTACATTGAGGTGGTATCTATTCCTTGATTGGCTTCTTCTTCAAAGCAATTGCCGACTTTGTACTCCCGGCCACCTCAACTCTACTCTAAGTGAACGGACGATAGAAATTCGAATTGGTAAATTCGAAATCACGACTGGTAAAGAAAATTACAGACTTCTTCTGCGTCGTCTTCTGCCTCGTGTCACCTGAAAATTTCGTCGACAAATGCAGCCTTATTTACGGAAAGCAGACGGGTGAAATGAGTTTTTCTGAAAGTCCGTGTATTTCTACAGGGCGCTTGCTCCCTGGATTGAGTGATAAATATTCTCATCTCCTAGCAGTGGCGTAGCGATGGGGGGTCAGGGAGGGGCAGCCGCCCCGGGCGCCAACTTTCGTGGGGCGCCGAAGGCGCCCCAACATAATTCATCGGCGAAAATACAATTCAGATGGGGCGCTCAATATACACCAATGCCCCTGGGCGCTGGTGACTAACGCTACGCCACTGTCTCCTAGATGCGATCAAAATACGACAAGCCGGTAATTGCAGGGATTCTGATGCCGCCATGTTGGATGTGTATACCTAAATGAAGGGCCGGTCGAATAACGACTTCCGCGCTCGTGAGTGCGATGAGTGCGGAGCAAACTTTTAGGATTAAAAAATCATTAACAAATCTTATACTTGTACAAAACTGTCAGCGAGAAAGTTGTTCATAATGGTTCGAAGTATATGTTTGGTAAGTTACAATAATTGTCATACTATATCTTCGGAAATATGAGAAGTTATAGTGCCGGCTTCATTTGCGCCGACTATACATAGACCAGTCACTTTATGCAATTTTAGGGTCTCAAATTACACTGACTGTGGAAAGCATGAAAAAAATACTCCAATGTAGCGATAGATGAGAATAATACAGCATGATTCCCAAGTCGCGGAAAAGATTTCACATGCAGATTCCTTGTCGAAATCTAAGAATAAAGTTCCTTATCAAAAACTTCGAGGGAGCGGTCGTTCCTGAGTTATAGAAGGTTGAGTCCACCCAATAAGACAGCCGTAATGTGACGTGCTCAGTCTCGTAGCAATGCTGTCAAACTAATAGTGCCCGCGTCGTATGAACTCTGCCCGAAATTTGGGTTCATTATTTCGTAAGTTTTAGACTTTACGTCGTCCGGTCGGTCATTCTCGTGCCCTACGTCGTTCGCCCCGTAGTTGACGTTGTCCAGGTGGTCAAACTGGTGACTTACATTCCCCAGGTCTGTTGCTTCGTAGCGTTCGTTATCCAGGTCGTCAGGCTAGTGATTTCCGTACTCCAGGACTTTAGCCACGTAGTTTGCGTTGTCCAGGTGGTCAAACTGATGACTTGCGTTACTCAGGTCGTCCGCTTCGTAGTTTTCACTCTCTTTGTCATCAGGTTGTTGATTTCCGTCCTCCAGGACTTTCGCCACGTAGTTTCCGTTGTCCAGGTAGTCAAACTGGTGACTAACATTCCCCAGGTCTGTTGCTTCGTAGCGTTCGTTATCCAGGTCGTCAGGCTAGTGATTTCCGTACTCCAGGACTTTCGCCCCGTGGTTGACCTTGTCCAGGTGGTCAAACTTGTGACTTACATTCCCCAGGTCTTTTGCTTCGTAGCGTTCGAGATCCAGGTCGTCAGGCTAGTGATTTCCGTGCTCCAGGACTTTAGCCACGTAGTTTGCGTTGTCCAGGTGGTCAAACTGGTGACTTACGTTACTTAGGTCGTCCGCCTGGTAGTTTTCACTTCCGTTGTCATCGGGTTGTTGATTTCCGTCCTCCAGGACTTTCGCCACGTAGTTTACGTTGTCCAGGTAGTCAATCTAGTGATTCACATTCCCCAGGTCTTTTGCTTCGTTACTCAGGTCGTCCGCTTCGTAGTTTTCACTCCCGTTGTCATGGAGGACGGAAATCAACAACCCGATGACAACGATCGTGAAAACTACGAAGCGGACGACCTGAGTAACGAAGCAAAAGACCTAGGGAATGTAAATCACCAGTTTGACTACCTGGACAACGTAAACTACGTGGCGAAAGACCTGGGGGACGGAAATCAACAACCCGATGACAACGATAGCGAAAACTATGAAGCGGACGACATGAGTAATGTCAGTCACCAGATTGACTACCTGGACAACGTAAACTGCGTGGCGAAAGTCCTGGAGGACGGAAATCAACAACCCGATGACAATGAGAGTGAAAACTACGAAGCGGACGACCTGAGTAACGTCAGTCATCAGTTTGACCATCTGGACAACGTAAACTACGTAGCGAAAGTCCTGGAGGACGAAAATCAACAACCCGATGACAACGGGAGTGAAAACTACGAAGCGGACGACCTGAGTAACGAAACAAAAGACCTAGGGAATGTAAATCACCAGATTGACTACCTGGACAACGTAAACTACGTGGCGAAAGACCTGGAGGACGGAAATAAACAACCCGATGGCAACGATAGTGAAAACTACGAGGCGGACGACCTGAGTAACGTAAGTCACAAGTTTGACCACCTGGACAAGGTCAACCACGGGGCAAAAGTCCTGGAGTACGGAAATCACTAGCTTGACGACCTGGATAACGAACGCTACGAAGCAAAAGACCTGGGGCATGTAAGCCACCAGTTTGGCCACCTGGACAACGTCAACTACGGGGCAAACGACGTAGGGCACGAGAATGACCCGTGTAGAAAATTGTTGGGGCGTCCCAATTAGAAAAGAGGCCCTTTCTGGGCGTCAACAGGGCATCCACTATAAAGGCATCCTCACTGTTGCCTCACTGGGGCATAGGTAGGGTTTATTCTGGCATCCAAGTTAATTTTGTTTAGGCTCGCCCAATCTGTGCCAACGTTGGCTCAAGTCGGGGCTTAGCTAGGCATCCAGTCTTATTCTATCGAAGCTTGCCCAACTTGTGCCAAACTTGGGCCAAGTCGGGGGTTTATTAGGCATTCAGACTCATTTTGTCCAGGTTTGCCTAACCTCTGCCGAACTTGGGCCAAGTCGGGGGTCAATTAGGCATCCGATCTCATTCTATCTAGGCTTGCCCAACTTGTGCCAAACTGGGGACAAGTTGGGGTTCAGCCAGGCATTCAGACTCATTTTGTCAAGGCTTGCCCAACTTGTACCAAACTTGGGCCAAGTCGGGGGTTAATTAGGCATTCGGACTCATTTTGTCAACGCTTGCCTAACCTGTCCCAAACTTGGGCCAAGTCGAGGTGTAGCCAGGAAATCAGACTCATTTTCTCGAGGCCTACCTAACCTTTCCCGAACTTGGGCCAAGTCGGGGTTCAGCCAGGCATTCAGACTCATTTTATCAAGGCTTGCCCAACTTGTGCCAAACTTGGGCCAAGTCGGGGGTTAGTTAGGCATTCGGACTCATTTTGTCAACGCTTGCCTAACCTGTCCCAAACTTAGGCCAAGTCGAGGTGTAGCCAGGAAATCAGACTCATTTTCTCCAGGCCTACCTAACGTTTCCCGAACTTGGGCCAAGTCGGGGGTTAATTAGGCATTCAGACTCATTTTGTTCAGGCTTGCCTAACCTGTCCCAAAGTTGGGCCAAGTCGGGGTTTAGCCAGGCATTCAGACTCATTTTGTCCAGGCTTGCCCAATCTGTGCCAACGTTGCGCCAAGTCGGAGTTTAGCCAGGCATTCAGACTCATTTTGTCCAGGCTTGCCCAATCTGTGCCAACGTTGGGCCAAGTCGGAGTTTAGCCAGGCATTCGGACTCATCTTGTCCAGGCTTGCCTAACCTGTCCCAAAGTTGGGCCAAGTCGGGGTTTAGCCAAACATTCAGACTCATTATGTCCAGGCTTGCCCAATCTGTGCCAAACTTGGGCCAAGTCGGGGGTTAATTAGGCATTCGGTCAACCATATCAGACGCCATCTACCACGGCGCGGTCAACTTACAGTAAACGCCATTTTGTCTAAAAATCTTTCTCGCTAACAAAGTAACTACGGAAATTAACTAGTCGGGCAATAGAATAGCATTTAATCTGAGAAAAAATTATCTCTCTAGATATAGCAGAGTCGGGGTGTAGCCAGGCATTCAGACTCATTTTGTCCAGGCTTGTCTAATTTTTGCCAAAATTGGTTAACTGGGCATTTGGACTCATTTTGTCTGGGCTTGCCTGACTTGTGCCGAGCTTGGGCCAAGCCGGGGGTTTATTAGGCATTTGCGCTGATTGTTTCCAGGCTTGCCTAACCTCTGCCAAAGTTGGCCCGAGTCAGGGTTTATCCAGGCTCGCAGGATAATTTTAAAACCAATATTGGCCCAAATTCGGTATCCCATAATGGCCCACCTTTTATACCCAATGTTGCTCCGAATTTGGACAGCCCATATATATTATATATATCCCGTGTAGAAATTTTTGTTGGGCGCAAACAGGGGCCAAGTTAATTTGGCTGGATATTATTCAAGCCCAAGTAAGGTCGCCTGTATTGGGCCAATGTTGGATTGTCCCACGTATTTGATTCGGCCCCATATGCGTGGTCAAACTGGGGCCAATTTGGACAGCCAGTAGGGCCCAAAGTGGACACCGTATATGGGGCCACAACAAAAAAGCGGGACAAATCGATATAGGCCCAATATTGGTGACCAAACTTGGGCCTATACATTATTGTGGAAAATTAACTTGGCCCTTATTAGCGCCCGGGGAAAATTTCTACACGGGGCGAGCTTAAAAAAAAAAACAAAATAAAAAAAAATAAATAAATAAAAAATTGAATTGTAAAAAAAAAAAAAAAATCTTATTTTGCCAATTTTCGTAGGTGGGGGTGACTCAAAGAATGTATCGAAGAAGAATGTAGAAAAAAAATGAAAAAATTTCTTTTTGTCACCCTCCTGTTGAAAACGAATCATTTTTATAGCCAAACCATTTTTTTTTTTAAATTTACCCACCATTTTTAATACGATTTTTAGAGGATGGGGGTGATTTTCGAAGTTATGAACATGAATGCGAGCTACACATTCTGATGAGTTGATGAGGTACGACATTGACGAAGAATATTCAACAACTTTGTACGAACGAACAATTTTTTCGCTTTGCTCGAAAGTCTTACAATAAGTTAGGGATGGGAACCAACATGGAATTCCGAATGGATGTGGACAAATTTTGTTTTACTAAAAGAGAGTATCATCACCGACATTGTTGCCGAATCTTAGATTTTTTGACGAATAATTGGGCCTTCGTGAAAAAAATTGATTAAAACAGTCAAAAAGCCCATGTTATTCAAATGGGAAACAAAACGAGCTTAGAGGCACGTCTTTCCATTGGACTACAGTGCTTGGGTTTCGCACACATTTTTATTTATTTATTTCGAACCTATCTGGGGGGTGCACTTGTCAAAATTCATCAACACCCCTATTAAGGACCACCCTAGTTTACATTGACAAAATTTTGTACTGACTAGGAGCACGGATTGTTATTCCGTAACTATAGAAAATTTTTGCAATTTAAACAGTAGTTGAACATACGCAATCGGTATGCCATCTTTCCTCAAGCAGTTTTATAACAAGAACTTGTATAGGGGAGAGTCGGGTAGCCCCGGACGGCGGGTACCCGCGGTCACCTCAATTTTTGGACAATTACGCCAATAAATTTGGAAAACGAAGACGTGAAAATGTGACTAAGATCGGTGCCATTATTTTCACATTTTTATTTCCCAAATTTATTCGCGTAATTGTCCAAAACTTAAGGTGACCGCGGGTACCCGCCGTCCGGGGCTACCCGACTCTCCCCTACTTATCAGTGGCAGCCTGTTTAAAAACGCAGAAAATTTCCTTATTCAAATACAAGTTCACGTGACCATACCAGCCCTTCGGGCCCACCCTAACGGTATGCCAATGGTTTTCGGAGGAATTTTTATTTTGAATTTCATTACAAAACAGATGGCAGCCTTATTAAAATCGTACCAAAACACATCATTTTCGCATAAATGACGAATTATTTTTTAATATGAAGAACCCAGGACGACTCTTTAATTCATACATTATTATCATGAGGATATACGGATAATATTGTCATCTGAAAGGCATACTGAGTAAAATCGTATCTCAAAATCTGTCACTATCCCCCGGTCTATCTTATTCAAACCATAAGTTGACTGGACCTTTTTGACTAGATCATATAGAATTAATGTTTATACCCTTATGGGTGATTAATAATTAACCAAATGTAACAATACTTTAGAAGCTATACCGCGGTAAACGTTGCGTCGCGTGAATGATCAATGGAAATGTTGCTTGTAATACACGAAGAAAATTGTATAACACATAAAACGGCGAAAAGTATACAGAAAAATGATAGTAGTGAATCTCAAAAATAGTGTGAAGAACTATAAGTAATAATTCATAGATCTTTCTTACCTGCATGATGGGTAGAACGTGTTACCCATCCTCAAAAACTGTCAATGCAGCATAATATATTATTGAGCCTATTGCTGATTCCATCGCAAATCACCCAGGCAGGTCGATACCTAAAATTCAAATCACTCAGTGATTTAATATATCATTCTTTGAGCAATTTGGGGGACCCCGTATTTCAGGTTTTTTTTTTTTCAAATTCCTAAACCCTGTACGGATTTGTCAATTTTTTTGAGCACATACCGGTTTTTATCAATTTTGGATTTGTTCATTTTTTCAAACGGCTATAACTTTTGAACAAGTAAACCGATCTCTCAGGTTATTCTTCCAAAATGCGCGGAATTTTTCACAATTCTAGAAAATTTTAAATTTATTTATATCGATACAGAATCACCGGAGTTATATTGCATATTGTAAAAAGAACCGAAAATTTCCGACCTTGATTTTAGCAATTTCATATTTTTTTTTTCCTCGACAATTTTTTCCCGAATAGTCCTTGAAATACCCTAACTTTGTATGCAAGTTTCGTTAGCGACCAGTTTTGTGAGGGAAGTTATGAATTCTTTAATATTGTACATTTACGTATGTATAACTACTCTCTTAATCTTAAGCAGCCGAAACTACTAACAATCAGTCGATAATCGCTGGTTTACAGTCTGCAGTCGGCAGCTGATTGACCAGCGACTATCGACTGATTGTCAGTAGTTTCGGCTGATTCAGATTAAGAGAGTATTCTTCCATATATTTTCTAATTTTTTTTTTTTTTTTCAATTAATTATTTATTTATAATTTAGCTGGTCACTAACGAAACTTCTGTATCGATATAAACGAATCTAGAATTTTCTGGAAGTGTATGAAATTCCGCGCAATTTGGCTAAAAAACCTGCGAGATCGGTCTACTTGTTCAAAAGTTATAGCCGTTTGAAAAAAACAACAGATCCAAAATTGATTAACAACGGGTATCTGCTCGTAAAAAAATGAAGAATCCGTACAGGGTTTAAGAATCGTGTTGGGATGTTAGAAGGCAAATCAATAAGATTATACACGGGTTGAAGAATAGGTTCTTTATTTATGTCCGCATCTCTACGCTCTCGATAGAGAACAGAAGCAGGAGAGCCTCCTTACGCGGTACAGCGTAGTGGGGAGAGTCTTCCTCTCCATACATCTACATATATATAGTGTAAATGAGATTAGGCGATACTTCTCACAAATCGGAAGAAAAAAAAAAACCTCGAAAAAACCTGAAATACGGGTTCCCCCAAATTGCTCAAAGAATGATATATTAAATCACCGAGTGATTCAAATTTTTGGTCTCGACCTGCCTGGGTGATTTGAGATGAAATCAGCCTATTTATTGTGCTGCATTGACAATTTTTGAGGATGGATAACACGTTCTACCCATGCAGGTAAGAAAGATCTATAAATTATTACTATAGTTCTTCAGACTATTTTGAGATTCACATCATCATTTTTCTGAATACTTTTCGCCGTTTTATGCAGGGCCGGCTTAAGGCATGGGCGAGCGGGGCTATAGCCCAGGGCGCCAAACCCCACGCCAAGGGCCCTGATGCGATATATACCATACCAGGGTTGGTACGCACCTGGAAAACCTGGGAAAATCAGGGAATTTCATAAGGCAGGAAAAAGTCAGGGAACTCCGAAAAGATGACTGGAATTTTATCTCGTTAGCATAATAATTGGCGTATTGATCAAGTCCCGTGTGGAAATTTCTCCGGGAACGCCCGGTGTTTGCCCAGCCCCCGGATGGGCAATCCCGAAGATGGCACAACTAGTCGGGTGCTATACGGGCAATAGATAGCATAACTGTAAATAATTTTTTCTAGTTTAGCTGTGCAGCCCCCGGTTAGCAAGGCCAGATATTTTCCCTGCATGCGTTTTCACATCAAAACTTGCCTAGGCCCTAGTTGGGAGAGCCTGAAATTGTAGCTGAGCTATATATATGCTTACAATTTCGATCAACATTCATTATTAACCCGATATTCTCGACGGTAACCATATATGGACCCTGTTACGCATTCGTGTGTCAAGCGACACATATTGAGTTTTGAGAAAATACGAAGAAAAAACGAGAAAAAAAGAAAACATTAAAGTTTTTCTGATTAAAATGGTTTTGATAATACTTTTTGTAATTTTTTTTTTTTTTTTTTGTATACGCAGCAAATTGATGAACTTATAATAGATATTCATGAATTATTATGAAAAATGCTATGAATTTGAAGAAAAAATAATAATTTATATAATAATTATATTTCTTATTTTCAATCAATTTTTGATGAATGATTATATAAATGAGGAATATATGAAGATATTAAAAATAAAGAGGTTGGAGCAAAAAGAAACATGACAAGATTGAACATTTCAGGAAAAGTGTTTTTTTTTTTTTTTTTTTTGCATTTCAACAGTTTGAATGTAAAAAAGATATTTTTCTGAAATGTTTCATTTTGTCAATCATACCTCTTTTGCTTTAACCCTTTCTGA
Source organism: Tenthredo mesomela (assembly GCA_943736025.1). Lineage (NCBI taxonomy): Eukaryota > Metazoa > Arthropoda > Insecta > Hymenoptera > Tenthredinidae > Tenthredo > Tenthredo mesomela. The sequence continues at coordinate 18,901,507 of OX031021.1, forward strand.
TATCAATAAACTAACCGGGGTCTGGCCGGGCGCTGTATAGCCGACCCGACAAATCTTCTAGCATTTGTCGGGAATGTTAGACGGGCGCTGGCCAGCTCGCGCTGTACAGCTGAGCGTTACATGCGTTGCCGGGCACTAAGCAGCCCGCCCGTTCAGCGCCCGCTTAGTGAACAGCGAAACTAGGCAACACCTAGCCAGCCCCCGAATTGAATTTCCACACGGGGTATTGCATTTTACCAAAAATTTGTTATTTTAAATACCTATATGTGCTATTAAACGGAATATCTCTGCCTGGTCACCGAAATCAATGAAACAAAATATGTCGCGGAATTCTATGTGCGACTCCGAACATGTACAGCCCAAAACATGTTCGTTTTGCGCGAAAATAGAGAAGATATTCATGCATGAAAAAGTTACTAAAACCGTTTTTCATGGATAGGGTAATTCCGGGAGAGTTGAACCACTGGGAGAGATGGCCGACGGTCTATATTTCATTAAATAACCAACAGATGTTAGCAATAAAATTCCTAGTTGTTATTCAGAACCCAAATTCCTCACTTCAATCGAGAAATAATGTGAAAAGAAGTTTATAATAGAAAAAAAAAGAAGAAGAATAATGTTTCAAGATATCACCCTTTTACTGGTGAGCCCTATGAATATTGATGCTGTTATAATTTCTCGCTTTGTTTACGTCACTGTTCCGATTATCAATTAATAACAAATAGTAAATTCTGGACACGGGAATATAAAAACCGATAGTTTGAGTTGATGTTCATTCAGTTTTGGCTCAAATAATTACTATCTACATGGCAGCAGATAGGAAAAGGCCATCTCCCGAGCAGAAATTTGAGAACGGTGCTGCGTTGGGCCAATATTGTCTGACACACAACAAGATTGGCCCATACATTGGCATTGGTATCGGGCCAGTCTTGGCATGTAACAGGGTAAGATATTGGTCTTCGCGCGGCATGCTGTATCGGGCCAGCACCTGATACAAGATAGACCCATCGTTGGGCAACGAACTTGGGCCAAGCTTGAACTAATATGTCGGGCCAAATTTGTAATCGGATGTTGGGCCAGTCTTGGCATGTAACAGGGTAAGATATTGGTCTCCGTGCGGCAAGCTGTATCGGGCCAGCGCCTGATAATAAAATACATCGGGGCTTGGTATTAGTTATGTGGACCGTCGTTGGCATGTAACGCGGTTTAGCTCCCGGGCCGAGCTTGGCTACCGGCGTTGGGCCAATGTTTTACACATGCATGGCCCATTTTCGGCCATCAGTTGAAGCCAATCTCGAATGAAAACATTGTGCCAGCATACCACGCCGCGATTGCCCAGTATTATATGTACCCCTAGCTGATAGTCAACTAACCGTATACATTTTTTTTTTCTAACTACGAGGGGATTTGAACCCGGAACGCTCGGTCTCCCATATTACGAATCGCTCGCTTTAGCCACCACGCCAATCCGCTACATGACTATCGATACTACTTTTTGTTACTTGTACGTAGCGCGCGCATACATTGGGTGTTTTGGGCCCGATCTTGGGCCGGGATACTGAGCTCCGGTTTGATCGATGCATCGGCTGCTCGCTCAAGTTCGATCTTGAGCCGGGATTATGGACCATAGTATGACCGTCGCATCGGTAGTCGTTCTGGAGCCGATATTAGAAAGATATCGGCCGCCGATATTCAACCGCTGTTCCGGAGGCTTATCCGGAACCAATGTCTGGTAGATGTTTTATGCTGAGGTACAGTCACTGTATCAGGTACCGATCTGAAACCTATATTGGATGGATATTACGCACCGAGGTTCGACCGTTCCATCGGTCGCCGATCTGACACAGATATTGAACAGGTAACGCGCGGTGAGGATCGACCGGTATATCGGTGGCCAATCTGAAAACGGTTGTGGATGGATATCGCGCACCGTTGTTCGACTGTGCCATCGGTCGCCGATCTGAAACCTATATAATGGATCGATATCGCGCACCGAGGTTCGACTGTTCCATCGGTCGCCGATCTGAAACCTATATTGGATGGATATTGCGTACCGAGGTTCGACCGTTCCATCGGTCGCCAATCTGAAACCTATATTGGATGGATATTGCACACCGAGGTTCGACCGTTGCATCGGTCGCCGATCTGAAACCTATATTGGATGGATATTGCGTACCGAGGTTCCACCGTTCCATCGGTCGCCGATCTGAAACCTATATTGGATGGATATTGCACACCGAGGTTCGACCGTTGCATCGGTCGCCGATCTGACGCCAATATTGGATGGATAGCGCGCACCGAGGTCGACCGTTCTATCGATTGCCAATGTCGTACCAGGACCAGTCCGACATAAGCCCCCGATTCAAAGCCGTTGTATCGGTCTGCCATTATCGTATCGATGCTGGCCCGTTTAGTAAGACCGACTGCCAGTCTGCCATTTCTGCTCGGGCTTACCCCCAATCGGGAGAGATGCCCACCAATAATAATGACTGTGCAGAACTATTGAAAATCATCCATTTTCCAGAAATGCCAAGAAAATAGGGTAAAGGGGGGAAAAACGGGCACGGAGGCGAAAGGGGCACGGAAGAAAAACGGGCACCAAATCTAAAAACAATAATTTTGTCGGAAATGATTTTTTATGATACGGCGACGTATTTTGGATCAACTTTGACACAAAAAAGCCAGAAAAGAAAATGAGAAATAAAAATTGATTCATAATCATGCAATTCTACATTAAAAAAGACGCAGAAACCATCTTTTCCGGGTAGGGCATATCACCCCAATACTCGGGGGCATCTCACCCGTACCCTACGGGTGAGTTGGCCGCATGCGACATGTTCATATTTTATCATCTTGTTGGTAAATATCGTACTTTAAAATTATTATAAACGTACTGCATAATAGCTTAAGGTTCATGTAAAGATTCTATGTTATGAAACTTTTCATTTTGTAAACTAAAAATTTTTTATACCGTTTTTTCGCTTAAGTGGTTCAACTCTCCCGGAATTACCCTATCTTCTCTATTTTCGTGCAAAACGAAGATATATTTTGGGCTGTACATGTTCGGAGTCGCACATAGAATTGCGCGACGTATTTTGTTTCATTGATTCCGGTGACCTGCAGGCAGAGATCGCGCACCTTCTGCATGCGTTTATTACAATGTGTGGAATTGGGTAGGGAATAGCCCCTTAAGGTGCTTTCCTAGGCAATTCCACCAGTCCTGAAAACATCGTGAAAAAATGTGCTATTAAACGGAATATCTCTGCCTGGGCACCGAAATCAATGAAACAAAATACGTCGCGCAATTCTGTGGGCAATTACGAACACGCACGGCCCAAAACATGTCCGTTTTATGCTGAGATAGAAAAGATATGTATGAAAAACGCGTATTTTTGACACTTGGCGATATATATCGATCGGAATGATGGCGAGTTAGTTGTTTTCGAGAGTTTTTGAGGTATCAGAGACGGTTCAGAGATGGCGTGGCGCACGAATCTACGAGTCGGATCACTGTTCGATAAACTGGACAAAATGGGCTGTCAGTGATAAATACGCATGTATTCTAAAGTTGTCATAGAAAAATGTTGTTATTGTGGTCAGGATACACAGAAGACTAATTCTGTGTATCCTGGCCATAATAACAACATTTTTCTATGACAACTTCAGAATTTATCACTGACAGCCGATTTTGTCCAGTTTATCGAACAGTGATCCGACTCGTAGATTCGTGCGCCACGCCATCTCTGAACAGTCACCGATACCTCGAAAACTCTCGAAAACAACTAACTTGCCATCATTCCGATCGATATATATCGCCAAGTGTCAAAAATACGCGTTTTTCATACATATCTTTTCTATTTCAGCATAAAACGGACATGTTTTGGGCCGTGCGTGTTCGTAATTGTCCACAGAATTGCGCGACGTATTTTGTTTCATTGATTTCGGTGCCCAGGCAGAGATATTCCGTTTAATAGCACATTTTTTCACGATGTTTTCAGGACTGGTGGAATTGCCTAGGAAAGCACCTTAAGGAGGTTGGATACACCAAAATGACTAGTTTTTTTAATAAATTTATTTTGGCATAGTCGTCACATTGAATATTCATTAAATTATTATATTCATAAACTGATGATTGCCCGGAAATTTCCAGAAAAAAATAATACCGCAATTATAAACAAACGGCTAGATATCGATTTTTGATTTTCAAGTGCTTTAAAATGGTTAAAAATCTAGTAGATTGGTTCGATTACAGTCTACGATGGCTCATTTTATCCAGAAAACTATTTCCCACAAATTCACTGTGAGAGATTATTTTCTCTGTCAAGCGGCAATTCAATGTGGTTATTTGTTGCTTAAAAGCGATGTACGTGCAATCTTGTGAAATTGAATATCCACCATCACCACCATGATGAAAAAAATGTGTTACAGTCGGATTATAGAAAATAGTTTCCTGAAGAAAATAAGCCATCGTAGACTGTAATCGAACCAATCTACGAGATTTTTAACCACTTTAAAGCACTTGAAAATCAAAAATTGATATATCCAGCCGTTTGTTTATAATTTCGGTATTATTTTTTCCGGAAATTTCCGGAAAATTACGAGGGGCGTCTCACTCAAGAATTCAACGTGTAGAACGTTAAAAATAACGCACGAACACTGCACGAACACTGTCAATTAACGCAAAACTCAGCGAAGAATTCATTGTAATGAGCGTCTGAAACCGTCGAACTCAGCGTACTGAGCGTCTGGAATCGTCGAACTCAGCGTACTGAGCGTCTGACAACGTCGAACTCAGCGTACTCAGCGTCAGGACTGTCTGCCTAACGTATGAATTCAACGTGAATTCATGCGTTAGGCAGACGGTCTCGAACGTTGGGAGTCCAGTGTTTAGCGTTGACATCGTACGAAATCATACAATACCGTCATACAATGTCGTAACAGTTTCACTTGAATTCAGAGTGAGACGCCCCTCGGAAAATTATCAGTTTATGAATAAACTACTCAACAAAATCAAAGGTTCCCCCCCCAGCATAACCTGCCATTTTCAGACGCCTTGACCGATTCACTTGAAATTTGTAGCAAGGCTAGTTCAAAGTGTTTCCAACTTGGGCCCAAAGCCGATTTTCTGTATCTTCAAAAGTTGCGATGTGGCACTCCAAAGTCGCAGGTCTGTAGCACCGGGTTCCAACACCGATTTTGTGCCCAAAATATGTTTGAACAACTTTTGGTCGCGCCAGACGATTCGGTCCACTGCTGAATCATACACCCTTGCCTATTCAATCCCTCCGCTTCCATCCCTCTGTCATCCAGGGTTGGACAAAACATTTTGACACATTTCCGAGCATCGGAGACACAAAAGTGTTTCCGAATCGTTTTCGCGATTCAGCCGAACACTTGCAGCCCACCTGTCCCTGAGTAACTGCAACCAACCCCTGAACAACCTTTAGCCTAGCAGTAACTTTTCACTCCCAGCTACGGAATCCTAGGCTAGGCGCAAAATCGATGTTGGAACCCGGTGCCACAGACCTGTGACTTTGATTTTACGCAGAGGGTTGGTTTTTGGAGTGCCACATCGCAACCCTTGAAGATACAGAAAATCGGCTTCGGGCCCAAGTTGGAAACACTTTGGACTAGCCCTGGTCCAAATTGTTGAGTAGTTTATAATAATTTGATGAATATTCAATGTGACGACTATGCCGTAATAAATTTATAAAAAACTAGTCATTTTGGTGTACCCAAGTCCCAACCTCCTTAAAAACTATCAAACGAATCGCGTAGCCCGTCGTCAGCTGTTCGGCTTGAGGTGCAATCTTCTTGCCTGCCATCAGGCGGTACTTGTCGCGCTTCTCAGCGGTAGAACAGCCGTTCTGCGATATTTCTGCGGCGAGATGATCTGTGGGAAGGTGTGACCTTGGCTCTTACTTAGCTGTACCGTCCATGCGATATCAATCCCTTCGGGACGTAGTCCACAGTGGTCGTTTCACCCACCGACCTCGCTATCTTCTTCCTTCAGGATCCACTCTTCTTGTGACCTGTTGAAAACATGCGGGACGCTATCTTCGTCCATTCACACGTGAATTATTCTTTCTGGCGATAACGTTATGTCAGTTGTCACGAGTCCTCTTCCGGACCACGCGTGACGTCGATAATGATACCTGGAGCGGTAGATGGAAGCTGGTACGGTAACGGGAGGTCATGGCGGTAAAGCGTACAACCCTATACGCCGTCGTTGCAACCAGATGTTCAATGGCAAGTTGCAGTCTGCTGACAGGGAGCCGTATGCAGGCCCTGTTCACTCCCAGCGATATTAAGCGGCGTCTTCTGAATCGTCTTTCTCACTCTCTCTTGCGGTACATTAACAGAAAAACACTTCAAATTAGTCTAATTCGATTGCTTATTTTTAGGTGTGTCACTTGTATCCCGAGGGTCCAGAGGGCGGTATTCTCTTTCTCTCGCGACATCCTAATAAAATATGTGCCAAAAGGGCTTTCGTGACGGCCGTTAATCTGCAACGTCACACAAGTTACGTGTGATATCCATTCTTTATCCTCACGGAATCTTCCATCCGCACTACTTCTAAAAAAAATGCGAATAAATGCTTGGATTCATTTATAGTTCGTTTCGATTAAAAGGTATTTAAATCGAGATTCCGTGAACCACATTTTGTTGAAAGCCCGTTATCCTTCATAGGACAAAAATTGTTTTTATTCCAAAAATATTCGTCTTATATATTTTATACGCAGAACAACCTTTCAAACGGGTTCCTTATGGAAGCATTAATTATATGCTTATATGAACTATAATCTTCCGGAAACGGCCTCAACTTCATTTATAAATCGTTTGTGAAACGTAATTTACAATCGAACGGTGTTATATCGTAATAACACTATACTACATCTTTAACCAGAGAGCAAATTGCCTGATAACATACAGGTGATGAAGTCTGATCACGAGTCTCACCTTTGAGTCTTAAATCATACTAAACATTGAACAATAAACTTCTGCCATAAAGTGTTTCAGTCACAATCAACAGACTGAGGTCGTGAGACAGCAGGAACTGAAAACCTTCACGCGACTTAAATCTATAACAAATGATAAGTATGATAATTTTAAATACGACAGATAACACGCACCCAATATGTTTCAAACGTTTAGAATTTATTTTGTCAATTGTAAATATATAATATTATATGAACATATAGTTTTGTATACCTATAGTAATATATTTATAGTAAAATTTGTATTCACGTTGTGTAATATAATATATAGTTATATAATTATCAAAAACAGATCAATGAACAATACACAACGATATTTGGAACACGTTAATGTGACAAAAAGGCATTTTATATATTATTTGGCGCGTAATTATAATGAAAATCGTTAAATAATAATTGGAAGCCGAGTACATCCCTGAGGCAGAGACTTAAGCGCATGTGTGTATAAATATCGCCGGTGATAGTGCAATACCGCATAACTAACATTTGCAATACCGCGTATAGGTACAAAAATAGCAAAAATGAGATTTGGTATTCATATTATGTATTTTTTATTTTTACATAGAATGCACACCAAATCTCATTTTTGCTATTCTTGTACTTACACGGTATTGCAATATGTAGTTACGCGCGGTATTGCACTATTGCTGACAATATATACATATAGGGCTTCCCACGTCAGACCAGCAGTCCATTCACCTCACCACCCGCGATTTTTATCATTTTTTAGTATGATGTTGTTACTAACCCAAAAGGGTCTCGGAATTTTTTTCAGATTTTTTCAAACACCAGTGAAATTTGGAAAAATTTGGAAAACCAATTCCACGCCATTTTTAGAAATTTGAAAAATTTCACAGTAATTCTGTGATTTGAAATATGATTTTCAAGCAGCTAACGATGATGGGATCTCAATATCTTTCGCAAGTTCTTAGTTTTTTCATGTCGGAATTGTAGTTTTTATTTTTTTGATCGGTCATAACTTTCTCAGATATTAATGAATTTTAATTTTTCTCCATTAATATTTGAGAAAGTTATGACCGATCAAAAAAATAAAAACTCCAATTGCGACATGAGGAGACTGAAAACTTGCGAAAAAAAAATAGTACATATTGACATCCCATCATCGTGTCGTGCTTGAAAATCATATGTATTTTAAATCACAGAATTGGTGTGGATTTTTTTAGCATTTTAACAAATGCTTTTCGAAATTAATTTTTTTTTTTTTTTTTTTGAATTTAAAAAACAACATCATACTAAAAAATAATCAAAATCGAAGGGGATGAGGGAAATGGGCTGCTAATCTGACGTGGAAGGCCCCATATATATAATATATATTAGAGTAGTGATTATATTTAGGGCTTGGACGAAATTTTCATCAGACGCCCCCCAAATCGACTCCAAATAATTTAAAAGCAATAGGGTTAGAGTATAGATGAAAATCTGAAAAAATTAGGGTATTGTTTTTGAATTATTTGGAGTCGATTTTGGGGGCGTCTGATAAAAAATTCGTCCGAGCCCTAAATAAGGACCACCCTAATATATACCGATATACATGTCAAGCCTCAATATACCGCGCCTCGATTTATCGCGGGTTTACACACTGTAGCCCCTTCCTTTGCTCTATCTGTTCCACCATATCCATATTAATGGATTTTAATTGCATATATATATATATTTACACACATAGTACATATTATATATAATATAGTCTCATGGTAATTGTTGAATGTGATACGTATATGGATATCCACGTTCTAATATGTCGTATCCCACAAAATTTGAGAAATTACCTTTTTTTCAGAAATCGAATGATAATAATGTTTCGCAGCTTATGTTCAAGTTCTAGCGGTCAAATTGTTGACTTATTATTTTTGATTAAATATTCCAATCCGTAAAGTCCTATCTTCTCAATGGTTGAATGGTATCATAGTGAACCGTTTTCATCATCTGCTGAAAAATTTTCCAAATGTGGGATACGACATATTAAAACGTGGGTATCGATATAGTATAAATCTGGACGAAAAGGTAGTTGGTGATAAAAAACTATGAATAACAATAAATGAGCGTATAAAAATTATTCGATATTTTAACTGACATATATCGATTTATAATATCTGATAGAAAACTATTCCGTAGCTTTGATTTACTGTTCTTTTTCTGAATAAGAATGAGACTCCTATTTGACTTCACTCTATAAGTATTATAGGAATTATTTCCTGTCACTTGGAGTAAAATATTTTCAAAAATAGTAAAAAAAAAAAAAAAAAAACAAATACAGATATTATGTTTTACTTCAATAGGCATCTACTACAGTATTTTTCTGTTACTATATAATCATCGTTCTTTATGATTTGTGCTTTCTCTAATATAAGAGTATATTTGATTACGAAAATATTCAGTCGCAAACCAATGTTGCTTAAATTAAATGGGAATCTAGATCACGTGATCTAATCCTTGCGACTGAGTCGTTTGCATTAATAGGATCCTTTGCATCATGTGTTATAAGTAACCGTATGTAAGTAAATGTATTTCTAAGTCTAAAAATTCGACTTTTGTATAGTTTTGGGTGAATATAATGGAGTGTGCACACGCGAGGTTGTATCATATTTTATCCCAATTCGGTCGCCTTGGATTTCCCCTCAAAGTACATAAAGTCCTGGAAAAAATGATCAAGAGTATAATTGTCTTAATAAATGATAATAAGTACCTAATGATAATATATTATCTGGCGTTCGAATGTTTTGAACATAAAATAAACAATATTTAGTCTTACGATCAGGAAACAGGCGCCAAGAAGAACCGCCTTTATTTTAACGTCGAGGTCGACCGGAAAACTTATTCCAAACACGTCCGAGTCCGTGAAAACTTCGCGGGCAAATCCAGACCATTTTTTCGAGATTCTACCAACTTTGTGTTCGCCGTCAGTCGATAACACCTGAAAATTGTAAGTGACGTGAATTTCACAAATTAAAATGTATAAGAAAAGTCAGATGGAAGAAGAAGAAGATCAATTATACTAACGTCGAAATCTATATCGAAACAGGAACACATGCAAATGGGTCCTTTGATACTGAGGACGCTGTCCCCGCTGGCATCACAGATCATGAACGAAGGTCGAATGGGGTTCCAGTTCTGGACGACAGAGCCGATTTGTACTCCGTTGGAGAAGATCTCCATTTCCTGAAAATGAGAGACCGGAATTCGGAACATTTGAATATTTGAATATTTGTATACCAGCATAGAATTTGAGCTCAGTGACGAAGAAATTGATAACTTATATCGCGGGTATTATTTTAAGGTGAAGTGAAACGTTTGTCAGAACCTCGAAAACGGGAATCGTGAATTCTCCGGAACTACTGAATCAATCGCGATGAAACTTTGAGGGATTACACATAATTGTGGCAGAAAGTGGCTGATTATTTCATTTTTCCAAAATTTGACAAAAATTTTTACAGATTGACGTACCGACCACATAAATCGCGAGATTATTCACTGTTGCCGTAGATAATCGCATTTTCCCGGTAATTAGCCACTCCGCAATTAAAAACCACACACTTTGAGCCTAATCCCGTGTCATTTTATGGAGAAATGGCTGAGAATTGACGATTCTCCGTTACTCATAACTAAAAAACCGACATTCAGTTGAGATCACAACCCGTATCGACATTTAGTCAAGATCACAGCCTGTATCGAAATTGCAGCCAGTATACTTGCAAATAATCTAGCGGTGAACAGAGGTACCAAACGTTCGGTAGTTCTGTTTTACCGCGGTGCAAGGCACTCGGCCGTGGCCTTGAAACGTTTCACTTCACCTTAACGGACGGTTCACAACGGCCCGAGCCAAAAACGGAACCGAAACAGATTAAAAAGAATTTGGTAATGTACATTCATACAGGCCCGGCAACAGAAATGTTGAGGCCCGTTACTATGATTCCCATGTGGGCCCTCCTGGTCCCTAGTTTTGTGTCTTACATGGGGCGTAGGTGTTTGAGAAAAAAAAAAAAAAATAATAACAATAATTTCTCTTAAGGTGCTTTCCTAGGCAATTCCACCAGTCCTGAAAACATCGTGAAAAAATGTGATATTAAACGGAATATCTCTGCCTGGGCACCGAAATCAATGAAACAAAATACGTCGCGCAATTCTATGTGCGACTCCGAACATGTACAGCCCAAAAAATGTTCGTTTTGCGCGAAAATAGAGAAGATATCCATGAAAAACGGTTTTAGGAACGTTTTTCATGGATATCTTCTCTATTTTCGCGCAAAACGAACATTTTTTGGGCTGTACATGTTCGGAGTCGCACATAGAATTGCGCGACGTATTTTGTTTCATTGATTTCGGTGCCCAGGCAGAGATATTCCGTTTAATATCACATTTTTTCACGATGTTTTCAGGACTGGTGGAATTGCCTAGGAAAGCACCTTAAACGCGCGTCAAAATTTTGATAGAGCATCTTAAATAGAATATCTCAGCCGAATATGAGCTCTCAATATTGATATCTAGAGGTTCCTATTTTATTTTTTCCATTTTCCATTTAAGTAACACGTAAAGATAATCGGAAAATTTTTAGAATTTTTTTTTCCTCGCAAGCGGTTTGATTCATAAACTATCTAAATACAGATTTTTATAGGAAATTTCACGCTCTATAAAAAATTACTGAGATAGAATTTTCCTATCTCTAAATCTCAATATCTCATAAGCTCATATTTGGCTGAAATATTCTATTTGAGATGCTCTATCAAGATTTTGAGCGTATTTGAGAAAAAAAAATGTATTTTTCTCAACACATGCACCCAAAGTCCTTCTTTGAGCATCGTCTACAGGCACCCAAAGTAAACTTCTGCGCACCCGTGCGCGAAATTCTTTCCCGTACTGGTACGCTGAAACCTGCTGTCGCGCCCGCAGACAGCATACAGACGAGTACCTTCCGTTGCATGTGTTGAGAAAAATAGAGTTCGATACACGAGCCCAAGGCAGCAATATCCCTTACTTGTGTGCAGGCGCCTCACTCGCTACCTCCGGCTCGCCCTTGGGTTCGTTCGGGCCTTCACACGCGTACGTGAGTTGCTGCTTATGCGCTCTTGCATCGAAAAGCACTATTTTGGAACACTCTAATGGGGCCCCCTATCGACCAGGGCCTGGTACAGCTGTACCCGTAGTGCCCCCTTGTCTCCGGGTCTGTATTCACATCGCTGCTGCATCGCAGAGTAATATCGAAAATGAGGAGACTGGAATACGTTGCAATTATATCCATCTATACTCGAAATACGAGCTTGCAACGTCATGCTATACCAAAATAACGTATGAGAAAGTTCTGAGTTTGTACCCAGTCGCGCGAGTATGGCGTATAGTTCGAATATGTTCGAATATCCCTTCTTGGTCACACATTCTAGCTGTAAAACGACGGTCACACTGGGTCGCCATGTTTGAAGGGCTGCCGCGTTGACCCCAGGCGCGGATCTAGACTTTCGATTTGGGGGGGGTCACGGTTCCGTCTGGAGTTCAGGCACAAAAACAATGTCAAAATACACCGAAAATTATGAATCGAAATTGGACATTTTAGTTTTTTTTCCGTTAATTTGGGACGCAGGGGGGGGGGTCATGACCCCTGTGACCCCCCCCCTAAATCCGCGCCTGGTTGACCCTGACTTATATAAAATTAGGGTATCAGTTTGAACCTTTTATAATGTGGAAATATCGATATTATATTGAAATCGAATTTTAAGATGGCGGTTAAAAATCAGCAAGAGGTCAATGTGTAAAAAATGTCTTGTTTGACCGAAAAAATCGTAACTCTTGTAATTTGCAATTTTTTTTTACTTTTGTGAACCCTAAAGCGCTGTTGAGGGGCAGGCAAACATCTTGACTGCCAACTACTTATAGTAATTTTAGCCTCAAGTTCCGCGTGGGGTCATCTAGACCCCAGGTGACCGAGAAGGGATATGTTCGAATATGTTCGAATAACGAATACTCGATTTCGTATCCGAAGATAGTGCATCGGCGGAACTCATACCACGCGTATTCTGACTTGTATTCAATTTCAAAACACGAATTGAAACGAATAAACGTATCAGTTGGAATAGGAAATGATTGATAGAAAACCTCAAGAAAGAGAAGTCAAAAGAACAGAGATGAGAAATCTGTGATGGCCTGTCTCTGTTCGCGAGAAAATGGGCTCGGAAGATGCAGGCTAAACGAAACATTTTCATCAATTTTTAATTCGTCTTGATTTACTGGGCGAGAACTGATTTCGTACCTGTAACCAGCACGGGCAGCAACAACTGGAGCTTCTTAAGGGTCGTGTGAGCTTGATGACCTCCCGCATTGCAACGTCGACAATCCGGATTTCAAAGGGACGATATTTACCGCAGCACATTCTGCCGCAACAGTCCGACTCTTCAGCTACGTAGTAGACAACCTGTCCTCGAGGATCTTTCACCACATATTTATTCTCCGTCTCCCATCCAGTAAAGGCTACAGTCAAAAGAAAAAAAAGGTGATGAAATAGTACAGCTTCAGAGCCTTGCTATTTGCGGTATGTACAAAAATTTCAAACTTAAAGCTAAAAAGTAGAATTTTCAGAAGGATCTGTCTACCTTCGAGTAGCTCGACTTGTTGATCCACCATCAATCGATCAAGGGCCATAAGATATTCCAAGCCTGGTGGACAGCTGCTGTTTGGTATCGGCCAACCACCTAATAATGCGTAATAAATTAAAAAAAAAAAAAAATCAAATTTTCATATATTATGGTTTATTTTAGTAGTTTGATTTGGTATTTACCGCTGCTCAGATTCCAGTTTGGATTTGAAAATTTTATTTCGATAGGCCCAGTCAAATTATTAGTAAGTTTACCTCTGAATTTGATTTACTTTAAGTATAAAAAAAAGTGAAAAAAAATGATTAAAAAGTAACGAACGATCTTGATAACAAGCTTGTGTTTACCCGCATTGTCGATATTCATGTTTATATGAATGTGATATGAATAGATTATAGATCAAACTATAGATTTGTATGGGCAAATTCACACGTAATCAAACTCAAATTCGATTCGTTGACATACATATTGTTATCTTTGTTAAAATATGTTTAAAATTACATTCACGATCAGGATGTGTCGCAAAATCTATCTTAGAAGACATATTGTGATGGGTATATAATATTTATTGAATTGATTATATCTACATAATGAATCAAGGGTGCATGTCAGTACTTTTCAGATATTACAGTAATTGTATAAGTAAAATTTGTACCAAAAATCGGACGAGTATTTTTATAGTCAATTTATTTAATTACAATTTTATCACAGCACACGGGAAAAATTCAACAGACAACAAAAAGAGTACGAAGAAATTTAACTACTGGAAATAATATCAAGCATGATCAAATCCATCATTTTACTTTTTTCATCAATTTATAAAGTGAAAAAAAAATTAAAGAAGCATAATTCAAAAATAGTATTTATAAACTTACATTAATCCATTTTGAGATTTAAATTTGAGTAGTTTAGAAAAAAATTATTGAGTCGTATTTTTTCATTTTTCAATCGAACAAATTTTGAAGTTGATACAACGGATTGAAAAATGTAACATTTTGACGTCACCCATGTTAAGATATATCTATATATTAATACGAGAACTGGAATATTCAATTACCTATAACTTTCGCAATGATGATTTTTAATGACTAAGAAAAAATACGACCTAATTATTTTTTCTTACTATACGTTAACCGCCTAGTAATAATGAAAAAAAATCTTACATCCTAATTGTAATCGTTACTAGAAAAGGAAAGGTTCAAAATGAGACAAGAAGCGGCAGAGTCTCGGAGAGGCTGATTTTTGAATTTTTATAATTCATAATTTTATAAGTATATATATATATATATATATATATATATATATATGTTTAATAAATTTTAGGATTGTGCACATTGATGGTGCGGTCGTACCTACTCAAAAGCATGTCCAAACTCAAATTTCAACAAGGGGACACTGGCGTGTGAAATTATATAATTTAATCGAATACAATCATCAATATTTTAAGAAAACATTCTACCAAAACAGCTATTGAATTAGAACCTAAATTAGTTGATTTAAAAGATTATTATTGAATAATAAATAATAAATAATTATATATTATTATTGATTTTTGGAAATGACCCATACCGGATTTGACACTTCTCGGACTTGGCGCATACAATATTTTATGCGATCCGTTGTTTGAAGGTTCACTTTTTGGAAAATCGGTGTTATACTCACTTTATTTTCTAAAATTACTGGTGTTATTGCGTTTTTCTGTATCAAAACATTTTGACTCAGCCATTTGACATTTTCAGACATTTTGTTTTATAAAGTGTGAACGTAGTCAAAAGTAACCTGACTATGTTTATTTTAATGAAACATATTCGTATTAATATAATCAAGTTATTCTACCATTTGATCAAGTATCAAAGATTTATTGGCTTAAGAATTTTTTTTCTTGATTCAAAATCGAAAAATTCAAGAAATTATTCTACTCCGTTCAAGAAATTCTTGGTGTTCATTCCCTCCATTGAAAAATTTCTTGGATGAAGAAAAGTTATCTTCAGTCAAGTAAACCTTTTTTTCTGTGCATGCACCTTCATTATTGAATGTAGATATTATTGATACGTCCTTCTAATATAGTTATTGTGACAAATACTGATCGTAAATGTAATTAGCAGCGTGTATTATTACGTAATAAAAGTAAATGATAAAAAAGGTATGAAAATTGATATGAAAATAAAATATTTTGTACCAAGTAGGCAAAGTACTAGGTCTTATAACGCCGAGCGTGAGTTTGTAATACGCGGCGTAGACGAGTATTGCAAATACGCTCGGCGTAAAAGACCTTTACTTCACTCCGTGTGATTTTGGACGTTTTACCCACGCTTTGCGTGGCTAAAACCCCCATTTTCACACCTCCTGAAGTAAAATTTTGTACAATACTCGACGGAAAAACTTCTTCTGATCTCACACGAGAGTGTGATTGCAAAACTCGCCTTCGGCTCGTGCTGCAGCAAACTCACACTCGTCAAAAAAAGTTTTACCGGACTCGTATTGTAATGTACTATTTTTAAACTCAGTGTGCGAATTTCGATTTCTCATGTCTGTTGGTAGTGTGCGAAGTGCCCGATTCACACACTGTGGCGCGCGGTGTGCCGAGTAGATACATTCGCGCACTCAGTGCGTAAATGTATCTGGAGTATATTATACATTCGTGCTCTGAGTGTAGAGCTTAGACCATATAGTAATGGACGGAGCATTGGAGTAGTGGGGGTGTTGCCGAGTAGTAAGACAAGGATAAACTTAGCGATATATATATGCACACAAATAAGCCTCATTCATGCGAACTCTTGAAATCGAGTAGGTTTAGTTATGATCGAGAGAGTTATGCCACAGAGGCTATGGGGCACATAAATGTGGCAACGCAGCAACACGACTTGGCAACTTTTTATCCCTAACGGGAGCACTTCTTCCTTCTCTTACAAACGATTTAGTATCTTCCGTCCCTTTCTCATTACTCGGCAACAGATTCCCCTATATTCCGGCATAGGCAATGCTCCGTCCATTCCTATATGGTCTAAGGTATAGAGACTAATTTATTCTGCACACTGTAAATAGTGTATCTGTAGAATATTGTCTAAAATACAGTATTCACATTCTCAACCGATTTTCGGTTACTGATAAAATTATTTATATTTATATTCATTTTCGCAATCGAAATTCGCACACTGAGTTTAAAAAAATAGTAGGTATACGACACACGTGCGCGTACGTGATCTATTATTGCCTCCATGGTACACACGATATTTCATACAGCAAAAGCATGATTTACAAGCTTCATGCTTCTTCTTCTTCTCCCTTGTTTACAAATTCATGCTACAATGGTGGTTTTCCAATTACTTCAATTTTCGGGGGCTTATACTGGTATCGACTACTTGTCCGAAAGGAACATAAGTCATTAATGGAGTGATTGATTGATCAATTTTCGGGCACAGTGCGGCACTAAGCCATGTTATTGATGGGATCCAAAAGATGTGACCAACCTGTAATTGGTAATTGGAAAAGCACAAATGACAAGACGAGTCGAAAGCTACTGCAGCGCATGCGCGGAGTACGTCAGAGATCAGACCACTTTTAACTCCTAGGACGTAAAAGTAGCTTCAACTCTTGAGCTTCAATTTGCTCCTAGGAGCTAAGAGTAAACTCTGCGCACGTGCATTCGCGACTCACTCAGCTGGCTATGAAACGCCTGCTTTGTGTACCGAAGTCGAGCATGAAAAACCCGTAAAACATGCTTGCGTTGTATAAAATAAGAGAATAGAAGTCAGAAAAGCAGAAGACGCGCGCGAGATGAGCTAGTCGGTTGAAAAATGAATTAGGATTCAAAGCATTGTCGTATTTCTTACGTAGGGAGTTTGACGCTCGGTAATCGCGGTCTCGATAATTATAGGAAACGAGTTTTTGAGAGATTGTTGCTACAAGAAATGTCTAAAATACATATAATGAATAAATAAGTGGATGAGAAACCTTTGTTCTTCGTCGGTGCGGAATCGCGTGTACTCCTTCTTATTCTTGTATCGCCTGACAGTTTGTCTTATAACGTAATGAAGATGTCTGCGTAATTGTTTGATCTTGAATTTCCACGAAGTTTCAAAGTATTCGGATTCCATACTGCAGAGAAATTTTTCTATGATCGAATCAAGATCTGATGCAGCGGTAGTTGGACATTCTCCACCCGAACTTAATGACGCGTTAGTGCGACGTTTCCCGTTCGCCAGAGAAATCGACTGCAGTTCCCAGAGCAACTTTTAAATATCCATACAACTAATGACAACGCTGATTAAACATTTATATTCTTTGATTTGAGTGAATAGTGTTTTTACCCTGTTTATCTCGGCTCCAGCAATCGTATACTGACACTCGACACAGAACCATTGAGAAAAATAACGAGTAATCTTTGTTTGCTTCAAATTAGAACAATGGCGCGGCTGCTTATCTCGCGCGCTTCGATTACGCAACGTAAAATTAACCACCGTACGTACCTACTCGTACATGGAAAAAAACGATACAGTGAATGTGGACAGGTGAAAAAAGCCGAAAATCTGATTTCACTTGATCCACGAAATTACTGAGGATGAAAAAAGAGGGTGATTCAAATTAGTTTTTGTATTTTCGAGTCAATTCAAGTTACAGAGGGAACAAGACTCGGTCTGAATTTCGTAAGATCACCTGGTGGAGCCTGTATCGGAGCTCCGGGTTGCCCAGGAATTACAACTTGCCCATAGGGCACCCCAGGCTGGACCATGGGTATTCCAGGCTGAGGGGGCATCACGAGTGGCATCGTGGGTGGAGTTGTTATTGGCGGTCCATCGGGCTGCCATCCGTGCTGGTTAGGATTCTGCCAAGCCATTGCCGAGTCTCAAATACAACTCTGAAAGAACATTGTGGCGGTGATAAAATCGCAGATAAGATGCAACGGTTTAAAAAATACCGAGAGGAAATCTTGATACCGTACGGTCGATTGCGCCTGTGCAAGTTTCGTCGCCTGCTGAAGCAGGCTGGCCATCCCGAGTTTTGGCTGTCAAACTTTGTTTTTGGCAGTGATGTAATTTATTCGAATTTTTGAGGTTGTAATCTAAAAGAATTGCGGTAGTGATTTGGAAAGGCTTGGAAAGCTCTTATTGTTGAGATTGAAACTTGATGTTCCGAAAGACTAAGAGTCGTCGAAATTTATTCCGAGCAGCCCACTGAAATATATAATAATACTGGAACTTCTTGCAAGTTGGCACCCGTGCCTCGTAGATTAAAATATCATTGCGGGACGATCTCACCGACCAATGAAATTGAATTATCTAGCGCATGCGCAATCGACTGTACAGTATCAAGATTTCCTCTCGGTATTAGAACTGAACGGCTCTGTGAAATTTTAGAATCATGATTCATGAACATAGTCTGGACTTATCAAATCACTCTACTACATTATTGCAGCTTGATTAATATTCAGCCTTCCAAGAATATCTTTCCAAGAGTTGCTTCAATCAACTTTACGTTATTTCGTTACAATAACACGTAGAACTATCGCGCTACCACATGCTGTTTTTTGTTCTTTTATCTTCTGCCGTGACTTTGCAAAAAAAAAAAAAAAAAAAATCGTCTGACGTTCAGAAGAAAGCTGCACCCGTGGAAACAATATATTTCCTTCCTACAACGTTCTTATTTTGTTTTTCATTTTTTCTAAAATTTTGATTACAGAAGTTATGAGTAGAAACCGAGTCAGTTTTCATATTTTTTGAAAAAACGAATAATTTGAAAGGAGGATCCGAAGTTTTCAAATACTTTCTTTCAAATAACTCGACATTTTTTTTCGAGCAAAGGTAATAAGTATAAACGATATCATCAGGTCCTATAAAATTTTTTACCAAAATTTAAATATTAGGCAACCTTTCAATCTAAGGCTATAGAAATAGCGTCGAACTTAAGGATGTACAGGTGGTACAATCGGCATCAAAACAATAAAACAGACAAAAACCGAATTTGATAATTTTTGATGATATTAATGCAAAAAATGATTGAATAATATCGAGGAGCGGATATTCCCACAACCTCGGAAAATGAAAAAACCCTCGATTTAGTGACAGAATTTCGAAAATACCAACAATCACGAAAAGTTGTAAAAACATTTTACAAGTATGTGCTGAAAATGGTTAAAATTGCTCATTTTTGATCCGATTTCAAAATTTCAGGGTTTGTTATATTCAGTGATAAAATCTCTACGAACTCACTGAAAAAAGTTTTGCATAAAACACTCATATTTGAGTAAGAATTCCGTTGTTCACAGTCCGAATGCATTCTGAGATTCATATTATGATACATATACTGTTACATTTTTTACTTGAATAGGTATATGAGTGTTTTATGCAAAACTTTTTTCAGTGATTTTGTAGAGATTTTATCACTGAGTATAACAAACCCTGAAATTTTGAAATCGGATCAAAAATGAACAATTTTAACCATTTTCAGCGCATACTTGTAAAATGTTTTTACAACTTTTCATATGATTGTTGGTATTTTCGAAATTCTGTCACTAAATTGAGAGTTTTTTTATTTTCTGAGGTTGTGGGAATATCCGCTCCTCGATATTAATCAATCATTTTCGCATTAATATCATCAAAAATGATCAAATTCGGTTTTTGTCTGTCTTATTGTTTTGATGCCGATTGTACCACCTGCACATCCTTAAGGAGCTTCTACACCTATTGTCCCACCAAACGTGGGTTTCAGAGCAGATTTTGAATACTCCTCGATGAGGAAAAAATCTAAAAAAATTCAAGCATGTAGAAGATCCTCGGGAGATCGATTTTGCATAATAATAATTCAAAATAGTATCCCTTGCGACCTTAAGCTCACTCTGGAAACACTCCGGACTCAGCGTCAGAGCGAAAACATTCTGAGTCCAGTTTGATTCCAGAATGGTTTTGTGCCCTTTTTCCAGAATGAGACCAGAATGAGACCAGAGTCAAGCCAAAGTGTTTCCAGACTTGGTCCAGAGTGAACCCAAAGTAAACTTAGATTGAAATCAGAGTGTTTCCAGAGTAGATCCAAAGTGAACTCAAAGTGAATCCAGAATAAAATCAGATTGTTTCCATAGTAAGCAAAGAGAGTTTTCAGAGTGGGCTCACAGTTTTTTCAGAGTGGATCCAAAATAGTTTCATACTTGATTTAAAGTAAAACCAAAGCGGACCCAACGTATTTTCAGAGTTAATCCAGAGTCTTTCCAGAGCAAAATTAGATAGTTTTCAGAGTGAACTCAGAGTGTTTTAAAAGTGAACGCAAAATGTATTCACGTTAATTTTGGAATGTATCCAGTGTTGATGCATCTCGAGCTCTCAGTGGTTACATAGCTTATCCAGAATTAATACTGGCCAAAACTTTGGTTATTACACAGTACATCTAATTGGCTTTTGTATATTTAATATCAATGTTATTTATTATTATTCTTATTATTATTTTTTATTTTTTTTATCATAATGATTATATAACAAATTTTCAATGGTCGTATAAATCGATAAAATATTAGTTGATAATTGAAACTGTATTTCAAACCGTTATACGACTGGTGTACACATTTTTTTTGCTATTGTTTCGGTGAATATAGGCAAATAAAATATTATGCATCAGTCACGAAATGAATAGGAATGTCGCCTCGATTATCAACAAAAAAATTATTGTTATCACTTAATTATTATTATTTTTATTATTATTGTGCTGTTAATATAGCAAGTAAACTGTATAGCAGCTATTGCAAGCTTGGCATATCTTCAATTTACAAGCTATCGAGGTATTAATTACCTAGGTTTTCATAAGTATTTATTGTGAAGAAATCATTTAATCACCGAGGATTCTACATGCACTCATACTGGATGCATTCTGAAATAAACGTGAATTCGTTCTAGATACTTCGGAAGTACACTTAAAATTCACTCTGGTTTGACTCTGGGAACACTCGGGATCCACTCAAGAAATACTTTGAAACGATTCTGGGAAAAACTCTGAATTTATTCTGGTCTTGTTCTGGAAATATTCTGGTTTCGCTGTGGAAACACTTTGGTTTCAGTTTGGAAACACTTTTGTTTCATTTTGGAAACACTCTGGTTCACCCAGGTAACATTTTAAATTTACTCTGAAATAACTTTAATTTCACTCTGGTTGGACTCTGGAAACACTCTGAAGTGATTCATATAAACACCTTGGATTCACTCTTCGATGACGCTGGAAATTATTTAGAAACACACTAGTTCTGCTTGAGAAACACTTTAGATTACACTCTGGGTTTTTTCTGGATTTACTCTGAAAAACAGGCACAAAACCATTCTGGAAACACTCTGAGACCGGTAAGGCTACATACCGATTTCTGAACTTTTTCAGAATGATTCCAGAATAATTTTAAAGTCGCAAGGGATATTATGTGGCATGCCCGTAAACCAAGTGTTTTTCGGCGATAATAATGATTTCAGAACGAGCTAAAGGCGAGCCGGAAGCGAGTTCTGAAATCATTATTCGAGTCAAAAACGGTTTACGGGTGCGCCCCATACTGTATTTTTTTCGAAATAGGCATGAAAAGTCACTTTGACGCCTGTTGAGATTCACTAGACGAAGAGTGAGGTTATAGTGCGATCTGTCGCGCACTTCGAACCGCGCATCGAAACTGCCGTATAAAGACTTTATACGGCAGCTTTGGAATGCGCACTTCGAACTGCGCATCCAGACTGCCGTATAAAGACTTTATAGGGCAGTTCTGAAATCAACCGTATAAAGTGACACTTTGTGGATCGAAAACAGGCGTCAAAAAGTGACTTTTCAATGCCTATGCCGCGAAAAAGTTATTAATAAATTGATGGAAAAAAAAAACTGTTCAAGAAATTACCCGGTGACCCAATTTTTTTTTCAGGTGAAAATGATTTGAAATTTTTTTTTTTGCGGCATAGGCATTGAAAAGTCACTTTTTGACGCCTATTTTCGATCCACAAAGTGTCACTTTATACGGTTGATTTCAGAACTGCCCTATAAAGTCTTTATACGGCAGTGTGCAGCGCAGTTCGAAGTGCGCATTCCAAAGCTGCCGTATAAAGTCTTTATACGGCAGTTTCGATGCGCGGTTCGAAGTGCGCCACAGATCGCACCATAACCTCACTCTTCGTCTAGTGAATCTCAACAGGCGTCAAAGTGACTTTTCATGCCTATTTCGAAAAAAATACAGTATGGGGCGCACCCGTAAACCGTTTTTGACTCGAATAATGATTTCAGAACTCGCTTCCGGCTCGCCTTTAGCTCGTCCTGAAATCATTATTCTCGCCGAAAAACACTTGGTTTACGGGCATGCCACATAATATACTAATAAATACGTATGAATTTTTTAAGAAATTTGTTACATTTTTGAAAATTGCGATTTTTGAAAATTTTTCATACCTGACAAAACGGGATTTTCAAAAATGTAACAAAATTCTTTGAAAATTCATACGTATTTATAAAAATTGACAAATCATTTTAACCTGAAAAAAAAGTTGGGTCACCGGCTAATGTCTTGAACAGTTTTTTTTTCCATCAATTTGTTAATAACTTTTTTGAATTATTATTATGCAAAATCAATCTCCCGAGGATCTTCTACACGGAGAAAAAAATATCGCTCTCAGAGCTATCTAATAGATAGCTCTTCGTAGATCGCTACTGTAGCGATACGTTTTCTTATGGTAACAACACGATATCGCTATTCCAGCTATCTATTAGATAGCTAGAATTGCTATACCACCTTTTTCAACGGCCTTTATTGAACTATATCTGACTAATTATTTCTATGGAAATCTACCTTTTAAATAAGTCAAATTCAAATACATACATGATATTTTATACAATGTTGGTCATTTAAAAATTGATGATCAACAAAATAAATGTATCTTCAAATTCTTGAGGTTATAAAATATGTCAACGCGCAACACGACAGCGCAGTGCAGAGCTCTTCCAACGACGTATGTATATCCCGTATAGCTATTTTAGCTATCTAACGTATCGTTCTCAGAGCTATCTACTAGATAGCTACGGTAACGATCTAATAGATAGTCAACTGCGTATAGTTACTGTAGCTATACAATATAGCTCTGAGAGCAGCCCTGGATTTACACTAGGGGCACTAGGGGCCAGTGCCCAGGGCGGCAAATTTTCAGGGGCGGCAAAATTTGAAACGTCAGAAATTTTTTTTTTTTCGAATTATGGAGAATCCTTCGAAAAGTGTGATCGTGTTAAAAACATTCATAAATTGAAATGAATAAAATACTTTTTTTCATAATTATTATAAGAATGTGTCTAAAATTATAAATACTGCAGTTTTTCTTACAAAATTGTGAAACAATCTTTCAGTTTCTAGAATTTTACACACATTTTTAGTAAAGAAAATAAGAGGGTTTCTTCGTCAAACGGGTCACCCATTAAATTTGAGGTCTTCGAAAATTTCGTGATGATTCGTAAATATTATTGAGGAACAAAAAAAAATGTTGGGAGTTTTTTTAGATTTTTTGGTCATTGCATTCCAGAAATATTTTTTCTCAATCATTTTCACGTAGCGTGATAAATTGGGGAAGGAGAGAAATGTTGTTGGCATGAAATTTCTCGGTTTTTTCTCACTTTTCGGTAAAATTAGAATAAAAGAATTCCGACTCATTTAAACCGCATTAAAAAAAAAAAAAAAAAAAAAAAAATACGTTATAAAATGTGCCTTTTCCTAATTTGGACAGTTTTTTTTTTTTTCGTTAAAAAAAAAAATCTAAAAAAACTATATATTCATAATAGAGTTTTTGAAAAAAAAAAAAAAAAAAAAAAATGGAAGTGAGGGAAAGGAATCATCGTTCGGATGATTATTTTTTTTTTCTGGGAGAGAATTGAAGTCACCACTCCACATTTATTGTCAAAAAACGCTATAATGAATTTCATTTTTTAGACATTTTTTTAAACGAAAAAAAAATGTCCAAATTAGGACAAGGCACATTTTTCAATGTTTTTTTTTTTTTATAAAAGGGGTTTAAATGGGCCGGAATTTTTTTCTGTTAATTTTACCGAAAAGCTGAGAAAAAAACGAAGAAATTTCATGCCAAGTTTTCTCTCCTTCCCCAATTTATCGCACTACGTGAAAATTATTGAGTATAAAAATATTTCTGAAATGCAATGTCCAAAAAGTCTGAAAAAATTCAAAAATTTGTTTTTCATCCTCAATAACATGTACGAATTATTACGGAATGTTCGAAGACCTCAAATTAAATGGGTGGCCCCGTTTGACGAAGAAACCAAGAAGAAACCTTCATAAGTATCTTGTTGTTCACAATTTTTGAAAGTTTTTGTTTTGATTTTATTTATTTGAAAATTGTATATACCGAACCATTTTACCCATTTTATGTAGGCTTTAGGTAATGGGGCGGAATTTTTCATGGTGCCCCAGGGCGGCACCATGGGTAAATCCGGCCCTGTCTGAGAGCAATATTTTTTTCTCCGTGTACATGCTTGATTTTCTTCAGATTTTTTCCTTATCGAGAAGTATTCAAAATCTGCTCTGAAACCCACGTTTGGTGGGACAATACCCAAACAACACAGTGGGCTAAATGCCGAAGTATAGTCGACTTTTTTGTGTCGTCTTTTAGCCGACTTTTTTATGTCGTCTTTTAGCCGACTTTTTTGTGTCGACTTTTAGCCGACTTCATGAAGCCTCGAACCACATCGGCGCTGAGCATATAAATATTTGATATCCTGTTGCTATAGCGATAAGAAAAAACTAGTGATATCAATTTGACAAGCATTAGCGGAAATTTTTATTGGTTCGAGTAAATTTTACTTGCGGTTCAAGAACAATGAAATTCTTCAAAATGATATTCTTGCTTCAAGATTTTCTCTCTTGAATCAAGTTGAATTTTTTATCAGTGTAGTTTCTTGAATGTTTTTTGATTAAATCAAGGAAATGTGTTCTTAATTCGTATTATTAATTAAGGAAATATTTAATATCAAATATATATATAATATATATAATATATAATATATATATATATATATTTAATATTTAATTTAGTTTATTAAAACAAGAAATCTTTTTATTGCAACGAGGAATTTTTTTTTTCATGTGTATTGTCACTGGATAAGCGAGACATCATTACAGATAACATTATAATAATAATAATAATAATAATAATAATAATAATTATAATTATAATAATAATGATCGAAAATTGATCATCTAGGCTTGTATCTCGTGTTGCCGTTTCTCGTCAAATTCAAGACAGATGTGAGTCTGCTAAAAGTCGACTTCTTGAGTCGACTGTGTGCCGCCTAAAGCTGGGTCATGAGTGGACTCCACGGTGACTTTTTGTCGACAAGTAGTCAAAACTTTGTCGACCTAAGGCAAGTTTCAGACGGCTTATTGCGACCTATCGTCGACTGTGTGTTGTTTGGGTAGGTGTAGAACCTCCTTAAGATGATGCGATACTCGTCGGCGAACTCCCTATTGAGCGTCGAGAACGCGTATTTTCTAGCTCCGAACCCCAAGAAATAATACGAAAGCGTAGATTACTTTCCCCGTCGCGAATATTGTACAAATGCAATATTGTAATATATCGATTTACTCCTCAATGCTTGTACAATGGTGGAAAGTCTTTCTTATACGTGTGTACTATCGCACAAAAATGTGTGAGGTGCCAAAATAAGAGCACGAGTCACTGCACAAAAAAAAAAAACAATTTTTAGATATTGGTAACATGTTTATTGGAAAAAAATATCAACCTTCTGCGATGAAAGTGTATGCGCAGGAGATCTTTTGCAGAAAATTTCCTTCGATCCACTGCGAAAGGTCTCCTGCGCATACACTTTCATCGCAGAAGGTTGATATTTTTTTCCAATACAAATGTTACCAATATCTAAAAATTGCTGGAAGCGATTTTTGATCGGACCCTTTTTGGTGATTTAAAATAATAAGAAACGCACCGTGAAAAAGAATAACTTGGGCCAAGCATTTTCTTTTTGAACAACCGACAATCTCTCGAGCGAAGTTAAAATTCTCTGGAACCAAGAAAATTTTCATGATTCAAGAAAGATTTTACTTGGGCTCAGAGAATTTCACTTCGCTCGAAAGATTGTCGATTGTTAAAAAAAAAAAAAAAAATGCTTGGCCTAAGTTATTCTTTTCTTCTGTGCGGTTTTTGTCAAATTTTCAGTACCGTCCCCCCTTAAGCCGATGGATAAAAAATATGCTCTTCAAGAGTGGGATAGATACACAGCGTTTTTCGGCTTACAGTATCGTCATGCGTCAACCTCAATAGGGTATGTGAGGTTATGTCGTAGTTGACTTATTTGCCCGCTTGGCCGCATGGAGTACCGCCGCGCGCATATTTCAATTGTAATGAGAGCTATGTGGCATAGGACTGAGTACCATTCTGCATAGCTTTCATTCCTATACAGAATAGCGATATTTACCATTTGCTCAGTTACAATGCAGCATAGTAAATATTACCAGAAAAATGGTAATGAATCATATTTTAACATAGTATCATTTACGATTTTAGAAAAGAATAAGTCTGGTTACTATGTTACATCGAAAGTGATCAGTAATTACCATTGGTAATTTTAAATTTATTAATTTAGTACGTAATCGATCGAATAATACGGTGACGTATTCCATTTGATGAAATCAAAAAATACGTTTTATATATACATTCACCAGTTATTTTCAAGATTTTAGTCAAGTGTGTACCTCTATATTTATATTTTTGTAGATTTGGTCGAGTATTCAGCATGAAATAGAATGAACAATTCCGTAAATTAATAGATTTGATAAATTTAAACGTATAATATGCCCCCCTATTTATTCTTTGCATGTAAAGCGAACAAGCATCGGCCGCGGCGCGCCCGCGTAGATGGTCGCGCACGATGTCCCGCACGGATTAATCGCCCTTCAAATATAGTTTCCATCCGAGTTCCATTTTAAAACTTACAGATTTCGTAGACAATGAATCAAAGAAGACGCTCGTACTTTTTTCAGAATTTTCGAAGGTGGTAGTCATCTCGTAAATCACGTTTAAAAAATATGATTGTTCATAACAAATGGAAAATTGTCTATTCGATGTATTTAAAATTAATAGCATGAAAGTGAAATTCAAGAGCTACAGAATGAGTTTTTGCCGACGTCGTACGACAAAGGGAACCGGAAATAATAACGTTTAAAGGAGAGCGCGATTCCGATTTCTGGTGGTTCTTTCGAAAATTCAACTCCTTGTACCTTTGAGTGGGAAAAAAAAAATGTTTCATCCATTTATAACCTATTTACCCAGAAGATATGTAAAAAAAAAAAAAAAAAAAAAAAATGACAAAAGAATCAGAAACATCGAGGAATATTCTTGGCCAAATCCATCCCGCTTGATGTGGAGTGACGAATATTTATAAAATGTAACATATATATTTCCTTTGACTATATACCTATGGACTGCTAGCCTGTGGAGGCTCATGTATACCCAAGATGTGACGCGACGTTACGAGGTAACGGCTGATTTTGATACTACGATCGGTTGCGTGTGTGACGTAGGTGTGACGTAGATGTTAAGAAACACCTACGTAACACACGCAACCGATCGTAGTATCAAGATCAACTGTTACCTCGTGACGTCGCGTCACATCTTGGGTACACGCCTGAAGTTAGGGGTTAGCAGTCCATAGGTTTTTTTTTTTTTTTAACACCTTGCCCCCACGAAAAAAATATATATGCTAGGATATATGCATGGAATATATCCTAGCATATATGAAATTATATATGCTAGGATATACTCAGATTTGCCCAAATATATATCCTAGCATATATCTCAAGATCATATATCCTGGGATATATGCTAGCATATATTCCGGCATATATTCTGGTATATATTCCGGCATATATTCTGGTATATATTTTAGCATATATTCTGGTATATATTCTAGTATATATTCTGGTATATATTCTGGCATATATTCTGGTATATATTCTGGCATATATTCTAGCATATATTCTGGCATATATTCTACCATACATTCTAGTATATATATTGCTGTAGGATAAAAAAAGCCAAAAATTCTTGATATGATTACGTGAAAAAATTAGCGGCAATTTTCCTTTTAAAATATTTATTTTATATATAAGACATGACGATACACATTTTTCAAGTAAAAAATATCTATATTAAATATCTGACTTTTCCGGTTTGTTTGAAACCTCCTAACATTTTGAGGTTTTCCGGTAATGTAGCCAACATGTTATAACGTGCGTTGGCAATAATATTAGCGTCATTTACACTCAATTTAATTTTTTCAATTTCTTGATCGTCAGTATTATTAACAGCCGATGATGAAGGCCCGGAGACATAATTCTTTCAGGTGCCTCAATTTTCCTCTCCAACATTTTAATTGAACCTAAAACAATCATGTATAATTAACTACCGAATTCATTATGTAAAAATGTATAATTTGAATGAATTGATAATTTTAATAATACAATAGGCTCTCACCGGATATTTTAATCATCATTGCGTGGAAACATTTCCAGCCACCAAGTGCCATTTTCTTCGTATCGTGTCATTCAACCATACGTATACATTTTTTTCGGATCATGATCTTCGCTCAAAAATTCTTCGAAATCAAAATCCTTAATGTCTTGAATATCGATCCCTGGCGTCGTCTTCTTGTCATCTATCTTCCACCTACCCATACTAATACCCACATTTTTTTAATGACCAAATAATTAATCGATTGATTATTTATTAAACACGTTCACCTCCGCCAGCCCTATATGTTTTGACAATCAACAAATGAAGACGAGCAAATCCTGACTCTGTGATAACGCTAATACCGACGAGGGTTTTTTATTTCTCAATTTAGCGTTGTCGCAGAGTCAGGATTTGCTCGTCTTCATTTGTTGATTGTCAAAACATATAGGGCTGGCGGAGGTGAACGTGTTTAATAAATAATCAATCGATTAATTATTTGGTCATTAAAAAAATGTGGGTATTAGTATGGGTAGGTGGAAGATAGATGACAAGAAGACGACGCCAGGGATCGATATTCAAGACATTAAGGATTTTGATTTCGAAGAATTTTTGAGCGAAGATCATGATCCGAAAAAAATGTATACGTATGGTTGAATGACATGATACGAAGAAAATGGCACTTGGTGGCTGGAAATGTTTCCACGCAATGATGATTAAAATATCCGGTGAGAGCCTATTGTATTATTAAAATTATCAATTCATTCAAATTATACATTTTTACATAATGAATTCGGTAGTTAATTATACATGATTGTTTTAGGTTCAATTAAAATGTTGGAGAGGAAAATTGAGGCACCTGAAAGAATTATGTCTCCGGGCCTTCATCATCGGCTGTTAATAATACTGACGATCAAGAAATTGAAAAAATTAAATTGAGTGTAAATGACGCTAATATTATTGCCAACGCACGTTATAACATGTTGGCTACATTACCGGAAAACCTCAAAATGTTAGGAGGTTTCAAACAAACCGGAAAAGTCAGATATTTAATATAGATATTTTTTACTTGAAAAATGTGTATCGTCATGTCTTATATATAAAATAAATATTTTAAAAGGAAAATTGCCGCTAATTTTTTCACGTAATCATATCAAGAATTTTTGGCTTTTTTTATCCTACAGCAATATATATACTAGAATGTATGGTAGAATATATGCCAGAATATATGCTAGAATATATGCCAGAATATATACCAGAATATATGCCAGAATATATACCAGAATATATACTAGAATATATACCAGAATATATGCTAGAATATATACCAGAATATATGCTAAAATATATACCAGAATATATGCCGGAATATATGCTAGCATATATCCCAGGATATATGATCTTGACATATATGCTAGGATATATATTTGGGCAAATCTGAGTATATCCTAGCATATATAATTTCATATATGCTAGGATATATTCCATGCATATATCCTAGCATATATATTTTTTTCGTGGGGGTGTGGCCTATCACTTAGACCATACAGGATGGACCGCGCATTGCCTATGCTAAAGCATTGGGAGGACTGCCGCCGAGTAATAGGAAAAGGACGGACAATACTCGACCATTCGTAAGACAAGGAAACTGTGCTCCACTAGTGGAGTAAACGTTGCCAAGTCGTGTTGCTGCGTTGCCACGTTTATGTGCCCCATAGCCTCTGTGGCATAACTCTCTCGATCATAACTAAGCCTACTCGATTTCAAGTGTTAGCACGAATGAGACATATTCATGTGTCTATATACATCGCTAGTGCTATCTTTGTCGCTTTACTTGGCAGTACCCCCACCACGACAATGCGCGGTCCATCCTGTATGGTCTAAGGGCCTATCACCTATTTAGCATGTAGCTTAAGCCCATAGGTATTTTTTTTTAAACCAATGGCTTAACATCTAATTAAAGATCTGTAGCCTTAAGCCCATAGGTATACCTATGGAGGATAGAGGTAAGGCTGGATTTTCATGGACAGCAAGTTGCTGCTGCTGCGCATGAAAATGAGGTTCGGCAGCAGCAGCAAGTTGCTGCTTGTCAAACGCCCGTGTCTGCCAACGGTTCTCATTTCTGTTTATTCTAATTCTTAATATTTTTATGTTTAATCAGTTTAATGATCGAGAATAAGCTCAGGGGGTTTACCGCGGTTCTCAAATTAAAAATATGAATATTTATTGAATCAATATTCAATTATTAAATTATCATTATGATTAATAAATATTCTCTTATTTTTATAAGAATAAACAGAAATGAGAACCGTTGGCAGAGACACGGGCGTTTGACTCATTTTCATGCGCTACTGCAGCAACTTGCTGTCCATGAAAATCCAGCCGAAGGAAGACCAATTCATATGGGGCATCAGCGGCAAAAGTGTCCGTAAAATAGTACATTACAATACGAGTTCGGTAAAACAATTTAGGGATGGAAAAGGCGCCCGAAAAGTCGATTTTCGATTTTGGAATCGACTTGATATTTTTCGATTCTTGAAGTCGATTAATCATGTCTGAAAGTCGACTTTTCGACTTTTGAATCGACTTTTTAAAAACTCTATTAACGCGTGCTTAGGAAGGTTGAACGGGTAGTATTTGCGGGGTAACCTACGGGTTATTTCAACCCACGAGGTAACCCCCTTTTATAAAACCGGGCATTAATGTGACTAAATTTCCTTTGTCACAAATAAACCTTACTTTCTTCTACCGAAATATCGTCTTAAACGGAATATTCGTTTTCTTGCTCGGAAAAGGTGCTTTATCGTTTGTAAAAATTGTAGTTTTTTATTGAGGATATATGACTACAGATTAACGAAATAGTTCGACGCTTCGATAAGATATTGTTTCCGTTTATGCAAGTACAATCTTCAATTATTCTTTCACGTTAATGTTTCAACCTGGCACTTGCTTCTTTCGAGTATATTTGCTTTCAATTAATTGTATATTTAGTTCGATGAACAGAATTTCGAATCAAATAAACTTAATATTGTTTGGTTGGCGAATACAGTTTCTCTAATCGAGGGACAAGCTGTGTGCTTCAAGATGTCATTTTGTATGGCGAATTCAATAAGTTGTGCGAATGAATAAGGATTTAGTTGATTCAATTTGTTTTTTCTTATTGTTAAAAAGTAATTTGTTTCGCTCAAAATTGAATATCGTGTTCTTTTAAGCAAATATGCTATTGCACCTACGGATACGCCGCATTTTCTTTAATCAACTGATATTTAATAAATCCAATAACTTTTTTTCTCAGTGTACAATTGAACAGGGGCGTGATCGAGATTTCGGTAGCCTTGTCTTTTGAGACCTTGAGAATACTGACATGATATCAGCGGGCCCGATTCGAGGCTACTCGACCCTGACTGAGTTCATTTCTTCAGATTGCTGGGAACTTATGTGAATAATCCTTGATCACACGATTACACCAAGGAATGATTCATCGCTCTGTTATGTATGCGTGAATTATTTTGGTCGCATAGTATTATGCGACCACTTCGACCACGTTGTCACTCGAGAATAACCCTAAACACAGCCTAACTACCCGTACCGAAAGTAATCGCTGGGTAAATAATATACCTATTGATACGCGGTTGTCCCTAACTACTGAGACGATATGGATATGTATGCATGTACGAGATATTTTGGTTGTATGAATGTATGTATCTTTTTACACGGCGGCTTTCCGGTTCATCTGGATATTCTAAAAGATTTACTGACCTGAAGACATACATTACTTAATACAGGCGTGACTCACGTGTGATTGACGACACCGACCTCGGTTTGCTTATCTAAGTCTTCGAAATTTCTTTACAAAACTTATACTGATCTGGGCGTTGGTATTGGCTCAAACAAACAGTGCTCGGATCACGTCAAATTACATTCCTTTACTAGTATGTATGCCTCGTCGCTTCCTCCCACAGCCGCAAGAATTTATTTTTAGTATGACGCGCTATGTATGTATGAGCCATATACGTGTGGGCAAACGCCTCTATCGCAACTTCCGGTTGTCAGGCGGCATTTTTTAGATACGATTACGTTAAGCTGTTCGTAATTCTTATCGGATTGTGAAAACGTTGGAAATTTATTTGCTGTGAGAGTATTGTTTTGTTGGTTGTTCTAGGTATCAAAAGGATCCCGGAATGCGATTAAAATTGATAAATTTGATGCATTGGCAAGGTCAGATGGCGCCACTGCTCTCTCTTCGGAGAGGACCTTAGTACTAGGTAGTATGACGAGATGGCGGGTGAGTGTGAAGTGCATATGGAAGTCTGCATAGACAAAGTGCAGCAGCGCAGTTCGGTGAGGGCAAAGAGAGATTGATGATGATAATTGATAAACAAATAGGACTAGTGAGTGTCTGATGCCTGAATTTATCAACTTTTGTTAAACGTTCAATCGGAGATATATTTAACGACCCGTTAAATTCTCTTGTTTCACATGTATCAAGTATATCTATACAGCGTGAATTCCTATCTTTTATGCCTGGTTTACGCAGCGCCGTAACGGAACTTAATTTAAGGATTGACCAATCAGGAGGCTGCTTTAATCACGTGCCAGGGGAATCGAGCCTCCTGATTGGTCAAACCTTAAATTAAGTCAAGTTACGGCACTGCGTAAACCAGGCATTAGGCGGTGTTCCGATATTTGTTTGAAGCGCTGTCAGTAATCTTGTCACTGTCATACTTCTTGATTTTCCACAAGGTCCGTCTCTTTCCCTTTAGATTTTCAGCGCTTCAAACAAATATCGGAACAGGGCCTTAGACAGGTGCAATTCACCTAAATTCCCTCAAAACACGAAGCCTCATGGCGGATCGTTCAAATCGATATACCGGTTCAGCTTTTCATACGGCTCGGTTATTTCGTAAATATAAATTATTTTTCGGGAAAGGGAATTCGCTAAAACGAAAGAGAACTTGATTTGTTTTTATATTATTAAAATTTATTTGAAAATAGTCATGAAATAGGATATAAAAATTGATTTGCGAATTATGGAAAAAAATTCAAAGTCAGAGAAAAAAATTAACTGAGATTCTCAGAAATTGAAGTGATGAGGAAAAATGCTGAAGGCTAAAAACCCATCCGAATTTTACGATAATTTATTACATCATGGCTAGGGGAAAAGCAGAAGGAAAAAAAAAATCAGTATTTCACAGAATTTTGATTTCAGTGTAGATGTATGCTCTGTATACATGTCCCACACAGCATTGAATATTTCATGTATTATTCAAATTGCATTATTACATGGAAACATTTCGGAAATATTTCAGAAATATCCACTTAAATATTTTCTAAACATTTTGTGAATTGTTTCAGCGAAACATTTTTGAAATATTTCACGAATATTACATGAAAGAATGCAATGCAATGTTCACAAATATTTCAAGAAATGTCTCATAAACATCCCAGGATTATTCCATGAAATGTTTCGCAAAAAGTTTTAGAAATATTTCAAAAGGATGTTTCAAAAATATTCCGCAAAAGGTTGAACTCAACTTTTTGAAATGTTATGTAAAATACGTATTTTATATTATATTATATTATTAAATATTATGGAAAAAACATTTCACGCAATGATCCAGACACCTTTGATAAATATCTCCGGAAAATATTTCGGAAAATATTTCTGAGATATTCAGAAATATTTTCAAGGAATATTTCAAAAGATCTTTCAGAAATCTTTCAAAAATACTTCATGAAATATTTTAAATACATGAGATAACGGACATAGGAACATTTCATAAATATTTCCTTGTAATATTTATGAAATATTTTAATCTTTCACTGAAATATTTCTGAAATATTTCTGAAATATTCAATGCTGTGTGGGGTGGACCAAATTACAAATTCGTTTTGGTTGAGTTTTGAATGTAATGTCGCCAGCAATTTTCTCCTAAAATAATGACTAGGAAGCAAGGATTTGAACAATTGATTACAATGTTTGACTGATGCTAAGAAATCTGAGTTAACGTGTTGCAACTGGCTGTCTGAAAAAACTACTCTACATTGTTCATCGCTATAGAGAAGAGAATCCTCTGTCAACATACACTCTTTACAGTTTGTACAGTTATTTACATGTTTTAACAAATTTTGAGCAACAAAACTGGCAGCATGGCTATTATTAGGGTTACAAAAAATGGAACAGGAGTTAGAGGACTGAGGAGAATTTTCAAGAGATAAAGGCAAGTCATCCATTGAGCCATCGTCAATTTCCTGATTAGCATTCTGATTGTCTACCATGCAACTCAAATGTCCGAGCATATGACCTTGATTGTCTTCGCAATTCGCTCCTCGTGAATGAGGAATCCAGATGCTATTGACGACTAGTGATTGATATGCTGTGGTGAATTGCTTGCATGAGGGATTCACCTTGCGCCAACCATTACTACGAATCGAATCGAAATAATTCTCAAAGGAGTCCTGGTTAATATTTCAAGGGAAAAAAGAAGATAAATTTTCTTTAACGAGGAGTTGCTTTCAGATTCCTTGAAATCCATCCAACGTCTTACTCCAATTTGCTAAGCACGGAATTGTTTTGACAGGTCTAAGGCTGCGCTGTTGACGAAACGCATCTTTTGCAAATTCTTGGGGGCATTCGCCCAATGCACTCCGTAAATTGGTAATCCTTTCGGCGTTCAAAGATCCGTTGACCAAATCAAATAAATCATTGAACATGACTAAGACTTTGCTGGTGTCAGCCACTTCCTTTGGCATTCCTAGTTCCTGCTGATGTCGTGGATCCTGGAAACACAGAACAAAATTATAATTGCTACCAATGAATTTAATTGCAATTTTTATCCATACAGATATACATTATTTTATACTACATACCATATCGTGCTGCCATAGTTAGGAAAGTTGCACAAGTTCGACTGAAGACTTGAGTTGCATACTTGATTTTCATTTTTTGTATTGATTATCTATCCACATGACCTCTCATTACTCTCC
Source organism: Tenthredo mesomela (assembly GCA_943736025.1). Taxonomy (NCBI): domain Eukaryota; kingdom Metazoa; phylum Arthropoda; class Insecta; order Hymenoptera; family Tenthredinidae; genus Tenthredo; species Tenthredo mesomela. Next base: position 18,937,552 of record OX031021.1, read on the forward strand.
ACACCCTCTGACTGTCTGTTTCCGCATACCAGTCTAAATCCATAGCAGCTCCAAATGACTCGACTTCGCAAAATGACGCTCTTTGCCGATCTGCCCCGAAGGCTCAAACTCAAGATGTTTATCAAGTAAATTATTTCTTAAACATTTTAGAAGATGGGGAGGATCGAAGATTGGGATAATTTTCATCCCGAAAAGCATAATTTGAGTGGGATCGTTAGCTATACCCCTTTTCAGTTTGAATACCCGATATTCCTTTTTTAAATGACTGATGGCAGCGACATTCGAACTCCCTTGATCGCAATCTGTATCACCGTCAAACCAACTTCCTTGAGTGCTTTCACATGCGTCTTTATTAAATTGACTAATTGAGTGGTTTTGGTTTGAGAAGCACAAAATGTGAAGCTAAGAGGCATTTTCCAATTACGTTTGATACCCCGAACCATAAATACTATCGCGTGATCGGCAAGAGTTGACGTTCTACGATTGCCCCACTTTCAAAACCCATTATTTTATCTAGTTCCCGATCATACTGTAAATTTGCATCTATTTTCACCTCATTCCACATAGGTGTTACGAGTTTATGTTGGGGATCTTCTAATGCTGTAACTTTATTTTCAGAGGCTTTAATAACTTTCTCACTGATTGCTGTATCTAATGGGGATTTATTTAACAATGATGTTAGTTTTTGCACGGAAGGTAACTGAAACTGTGATCTAAGCAAACGATACCCTCTTGCCAAACACTTTCATCCAAGATAATGCCGGAAGTTTCTCCTCCAAAGTAAAGCGTCGACCCTGTGGTTGCACCCCATTGTTCCTTAGCTGCATCCTGAAAAGTATAAACTGTTTTTTAGTTAGTTTTGAAGTAAATGCTTCGAGAGATTTATTTTTGTATAACTTCATAGCCTGCAGCAGCCTCTCCTTATAGGTGGGAACCCATTTTTTGTAAACAGCCACAGCAGCTATTACTCGAGCCTTCCGGTTAAGGTATCTTTTAGACAGACCCGATGGATGAAGTCCTAGAGGACGTTTTTGTTTGCGTGAAACACATACGGGTACGTCCTCATTAGAACTTATCACAGGTTCATTGTGTTGATAAGATGATCGCAATACTGATTGCCCGGCAAGCTTTGTCTCAACAACATTGCGATTATATTTCTCATTGCTCTCTGGAGACTGATGTCTTGAAGGATGCCCGCTATCGCTATTCTCAACAGCACTGACAGTGAGAGGTAGCCGCAAACTCGGTAAAGCTACCCCTTTCAGAGTAGGCTTTTGAGTTTGCTCTAAATAGTCAGTGCTAGAAAAATGCCGGTGACACACGCGGTATTTGTTCAACTCAGTCACCCCCAGGTTGAAGAGTTCGGAATTTTCCAAACTCTTCACCCAGAGGTTAGCTTTATTCTCGTTTTTCGGGATTCGACAATCCGTTTCACACGTGAGCACTAGGTACACACTTCCACAATGCAGTTTTTTTTCTAACAGGAAGCATCGTAGCCACAAACCGTCACTTTGCCTCTGCTTACTTTCTCAACTCGTCACAAGATCTCTGCTTACTTTCTCACTCGCCAAACAACAACTGTAATGGCGTCGTGTCATGGCGTCCTAAATTATGCCGAGAATACCCGCAGAGTGGCGCTGCGCGCAGCGCCGGGACATGTTGAGATAGAGATATATCTCTTTCTTCGTTCGTAACGTCCATTTTCCTAACCTATAAGGCCTCCGTCCCATGTAGGCCCGAATCACCGGAATTCGGAATGACGGAACGGAACGTTGTATGTGTCGGTGTATACATACACGCAGTACATAGAAAAAGTCACTAGAATCCGTTCCGTTTTTCCGTTCCGGGCCTACATGGGACTGCAACCTAACGGTAACCACGAGTAACCAATGTCAGATTGTTTGCTTTTATGATAATTTTTAACAGCATGTTAATTTATAATCATTGTCAGTAAATGTATAGCAAACTATTTCTGTGATACATAATAGATTACAAGTTTATGCTAATCCCAACCTATCAATTTCCGCACGATACTATTTTGGCGAGGGGGTATGCGCGGAGAGGGGAATTGGACGTTACGAACGCAGAAAGAGACTACGTTTCCACCGGGGCGGAGTTCAAACGGGGTAGCCAATCAGGAACGAGATTCAAGGAGAAAATAGGGAATTTCTCTTCAAATATTATTCCCAATTGGCTAACCCCATTTGACTCTGCCCCGGTGGAAGCGTAGTCAGAGATATATCTCTGTCTCAACATGTTGACGTCAGTCTCCACTCATTGCGCAAATGAGCTAATCCCCTTCCAGTAATATAAGTTCTATGCTTTTGGTACATCCCTCGAACGATAGTTCAATGAGGGTTGACTACATGCCCGAAAGGGCGATAAGTCGAAATAAAAGGAAGAAGAAGAAGAAGAGGTTCAATGAGGGTATAACCATCGGAAGAAGAAGAACATATTGTGTGATGTGAAGCAGTCCGTAACGCAAACTAACGATCACGTTCTGTATCGATTGAAAAACAGACCTCTCAATTTCCGACAATCGGTAAAACAGATTTTGATTCAAACAAAAACTAACACAACCCGGAAGGTCGACGCCCATCCCCGGCGGAGCGGACGGTCACCGTGCGGACTATTAGGATTTATTTTTGAGGTCATTAGACTGATATTAAAAGGGGCGGTAAACGCCCGTTGAATGTATAAGTGGTTTTCTTATTGTTATAACTTGAGCTACAACTCTCCAAGTAAGAGTAGCTCGTCAATGAACGCGAATCATGAAAACGTTCACGCCTATACAAAACCATGACGTTATATTTATTTAGCCAGTATTCCCATTGCAAATCACGTTATGTCCTTTTCCGCCTTTCGCGGTAATTTTTCCGGGAAACACATGCCTACCGTTGATGTACTTATGTTAACAGTGTAACCTTTGTAACTATATATAATACTACTTGGCGTCTTCCAAGTCTTCCAGAGTAACGATATGAAAACAGAGGGTTTGGTTCGAGGCTACTCGGCCCTGACCGATGGAAGACTGACTAAATTGACTCCTCCAGATTTCTGAGAGCTTGTTTGATTAATCATTCAAGACACCGCGGAATGATGCATCGCTCTGTTATGTCTGTGAATTATTTTAGTCGGGTGACATCATACGACCACTTCAACTACGTTGTCACTTGACAATAACCTAAACACAGCCTAATTACCCGTACCTAAACTACCGAAAGTAATCGCCGGGTAAATAATATCCCTATGTATACGCGGTTGTCCCTAACTACACACATATGCTGTGGATATGTGTGCATGCACTACATATTGCGATTGTATGAATGTGTGTGTATTTTCTTACACCGTGACTTTCCAGTTCGTCTGGATATCCTCAAAGGCTCACCGAATCGAAGGCATACATACCTATACATGTGTTACTTAATGCAGGCGTGACTCACGTGTATACTCGATGATACCGATCCCGTTCTGCTTCTCAAAGTCGTCAAACTTTCTTTACAAAACTCATACAGATCCCTGGGCGTTGGTATTGGCTGAAACAAACAGTTCTCCTATCACGTTCGATGACATTCCTTTACTTGTGTGTTTCGCTGTTTCCTCCTACAATCCCAAGAATTTATTTTTAGTATTCACACGCTGTGTCGTACGCCTCTATCGCAACTTCCGGTCGTCAGGCGGTAGTTTTGAATCCGATTAAATTAAGCTCTTCGTTAATCTTATCGCATGTCGAAAACCTGAAAATTGAGTGACTGTAAGAATATCTTTTTCTCCGGTAGTTTGTGTTGATGAAAAGATCCCGAAATTTGATGAAAATTGCCGAATATGGTGTAGGAGAAGGGCCAGATGGCGCCACTGTTCTCTCTTTCGGAGAATATCTTTGATAGTATGACAAGATGGCGAGTGACTAGCAAGTGATATCAGAGCGGCGTAGTGAGGGGCAAAGAGAGACACAGGGAGAGAGAGAGAGAGCGAGGGAGAGAGAGATAGATAGATATAGATAGACAGAGTGAGTGAGTGAGTGAGCCAGGAACGAAGTAAGTGCGTGCAGCAGTGTCATGTCTCCCGTATCCGAGTCGTCGCTGCGGCTCTCTTTGTGCTAGTTCGTTTTGTTTTTAATTTCGTTATTCCGCGTTGAAAAGTCTTCACCTCGATGAATCTAATACGTAAATCGACGCGGAGTTTGAGCAACGTCCAAGAGCCGAGGACTTGCTAGCCCGATTAATATAATTAGCCAGTGTTAAAAGCCCGTGTCGTAAGGCAAGGCGTATTTTAAAGATGCGCGAATTCAAGGTAGTCGTGCTCGGCTCGGGCGGGGTGGGTAAGAGCGCGCTGACAGTGCAATTCGTCTCGGGTCTCTTCATGGAAAAGTATGACCCAACCATAGAAGACTTTTACAGAAAAGAAATTGAGGTTGACAACTCACCCTGCGTTCTGGAGATACTAGACACGGCCGGGACCGAGCAATTCGCTAGCATGCGTGATCTGTACATTAAAAACGGCCAGGGTTTCGTCGTAGTTTACAGTCTAACGAATCACCAGACTTTTCAAGACATAAAGGCAATGAAGGAGCTAATAACACGTGTCAAGGGTACGGAACGTGTTCCTGTACTCCTTGTTGCCAACAAACTGGACCTTGATCACCAACGAGAAGTATCAACGGCAGAGGGTAACGGCCTGGCGCAGTTCTGGGACTGTCCTTTCGTCGAAGCCTCTGCTAAGAACAGGACCAATGTCAATGAGATGTTTGCAGAGATAGTGAGGCAGATGAACTTCAGCCCTGAAAAAGAGCAGAAGAGATACTGCTGCTGTACCATCCTCTAATACTTAATCAAAACCTTGGCCGAGCAGACTGAACGACGATAGGTAATAGTAGTAGATAATATAATAAGGTATAACCAAGACTCGGCCGAGTAGTTTCGAGCTGTGAATTCTATCATGAAGTGATTATGATGATGATAATGATGATGATGATAATGATAATGATGATGATGATGATGATGATGATGATGAGATAATGATGATGATTATGTTGTCTATAACAATCTATTATTACTATGTATAAACTCAGTGACAATGATGTTACATTTTTTCTATCGTGGGGAACGGAGGAGGAAAAACAAAAAAAAAAAAAACAAAAAAAAAAAAAAACAGAAAAATGAATAAATAAATGATAAGAATAATAATAATAACATTAGTAATAATACGAGGGAGAGGTTTCATTTAGTGGAACTAACTGTAAACAGATATTTTAATATACCTACATGGATAGTATTATATGTGCACGCACGGAGCTAGACTTAGTGCTAGAATATTTGTATTTTTAGTCACTAAATTATCCTGGATTTTCACCCTCGGTATCTTCAAGGATCCTACATCACGATAGAATAATTGAAGTTGTTCCAGTTGCAACCTTCGACTTTCCTTTGAATACTTAAATTATCATGAATTTTTGGAGTGATTTCCTTCCTCGATTCAAATACATTGTTTTTATTGACACGCAACAGAGTTGTTCGCAAAGTCAAAGAATTTTAGTATCGAATATTGTTTACAGATAATTTGAAATAGGATATATGATTAAAAATACTTAGTTAGATAGTTAAGATGATTATGTGTGTTTGGCAATACTGTCCTGCTCTGTGGGTGCATAGATATATATATGTAATATTATTGTAATATATATTATATGATAAATAATAGGTGGGCAAACAAACAAATAAGCAAATAAACACAAACAAAGGAACGAGGGATGACTAACGAAAAAAAAAAAAAACCAAAAGAAGCAACGTCGTAGTTGCACCAGCTTCAATATAGCGATCCACTACCTACCTTAACAACGACACGAACAACAACGACACCGACAACACCGACAACTTGGACAAAGACAAATATAAATAACTGAAAGGTAAAACTAAACTTAGATTGCCCGGCGTTAGTTGTCAATGAATAACGACTAAAACCTAAGCTAAATATCGCTCGCTTTCTGCTCAATGAAATGAAATAAAGTATAAAAACAAACACTGGACACCCATTGTGTATTCGTCCATCAGGGCCATATTACTCACAAATTAGGTGCTGACTAAAAAAGAGAGAGAGAGAGAGAGAGAAAAAAAGAAAGAAGAGAAGAAAAGAAAAGAGAAGTGAAGAGAAGAGAAGAGAAGAAAATAGGAACGAAAGAAAGGAAGAAGCGTTACCACGTTGAGTAAATTACACAACTTGTTAGGTACACGTAGTAATAATAATAATAATAATGATAATATTAATAATATTAATAATAGTAATAATAGTAATAATGATAATATAGCTATAATAATATTAATAATAATAATAATAATAATAATAATATTAATAATATCTGGAATGTCGTTGCTTTATACATAAGAATGCACGTCTCTTTTTTAATACCATTTGTTACGAGTTTGTTGATGAAAAGAACTAAAAATGTATAAACAGAAAAAAAAAAAGAAAAAGTAAAAAAAAAAAATTGCTCCCGTCTAGTAGTAATAATAGGTCGTGTGTAATTTTTCTCGTGTGACCAAAAACTCATGTTGTACGATGTTAAATATCGCTTGGATACCACAGCAGTCATTATATTAGTTCGATATAATATTTAATAATTCATTCATTAAATTAATTTATCCACCGAAACCTAAATTGCCAGAATCATTTTATAACGTCTCAACGGATATTATTCTTCATTCTGAAAAAAATGATTTCTCACCTTATACTCTTTGCTCCCTGTTCAAGGTATGATGTCAAGTTTTATTTATCCATTTGCATTCACCAAATTTATGTATACATAATTTATGTATACAGGCCCTGATTGGCTGCAGACTAATGTTTTCCTAATACTTTTTACTACTCAGTTATATCGCCAACCATTTGTTCATACGACGATCGAATTCAAGCGGCTAAATAAAGTTCGTTGCTATTGATGTAAATCTTAGATAGTTGATATATTTTAACTCTTTAACACTATGATTAAACAGTATCGCTGTGATCTTGTATTAGACGTAGTCGCGCAGTTTTTAAATAATGATGAACCGAAATCTTTTGACTTTGTTTGGTAGTTATGAGACGAGCCTGTTTGATGATTGTTAAAAGGTTGAAAAGAGAAACAAAAAGATGAGAAGAAAACTGCGTCGGTTATTAATTATTATTAAACGCCGCGTTTGCCTACTACTGTTTCGTTTTCTATTTCCTCGATGTTGTTTAGTCTGAAATTGGTTAAATACCGATCAATAACTTGATACGGCAAGTTATCTAGATAGATCTCCAAGTAAATAAATCAATACTCAATATAATCTCTTTACATAATATGTATTTCTATGGATATGACACAATTTTTGAGCGATAATTAGCTTTGACCATCTCAAAATTGCATATTTTTCTAAACTTACCTAGCTATACCTACTTGGAATGGATAATTTTTAACTTAACTAAGAATCAAATGAAGGAATAAATAAATAAATAAATAAATAAATAAATAAATAAGGCCAATAACCGATCTTATTAGGAAAATTTATCGTACTTGGGGAGCTATCGGTGTTATTGAATGTCCTAATTATAGAACCTCGCATGCGTCAGCCAGCATATCACCTTATGGACCAGAATTGTTTTTTTTTCTTTTCTTCCTTTCTTATCTTTCTAATTCTTCCTTTTTATTCTTAAATCATTAATTAATGATTTAACAAACATACAATGAATGAAACGTTCGTAATTATTAATTAGATACGTAAACGTTTGTTGTTGCGCAACTGAATCACATTAATTAATTAATTAATTATTCAATTGAAAGAAAAGAAAAGATAAAACATAAAAAGAATAAAAATAAAAAATAAATAAAACACCACAATTTAGATATATATCGGCCTTTCAGTACTACCTGCGTATAATATTGAGTACGAAATAATATGTTATATTTTTTACAATGTGAAGAATCTGTAAATATTATAGTGTCAAGTTATATATATATATATAAATATATATATAAATATAATAAAAAGTAATTATATCTCAGATGTGGAAAGACGACAGTGAATAATAGCCCGCGGTAGAAACATTGTGCACTACAGTTTTATTACGCATCCTTGGTATCGTTGAACATATGCATGTTTTTGAGTGAAAGAAATTCACTCTTTTGTTATCTCACTCCATTTATGACCTTGCAGAATTTTAATGCGATATGGAAACGCTGGTTAGCAGTTAGCAAAAAAAATCTACCTCATTGTCAGTAATCTTTTTGACGCAACAAAAGACAAGAAAGAAAAAGATAAAAAAAATCTTAATGATCTGTTTTAGCTAAGGCCCAGTTTCTTTTTTCTCTCGTCATATTTCTTCTACATAGATCTCCACTGTTATCGTTTATTTAGTATTTGTTCTCATCGTCTGCCTATTTACTTGGTTATTTAACTTTAGACTAGGAATATCATGTGGAATATTTAAAAATGTTTATAGATTGTACATATATTGACCCTAATTAGAATTGGATTGTTCCAATCGAATCGCAGGGGATTTATAGTTGAGTCGAGTAAGGCGTCAATATTTGGGTGAGACTTTTACCAAAAAATAATTAAATTAAATTAAATTAAATTAAATTAAATTAAATTGAACTACACCAATTATGGCTGCAGTTTCAATTTTTTATAGTTGAAGATTTTCTTCTTTACTTACTAGTATTCACAACATACCTAATATCATTATTTAGTATTCTGAAACCGCATATTTCAGGATGCTGATCGATCTGCTAATTATATCATTATTCATTATTGAGTGCACAATTATCTACTGTGCGCAAATATTTCGCATTTTTTATTATTAACCATTGTAATGGCATTTTGGCAATATCGCACAAATATAATATTGAATGAAACTGACAAAGAATGGCAGTGATTGGAAAATTCCTATGCAATATCCAGTCACACCTTATGCAATAATGCCTTTTCTTATACCCCTCTATTGTAATTATATATTTCAACCAGTGTATGAGTTTGGTTGAGCATTGCAAACGATTATCGCTAAATTCGTTCCTTGATAAATGGAAAAACCCTATAGCCTTCGCTCCTATCAGCTCAGTAATCACAGTTACTCTGAACAGTCATTTCCTCAAACTGACTACCAGGTCGGAATCAATCAGCTTATAAAGGTAGTTCAATTTGATTACTTCTACTAAAAGCCAGGTTCCAGGTCAAGATATGGGCTAAATTTATGATTTTTATACTCCGACAACAGTTTATTATTACTGATCCAGTAGGCATTGCACTTTCCTTCTCAACCAATACCTTAGAATGTACCAGGAAAGGAAACCAGATAAGGGACGAGATAACGACAGCTGATAGCACAGTGGCTTCCAATACTATCAACTCATGGGCTGTAAGTATTTATTTCCTCTTCATGAATTCAGGAATAAAGTTTCACCGTTCACACATTCTGTTGACAAATATTTTATTATAAATAATAATAATATCATACGGCGTAGTAAAAAAACATAGGATCTAACAGCCACATTTTACAACTGTTCAATCAGTAAGCAATATTTGTCCTAACACCATCTTAACGTTTGGAACATAATTTCTTAGCAATTTTGGATAACAAGAGACTGTTCTCTTCCATTGGCCAGTTCAAACAGATAGTAATGAATGTTGAATTTAGGTAAAATTTGAGTACAGTTAGCGATCTAGGATCTGTATTCGCAACTGGTTGACTACAGTGGTAGGAAATTTCGTCTCCAAATTTATCAATGTTATGAACTAGGTCTATGACCATTTGGTAGGAATAAACAGCATCCGTAAATTGACTTTGGCTGATTATAAATTTTTGGTATAAATTTGTGCTCAGATTTAAAACCTTCATTGCATAGACTAGACTTTTATGGACAGACGCATAGTTTGTCATTGCATCAATGCTGATGAACCAGGCAGTGAGTCTTGCCAAGCTTTTGATTAAGGATGAAAACTTTTGGGCTGAATGTTGCCAGGAATTTATCGAGTCAAATGACTCCAAGTTATTATGGCAAGCTCTTATCGTGGCTAAAGAAAACTGGGCGTAAGCATCTAACTCATTTTCCCATCCAAAATAGTCTAGGTGAATTATTAGCACATCTTTAGCAAACCTCAAGTATTCAAATTCTGTAAATTGGAGTATTAAATGTTGTAAAAAATCGCCGGTCTCTAAGCCATGCGCTTCAAGGACATCTTCCATGTCTGCGGAGCGGTTTTTAACAGGTTTTGTCCCATTAATAACGTGAATACATCGCCTCTTGTAATCCGGCATTACCTGATTCAAGCTAATTTCATTTCTTATCCAGCCCCAGTTTGGAGCAAAGTAGATTTTGTCTAAAGGCTCTAAACTGGCCTCTAATTTTTGAGAGAATAAATCTTCTCCGTAATCAATGGTAGGGTTTGTTGTATCGTTCAAAAACTGCTGAATTATTTTGATCAGTAAATGCAGCACCTCTTCTCGGCTATGTACAGAAAGATCGTTTCTTCTCCGCAAATAACTCATCTGTAAGGCGAGAACATGCAGCAAATCTTGCTTCTTCATCTTTTGAGTAAAATCGCCTTTCATAGTTCGTGTGCAAGTGACAACGGACTGAATATTCTGTAAGATGATATCATTCCGTAAACCAGGGATGAAAATATCGTTCACAAGGTCGTCGGCAGACAGTACTTTTGTATCTAAAAAACCACGCGTAAGATTAACGAACTTTTTACCATTCCATGGTACATTGTCGGCAAAAATTTCTCTCAGCGAGTTTGACAACAGTGAGAATTCATTGGAATCACGAATTTTCATGACCGTTGATAATTTGCAGAGATGTTCGGGCAATATCACGCTGTGAGTATACCCTGGGTAGCCAACAGCAGCTTTTATCAACGTCTTCAAGACCTCCCGAGGATTTTGAATGAAAAAACATAAGACAATCCTTAGTGAAGTTTTACTCGAGCATAAAGCCAGTCCATTATTGATATAGCTATCTAAATCTGATTGGAAGTTTATTGATTCTAGTGCCCTACTCGCGTTATGCATCAGAATAAATTCCACAATTATTTCTACCAAATCGACCAGCCTTTGACCGAGCAATATTTTCATCGCTGTACCGTATACCTCGGCGCAGAGTTCATCCTTGGATGAAATCTCCAAGAATTCAACAGCGCTGTTGAGCAGGCCTGAACACTCGCTTTTATCTATGATAGTCTGGTTTGCATCGAAGCATGAAATCGCAGTGGAATCCCATTCTTCAAATCTCTGGATTAATTTTCTCAAACATTCTCTATTTCCCTTATCTACCTCGCTACACAACTCCTGCAAGCTCATTGAAAACGGTGCATCGGGCTTGCTGGATAATTGCTCAAGACATTCTATGACGTGGGAATATTCCTCAGGCCTCCCGTCGGCCCCTAAAAATTCTACAAAGTTGTAACAACTTAGCCCAACAGCTCGCTGCATAGACATTGAACTGTCATCATCATAATCGAGCTCTGCCCACCCCATGTATACATAAAAGTCTATTTTCTTAACATTATTGAGCAGCAGGTCGATCAATTCTTTTGAAAGGGTCTCAACAGCCTCTAATACAAAGTCGGGATTGATTCTGGCCATATAATCTCTCCCAAATGTTACTCTGTACAATTTCTCTGACGCCTCATTTCCAATTACATGAGAAGCCTCTCTCCTCGTAGCGATGCAGTCTTTGATCGTGTTTACAAGTCGGATAAGGACCCATCCGCATCTTTGATACTTAATCAGCTGGGAAAGTCCCTCAATTTTCTTGAACTGGAGATCAGCAAGCAGCAATATCAGCTCTTGAATACTTCCTATGTATCGCTTCAAGGATTCCTGCTCGTCCAAGACTTGGGTATCTTGGTCAATCATCCAGATAAGTTTCTTGTAACAGTTTCTGATTACTTTGAGCGCGACGTTAAAAGAACGTTGGAAATCTAGGTCTAGGCATCTGCACACTGTGTCCAATATTTCAGAGCATAAATCTATTGGAATATAGAGGATAGAATTGCACATGATATCGTCGTAGTCTAGCGCCCAGACTATTTGAATAAACAAGTAGGGAGACAAGGGTGGACACATGTCGACCAGATGTCCATTAACAATATCTTCGCATAGATGTTCTTGAGCTCTGAAGTTGGTGTTTAGAAGAAGAAACTTGAAGTTTTTTACTGATTGATCGTCTGTATTTGAGCTTGTTGAATCTTTGAAAATTGTTTTCATTGTATCACAGACTTCGGAAACGTGAGCCTCGTTTGATGGTGTCGTTCGAGATGTGAGGAATCTCAACTTCTCGCATTCTCTGTCTTTTTTTATCAGGTAGACTTGGATTTTCGTGTAGAATTCGTCCATGGTTTTTCAGCTGTAGACAAAAAAAAAAATAAAAAAGAAAAAAATGAAAAAATCGATCTTATTTGATATACTGCTCAGAAATCTGTTGAACAATATTTCAATGAGGTGATTCGATAATAAGCGCAAACCTGGGTCGGTTCAAAGACGTTTGAGGTTAAAAATACATGTTAGGTTAGGTCAGGTTATGAAGGGGAAGAGCGAAGGAGTACGTACTAGTTACTACACAGTACACAAAGCGTATTTGATGCTGTCGCCTCTGTCTCTTTTCTTCTCTATCACTACGTTTCCACCGGAGGGTCAGAGTCGGGTTAGGTTCAAATTTGAGCCAATGAGAAATAAGATTTAAAAAGAAATTACGGTAGTCTTTTCAAATCTTATTTCTCATTGGCTCAAATTTGAACCTAACTAAAAAGAAATTACGGTAGTTTTTCAAATCTTATTTCTCATTGGCTCAAATTTGCACCTAAAGCCCGTGACACAAGAAACGCCGTGTGCCGTAAGACGGATCACCTACAGGCCGTGTCAGTCACGCACACCAAGCGCCGACACATACCTACCCCCATTCACGCTTTCCACTATATAAAATCCCTAGAATGAACTATATTACCACCAAATATAGAAACCTATAGAATCGACATACGATATACGCATATTGTCCAATTCATTCTATACTTAACTATATTTATTTATTAATATTAATATTAATTATTATTAATTATTATTATTTATTAATAATATTATTTATTTATTTATTTATTAATACATATACGAAAGTAAATTGTGTAATTGGTAAAGTGAAATATCATTAGAATATCGACTGTGGTTATAAAGAAGTGAATTACGTCTGCGCAAAGGTAAGTGATTTGATCTTTTCATTCAGTCAAGATTGTTATTTCAGTATCTTGATATACCTGATACCAGGATCTTTAGATTCCTTCAAAAAATTCACTCGGTCTTTTACAACAGCAAAAGTTACGTTTGCAGTCATAAATAATATACCGATTATACATACGCTTTTGTTTCTGTTAGGGGGGGGGGGGGGGGGGGGGGGGGGGGGTACCCAATCAGTTACCGATTTGTCTATTTTCTTCGAAACGGGGTAATCAATCGACTTGTCCTTTCGGCAGCCGATGTTTGACGGGTAATGAGTTCGAACTGGTACGTTTGATCGGATGAAATCGGGATTTTCTAATTTTTTTCGATCGAAAAGTATTGGCGTGCCATCTATTGCGACTTATATCAAAGCCCACGCATCAAAAATGCAAAATCGACTCCCTGAGCCCGATTCTGTGAGAAATTCTGAACATAACCATCCCAAAACATCTTTGTTTTCGACAACGATGAAGGTGGAAGTTGTATTCCACGTTTTTGTGGTAATTTTTGCGATTGTCAGAGACTGGGGGCGGCCATTGCCGCTACAGCTGCTGACATAACGCGGTGGTTCCCAGAACGCCCGTGAGATGTCGCCACGCGCGCATCTCAACTTCATCCTTTTACTATAGTATAGTATCTTTGACTATATAACCCTGGACTGCTAATGCCCCCCACTATTCCCATAAGCCGTATGCGAAGCCGATGTTTCCAACATCTACCCCACTCCTTGGACTTCTCGGCAGTCAATTCCGCGGGAAATTTGAATGAGTACTTAGTATTTTGGATGAACACAGGACAAGATAAGAATAGTTTACTAAATAATATCATTGATCAATGCCGGAATAGTACAAATTTTGAATAAATGAAACATATTATGAGTTACGAAAATCTAGGAAACGTTTACGTAAGTTCTTAATATTATATGCAGGAATATAGGGTAATAAATTAGTTTCAATGTAATTTTTACGAATTGTTTATTGGCCCGTGAAGATAATTTTTTTTTTTTTAATTCTCGTGTCTCGGTATTCCGAAATCAGTATCCGGATGAAAATAATAACAGAGCGATATGAAAAGATTTTCACTTCAGAGAAATTTGAGGTTATGAGTGAAGTCACTTGAAGAAAGATACGGGTGATAAAACAATAGCGAAACAATTAAACTCAGTAGTTCTGAACTCGACCGTTGACTGCCTGTAGCGCCACATCCTGACAACACGCCTGAAGTTAGCGTTAGCAGTCCAGGGTTATATTGGCCGTGTTCGGGGAGCGCGCTTAAAGCACTTTAAAGCGCTGAAAATCAAGAGAGAGAGAGACGGAGCTTGGGGAAATCAAGAAGTGTGACAGAGACACAAGATTACTGACAGCGCTAAAAGCGACTCCCCGAACACGGCCATTGTCAAAGTATAGTATACTTTCACGGTGACATCTCACGGGTGTTCTGGGAACCACCGCATTATATCAGCCATAGGCCGTGTTCGGGGAGTCGCTTTTAGCGCTGTCAGTAATCTTGTGTCTCTGTCACACTTCTTGATTTCCCCAAGCTCCGTCTCTCTCTCTCTCGATTTTCAGCGCTTTAAAGCGCTTTAAGCGCGCTCCCCGAACACGGCCATAGACATAGAGCATGGCCTGCGCATTCCCTATACTGCCTGTGGTAACACCAAAAGTGAGAGAGAAGGGTAACACACGCGGCCAATCTCTGTCTCTTTCTAAGCTTTTGACGTTATTGGTTAGAAAGAAACAGATTTGGCCGCGTGTGTTACCCTTCTCTCTCTAGGGACTGAGCGATTTTCGGCCCGAATGCGCAGTCCATGCTCTATAGGCTAGCTGCGTACCTCTACATGCATAGAATCAAGCTTGTATCGTTGTATACATACACATAAATTGTAACCCAGTTACGCCTAAGCCCCAAATAGGTGGCGCTGACGGACGTATATGTGCACAAGAAACACACACACTAGTAGCGTGCTTGTATGTTACGCAGCTAGCCTATGTCTATGATATCAGCAGCTGTAGCAGCTGTAGCGGCAATGGCCGCCCCCAGTCTCTGACAATCGCGAAAATTACAACAAAAACGTGGAATACAACTTCCACCGTCATCGTTGTCGAAAACACAGATTTTTTGGGATGGTTATATCGAGGGGCTATTCACTGAAGAATCTGCTAGTGAGATTGTCAGAGATGACATAAGGCGACAGAGACTGCCGAGAGACGACGCCAGACGACGCGAAAGATTGCCAGAGATTCCAAAGGGAATGCGCCGTGTAGATCGACGGACAATCCCGCGATCGCTCGCACTCGGTAATACTCGGCCGCATTCGACCATGAATAGTACATGCGATTTGAAAATAACTAATGCCTAGAATAATCGCGAATTTAACTCGGAAATTAATAAAAAAGGGCATTTAAAAAACGGTAATTATTTGCATATTAATTGGAGTATACTTATGCAATACATGAAAATGTATGATAACTGATTTTGATTAGAAAGGCAAAGAATAAATCAATTTTACAATTTAGACACAACTATTAATGAGCACATCTATACTTTATTATTTTTTTTTTTATATTTACCGAATTCTCGTCTGACGCGACAGAGAGACAAGAGATTGCGAGCAATATGACGATAGATTTCCATGGACGACTAAGTACGACGCAAAAGACTGCCAAAGACTGCCAAAGATTTCACAGATTCCAATCGGGACTATATTCGTCTTGCAATCTTATCGAATCTCAGTGAATAACCCCTCGGGTTATATTCAGAATTTCTCACAGAATCGGGCTCAGGGAGTCGATTTTGCATTTTTGATGCGTGGGCTTTGATATAAGTTGCAATAAATGGCACGCCAATACTTTTCAATCGAAAAAAATCAAAAAAATCCCGATTTCATCCGATCAAACGTACCAGTTCGAACTCATTACTCGTCAAACATCGGCTGCCGAAAGGACAAGTCGATTGATCACCCCGTTTAGGAGAAAATAGACAAATCGGTAATCGATTGGGTGAACCCCCACCCCCCTTAATTTTATTAATACTCAGTTTTTTAAGATTCAATAATATGGAAAACTGGCGGCGCCAGTTTTTTATTATTTTAAACATGCTGGTGATGGATCATCGACTTAGACTGAACGAGGAACGATAGGAGCCGTACAAGTTGCAAGACGTTGTCGTAGATTCTGGGTTCGCGATTTGTTGTTATGGCGAGATGAACAGGGAGATTCAAGAAATCTGATTGAAGAAATGCGCTTGCGGGACTACGATATGTATTTCTGTTACATGCGTATGACTCCGCAATCGTTTGACGATTTGCTCAACAAAGTTGGACCTGCCATTGATCGGCAGGAAACGAACTATCGATCGACGATCGCACACTGAGAGAAAAATATATAGTATATGGTGAAATTTTGTGTAGTTAAATTTTATTAGTTCACTCAACCATATTTATGTCTAATGCAACTTTTTTTTGTCAAAGCTGCTATTAATATGTGATTGAAATAACCGAGGCCGGGTCGGAATTCCGAATACTGAAAGCGCCGAAAGTGTAAAATACTGATTTTCAAAATACCGAACTTAAATTTTCATACACCCGGGAAAAACGAATTAGATCTGGCCAGATCTTTAAATTGTCTCTACACTGAGAGAAAAATCTGGTACAGTCAACCATAATCTAACCATTTTTAATAGTTAAATAAGGCCTCAACCTTTCGAACATGGTTGGGCACACTAAAATTATAATAGTTTCGGGAACCATATAAAATAGTTATTCGAACTACTTACAACCACTAAGCCTGGTTGGAAAATGTTCACAACCTTGCAATTATAGGTCAACTAACCATGATGAAAATAAGTTGAGCCAACTATTTCAAATTTTCTACGAGTTTTTATATGGTTGCAAGATGTTTCAACATTGAAATTATGGTTAAATAAACCACCAATGATGGTTATGTGAACAACCAAACTAAACGGTTAAATAAGGCCCCTGCTGTGCAGAAAAAATAAATTCAGCTCGTTACAATGAATTTATAACATTGTATGATGCGCTGAGAAACACCTACTAATTGTAATCAACCGCATATTAATACAAAGTAAGGATTTTTAGATTAGAAAAACATCGCATTATTTCGGGGCCGGGATTCGATCCGGGACGCATGGATTCGCTTGCATTACTAGTCGCACGCTCTACCGACTACGCTAAACTATTTCTTGAAATCATTAATCACTTTTTCCTATTTATTTTGAACTCAGCATCTGTCTCAATGATATCAATGTTTTAATGCGGCTAAGATATCTGATTAACTGAACATCTGAGTTCCAAATATCTTTTTAATTGAATTTCTTTCCTGGAGTTCCAAAAGTTATCACTCACTGTAACGTATTAAGTATTGGGTTGTCTTGACTAAAATACGTAAACTAAAATAATATAGTACCCCCAACCAGATTATTTCTCTCAGTGCATGGTTGAATGAAAGTGTCTTCAACCTTATAATTATTATGCTTGAAGTGCCCATGAACAAAATCAGTTGCATCAACTATTTACAACCAGATGACATTGTCAGAGCTCAGTTTTCAATGTAGTATACCATATCTATGGTTTCATCAACAATAATTTGCTGAACATTCATAAGCTCAAATTAACAATATCCAATTGTTACGTATAATCACTGATATGGTAGGATTACTGCCGAATTTATAGTCAAATCGACTTTAATTCGGGTCAACATATAACTTCATGTGAGGTGACATCTCAGTTTTGCTAAGTTCATAAGTCAACTTATTGGCCTGTGGTTTGTTTTACTATAATTATGGCTTACCCACCACTTCAACATGGTAGTTATAACAATGAATTCACGGTTGCATTTACTGACTTGAACAAGTGGTATACGCAACCATTATCTTGTCCACCATGTTTCTATTCATATAATAACCACATGTAAATAGTGAAATGTACCATAAATAAGGTGACTCTAACTAAAAATATTTTAACCTTGCACTTATGGTCAATTCAGGAAGAGCTTTTTCTCTCAGTGTATCTGACAAGATATGGCCAGATATAACTAGATCTAATCATATCTAGTTAAGTTTTCAGCCCTAATATAGTTATATCTGGCCAGATATAACTAGATCTAATCATATCTGGTTAAGTTTTCAGCCCAGATGTAGTTATATCTGATCAGATCTAGCCTGATATAACTAGATCTAATCATATCTGGTTGAGTTTTCAGCACAGATATAGTTATATCTGGCCAGCTATACCCTGCTCAAAATCCCAGACAGAAAACCGGATAGGCGGAATTGTATCCGCCTCTATACGTCCGAGTTCTGGCTTTTGTGTACTTGAAAGCTTCTGGTCCTCTCCGAAATTTTGATGATAAAATATTTTCTCGTGTCAGCATTCTTGTATGGTCCTATCCGTAATGTACGCGCACATAAAAGTATATTCGGAATACGGCCCTATACGTAATGTACGCGCACCTAAAAGTATGCTCCGTATACGGTCCTATCCGGAACATATCCCCACGCTAGGTATGCTCCGTATACGGTCCTATCCGGAACATATTCCTGCGCTAGGTATGCTCGGTATACGGTCCTATCCGGAATATATCCCCGCGCTAGGTATGCTCCGTATACGGTCCTATCCGGAACATATCCCCACGCTAGGTATGCTCGGTATACGGTCCTATCCGGAACATATCCCCACGCTAGGTATGCTCGGGATACCGTTCTATCCGGAACACAAACCCCGTAAACCTGATGGTGCCGTCCCATGTAGGCTCGGATCGCCGGAATTCGGAATCACGGAACAGAACGCAGACGAAATCTAGTGAATTTCCGAATCCGTTGCGGGTTTTGAAAAACCCTGCCGTCCCATGTACCAAAACTGCACGGAACGACGAAACGGAGACGATGCATATTTGTGCTATTCAGCTTTATTTGTCTGTTTAGATACAATTCTTGTATCAATATTGTAACTTACTGCACCGATATCTCAGCTGAGGGCTGGAGATACGGTGCTAGTCCGCGTGAGTGTCTTTGTCACGGGTGATGTTTTGGAGCTCCTCTAGTGGAAAAAGTGAAAAACCACAAAATACCCTATTATAGACTCAAATCAGGACTCAACCGATTTGAGCTAATTATCGACTGAGCGAGGATCTGCTTCGCTAACCGAGCTTGTGCGACAGACGCGGGCAGAGCTAGCTGTGTGTGAGGATCACAGACATGGGTATTCCCCAGTGTCGCAAACCCACACCAACTCAACCGTTGCTGCCTTAGCACAGAACTGGGTGTCGCTAGGCGTACCAAGCTGAACAACTAGACTCGGGATTGGGTTTTACACCCGCACCGTAGCTGTCGTTTGCAAATTGAAAATAAAGAAAGAAACCTGAAATGTTTAGAGATTGTTAATTAAAGGAGATAGGAAATTGAAAGAAATAGATGTCGTTTAACAACAGATAGTGTTTAATGAAATTAAATAGTTATTTGGTCATTCGTAGAAAGCGATACAAGAGAATTAAACACAAAAAATAGCATATCGTGCATAAAATAAGAATAGAATTAAATCATAAAGAATAGAATAGAATATAACATTTTATATTAAAGAAATAATAAAATAGAATAAGATTAGAATTAAATAGAGTTCATAATCAATGTTTCCGATTTGTTTGAGTTAGAGTTTTAATTGTTGGAGTTCGTTTAATGTCGATAGTATGTTTGATTCATTTATTTTATCCGAAGATTTCCAATCCTCGAAGGAATTAAATTGCGTCGTTAATTTAATTAAGACGACTTTGAAGTTTGCAGTCTAATTTTATTTATTTAGAAAATTAGTAAAAACTTTGTAGAGTGTGAAATGTGAATTTTATTTTTAATCAGACTTATATTTTTCAATATCGAAAATCGCGAATTGATTCACTTCAATTTTAGCAAGTGTCGAAACGCGATTTAAGAGCAAATATGGTCACGCACTATTTTGGCTACGTGCCTAATGAGTAATTAACGTTGTGACTCGACGGGCACTTTGCCACACAATCGGTACCTGATGCCTCCACGTACCCCCTTTTATACCGATAATTAGCGCGCACCGCGAATTCGTGGGATGCACGGAAACGCGGTTTTGCACGGAAACACGGGTTGCGCGGAATCGCGGGTGGTGCGGAATCGCAGATTGCGCAATATTAAGCAATACACGAAATTCCGCGGCGAGCGTCGCGGGATGCGCGTCGCGGGATGCGCGATGGCACTTGTCCGGCTGCTCCGGCAGGAGCCAGAACAGCCGGAACGTTACATTGCCCCCTTTTCATCAGCTGATCTTCGGTGATGCGCGCTGGTGGTGCAGTGCCGATGGAAGTTGATGAAACCCTGGATGTTCTGCTCTTCTTCTTTTAGATGTTTCGTCTAGTGATTCGTGTAGTCTCGATTTTTCTCAGATCATTGTTATAATTTTACCTTCATGAACGATTTTTTGTCTAATAATTTCTCCTCGTGCTCATCTTTCTGTCCTCAACGACCTAGCCTCGTACCCGCACTTGCTGTCTCCTTGGCTTCCAGTGCTGTATGATCTTGTTGTTTTTGATCGTTGTGTTGTGCTTCCTCGACCTCCGGTCCCATGAATCTCCTATTCTGAGGTTCGCCTTCTGCGTTTTACTAAATGACTCTGCTTTCCTGTTCCCTTCTGAGGCTCTCGTTGTCCGCAACCGAGTGGGTTTTGCCGGCTTGGAGAATTCTCGGCATTTGCCCCCTGGCCTCCGATGATAAACGTTGTCATTTAATAACGCCTCGTTGTCTTTGTTTTTTCGGTCATATCCTGGATGTTGAGTGCATGGTTTCAAATTTTTATTTGTGTCTTGATCTCTTTTTTTCTCCGACGTCGCGGCGAATCGTATGTGATCAGCTAGTTCTCGGCTGTTCTCTCTTCCAGGTGGATTTTTATGCGGCATAGAGGGTACAATGACGGTGTCTTCATCGCGCCTCCTGATATTGCGAAGCCAATAATTATTTATTAACGCCGTACGGGCTAGATTCAGCTCGATCGGTTGAAAAATCCTTCTCGCCCCCTGGTCGGTTAGGATTGTGATGCCACCTCTGATAAATAAACTGTGAGATGTTTGTATCGCACTTGATCTTGGGTCTGATGTTGAATTATTTAATCCCCCCGCTATATTCACTACAGCGTTTTCGTTCGCTTGGATTAAATTGTTCGACTCGTTTATATTATCGTTGGTGCTAATCTCGTCAATCCCGTGGTTAAATCTGACATTCGAGGAATCATCGTCCGTTTTATTTGTTTTGTTTCCGAGTGACTCTTTTGACTTCTCAACTTCGCAGGTGACGTTGTTATTATATTCGGCAGTCTCATTACTCCGTTTGTCGACGATTATTCGGTCCGTAACCTTGCAGTCTTCGATTTTATTTTCGTTTTCGCGGACTTGATCATTATTTTCGTTTAAAATTTTATTTTCGTAATACGCCCGTAGTTCTGCATCTCGCTGCAACGTGTCACGCGAAGAGTCAAACCAAGCATCAATACTTTTTTCTCTCCGGTCGTATTGGACACGCAGTATTTCTACTAGCCTCTGTATTTCCGCGATCTGATCATTAACGTTAGTTTTAGGTTTATCGACCGGCTCTATCATATTTATGCCGATTGACTTTGAGAAGTCTCGTTCCTGACCCCTAGTCTCCCTATCGTTCCAAACTACAGTCTTAGCTTAGCTAGTAACTGCATCTTTCCCGTCCAGTTTCCTTTTGGTTTTATGCAAGGCCCCACGTTGGGCGCCAAATGTAACTTACTGCACCGATATCTCAGCTGAGGGCTGGAGATACGGTGCTAGTCCGCGTGAGTGTCTTTGTCACGGGTGATGTTTTGGAGCTCCTCTAGTGGAAAAAGTGAAAAACCACAAAATACCCTATTATAGACTCAAATCAGGACTCAACCGATTTGAGCTAATTATCGACTGAGCGAGGATCTGCTTCGCTAACCGAGCTTGTGCGACAGACGCGGGCAGAGCTAGCTGTGTGTGAGGATCACAGACATGGGTATTCCCCAGTGTCGCAAACCCACACCAACTCAACCGTTGCTGCCTTAGCACAGAACTGGGTGTCGCTAGGCGTACCAAGCTGAACAACTAGACTCGGGATTGGGTTTTACACCCGCACCGTAGCTGTCGTTTGCAAATTGAAAATAAAGAAAGAAACCTGAAATGTTTAGAGATTGTTAATTAAAGGAGATAGGAAATTGAAAGAAATAGATGTCGTTTAACAACAGATAGTGTTTAATGAAATTAAATAGTTATTTGGTCATTCGTAGAAAGCGATACAAGAGAATTAAACACAAAAAATAGCATATCGTGCATAAAATAAGAATAGAATTAAATCATAAAGAATAGAATAGAATATAACATTTTATATTAAAGAAATAATAAAATAGAATAAGATTAGAATTAAATAGAGTTCATAATCAATGTTTCCGATTTGTTTGAGTTAGAGTTTTAATTGTTGGAGTTCGTTTAATGTCGATAGTATGTTTGATTCATTTATTTTATCCGAAGATTTCCAATCCTCGAAGGAATTAAATTGCGTCGTTAATTTAATTAAGACGACTTTGAAGTTTGCAGTCTAATTTTATTTATTTAGAAAATTAGTAAAAACTTTGTAGAGTGTGAAATGTGAATTTTATTTTTAATCAGACTTATATTTTTCAATATCGAAAATCGCGAATTGATTCACTTCAATTTTAGCAAGTGTCGAAACGCGATTTAAGAGCAAATATGGTCACGCACTATTTTGGCTACGTGCCTAATGAGTAATTAACGTTGTGACTCGACGGGCACTTTGCCACACAATCGGTACCTGATGCCTCCACGTACCCCCTTTTATACCGATAATTAGCGCGCACCGCGAATTCGTGGGATGCACGGAAACGCGGTTTTGCACGGAAACACGGGTTGCGCGGAATCGCGGGTGGTGCGGAATCGCAGATTGCGCAATATTAAGCAATACACGAAATTCCGCGGCGAGCGTCGCGGGATGCGCGTCGCGGGATGCGCGATGGCACTTGTCCGGCTGCTCCGGCAGGAGCCAGAACAGCCGGAACGTTACAATATATGTAATTTATTTAATTAGCTTCTATGTAAGATCAAATTCTGTAACTATAATTGATTATTTCATCAAATACCCAGATAACAATGGTGCGACGTACGGAACCATCACAACGTGCGGCTCACGTCGTGCGGGCGAGAACGCACCATTCTTGCTAGCACGAAGTGTCGCCAACACATGTGCGAGCGTAATGAGGCGCATCTAGACGTCACGCGTGCGAAGACATACAATCACGTGTGTCGCCGTTTTGCGCGGCACAGCGTGCGGGCACGATGATGTCAGTGTGCAATCATTCGATATTTCGATATGAAATGATCAATATCATTTTCATCAGAAAACAGTTCGTAAGATTTACTCGATGTTTCTTTCATGCGAAATGATGTTTTTTATTCAATTTTTCCCGTTTTTTTTTTTTTTTTTATTTGTCACTCCCACAAAATGCTGAGTGACGCTACTTAATTTTTTTTTTTTTTTCAATGCTCGAAACATTCCAAAAAAGTCAATTTGGGAAATAACGGACACCCTAATATTCAATCTCGTCCTGCAAATGCAAAATTTTGATGACTCGGAAATTTCGATATGATCATATAATATTTCGAGTGATAACTTGACACTTTCATGGGCTCTGAACAAGTAGGAGAGTGTTGGATTTTATTCCATATGGTAGTTCGGCGTAGTGGTTAGGGCGTGCGACTGGTAACCGAGCGGACGTGTGTTCAAATCCCAGCGGAGACGAAATATGCGGCGGTTTTTTCAATGGATGTAAAATGAATTTTCGTCGATAGGATGCGTACGTAGGATCAACTGACGATGAAATATGTCAGATAGCGTGGTTTTTTTTTCTACCATTCCATGAAAATTCCATGAAAATAACCCTCATTTTACCGTCACGGCGTGCAAGCGATATATGTGGCACGCATGCAACAATCACGACGTGCGTGCATTATGCATCGCAATTGATGACACAGCTGAGTGGTGATATGAGCTCACGCTGTGCGGATTAATCCGCACGCGTGAGCGCGTATAATCACTCATCGTGCGGGCATTTTGTTATCTGGGTAAAAGTTGACGTTCCGGCATTCCGTTCCGCAATTTGGGTACATGGGACGCAGGGAAATAGACGGAACGGAACACGGAACTTGTGTATACTTCTACATGAACATAACCCTGCAAATTGTAGAAAGACGCGTGTGTAGATACAAATTTGATCATGGCTCCTCAAATGTGTCTATTAATGATGATTCGGTTATTCAAGACTTCCAAAAGTGCATCAATTTCTCAAAGCAAAATTATTTACGACTATAATTTGCGAATACCGGACGGATTCACCATTCCGTGAAAATACGATGGAATGAATCCAGCGGAACGCGGATTCTAGTGACTTTTCCGTCCATTCCGTTCCGTGATTCCGAATTCCGGCGATCCGAGCCTACATGGGACGGCACCATGAAGGTACTAGGGGGGCCTCCACTGAAATTTGGAATAAATCGATTAATGATTTCTGAACCGATCATAATTGAGCCGCTCTCTGCAACAACAACTTAAGTCGACTTAAGTGATTTTATTAGGGTCGCTTACCTCGGTGTTCCGTACACTATTAGCTATATTCCCTGTAAATTTCGGATGTTTCTGTCGACTTTTGACGCTACGATGACCATAATAGCCGACGCGCCCACCGTGCTCGAGATCGTCAGTGGTTGCTCCGGCGTGGTTCAGTACGCAAAGTACATGCAACGGCAATGATTCGGCTGAATCAGACGAAATAATCTCGGACTGAGTCTGAAAGATACCATTTTCTAAAACTGATTTGGTGATGTAACTTTTTTTTTTATACGATAATAGCGAAAACACACTTTCTTTTGTATGAACTAATTTAGTTATAAAATTTTTTTACCCTTAGTACATTATTAAAAGTCAGAAATGTGTTTCTATAAATAACGAGCAGATTCAAGCTGCCTATGTGCCAGCCTTTGAACTTCCCGTTTTTTTGTACTGAAAGAGATATCATCAGGAGTTTAGCTTTGTTATCAGAAACCTAAAAAACCTCCAGGTACCATTTTCATTCAAGATCAAAATATTTTCAATTTTTTTTTTCACCAGGATATTGGATTTTCCATGATGAATTTTGAAATTCTGACTTCAGATTCGTGATCAGCGAACCAGAAAACCTACGGATTCCAATTTTTATCAAAATCGGAATATTTCGAGATTTCTCACGCCATATTGGATTCGCCATTCTTAACTTCGGAAATTTGACTTCAGATTCGTGATCAGCGACCCAAAAAACCATCGAAGACCAATTTTTTTCAAATTTGATTATCTGTCATCGAGATATCGTCTGAAAACAGAGACTCGGGAAGTGAAAAAGCTGTTCTATGGAAAAACCCCTTAAGTCTCACTCCAAACCTTCATGTATCTCACCGTACTGCAAACTATATTCGATTGTTTTATATTCCTATATGACTTTTGGGTACCCCACCTACGTAAAAAAAAATTGGTTTCTTGTGAAATGCCTCCGTAAAATTGAAATACCAACCGTCGAATCTTTAATCGCCTATTTTCGACCAAAACTTAAGTCGACTTAAGATGTTGTTGCAGAGAACGGCTCAATTGGCACAATCAGAAGACCCATACTACAATATTTAGATAATGCTAATCTTTCAAAATTGCAGCACAGAAGATCCGAATGGTCCAATTACAATCGTTCCAAAAATGAAAAATCATTTTCAGTCCCAATTTTCGCGGGGGCCCCGTTGGTACCTTTCGGGTTACATGATTTACATCCCGTTAATTCACGTGCCTGAAAGGGAGTCGTTATTATACACTGTTGGAAAAAATATGTTAATTTTAACTCATTTCGTATGTCCCATTAGGTCCACTAACTTTTTTTAGTTAATTTTACAGAAACATGATATGTAAACAGTTGACATAGGATATAAGTTGAAACTTCAACATATTTGTAGTTCCATTCGACTCAAATCATCTGTCAATAATACATAATCTATCTGTTAAATTGAAAACAATTAAATGTTCATAATGAATGACAGCTGAGTCAAATAAACAGAAAATACAGTTGAAATTGACATTTTACGTATGTTACTCCAACATGCAAATTCACACGAATTTACTAATTTTAAATGTTGGAATAATCAAATTTCATGTCAATTTTGACATACTTTTAATGTTAATCCTAACTGTACAGAAATGTTAATTTCACTTCTTCTTTATGTTATCTCATTATTATTCCAGAGGGGTGCGAAGTACGGCACGGAGCAATTGAAGAAGCACTGCAAAAGTATGATCTAGTTGAAAAAATAATAATTATTTTTCACAGTCATACAATACTTGACAATTTATTGTATAACTATGGAAAATGAAATCATTTTCCCAACTAGAAAATAACTTTCAATGACTCTTACAATTGCCTTGTGTTACTTTCGATTTCACACCCTCCAAGTTTTAATTATTCACAGTGAAAGGGTGGATGAATTTGTCTAAAAAAAAAAACTCCAAATTTTGTTATTCTAGTATTGTTCATTATTATCATTTTTTTTCAAGTGAACAATTTCTTACAATTATATAATACATTTGCATTTCTTAAGGGTACAAAAAGTATTTGGTTATGATACATTGGTGATCATAGGCATCGTTCATCTCTAGCGGCTTACAATGAGGACTTGATACGGCGTTCGTACATGTTACGCGCTTGCGTCCGACACTACGACTGAGGTCTTCTCGACCCCCACACGCTACTACCAGCTCTCGAAGTCAATCGAACAAACACGAGTTTGTCCGAAGTATCGACTTTACTTCAAAAATATGTCATTTTAACACTTTCCTTGGGTGATGAACCGAATTTTCACATTATATTTGTGTTAATTCAACTGGCCTGATAATGTAATAAAAGATATTAACAGATCTTCTTTGTCAAAATAATATATAAGAAGAGTTGAATTGACTTATACTTTGGATCAAATCTTGCCGTGAATTTACAATTGAATGACATAAATTTTTAGTTCTTGTATACATAAACCACATGTTATTTCAATGATTTAACATAAACATGAAGTTATTTCTTCGTTATTCTGAAGTTGACATAATAGATGTGTCAAGTTTTGTGCGAATATGTTAATAATAATTTTCAACATAAAATACCAGCTTAACTCAAATCGAAATTGTTGAATTAACATTCGAATATGTATAGAATTTGACATAATATTTTTAACTGCGAATTTTTTTAACAGCAATACACAATTTTTCCAACAGTGTAGGAAGGCAACAATTACATGGTATTTATGAAAGAAGATAGTTGTCAGTATTATTATACCATATAGGGTGTTAATAATAAGAATAAATTGCTACAATTTCTAATATTGACACGTAACTCGGTTTATTATTCTGATATCTGCAAGTTTATGATATTCACTTAATAGACACCCTGGTGAAAATAATTTCTACGCCAAACTATGAAAATTATCTACGAAAAAGTAGAGGATTTCGGACTTTTCGTAGTTTTTTTTTTTGAGTCAGATTTTGCACAAAGTAGTAGTTTTTCATAGATAGTTCTAGAACGAAATTCGATATGATTTCGATCTTTGTAGTAAATATCAGTAGTTCATCGTGGTTTTCCGTATTTTGTCATAGTTTTTCGTAGATAGTCGTAAAATGGGATAACACTGTATGCGATATTAGTATAGTAAATATCCGTAGTTCATCGTTGTTTTTCATAGATAGTCGCATAATGGAATACGATATATATCATAATACTGTATGCGATATTTGTAGTAAATATCCGTAGTTCACCGTAGTTTTTCATGGATAGTCATAGAATGCGATACGATGATATGTATACCCGGGAAAAAATGATCAGGCATGATCATGCCTGTTCATGTATGATCAGGCATGAAATTAGACATGATCATGCCTGTTCATGTATGATCAGGCCTGAAATTAGACATGATCATGTCTGTTCACGTCTGATCATGCCTGATGCCAGACCTGATCCTGTCTGTTCATGCATGAACAGGCATGATCATGTCTGTTCATGTCTGATCATGCCTGATGCCAGACCTGATCCTGTCTGTTCATGCATGAACAGGCATGATCATGTCTGAATCGCTAAATACGTTGAGGCCTGTTCATGCATGATCATGCCTGTTCATGTATGATTATGTCTGATGCCAGACCTGATCCTGTCTGTTCATGCATGAACAGGCATGGTCATGTCTGAGGCCCTAAATACGTTGAGGCCTGTTCATGCATGACCATGCCTGTTCATGTATGATTATGTCTGATGCCAGACCTGATCCTGTCTGTTCATACATGATCCAGCCTGGAAGGTTCAAAACCTCCAGCTCTGATCAGGCCTGATACGTTGGTTCATGTGTGACTAAACATGAACAGACAGATGATCATGTCTGATATTATACATTGATTCAAACATGATCATGCATGACCATGTCTGTTCATGTCTGATATTTTGGATTATATATATCTATAACTTTAATAGATACTTCAAATAAGTAATTTTTTTTTGCTGAAAAAAGTGGAACGGTCATATTGCCTCACATTCCCTAAAATACAAAAACAATTTTAGAATCGTTCGATCATCATAATCAATAAAGGGCATCGTTAGGATTAATAAAAACTTCGTGACGCATACCATATATATACTGCACATTCTAAAAGTTTCAATTATCAAATACGTGAAGTAGCGAAGTGGTATAAGCTTCGACTGATACGCAGAAGGACCTGGGTTCGAATCTCAGTACTAAACAGTGAAAAAATTTTCATCCACAAAAAAAAGTTAATGATCAGAAATAACCATGATTTCCGATCACTGCGACATATAAAAGATACTCTCTAAATCTGAATCAGCGAAATTTCGCTGATTGTCAGCGAATAGTCGCTGATTGAAATAGCTATAAGTATACCACTGAGAATCAGCGACTATTCGCTGTTTGAATCGGTGAAAAATCATTCCACTGATTCAACCAGTAAATGTTTCAATATTCGAATCAGTGAAACAATATTCCAGGTCTCGTATGGAATGATTTTCACGAGCGTCGTCTTCGTAAGGCTCGTTCATGACGTCTTCGGGGCAGATTGTTGTAATTGTATCTTGAAAAAAGATACGATTATTCAAGTAATGATGCCATAAGACTCGAGGTCATACGGAAAACTCGGCTCCCTTAATTGATGGAGGTTATGTTTGCGTCAAAGATTTCAAACGCTGGTGTGTGTATAAATCGTATATCAAGTAAATCGTACTGGAATCTGTATAAGGAATTTCGTTACCTAGCTTGTGCTGTTCCAATGTTGTAGCAGAAAGTCCTCACTGACCCGACGGAAGAAGACCGAAGGACAAGAAACGGACAAATGTCACTGTCTCGAAATTGAAACAGATTCAAATCTGCGAGACTCGCTGATTCGGGCAGCGGAGTTCGCTGATTCCCAGTGAAAATATCGTTCACTGATTAGAATAGCGAAATTTCCGCTGATTCAGATTTAGAGAGTATAAAAACGATAGTCCATATAATTTTTTAATTCAATCAACTGTTTTATTTCAATTGCCCGGGAAAAAATGATCAGGCCTGATCAGACATGAACAGGCATGAGTCTTCAGACCTGATCAGACATGAAAAATGACCGGGACTGAACAGGCCTGATCAGACATGAACACCCTGGTTAAAATGCCGTATAGGATTTTATAGGAACGTATAGAATTTCGTATAGAATTCAGTATTTATGTCCGACACCAGTTCATACGGTTCTATCCGCATCCTATCGCATCGACAAAATGTACTCGGGCCGCTGGAGGACCTATCCGGATTATGTTCGGGCCCAAAAACTTAAGCTCGGTGATGTAAACGATTCTATTGGGATCCTTGGAATGGGCGTGGCTTTGAAATTTTAGCCTTCTTTGAGTAGTTCTATTTTCGTCACTAGTTGGCGTATCGAGGTTCTAAGCCCTCTCATTGGTTACTGTAGCCTTCTTTGAGTAGTTCTATTTTCTGCCACTAGTTGGCGTATCGAGGTTCTAAGGTTCCCAATACGGTCAGCGTTCGTCATCAAAATCGCGTCTCAAATATTTTAAAGTCCGTCGCGGGGCTACACCCGTCCCTATCTGGTTCCGATCGCGCATTTTATAATATCAGAGTCGCGGCGCTCAGTCCGTCCCTATCAGGAATATATTCGGGACCGAAAACTTGAGCTCAGTGATGTATACGATTCTATACGGTCAGCGTTCGTCATCAAAATCTTGTCTGAAATATTTTAAAGTACGTCGCGGGGCTCCGCCCGTTCCTATCCGGTTTCGATCTTGCACTCGATGAGATCAACATAAACATTCAAAGTCCGATGCAGGGCTCTATCTGTCCCCGTCGGGCTTCAATGCTGCGCATTGCAAGGTGATAGAAATATTTGCTGTTCGTGTCATTATTTCTAAGTCCTAATCGGGGGCTCTGTCCGTACCTATCCGGTTTCTATGTAATGTACATTACTTCAATATTTTCTCGTAAGGCGGCGACCACCGCTTTCGATATTCTCGCGAGTGCCACTTATAGGAGTTGGTGAGTATATATAGAGGCTGAAGATGTCATCTAATATAAGCGTCGCCTAATTCCTGTATTGGTTATGTGCTATCAGTATGTATGATGTCAATATATGGGCTCCCCCTAAAGCGCTGATTGTTTGAAAAAAAGAAAAGTTAAAAAAAAAAAAAAAAAAAAAAAACAAAGACTGCGATGCCATGCTATGTTAATTGATGTAATTTTTGTACGTTCCGGATAGGACCTTAATCCGAGCATACTTTTATGTGCGCATACATTACGGATTCAACCGAATACGCTCCGCATAGAACCGCATACGCAGGGGGCATCCTACACTCCGTATAAAACCGTATAAGAGGCGCACCGATATTTTTAAAAATCGCGGTTCCGTCACGTATAGATCCGGATAGGAACATCGATGGGGCGTCCGAATAGAATGGTATAGAACCGTAAGGAATCGGGATTCAAAATACCACACTTTGCTGGTTCGGGCCGTATAGAATTTAAACTCTGGATTCTTATCCGGCATTTTGACCAGGGCAGACCTGATCAGGTCTGTTCAGTCCCGGTCATTTTTCATGTCTGATCAGGTCTGAAGACTCATGACTGTTCATGTCTGATCAGGCCTGAACATTTTTTCCCGGGTATGGGGAATTCAACGTGCACTCGACCAATGTTTTTCCCTCACCATTTTTGATTCGCTTCACGATTTTTTATACGATTCTACTCTCTAAATATGAACCAGTGAAAATTTCACTAATTCAATCAGTGATTCAGTTTCTCACTGCAGAATCAGTCATTTCGGTCAACATACACTGTATAATTAATTAATTTGTTCAAAACGGTGAATTACGACTGACTAACCAGTGCCTTCGTGTACTATTTGACATTTGAGTGGTTCCTTCTTTGCACTGATCCAGCAGTGTATTACGGTTACGACCATCCCGCGCATTCTTACTGTACGCGCGTCTCGGTGCGTTGTTGGCAGAATAAAGGCAAATTTTACCGTCAAGTGCAGTCTATAGCTGATAAAGTAGGTTATGTTTGACAACTAAGAAATGCTGAATAACTGAATAATAAGTTATTATGTCTGAAAATCTTGCTGATCTTCCGAAATATCAGTCTCAATCGGTTTTTTCATAGAAACTGATAGAGGTTATGTTTACTCAGGATGTTCTTCATGTCCGCTGTATTATCTATGAGGCGGTGGTTACATGGCTATTATAAGTCTATTTCTTATGTATTGTAACGTTCCGGGTGTGTTGGCTACCGCCAGCGCAGCCGGAGCACGTCCATCCAGCAGCGGAATTCCGCAGTTCCGTGCATCCCGCGAGTCCGCGCTTCCCGCGATTCCGCGCCTCCCGCGATTCCGCGCCCCCCGCGATTCCGCGCCCCCCGCGATTCCGCGCCCCCCGCGATTCCGCGCCTCCCGCGATTCCGCGCCTCCCGCGATTCCGCGCCTCCCGCGATTCCGCGCCTCCCGCGATTCCGCGCCTCCCGCGATTCCGCGCCTCCCGCGATTCCGCGCCTCCCGCGATTCCGCGCCTCCCGCGATTCCGCGCCTCCCGCGATTCCGCGCACCCCGCGGAATATCGGTATAAAAAGGGGGCCGCGAAGGCAACAGCTACCGATTGTGTGGCAAAGCGCCCGTCGAGTCACTTCGTGTTAATTACTAATTAGGCACGTAACCAAAATAGTGCGTGACCTTTATTTGCTCTTAAATCGCATTTCAATACTTGCTAAAATTGAAGTGATTAAAATCGCGATTTTCGGTATTGAAAAATAAGTCTAAATTAAATTCACATTTCACACTCTTCAACGTTTTACTAATTTCGTATTAAATAAATTAGACTGCAAACATAAAAGACGTCATAGGACAGATCTATCGGCGCAAATTAATTCAATCGTGGATTGGAAATCCACGAGCATTAAATTATCAGCTTTAACGAACATAACTTAAATTAAACCAACGAAATCGGAACATTGATTAAAATTATGAACTCTATCTTAATCTAACCTTATTCTACTTTATGAATTCTTTTTTATGTTATTTTATTATTCTATTCTGTTCTTTATGATTTATTAATATGCTCAATATGCTATTTTCTGTTTATTCTTTTGTATCGTTTCCTATATCCAACGATATCACTTATTAAACATAATCTATTGTTAAAACGACATCTTTTTCTTTCAATTTCCTATTTCCTTTTAATTAACAATCTCTACCGACCGTAGTAGCGTAGTGCTAGCACTCGAGACTGCGGAGCGGGAGGACGTGGGTTCGAATCCCCGGCCTGTCGAGAAAAAAAGCCCGAGCGGCAGCCCGCAGAATTTGTAAGACGGGTCACGCCGTTCAGGCGCTGAATCGGCAGGCTGAGGATCGGAGCGTGGTCCGGCTACACCTGGGCAAGGTCTTCTGCAGTTTCCCTTGCCCCCTGTGCAAATGCGGGTGTTTCTATGGAACAGCTTAAGTCGGCTGCAGACGCATAATAATGGTTACTGACCATTCGTCCCCTTGTCCCGCACAAACTCAGAGAGTTTCTGGGAACATACCCTCTCGGGTATGGCGGGGTCAGATAACAATTATTATTATTAATTATTAAACATTTCAGCTTTTCTTTCTTTATTCGCAGTAAGCAAACGACAGCTACGGTGCGGGTGCAAAACCCAATCCCGAGTCTAGTCGTACAGCTTGGTACGCCTAACGACACCCAGCTCTGTATTATCGCAGCAACGATTGAGCGATACGCTCAATCCGCGTCTGTCGCACAGGCTCGGTTAGCGAAGCAGATCCGAGCTCAGTAGGTAAACAGCTCAAATCGGTTGATAGCTGATTTGAGTCTGTAATAGGGTATTTTGTGGTTTTTCACTTTTTCCACTAGAGGAGCTCCAAATCACACCCGTGACAAAGACACTCACGCGGACTAGCACCGTATCTCCGGCCATCAGCTGAGATATTGGTGCAGTAAGTTACAGTATGTATTACTTATTACAAGAATATATAATATATAATCTTTTCAATGTGCAGCAACTTCTGTATTGCTTTGTACATACATATATTATAACTCATTGCTCGATCAGTAAGAACGTGCTTTTCGAAATCACTGATCCAACCAGTGAGCTAATTTCATTGGCTGAATCAGTAGTTTTTCACTGATTACCAGTGGTATACTTATAACTGTGACTATCAGTGACTATTAACTGAGAACCAGTGAATTTTCACTGATTCATATTTAGAGAATACGATCTCGAAAAAGCACTGCTGAATTTTTTCAGAATTTTCCCTCCAACCGTTAATTTTCCATGATTATTCCACCCCATTTTGAAATTGGCATTTTTCAAGAATCTCGAAAAATTCTCAATAATCTTTTTTTTTTTTCATTTTGATCATTTCGACACCCCTCCCATGATGGGATCATTATTCCTTTTTTTTTTCTCAGCACTTTGAACATCTTGAACAAACGAAATACCATATTCCAACGTTTCGAAAATTCTTGAAAAATTACGAAAAATTCTGTGTTCAATTCTGAATGTTTTCCTATTTTTTTATACCGTGGAAACGAAGAATAATGATAATTCCCTCTGCGGGGGGCTTGAAAATCCTTTTTTTCGTCCGTCATCGTGGGTCTCTACAGTCCTCAAACAACGGAATATCAATTATACGAATATCTACGAAAATTCACAAAGATCTACAAACGAAATGAAGCTAAATCATTTTTCGTACTTTTTCGTAGTTTTGGAAGTAGAAAACTCCGAATTTCCATGACAAATTACGAAAACCTACAGTCTTCAAGCACCGGAATATCAGTTCTACGATTATCTACGAAAATCTACAAAGATCTACAAACAAAATGGAGCGAAGTCTTTTTTTGAGTTTATCCTGTAGTTTTGGAAGTAGAAATCTCCGAATTTCTGTGAAAAATTAGAAAAATCCAGTCCTCAAACAACGGAATATCAATTATACGAATATCTACGAAAATTTACAAAGACCTACGAACGAAATGAAGCTAAATCATTTTTCGTAGTTTTTCACAGCGCCGTGCGAAGAAAAACCTGCGCCCGGGGCTGAACTTTAATTTGGCGCCCCCCCCCCCCCCCATACAAAAAAAAATCGAAATTGAACAATTACCTTGCTTGGACTGAAACAGCCCAGTAAACGATACTGGATTGGCAAATCCTTTTTTTTTTTCTTTTTAGAGATTACGGATTGAAACGGATAGAAAAGAACCGAAACTCACATCAATTTAAAATCTTTTCAATCTGTTTTAATCTGAAATCTCAAAAAATCGGATTCGCCAATCCAGTTTAGTTTAATGGGAGGCCTCGGAACGACTAGAAGCCGTGAAAAAAGTCGCAAAAAATCTTGAAAAAAGTCGCATATAGAATGTTAAAAAAAAACATGCAGCCAAATAAATATTAGACTCAACAGATGTTTATCGAAACCTTTGTTATGAATTCGGTTAATATCTTGTAACAAATTTCATATTTGTTGAACGTTTTTACTATTATAATCTATTTTATAATCTTTGTTTTACAGTCCGATCTCTCAATAAACCCTCTCCCAATCATAGAGATAGACAGGATTCTTGTATATGAAGGTCGTAGTAACGTTAATACAATTTAATCGTCAACGTTTCGGCCCTGGTTGTGGGCCCTCCTCAGGACAAAACATTTATTCATCTACAAAGAAATTACATGTAACAGTTTTTTGCACACAAAAACAAATTTGAAAAACACAAGAAACTTTCGAACTGACGTTACCTAAAAAATATAATTTGGGATATAAAATAGTGCCAGAAGTCATCAACAATGAGCAAAAGACGTTAATCCAGACTCATGCTTCCGGAACTTCCACCTATCCATCACTACTATTAATCTATAAAATTTATAAGTTGAATTAAAAAAAGGAAAGAAAAGCTGACTTTGACAGAAGTTCGACAAGACTGTTATGAGAGCAAACCGCAGAGCATGAAAACTGAGAAAGTAGACTGTCATACTGAGAATATAGACATGCACTGAGAGAAATTCAATGTGTAAAATCAACATTTTTGATACAGTTAAAATTTTATAGTAACCGTAACTTTTTTTTTCGTTCATGTAACTATAATTAAGGTACAGCGAGCATTTGTGATGTAGTAACAGTAACCACGCGAGAAATTTAGTAATATTAACAGTCTTTTCCGGTCGTATATTCAACTTTTCTCGAATATTCACAGTAACTATTTAGACCTCTGTGCAAGGCACAATTTTTGACGAATTGCATGTACTATTTTTGGGACGTTGAATTCCTGCGAGTAATCGTAACTATATTTTCAGTTGATGGAACTCTATTTTCTATTAAGGGGGGGGTTTACCCAATCAGTTACCGATTTGTCTATTTTCTCCTAAACGGGGTAATCAATTGACTTGTCCTTTCGGCAGCCGATGTTTGACGAGTAATGAGTTCGAACTGGTACGTTTGATCGGATGAAATCGGGATTTTTTTATTTTTTTCGATCGAAAAGTATTGGCGTGCCATTTATTGCGACTTATATCAAAGCCCACGCATCAAAAATGCAAAATCGACTCCCTGAGCCCGATTCTGTGAAAAATTCTGAACATAACCATCCCAAAACATCTTTGTTTTCGACAACGATGAAGGTGGAAGTTGTATTCCACGTTTTTGTGGTAATTTTCGCGATTGTCAGAGGCTGGGGGGCGGCCATTGCCGCTACAGCTGCTGATATAACGCGGTGGTTCCCAGAACGCCCGTGAAATGTCGCCACGCGCCCATCTGAACTTCATCCTTTTACTATAGTATAGTATACTTTCACGGTGACATCTCACGGGTGTTCTGGGAACCACCGCATTAAATCAGCAGCTGTAGCAGCTGTAGCGGCAATGACCGCCCCCCAGCCTCTGACAATCGCGAAAATTACCACAAAAACGTGGAATACAACTTCCACCTTCATCGTTGTCGGAAACAAAGATGTTTTGGGATGGTTATGTTCGGAATTTCTCACGAAATCGGGCTCAGGGCGTCGATTTTGCATTTTTGATGCGTGGGCTTTGTTATAAGTCGCAATAAATGGCACGCCAATACTTTTCGATCGAAAAAAATAAAAAAATCCCGATTTCATCCGATCAAACGTACCAGTTCGAACTCATTACTCGTCAAACATCGGCTGCCGAAAGGACAAGTCGATTGATTACCCCGTGTAGGAGAAAACAGACAAATAGGTAACTGATTGGGTAAACCCCCCCCTTAAAGATTAACTAACTATTTAACTTTACTCATTTGATTAAATGGACTAGTTTTTATAATTCCAAGTGTACTCAAACAACATGCTTATATCTTATACTTTTGCAAAGTCAACTTACTAAGGCATCAACTATAATTTTCAGCCCAAGCAACATAATTTTTCACTTTCACTGAACAAAAGTTACTCGCGAGTAACAGACACTAGATTTTTATAGATATTATTACATTCTTACTGTGAGCGTTACAGTAAACGAGAACTTTTGGAATTCTAGGAAACAGATGCTTAGTTGAGATATCTTAGCTGCATTAAAACGTTGATATCATTGAGACAAATGCTAATTTCAAAATAAATAGGAAAAAGTGATGCATTATTTCAACAGATAGTTTAGCGTAGTCGGTAGAGCGTGCGACTAGTAATGCGAGCGAATGCGAATGCGTGCGACCCCGGATCGAATCCCGCCCAAAATAATGCGAAGTTTTTCTAATCTGTAAATCGTTACTTTGTATCAATATACGATTGATTACAAATAATAGGTGTTGCTCAGCGCATCGTACAATGAAATAAATTTATTGTAACATTCTAAATTAATTTTTTTCGCGCAGCGAAATTCCATCACGATAAAATCGAGTTGAGTTAACACTAACTTATCAGTCAGCGCTACTTTATAATCTCGTTCATAATACACGATTTCTCGAAAAACGAAGGATTACTTCAACTCTAATGCAATGTCACTCGAACCAATTTTACTTAGTAAAGATGGTTCAGTTAGAAGTACTTTGTTTGAATAGTTCGCTGGTATAGTTACGTTCACCGAAATTTTCAGTAACTGCTACTGAATTTCAAAACGTCTGTTGAACCAAAAAAAAATGTTGATGCCTTATTTCACTCGGCGATTTGGGTTGGGGGAACTAGATATTTCTCTCAGTGTGGTATCAAAACAATAAACTCAATCGGTACTTATAAATAGACTTAGTATAGGTTAGTCACTAGAGTTTATCGATACATGTCACTGGACAAGTTAGGTATCCGAAATCAATCTCACATACGTATCACTCAATTTCTCTACATCTTTCCGCAAATTAACCGACCCTCGATGACTAACGATGTTACACATTTCCAAAATAATTCTTTTATAATAAGACGGTTCCTCGTGTAAGATCTTAACATTATCATAATCGAACTGATGATCCTGCTCTACAATGTGTTGGGTTAAAGCCGTATAATGATCAACATTGTCTTTGATTTTCTTTTTATGTTCACTAATTCGTTGCGACAAGTGTCTAGACGTTTGACCAATATAAGGCTTTGTACAATCTTTGCAAAGAATTTGATATTCAACATTAGAACGTTTTTCCAACGGTAACGCGTCTTTACCCGAGTCGAACAAAGATCTTAGATAGTTCAAGTTCTTACCAACAAACTGGACATTGAATTTTTTAAAAGTGCGGTTTAGCGATTCAAACAAACCCGCAATGTAAGGGATCGAGATGAAAGTTGATCTATTAGGGTCCGCTTGAACACACACATTACTGTTTATTCTCGCATTGATGGTAAGTATACGCTTAGCAATAATTCGGTTAACCAATTGAATTGGGTAATCATTTTTGGTAAGAACCTCTCGTATAATGTCTAGGTTTTTTTCGTGAAACTGCGTGTTAGATAACTGAATTCCTCTATCAACTAAGCTCGTAATCGAACCAATTTTGTAAGATTTTGGGTGATGCGAGTGAAAGTTTAAATATCTCTGTGACCAAGTGGGTTTTTGGTACCAATCCGTTTCGATGGTCTGATTTGAGTTGATGATACGTGCGTCTAAAAAACTGATAGACCCCTGTGTTTCCGTCTCACAAGTAAATTGTAATCTAGGATGGAAATCATTAAATACATGTAACAAATGGATCACCGAGTCTCTCGGTACCGCAGTTAGAATATCGTCTACATAACGAAAATAGAAGGGCAAATCGTAACCCAAATTATTAATACAATGTGACTCTAAATCATCCATCACGAGATCAGCTAGAATAGGTGACAGAGGAGATCCCATAGGTAGCCCAAAGGTGTGAGAGTATATGGTGTAATCAAATTTAAAAATGGAAGCATCAAAACACAATCTCAAAGCTATCACCAATTGGTTTAACGATACAGGTATCTTTCCTAATCCCTAGACACTTAAAGTTCTCAAATTTAACCCCTAATACGATTCGTTTGAATTCTTCTACATACAAACAAAAGTTTAAACAGAATTTACGCAAGTTCCAATCTAGCTTACTGAACCTTGAAATTAGTGATATTCATAAGGAGATCTTAAATCTGCAAAAGTCTCTAACGGAACTGGAAAAGTTCATACACTGTTCATTACCGTTCAACCTAGCACAGAGGTTTTTTATTTCACAAAATAATTCTTTAGAATCGTTTTTTACTAGAACTAAGAAAGCGAACCTATCTAAGCTGAACAATCTAATTGCGGCACAACAGAAAGCCAACCCGGTTCCTGATAGATCAAAATGGTTAGTCAATCTGTCGGATGTGCATATCCCGGATGAAGTTGTGCAATTGTTGGGTTTGGGTCCAAGACACGGTCTTCCACTCCAAAAAGAGTTCATCCCAATAGCTAAGTTGATCTCAGATTTTGAGTCTAAAATTACATGTATTCCTTCTGATACACGGAACCAGGCGAGAGTTGAGTTTGCGAACAAAATTAGCAATTTCAAACATGACCCCTCCACTATAAAAGGTCACTTCAGCGCTTCACAAATCAAAAAGGTTCGGGATTTTCGTTCAAACCATCCTGGGTTGATCTTTGTCAAAGCAGATAAGGGTAATACCACTGTTTGCATTGAGTCGAAGGACTATAAAGAAAAAATGTTACACCAGCTTTCTGACACTAACACCTACAAGATAGTTAGACACGAACTCACTTTCTCACTCCAACAACGGGTTAATGATTTAGTTAACAGATGGTTTCATAATAAGTGGATTTCGGAGAGTTTAAAGCGCAGCATCTACACCAGGGTTGTGAAAATTGTAATTAAAAATGTAATTCCATTACATTTTCAATTACCATTACTTTACAAAAATGTTCAACTACATATCACGAACTTCATGAATTATCAAATCGGTTATCGTATCACCAAAGTAATTGTTGACTCACAACCCTGATCTACACTAACAATAGTGTGGTGGCTAGAGCCTATGGTTTACCGAAGATCCACAAAGAAGGTTCCCCGGTGAGAGTGATGGTGTCTTTCATTAATAGTCCAACCTATTCCCTTGCTAAGACATTGAATTTCTGGCTCAAATCTAATTTGGTAAAACCGAAATCTTTTATCAAGGATAGTTTTACTCTGGTCGACAAAGTGAGAGGTATCGTTTTGCCTCCTGACTACATGTTAATTTCTTTGGATGTGGTAGCATTATTCACTAATGTACCAAAAGAACTCGCGCTTGAAGCCATTAAGAAACGTTGGCATCAGTTGTCAGGAAAGATACCTGTATCGTTAAACCAATTGGTGATAGCTTTGAGATTGTGTTTTGATGCTTCCATTTTTAAATTTGATGACACCATATACTCTCAGACCTTTGGGCTACCTATGGGATCTCCTCTGTCACCTATTCTAGCTGATCTCGTGATGGATGATTTAGAGTCACATTGTATTAATAATTTGGGTTACGATTTGCCCTTCTATTTTCGTTATGTAGACGATATTCTAACTGCGGTACCGAGAGACTCGGTGATCCATTTGTTACATGTATTTAATGATTTCCATCCTAGATTACAATTTACTTGTGAGACGGAAACACAGGGGTCTATCAGTTTTTTAGACGCACGTATCATCAACTCAAATCAGACCATCGAAACGGATTGGTACCAAAAACCCACTTGGTCACAGAGATATTTAAACTTTCACTCGCATCACCCAAAATCTTACAAAATTGGTTCGATTACGAGCTTAGTTGATAGAGGAATTCAGTTATCTAACACGCAGTTTCACGAAAAAAACCTAGACATTATACGAGAGGTTCTTACCAAAAATGATTACCCAATTCAATTGGTTAACCGAATTATTGCTAAGCGTATACTTACCATCAATGCGAGAATAAACAGTAATGTGTGTGTTCAAGCGGACCCTAATAGATCAACTTTCATCTCGATCCCTTACATTGCGGGTTTGTTTGAATCGCTAAACCGCACTTTTAAAAAATTCAATGTCCAGTTTGTTGGTAAGAACTTGAACTATCTAAGATCTTTGTTCGACTCGGGTAAAGACGCGTTACCGTTGGAAAAACGTTCTAATGTTGAATATCAAATTCTTTGCAAAGATTGTACAAAGCCTTATATTGGTCAAACGTCTAGACACTTGTCGCAACGAATTAGTGAACATAAAAAGAAAATCAAAGACAATGTTGATCATTATACGGCTTTAACCCAACACATTGTAGAGCAGGATCATCAGTTCGATTATGATAATGTTAAGATCTTACACGAGGAACCGTCTTATTATAAAAGAATTATTTTGGAAATGTGTAACATCGTTAGTCATC
This sequence comes from Tenthredo mesomela, assembly GCA_943736025.1. Taxonomy (NCBI): domain Eukaryota; kingdom Metazoa; phylum Arthropoda; class Insecta; order Hymenoptera; family Tenthredinidae; genus Tenthredo; species Tenthredo mesomela. The sequence continues at coordinate 18,979,205 of OX031021.1, forward strand.
GAGGGTCGGTTAATTTGCGGAAAGATGTAGAGAAATTGAGTGATACGTATGTGAGATTGATTTCGGATACCTAACTTGTCCAGTGACATGTATCGATAAACTCTAGTGACTAACCTATACTAAGTCTATTTATGTGTCATAGGCCGTAAAACCGCGATTTTAACCTCGCTTCGCTCGGTTTAAACGCGGTTTTTGGCCTGGACACATAAAATTCTGTATGCCATACGGCCGAAAAAGTATTTTCTGACGAATTTCATCATAATCCTCGCCTTCGGCTCGGATTATAAACTCAAATTCGTCGGAAAATACTTAATCGGCCTAGTGACATAATGTACTATTAATAGTTACAGCAAAAATATCTACATAATGTCATTATTTTCACGATGACAAAGAATTTGATGAACCTCATTATAAATATCTAATACAGCAGGGTGACAACTCTTTGATTCTAAGTTCCCAATTATCGGTGTCACCTTAAAATTCCGTCGTTTTGAGTATTTGAGCAAACTTTCCAAAATTTGAATGCGAATGAACAATTCTGGAAAGTCGCTAAAGAATTTCGAAGATTATTTTTAGCACTCGGATTCTGGCCAATCAGAGCGCGGTATTTGATGACGTGAAGGACATCCCAATTCAGAATTATACTGATTATTTTTCCCATCCAAATTTCAGCCAATAGAATTGCACCATTATTTTGCATAGCCTACACGATATTTAACTGATAATTTTGACAATTCCACTGGTAATTTCACGTGTGCTTTCACCGCGGTAATTTTTCATGTTAGCTATATATAAAAAACAAAAGATTTTCCGATACAGCTAACCCTCCATCGAATCTGACAGATAAAATGATAATTACAATTCTGTGACCTTTAAATTTTCATTTCCAACTGTGGATTTTGTCTCATGATGCAATTCCATGGGCCGAAATTTGGATGGAAAAATAATCCCCCGAATACCACTCGAGCTTCAAAATTAATCGGATATTTTCCTCAAGGTTCCCTGCAATCAAACGAACTCGTCAAGTTTTTCCGAAAAATCACATTAGATATGTAGGTTAGGGTCGTCCTTATTTGGGGTGTTTTTGAAATTTTCTACGGACAAGGCGGAAAAAGTTTGCAAATAAATTTAAAAAAAAGTACGCAAAAGTTGAAGTCTGTAGGTCAACCCAAAGTACTGCCTATAAGGCAGTGAATTTTTCCATTCGATTTACATAGGAACTCGGGCTCAATGCATTATTTTTTTTTATCTCTGCCTCAATAGTGCTTCGAAAAATCTGAAATTTGGCATACGTCTACCCTATAATCATAGGTATTCCATAAAAAATTGGGCGATTTTCAGCAATTAAGTTTTTAATTTATAACAATTCTATATCCTACGAGGAACGTACGGATTCAAAATTTGTGTAAACTTTTTTGGAGTTCCAATTGGACCTATCGTGTCTTGGAATGCGAAATTCTTCATCATCTATATCATTTATTTGGTAAGGATCGGTAAAATAATTTGAGGATTCAGCTGAAGGAATTGTTTTTATCTGAACAGCATTCATATGTTGCTGTTGATAAGATTTTGAAATGAAATTCACGTACCCTTTCACATATTTCAGTTTTTCGAATCTTTCTGAGCTTACAGCTTGAAGTAACAATATGAGTCTGAATTTTGGGAAATGAGGTAAAGAAACCATAGTGTTCTGAAAAATACAATTTATACTGTTTTCAATCCCATCTCTAAAAGGTGTTCACAGTTTGCAAGAGCAGACTTTACTAGAAAAAAGGGAAATACATTCTGGTGAGAATACATAGAATCTATTTGCTCCAAATTGAAAGCTCAATTAAAGTAATTTGAAAACAGTAAGACTTGAAAGTTCGAAGTTCACTAGAGTTTCGGCAGCTAAGGCATTCTTCAAGATGTGAGAAGTACAGACACATCAAATTTTTTCATAGTTGTTGTACAGCGTATACGTCCCATTGTAACGGAAATGGTGAAACATCGCGAAAACACTGAGTTTTGACTAAGCTCTGATTCACACAAAAATTGTGAGTTGTTGAGAAATTCAGTGACATTCTTTGCCGGTCGAAGATCTTTTGGTGAAACGACTTCAACCGTTTCTTGATTTTACGAGGATTTTTGACCGAGTCAAAGTTTGGTAACGGACATTCGTAATGGCCAAGTTTCTCAAGCGAGTGAATATTGTGAATTGATGAGTTGGATTGAAGATTTGACCATGGAACCATTCGGACACATTTAGGTAAGTGGACGTTAATTATACTATGTAAAGAACCCTATTGCGATCCAATTTAGTGAGTAGGCAAGGTAAAATTCACTACCCCTGCTTTGGAAGGAAGCAAATATACCCGTGGAGGCAAGCCTCCGGAAGTATCTCTGCACAGTGTTCGTGTCTATGAATCTTCCACGAAACCGAAAAATTCGTATGAGTCCTCTGAGTTTCGAATAATGATACTTGAATTAAATGAAGCGTTCTAGTTTGTGCACCAGGCAGAGCGTTGATCGTAGCCCCGAAATCTTGAAATCCTACAACGTTATTTTCATTTAAAAGTTGACGATGTCTTGTTAAGTAGAATATGTCATAGCGGTACGTAGGGTAACGGCACCGGTAGTCGGCCACCCCCCAGTAGTCGGCCACTTGACCCATTACATCGCAATAATTAGTATGCATATCCATTGATTTCATTGCGATAATTTTCCTTGTGTTCATTGAGGTTTTTTCCGTCGGTAAGTACCACAGTGGCGTAAGTTAGCTGTTTTAGTGGAGTAAAATCGTTCGTCGAACGTCGCGCGTTGTCAAGCGCGGTGCTGAGTTGAGGTGGACACAACAAGAGCGTGGTATTTGAAAACCGTCAGTATTGAATTTACTGGCGAAAATAAAGTAATATTAGTATTTATATATGTTGGCCATTGATGAAATTAGCTATTTCAACGCCTAAATCAGTGTGAATATTTGTGAGGTTAAAATTATTCAAGGTGGCCGACCTCAGGGCTACAATATCCTAGGTAACTCCAGTAGTCGGCCGGGTGGCCGACTACTGGAGCACATCGTATTTAATTTTTACTACCAGTAGTCGGCCAGTCCGGCCAGTCACGATGTTTAACCCAAAATTCGTTTGCGAAAAATATTAAATCCGTTAATCCAGTTATTTTCATTACTGTTAACTGCTATACTAAAACAATAGATTCCTAAATATTTAATATAATAAAATAGGGTACTGTTAAGAGTAGATATAATTAATAAAAATATTTTCTACAATAAATATTATTAAAAATAATAGTAATAATAATGATTGATAAATAAATGAATAATAGCTATCAAATAATAAAAATGAATATTAATTTAACGGAAACACATATTAATGTGGCTTGAATGAGCCCTTATGATTCTCCGAGCCCTGCGACTACCCGGCCGACTACTGGTATACTCAACGTGGCCGAGTACTGGTGCAGCGTGGCCGACAACTGGTGATTCGCACCACATTACCTTATTTGACGTTTAATTCTCGCATTTAAGTATTATTCCTTGAGCTGAACGTGAAAAACAATATCTAGGACCTTTTGAAAACAGTACACGAAACCCAAAATATCAAGTACGATACAAAGCGTTCGAAAAACGAAGTTAAAATCGCCGTAAGGCTTAAGTGGCCGACTACTGGTGCCGTTACCCTAGTAACAATAATTCGCGATGATCGGGCATTGATACACTTCTGATCCGTGACATACCGACCCCGGCCGTTGGAACAGGCTTTCCCCTCGGTATAGGTATATGGACCACGTACGTGAAGGGTTAACAGCGTATCGAAAATCTGATCAGTGATTTTGTGCATAAGGTATGCGTGAACTTCCTCTGCGAAGAAGAATTTAATTGGAGCAAAACTATGACGTATGGAGTTTTTAGCGTAGCTGAAAATGTAGCCTTGAGTGAATGGCGTATCAATGAAAACTGTTATAAATTAATTGAATTCTGTCGGATGTATGGCCCAGAATTATTGCAAAGGTAATTTCATGAAACTTTCTGATTAAGGCATCCCATGTCAGATTTTCTATTTCTTCAGCTGCGGCAGCTCGGACCGCACATTTTCGTAGCCCTGTATTTCCAGATTGACCGTCGTATAAAAGAGAATTAAAGGGGCTGATCGTTGAATCTCGATTTGACATCGCCCGGTCCCGAACCGTCCTCCTTCTCCATCATTAAGGCTTCGCGTTGCACCTCCGTCAATTTGGGTAACGCTTAATTAGCAGCTTAGTGCTTCGTGATGCATTCTGCGTTCTGTGTTCTACAACTCGCTGTTTTTCGCAGATTTTTGTTCCGGCGACTGACGATTCTTTATAATACGGGATTCTATTCTATTCTATTCTTATTAGCTTTCTTCAATTTGGGAACATTTTCGTGATACATATGTTTCACATAATAGATGTCCTATAGAAGTTGTTTTTGAAACAGAGAAAGAAGTTTTAGCAAGAAATTGTATACTTCGAGCGTTCCAGCTTCTTATTGTATTCCGGAGTCCTGCAATAGTATACACTGTTAGAAAAGTAGCGGTGTAAAACGGCCCGGTGTTCGTAGTCAAAAGATTCGGTGTTGATTATAACACCACTTCAGGGGTAAAAAGAACCCTGATCATGTGGTCGATCAAAAAACTGGTGTTACTTCTGACCTTGTGACTCAATTTATGAAACTTAACACCATTTGGAATCAAAGTCACACCGGAGGCAATATTTTTCAAGATGTACACCGTTGTGGGGCTCAGATTCAAAATTGTCATCGAGTGCGGTGTTACCTTGGCCCCACATGATTCAAATATGTACACCGTTTCAGGTGCAATCGAAATTGTCATTGACTTTGGTGTGAACTTGGAGTTGAACGGTGTTAGCACAAACCCTTAGCAGGGTGAAACAACGCTCAGTTAGCAGTTTTCATTCGGCCAACATGGCAGAAGTCCCGCTCGTGCAGGATCCACAGTCGTGGATTTGCAATTGCAACAAACTGAACAAGCGCAACCTATTTGCCATCAGTGTTTGAATTACGACGAGTAAAATTCATCGGTGAAACGAAATGGATAAAAGTGTTTAAAAGTGGCAACGCAATTCAGTAAAAAGTATTAAAGTGTTCGTATTTATATCTATGTATTTATTTGCCGAAATCGACAAAGATGTGCACTATATCGAGTCTATCTTATTCATGTTAATTATTATTATCATATGTATGTGCAATGTAATGAGCAATGAGCAATGCGCGATGAATAAAATTTATATTGCGTAAATATCTCGACTTATTCATACATACATACAAACAAACCTAGTAACGAATAGTACTACTAACGGTGTATTATTCTAACACTTTTTGGTGTAGAGTATAAGGAATGATGCATTCTTATGCCACCGTTCGGTGCATAGCACGATCTTTGTTTTAACACCGCTTGGTGTACATTACCCTCGCAGTTTTGACTCCGCCGTTTTTGCATTATTGAATGTTAAGCCGGCGACACAAACTTCTACGTGAGCCGTAATACGCTTCACCTATAGGCCGGTCGGACACGCACACCAAGCGCCGACCAATCACGTACGCGTGTAGGTCTATAGGTGAAGCGTATTACGGCTCACGTAGAAGTTTGTGTCGCCGGCTTTATTGGTGTCGGTTATAATCAACACTGTTCCGTGTTAAAACACACGAACCATCTCGGTGTTGAGCCACAGTGTCATCTATTAACACTGGGACTTTGACAACACGTGTTTACACCAAAATCGGTGTGGACTTCTATAGAATACGGAGCGGTGTTAGATCGGTGTCAATTTTGACACCACTTTTCTAACAGTGTATACCCTTACCCATACGTTTTACCACGCAGTTTATACGTTGACTGCATTCGTTATAAAACTCACATTCAATGGTATTTCCAATAGTTTGATGAGATCCTAGAAGATTATTATGAAAAAAAGACACTATTTTTGTTTAAATTTATTTTATTCATAAAATCAGCTGCGCTTGAATTTAACACTTCGTCTGTAAACCTGGGTCTTTCGTGTCCGAGCGAAAACGGGTAAATCACCACTTATGACTACATGCTCGAAAGAGAGATAAGTTAAAAAAAAAAAAGAAGAAGAAGAAGAAGAAGAAAGAAGTAAATCACTACTTTCCTACCGAGTTGCTTCATTTGTTTAACAAAAAATATATGAAAAAATTCATTTTTCCATAATTTTCTAGAATTTTTTGAATTTGAATTGATTTTTGAATTGATTTTTTGATTGTATCTACAGGGTGAAACAACGGCAGGGCGTGAAAGACCCAGGTTTATAGACGGAAGTTTTGAAATCAATATAAAAATCGTCGTAATTTTTTTGCCATATTCTCTGGGCAAAATGAATGCATGAAATATTTTGTTTTTTTTTTAACTCGAAGGTCTTAGAAGTTACAAGGGGTTGAATTTTCGAAAAAACCACTAAAAATCGGAATCGCGCTCTCCTTTAAACGTTAATATCTCCGGTTCCCTTTATCGTATAGACATCACTGAAAACTCATTTTGAAGCTCTTCAATCGCACTTTTATGTTATAAATTGTAAATCCGTGTAATAAACAATCTTCTATTTGTTATTAACAATTATATTTTTTAAACGCGATTTTCGAGATGACTACCACCTTCGAAAATTCTGAAAAAAATACGAACGTCTTCGTTGATTCATTCTCTACGAAATCTGTAAGTATTAAAATGGAACTCCGATGGAAACTATATTCAAAAAAGCGATTGATCCGATCTAACGGGGACCCCACTTTTTGCAAAGATGGATCTTGTAAATGAGAGAATAATGAACAAAATCATATTTTTCAAAATGGATTCAAGGTGGGGGAAGGGCATGTTTAGACTATTTAAATAATCAAATTGTCAATAATTATAATTTGTTTACAATAAAATTTTTTTTTTAAATACACTTTGAAAGCTCACGTAACAGAGTGTAAAATGAAACCAGGCCGACCTTGATCCGATCAGTACAACTGGAGATAATGAATTTCAAGTAGGAGAAGATGGGAGAAAATCCAGCAAATTATCAAAAATTCATGTGCGGATATTTAAAAAAAAAAAAAATATTTCCAGCAAAATCCTGAAATACGTGTGAAGTAATTTGATGTATGTAAGTTGTAAAAAAAACTTCAGACGATTTTAAAATGTCAAGTTTTAAAAGTGTTCGGTTTGTAAAAGAATGACCCTTATATAAATACCTTATATAGTTATTTTCCAGGCTTTAGTCAAGTGTGTACCTCCGTATTCATATTTTTCTAATTTCAAGTCGAGTATTCAGCATAAAATCGAATAAATATTTCCGCAAATTAATGGATTTGATGAATTTTAACGTATAATATGCTTCCCTATATTCTTTGCGTGTAAAGCAAACGAGCCTCGGTCTCGGCGCGCCCGCGAAGACAGTCGCGCGCGACGTCCCGCACGGATCAATCACTTTTTTGAATATAGTTTCCATCGGAGTTCCATTTTAAAACTTACAGATTTCGTAGAGAATGAATCAACGAAGACGTTCGTATTTTTTTCAGAATTTTCGAAGGTGGTAGTCATCTCGAAAATCGCGTTTAAAAAATATAATTGTTAATAACAAATAGAAGATTGTTTATTACACGGATTTACAATTTATAACATAAAAGTGCGATTAAAGAGCTTCAAAATGAGTTTTCAGTGATGTCTATACGATAAAGGGAACCGGAGATATTAACGTTTAAAGGAGAGCGCGATTCCGATTTTTAGTGGTTTTTTCGAAAATTCAACCCCTTGTAACTTCTAAGACCTTCGAGTTAAAAAAAAAAAAAAAAAAAAAAATATTGCCCAAAAATGAAACACCCTAATAACCAAGCAATATCATAATATATGAATCTATATAATATAATCATTGGGGTGTTTCATTTTTAGGCAATATTTTTTTTTTCGATGGCATACCAGAAAATCTTATACTTTATAAAAAACGAAAAATTTTGCCGCCTGGTAAAAGGTTTTAGGTCTAATAGCGGCTTAGCTCATTCAAAAATTCGTTTTCCTACCTAAATAACACAGGAAAATTTTTTTTTTGTTCAATTGAATTTTTCGTTGTTAAAAATTTTTTTTTCGAAAAAAACTTCATATAGCTTTTGAAGGAAATTAAATTCTCTACAAAAATGTCTCTATGGTCGAAGACCGTACAATCAGTAGTTTCGGAGTTATAACGCGTCAAACATGAACGATTTTCGCTATAACTCCGAAACTACTGGTTGTACGGTCTTCGACCATAGAGACATTTTTGTAGAAAATTTAATTTCCTTCAAAAGCTTTATGAAGGTTTTTTCGAAAAAAAAATTTTTAACAACGAAAAATTCAATTAAACAAAAAAAAAAAATTTCCTGTGTTATTTAGGTGGAAAATCGAATTTTTGAATGAGCTAAGCCGCTATTAGACTTAAAACCTTTTACCAGGCGGCAAACTTTTTCATTTTGTATAAAGTATAAGATTTTCTGGTACACGGAGAAAAAAGTGTGGCTCTCATCACTAAACGGTATCGTGATCACCACGATACTCTTGTCACTATACGCTATATACGGAGAGCGTCCATTCACTGTTTTGCGATTATCACGATCCACATGGATCCCGATATCGTACGTCTGTATTGCAATGGTAGCGATTCCGTTTCCCTATAATAACTATCTAATGACTCAGGCGTGTGACGATACTACAGAAAGCCGAATAATTTGAATATTGCTAAATATTATACCGTCAAAATTTGAGGTTAAAATGGATTAATTTCTATATCAAACTTTCAATCGAAAAAGTAGCACCAACTTTTCTAGCTTCTACTCTGAGTTTATTGGTCACCCAATCGTCCATTACACTGTCAATTAATAAGCAATCATTTCATCACTTGTCTACATGTTGTACGATACACGCGGCGAGTATTAGTTTTGAGAACTTGGTTATGAGTGGTGGCGCTGGAGGCGTGGATCGCGATTATCACGATCCGTTGAAAAGCTATTGTAAGGATATGAAGTATAGAGCATATTGGTATATAGTATCGTGATGAACACGAAACCGTTTAGTACCAATCACAATACTACGTTCGCTATCCGTTAGATAGCTACGAGAGCCATACTTTTTTCTCCGTGTATGCCATCGAAAAAAAAAAATATTGCCTAAAAATGAAACACCCTAATAATCATGCATGATCATATAATATAATAGTATTTAAATCGTATCACTTCCAGTAAAATGATCGTATTTTAACGGGGTTTCTTTCGATATCCAATTTTTCGGAAAGTCCGTCCATATTTTGACCAAAACGTGAAAGTTTAGAACTGTTTAGATATATACTCCGTTGAAAAAATGTTTTTCTTTCGAGAAACGCGAAAAAATCTTGCATCGCGGTCTGCTTGCTTGAAATAACGAATCAACTTGCCTACGGTCCTAGAATGTCGCGCGCTCCTTAGGATCTCGGTTCTCGCACGTAGCTTTGATAATTACCGACGTAAGGAGAAGTTCTTTGAAATTTTTTGAATTGTTCTAGAAAGCCTCCTCATTGGCTATTACGTTGTTACTTGCCATCTCCTTGTTAAGGGGATGGGTGAAGCTCACGCTGGAGTATTCAGTTGATTTGTGCCTTGTCGAACAGTTAGCGTCATTGATTATCAATCTCATTCTTCTTGCCCACATTTGCGTTTTAATTTCCTTAATTTTCTAGTTTTTCGAGTCATTTCATTTCTATATAGCTGCCTTTCCGTTTACCAGTAGATATAATGAGGGGGTTCTGGATCCAGCCTTCTTTACCGGCCATCAGGCAGTCGGTAACTTACCGGCCATCAGGCAGTCGGTAACTTACCGGCCGTGCGGGGTAAGTTACCGACCGTCGGATGGTAACGATTTGGGTAGCGATCGTCGATCTTTGTTACCGACAATCGGATGGCTGCAATTTTCCGTCGTGCGATGGCGCCACTGCCGCTTGTTACCGATATTCCGACGGTAACGATTGAGAATCCTGCATTGCCGATCTCCGCTTACCGACAATCTGATGGTTGCGATTTGCCGTCATGCGATGGCGCCACTATGGATTGTCGATCTTTAGTTACCGATAGTCCAATGGTAACGATCCGATCATTAGTTACCGATAGTCCGATGGTAACGATCAGATCATTAGTTACCGATAGTCTGATGGCTGCAATTCTCCTGCAATTTTCCGTCTTGCGATGGCGCCACTAACGATTCGCTTTCGAATCATGGTAACGATTACCGATCTTTTTTTTTTTTTCTTACCGACAATCGATCCAAGATGGCTGAAATATCTAATTCTAAGCTTATATATATATATACAGCATGATTCCCAAGTCGCGGAAAAGATTTCACATGCAGATTCCTTGTCGAAATCTAAGAATAAAGTTCCTTATCAAAAACTTCGAGGGAGCGGTCGTTCCTGAGTTATAGAAGGTTGAGTCCACCCAATAAGACAGCCGTAATGTGACGTGCTCAGTCTCGTAGCAATGCTGTCAAACTAATAGTGCCCGCGTCGTATGAACTCTGCCCGAAATTTGGGTTCATTATTTCGTAAGTTTTAGACTTTACGTCGTCCGGTCGGTCATTCTCGTGCCCTACGTCGTTCGCCCCGTAGTTGACGTTGTCCAGGTGGTCAAACTGGTGACTTACATTCCCCAGGTCTGTTGCTTCGTAGCGTTCGTTATCCAGGTCGTCAGGCTAGTGATTTCCGTACTCCAGGACTTTAGCCACGTAGTTTGCGTTGTCCAGGTGGTCAAACTGATGACTTGCGTTACTCAGGTCGTCCGCTTCGTAGTTTTCACTCTCTTTGTCATCAGGTTGTTGATTTCCGTCCTCCAGGACTTTCGCCACGTAGTTTCCGTTGTCCAGGTAGTCAAACTGGTGACTAACATTCCCCAGGTCTGTTGCTTCGTAGCGTTCGTTATCCAGGTCGTCAGGCTAGTGATTTCCGTACTCCAGGACTTTCGCCCCGTGGTTGACCTTGTCCAGGTGGTCAAACTTGTGACTTACATTCCCCAGGTCTTTTGCTTCGTAGCGTTCGAGATCCAGGTCGTCAGGCTAGTGATTTCCGTGCTCCAGGACTTTAGCCACGTAGTTTGCGTTGTCCAGGTGGTCAAACTGATGACTTGCGTTACTCAGGTCGTCCGCTTCGTAGTTTTCACTCTCTTTGTCATCAGGTTGTTGATTTCCGTCCTCCAGGACTTTCGCCACGTAGTTTCCGTTGTCCAGGTAGTCAAACTGGTGACTAACATTCCCCAGGTCTTTTGCTCCGTAGCGTTCGTGATCCAAGTCGTCAGGCTAGTGTTTTCCGTACTCCAGGACTTTTACTGGTGACTTACGCTGCCCAGGTCTTCCGCTTCGTAGTTTTCACTCTTCGCTGTCTTCGAGTTGTTGATCTGCGTGCTCCAGGACTTTAGCCACGTAGTTTGCGTTGTCCAGGTGGTCAAACTGGTGACTTACGTTACTTAGGTCGTCCGCCTGGTAGTTTTCACTTCCGTTGTCATCGGGTTGTTGATTTCCGTCCTCCAGGACTTTCGCCACGTAGTTTACGTTGTCCAGGTAGTCAATCTAGTGATTCACATTCCCCAGGTCTTTTGCTTCGTTACTCAGGTCGTCCGCTTCGTAGTTTTCACTCCCGTTGTCATGGAGGACGGAAATCAACAACCCGATGACAACGATCGTGAAAACTACGAAGCGGACGACCTGAGTAACGAAGCAAAAGACCTAGGGAATGTAAATCACCAGTTTGACTACCTGGACAACGTAAACTACGTGGCGAAAGACCTGGGGGACGGAAATCAACAACCCGATGACAACGATAGCGAAAACTATGAAGCGGACGACATGAGTAATGTCAGTCACCAGATTGACTACCTGGACAACGTAAACTGCGTGGCGAAAGTCCTGGAGGACGGAAATCAACAACCCGATGACAATGAGAGTGAAAACTACGAAGCGGACGACCTGAGTAACGTCAGTCATCAGTTTGACCATCTGGACAACGTAAACTACGTAGCGAAAGTCCTGGAGGACGAAAATCAACAACCCGATGACAACGGGAGTGAAAACTACGAAGCGGACGACCTGAGTAACGAAACAAAAGACCTAGGGAATGTAAATCACCAGATTGACTACCTGGACAACGTAAACTACGTGGCGAAAGACCTGGAGGACGGAAATAAACAACCCGATGGCAACGATAGTGAAAACTACGAGGCGGACGACCTGAGTAACGTAAGTCACAAGTTTGACCACCTGGACAAGGTCAACCACGGGGCAAAAGTCCTGGAGTACGGAAATCACTAGCTTGACGACCTGGATAACGAACGCTACGAAGCAAAAGACCTGGGGCATGTAAGCCACCAGTTTGGCCACCTGGACAACGTCAACTACGGGGCAAACGACGTAGGGCACGAGAATGACCGACCGGACAACGTAAATACCAAAAATTACGGAATAAGAAACCGAAATTTCAGGCAAAGTTCATACGACGCGGGCACTATCACTTTTACAGAATTGCTACGAGACTGAGCACGTCACTTTACGGCTGTCTTATTGGGTAGACTAAACCTTCCATAACTCAGGAACGACCGCTCCCTCGAAGTTTTTGATAAGGAACTTTATTTTTAGATTTCTACAGGGAATCTGCATGTGAAATCTTTTCCGCGACTTGGGAATCACGCTGTATACCCTACCGTTTGTGACATCTAATTTTCACTCGTTTTTGTATAAAAAATTAAAAATCTGAAAAAATCTCGAACCAAACACGTTTCTGTACCTTTCGCGTCAAACGCTCCTTAAACGAAGGCAGATAAACCATAAGTTCTTTGAGGCTTTCGCGGTGAGATTCTGAATAAGACTTGGCTTCCGGGATGGAGCCGTGTTGTTTAACGGTTAGGTGCCGACGTTTCGTAAACATTGCAGTTTACTGGGGAACAACCAGTATCAGGTTGTTTCTCGCCCTGATGAAGTAAACTGCAATGTTTACGAAACGTCGGCACCTAACCGTTAAACAACGCGGCTCCATCCCGAAAGCCAAGTCTTAGACCGGGGGATGGTGACAGATTTTGGGATACGATTTTACTCAGTATGCCTTTCAGAGGACAACATTATTTGAATATCCTCATGATAATAATGCATGGATCAAAGAGTCGTCCTGGGTTCTTCATATTAAAAAACGATCCGTCATTTTTCCGAAAATTATGTGTTTTGATGCGATTTTAATCAGGCTGCCATGTGTTTTGTAACGAAATTCGAAATAAAAATTGCTCGGAAAACCATTAGGTATACCGTTAGGATGGGCCCGAAGGGCTGGTATGGTCACGTGAACTTGTATTTGAATTAGGAAATTTTCTGCGTTTTTAAACAGGCTGCCACTGATAAGAGTACAAGTTCTTGTCATAAAACTACTTGAAGAAAGATGGCATACCGATTGTGTATGCCCAAGTACTGTTTACATTAGGGTGGTCCTTAATAGGGGTGTTGACGAATTTTGACAAGTGCGCCCCCCAGATAGGTTCGAAATAAATAAATAAAAATGTGTGCGAAACCCAAGCACTGTAGTCCAATGGAAAGACGTGCCTCTAAGCTCGTTTTGTTTCCCATTTGAATAACATGGGCTTTTCGACTGTTTAAATCAATTTTTTTCTCGAAGGCCCAATTATTCGTAAAAAAAAATCTAAGATTCGGCAACAATGTCGGTGATGATACTCTCTTCTAGTAAAACAAAATTTGTCCACATCCATTCGGAATTCCATGTTGGTTCCTATCCCTTGTTATTTAGGTGGCAAATCGAATTTTTGAATGAGCTAAGCTGCTATTAGACTCTAAACCTTTTACCAGGCGGCAATATTTTTTATTTCCTATAAAGTATAAGATTTTCTAGTATAACATAGAAAAAAAAAAAATATTGCCGAAAAATGAGACACCCTAATATACATATTATGGATTGTTATGTAGATATCTTTGAGGCTGCTGTCTCTGAGGCCTTTGTAGGCAAACTTCGGTTCGAATTTTAGTACCAACTGCAGATAGGTTGGTAATTTCTCTGCAAAAACGAAATAGCTCGAGTAAAGATCGCCATATTTTTTAAATATCTGACATTATTTTGTCGAACTTGGCTCATAACTGTCAATTAACTGAAGAACTTTTATCGTATTCACGTCAACATAGGTCATCTTTCTTCGATCGTTATTGTCAATGTATACCCGTATACCTTTTTGGTCATGACCAACGCCATAGTGTGCTCATAATATTTCACGTTTCATCGAGAAACTAATTTGATGGTATGAAAACCATGTATGTTATACTTTATAGTTTCCCATGTGAAAAACTCCGATAGAGATGATAAAAATATATAAAAACGGGTTCGGGCCGATCCATGAAACTGATTCAAAACTCCGTTACTACAGGATCGTATAAACTTTTTGTAGTTGGCTTCATTCTCCGTGTAAAATAACCGGTGAAAAAATACTCGGTACTTTTTCCGGCCTATTATTACATGACCGGGCATTATTTTTAACGTTATTGAAATGAGGGGGAACAGAAATGTGGTCCTATACCTGCCTAATTGTGCAGCTGGTAATTACTGTAATGACGTATATGCAAATTTTTTCTCGATCGGCCACGTGGCTGACAGTAGACACGTGGCAGGGATTCCCAGTTTTCGAAAATTATGTGAATGAGTTTCGCCGCTTTGAGCTCGCGTTCGAAAGAAACGATGGCTTACATACTTGTTATTAGCCCTTAGTACTCACCGCGGTAATGAGTACCGGTTTTCTCCGGTTGGCGCAATATATTTCGAATTCTGCATGGATAATTTTACAGCCTATACCTACCCGCGGCTAATAAGACTCATCGTCAAACAGGTTTGGAAACTATTTCAGGTACAACGGACTGTGGAACTTCTGTACACTATTTCCGCTTCCTAGGAAACTGCGTCTATTTACCATAAGAAAAGGCAAAAGGGTGCCCAATTTCGATCCACGGGGCACTCTCTAAATTTGAATCAGTGAAAACTACTGACAATCAGTGAATATTCACTGGTTTCCAGTTATAAGTCGGTCACTGATCCGACTTATAACTGGAAACCAGTGACTATTCACTGATTCAAATTTAGAGAGCATGACAGCGATATCTGATATGGTTTGCCGCCAATAATCGGTGAAATTTTTCACGGGGTTTCGATAGGGTCTGGCGAATGTGGCTGCAGGGTCACTCGAGGGTCACTTCATTCCAAAGTTATTTTGACTTCAGTGAAATAGTATATTGTGTAGCAAGGGCGTAAAGTGGGCTTGTTTAGACCGAGTGTGGAGTTTGCAGTACTAGTCGGAGGTGAGGGAGCACGAGTCGAAGACGAGTACATCCGCGAGCCGAAGACGAGTACTGCAACCACACGAGGTCAAAAAGCCCACTTGGCCCTTGGTACACACCATATTTTTTGTAACGCATGTATTGATTTCTGCGTTTTTTGTGCCTATAAGCGGCACATAGGTATATATATATATATATATATATATATATATATATATATATATGTATGTATATATCCCTGGAGAAATCTAAGCATTACCGGAAAAAATGGCTAAGGAAATTTCGATCCCGTTTTCGATCAAGATTTACCCTGTAAATTATTCGTCGCGAATTCTGGGACACCCTGTATATATATATATTAGGGTGGTCCAAAAAAAAAAAGTTTTTTCCTTATCATCTCAAAAGTTTCGTTTAGGTATAAAACAAATTCTCCTAAAAGGGCAGCTCGATATCTCAACTCTACGAGGAGCTCAACGATTTTCCGTTTTCCCATCTAAATAACACATGAAAAATTTATTTTTTCGTTTTTTCTGCATAAAACTCCGAAAAAAAATGTTATTCCAATTTTGATGCACATATTCTTGTAGGGAATTCAATTCTCTACAAAAAAGGTCTCATAAGGTTTTCTTGTAATCTCAACAGGTTAAAAGTTATCATGCTTTAAACCCCTGCAACTCAATTAAATTTAACCAGATATAATTTCAGAACGATTTTCAAATTTCTTCAAATGTGGAATGATTTCTGTCTAAAAATAATCTTGAACTGTCGCAAATATTTATTCATACAATCACAAATTCACAGTCTACTTATAGATGAGTAATTACAATATTTTTAAAATAATATTACGCTTTTAATTATAAATAATTATTTTTGTTACAATTATAGGATATTTTTTTCTACGATCAGCAACTACTTGTAACAGGACTAATAAATTTGGCCCTAAAAATGAAGAGCAAAAACAATATCTGTTACAAGTAGTTGCTGATCATAGAAAAAAATATCCTAATTGTAACAAAAATAATTATTTATAATTAAAAGCGTAATATTATTTTAAAAATATTGTAATTACTAATCCATAAGTAGACTGTGATATTGTGATTGTATGAATAAATATTTGCGACAGTTAGAGATTATTTTTAGACAGTTAGAAATCATTCCACATTTGAAGAAATTTGAAAATCGCTCTGAAATTATATCTGGTTAAATTTAATTGAGTTGCAGGGGTTTAAAGCCTGATAACTTGTAACCTGTTGAGATTACAAGAAAACCTTATCCGACCTTTTTTGTAGAGAATTGAATTCTCTACAAGAATATGTGCATCAAAATTGGAATAACATTTTTTTTCGGAGTTTTATGCAGAAAAAACGAAAAAATAAATTTTTCATGTGTTATTTAGATGGGAAAACGGAAAATCGTTGAGCTCCTCGTAGAATTAAGATATCGAGCTGCCCTTTTAGGAGAATTTGTTTTATACCTAAACGAAACTTTTGAGATGATAAGGAAAAAACTTTATTTTTTTTGGACCACCCTAATATACAGCGTGATTCCCAAGTCGCGGAAAAGATTTCACATGCAGATTCCCTGTAGAAATCTAAAAATAAAGTTCCTTATCAAAAACTTCGAGGGAGCGGTCGTTCCTGAGTTATGGAAGGTTTAGTCTACCCAATAAGACAGCCGTAAAGTGACGTGCTCAGTCTCGTAGCAATTCTGTAAAAGTGATAGTGCCCGCGTCGTATGAACTTTGCCTGAAATTTCGGTTTCTTATTCCGTAATTTTTGGTATTTACGTTGTCCGGTCGGTCATTCTCGTGCCCTACGTCGTTTGCCCCGTAGTTGACGTTGTCCAGGTGGCCAAACTGGTGGCTTACATGCCCCAGGTCTTTTGCTTCGTAGCGTTCGTTATCCAGGTCGTCAAGCTAGTGATTTCCGTACTCCAGGACTTTTGCCCCGTGGTTGACCTTGTCCAGGTGGTCAAACTTGTGACTTACGTTACTCGGGTCGTCCGCCTCGTAGTTTTCACTATCGTTGCCATCGGGTTGTTTATTTCCGTCCTCCAGGTCTTTCGCCACGTAGTTTACGTTGTCCAGGTAGTCAATCTGGTGATTTACATTCCCTAGGTCTTTTGTTTCGTTACTCAGGTCGTCCGCTTCGTAGTTTTCACTCCCGTTGTCATCGGGTTGTTGATTTTCGTCCTCCAGGACTTTCGCTACGTAGTTTACGTTGTCCAGATGGTCAAACTGATGACTGACGTTACTCAGGTCGTCCGCTTCGTAGTTTTCACTCTCATTGTCATCGGGTTGTTGATTTCCGTCCTCCAGGACTTTCGCCACGCAGTTTACGTTGTCCAGGTAGTCAATCTGGTGACTGACATTACTCATGTCGTCCGCTTCATAGTTTTCGCTATCGTTGTCATCGGGTTGTTGATTTCCGTCCCCCAGGTCTTTCGCCACGTAGTTTACGTTGTCCAGGTAGTCAAACTGGTGATTTACATTCCCTAGGTCTTTTGCTTCGTTACTCAGGTCGTCCGCTTCGTAGTTTTCACGATCGTTGTCATCGGGTTGTTGATTTCCGTCCTCCATGACAACGGGAGTGAAAACTACGAAGCGGACGACCTGAGTAACGAAGCAAAAGACCTGGGGAATGTGAATCACTAGATTGACTACCTGGACAACGTAAACTACGTGGCGAAAGTCCTGGAGGACGGAAATCAACAACCCGATGACAACGGAAGTGAAAACTACCAGGCGGACGACCTAAGTAACGTAAGTCACCAGTTTGACCACCTGGACAACGCAAACTACGTGGCTAAAGTCCTGGAGCACGCAGATCAACAACTCGAAGACAGCGAAGAGTGAAAACTACGAAGCGGAAGACCTGGGCAGCGTAAGTCACCAGTAAAAGTCCTGGAGTACGGAAAACACTAGCCTGACGACTTGGATCACGAACGCTACGGAGCAAAAGACCTGGGGAATGTTAGTCACCAGTTTGACTACCTGGACAACGGAAACTACGTGGCGAAAGTCCTGGAGGACGGAAATCAACAACCTGATGACAAAGAGAGTGAAAACTACGAAGCGGACGACCTGAGTAACGCAAGTCATCAGTTTGACCACCTGGACAACGCAAACTACGTGGCTAAAGTCCTGGAGCACGGAAATCACTAGCCTGACGACCTGGATCTCGAACGCTACGAAGCAAAAGACCTGGGGAATGTAAGTCACAAGTTTGACCACCTGGACAAGGTCAACCACGGGGCGAAAGTCCTGGAGTACGGAAATCACTAGCCTGACGACCTGGATAACGAACGCTACGAAGCAACAGACCTGGGGAATGTTAGTCACCAGTTTGACTACCTGGACAACGGAAACTACGTGGCGAAAGTCCTGGAGGACGGAAATCAACAACCTGACGACAAAGAGAGTGAAAACTACGAAGCGGACGACCTGAGTAACGCAAGTCATCAGTTTGACCACCTGGACAACGCAAACTACGTGGCTAAAGTCCTGGAGTACGGAAATCACTAGCCTGACGACCTGGATAACGAACGCTACGAAGCAACAGACCTGGGGAATGTAAGTCACCAGTTTGACCACCTGGACAACGTCAACTACGGGGCGAACGACGTAGGGCACGAGAATGACCGACCGGACGACGTAAAGTCTAAAACTTACGAAATAATGAACCCAAATTTCGGGCAGAGTTCATACGACGCGGGCACTATTAGTTTGACAGCATTGCTACGAGACTGAGCACGTCACATTACGGCTGTCTTATTGGGTGGACTCAACCTTCTATAACTCAGGAACGACCGCTCCCTCGAAGTTTTTGATAAGGAACTTTATTCTTAGATTTCGACAAGGAATCTGCATGTGAAATCTTTTCCGCGACTTGGGAATCATGCTGTATACGAATTATACTAGCTGAAAATGCTCGAAGAGTGACAGGGTGTTATATGGGGCCATTCAACAAATACGTTCGCTTTTAGGGGGGGGAGGGGGTCGAGGTTGATGTGACGTTACAAGTCACGGGGGGGGGGGGGGGGGGGGGGGGGGGGGGCAAAATGTGACGTTCGGTTTTTATGTATAGAATTCGTGTTTTGGCACGAGAATTTTGTTAAAGTGAAGTGAGAAATAAAGGACTGCTTTTAAATATCTCTTTTATCTCTATTTAATGCCAAGTGACATCGAAAGGCAAATCTTAGAAAAAGATCGAATTATGGATCGATAGACCAAAAAAGGCAATAAAGGCCGGGGGGGGGGGGGGGGGGGGGGGGTGTCGAGATTTGTGACGTATTATTTTGGGGGGGTCTAGTCAAACGAACCATTGTTTCATAGGGGAGGGGGGGGTCTCAAATCGTCCAAAAAAGCGAACGTATTTGTTGAATGGCCCCTATCCATATGCAATCAATGACGCGAATTATCTGATAATATATATGTGTTTATTTTCTTATGTCTTAAGTCTAACCTATATTCTAAAATGACAATTTTTTCTTAAAAAACTAACTTAAACCATATTTCTTAAGTCTAACCTATTCCAAGTAACAATTTTCTTAAAACTAACTTAAATAATAGTTTGTGTATACACCTCATCTTCCACCTTCTTCTCCTCCGCCTCCTCCACCTTTTTCTTCTCCTACTCCTCATTCACCTTTTTTCTCATCATTAACCTCCGCCTGATTCACCTTCTCTCCCCATTCACCTCCTCCTCCTCCTCCTCATTCACCTTCTCCTCATCATTAACCTCCGCCTCATTCACCTTTTCCTCCCCATTCATATCTTCCTCCTCTACCCTCTTCTTCTCCTCCCCCTGTCTCCTCTCCTCCTTCATCCTCCTCTCCTCCTCCTTACGATCGGCCTCCACTCCCCAATCCTCCTCCGGCTCCGGCTCATCCACAGGTTCCTCGAGTGACTTTATCTCTACCCACATCGGGAAACCATCGTCATAATAAATCTCCACCCAGCGCACCCCCTCGTCTAACGTCTCTTGGCCGTCATCTCTGCCATCGTCTTCCCACCCTTGCCAGAACTCGTCATCGAAGATTTGATCATCCATTTCTGCAATATCCAATATCAATTACAAACTATACCCATCATGAAAACTATGATATCGAAGAATAACGATACTTACTTCTTACTTTCTATTTGGTTGTTGAGATTGGTATGTAATTTTTCTTCTCTCGACTGACTGCAGATTGTGTAAAACTCGCACTTTTATATCCAACCAAACCCGAAATACGCCCCCAATATTATAGGGGCTGAACAATTGCATACTCGGAAAATATTTTTTTCGTGCGGAGGTACCAAAGATGCCAACCCTCCCCAGGTAGAAAAAAATGTGGAGGAGTGGGGCGTATGCATATAAAAACCCCAAACCCTAGGGTGGGTGTGAGCAATCGTCTAGTACCAGTTTGACCGTGAAATTCTACGAAGAAAAAAAAATGGACAACGCTATGTATATGAATCTCGTTGAGATGATGGAGGACGCATACAAGTTATTGTGTACACTACCACCAGAACAGGCAAATGAAGATATTTTTATTCACTGGCGTGACATTGCACATCAAAATATCCGATTCTTGAACAATATTTTAACACAATCTAAACCGAATGTGAGTGAAAAAAAACGACTGCAACATATAATTTCACTCCTCCAATCGTGGGTGGTGAAATTTGAACGACATCGTGTGACTATCGTTGGAGGTAATATTGGCGATGATATTCGTAATCGCGTTCGATGGGATGATATGGAGAGTGCCTTCAAGTGTCGCATACGCACCGGAGCCGTGACAAATCTCCAACATAAAGATTTGGCAAGATTTTTGGCTGACGCTGGGATGGTCACGATAGAACGTCTGAAAAATGTGCTACGCCAAGAAGGAAGTATCAAGGTGAATGTCGGGGTTTCGTGTAAATTTGAGAACGTCAAAAACGATAAGATCAGTGTGGAAGTTAAGAACTTCAATACACGCAACGCCACGATTCTTCCATCAACGGATTTGGAAACCTGGTTCATCGATAATGTAACGAATCCTCTGCTGACCATGGTGGAGGATTTCGAACAACGAGATTCTGGTTGGAGTATGATTGAGATCATAAATGCTGTGATCTGTATCAACCGATACGAGCCTCTTTGTGGTGGACTTTCGACATTCACACAGCTACCCGAGGATATTCAGCGAAAGAAAGCGGTGGTCAACGTGCAGAACGACGATGATCAATGTTTGCTGTGGTCTGTTGCTGCAGCCCTCCACCCCGTACATGTCAACGCAACCAGAACACACAGCTATCGACGGTACATATCGGAGCTGGATTGCACAGGTATCAAATTCCCCGCAACCTTGCATAGTGTAGGAAAATTCGAGAAGTTGAATAATTTGAGTATTAACGTATATGGAATCGAGTCGGAAACTTTTCAAAGCAAGAAAGAGTCGACCAATAGTATAATTATCCCGCTATATTTAAGTAAAAATGTAACAGAGAACAATGTAATCCATCTGCTTATGATTGAGAGTCGGAGCAAACTAGATGATAACGATGGTGGCGATTTAGATAATTTCAAACCACGATTCCACTTTGCTTGGATCAAGAATCTTTCACGTTTGGTTAGCATGCAATTGTCAAATCATAAATGTGCACAATTTTTGTGCGATAGATGCGTGCGCCACTTTAACGTACAGAATGCCTATGAAAATCATAGACAAGATTGCCTGAGGTTGAATCAAGTGCGAATGGAATTCCCCGAGGGGAAAACTTTGGGATTTTCCAATTTCAAAAATCAGAGCACTGTACCCTTCGTCGTATACGCCGATCTTGAATGCATGATGAAACCCGGGGTAAAAGAATCTCAAGAGCATATTCCGCATAGTGCGGCGTATTATACACACTGCGTGTACGATGATGTATTATCGGAATACAAGAGTCACCGCGGATCTGATTGCATTAAATGGCTGATCGAGAAGCTTCGTGAATTAGCCGTAAAAGTAGAGTCGCGTATAAAGAATGTAATTCCAATGGAGGTGTTGAATCAGACGCAACGCGACCGTCACATGCGCGCCAAAAATTGCTATATCTGTGAGAAGCCATTTTTACCTGAGGAGAAAAAATGTCGCGATCACTGTCATTTCACGGGTAAATATCGCGGGGCCGCACACAATCGATGCAATCTGAATTTTCAAGAGTCGCACACAATCCCAGTGGTTTTTCACAATTTATCGGGTTACGATTCTCACTTCATCATTAAATCTCTGGCCACAACTTTTCCAGGCGATACCCAGTAAACTAAAAAGAATTGGAAAGAATTGAACATTTTCAATTCGCATGAATCCCGTTTTTCTATTCGAGTATTGTAATTACTACGCATAAGGTTACTATCAAAGTCTATTCGTTTGAATTCCAAATATGACGTATCGTATTTACGTTTTCACCATCCCAGACGGCACCGTAATATTCCTGCAGTATTACTGCAGTGTTGCACCGCAATATTGGCGATGTTGCAGAAAGATTGCAAAAAAAAAATTGATGGCCAGGAACAGGATGAATAAAGGAAACTCACAGTTTAATAATTGCATCAAATTCTCCAACGGTCACCCATCCAAGTGTCGACCCTGCGTACCGTTGCTTAACTTACTTGATCCCGCGTGATCCCGTATTCGCCTAGCTCCAATGATCTCTTGTAGACAAATATGACACTTTCCCAAGATATAACGCTATCGTATGGTTCTGAGTTTCGCACATTTATATCAACTTTAACTTGTGATATTTATCGCGATGTCAAAATTTTCGGATACCTATGGAAATGTACGAGACGATATTTCTGCATTTTCTCCAATGCTATACATTCCCACTTATTCAAAAAAATTCACAACCTTCGACGAAAATCTACAGAAAACTGTTACTCTTCTTTCTATAGATTGAGGATTAGGTATTTTATTATTTTCATTCGCGATGTTCGTTGCAGCTGCAATATTGCTGCAATATTGAATGAAAATCTCGTTTGCAATTATGCACAGTTGGATGAATATATTAGACGAATACGAATCAATGTCTATGTAATTCTTAGTTACGAATTCAAACACATTAATCTATAGTACTTGTGCACTGGAATTCTTTTGGATAGAAATTACGGAAAGTGTATCTTTCGATTGTAATTATCTCGAATTCACATCAAGAACTGATTCATGCAAATTAAAATGTTTCCTATCAGATCCCCAGAACAGAATTCAGACGGATCAGATCGTGCCTTACTCCCTAGTCGCATTCATTCGATTAGCTAACCCTCTACGATGAATTCCCGGTGTGAAATTCATCGGAATTTATAACCTAGCGTAACTGTGGACAGTTTATGAGAATAGACAAGGTCTTATATTCAATTCCGATTTGCGAATTGAAACAAATAGACGCATTCGTTCGATTATGTGAGACGTGAATAAATTCGATGAACAGAATTCGGAAGGATTCGATAATAGAAATGTGCGATACCCAATTCGAGTTCCGGGCAAAACGGGATCGGAAGATGGACCGATGAATCATTTTCAATTCATTTCCAATTCTTTTTAGTTTACTGGGTATTACGTTGCTACCCATCAATAAGGAAAAATATATATCATTCACAAAGAAAGTCGATGGTACTATGATTAGTTTGAGGTTTATAGATTCACTGCAGTTCATGGCTAGCAGTATAGAGAAATTGGCATCGTACGTCGATGATGCTGATAAACAAATAACACGGAAATTTTACAACGATCCGGATGAATTCAGTTTGATGATTCGTAAAGGTGTCTTTCCGTACGAGTATATTGATTCTTGGGAAAAACTCGACGAAATAAAATTACCCGATAAAAAAGATTTCTATTCGAAACTCAGTGCCGCGGGTATCACCGATGCTGATTATGAACACGCGAAAGATGTTTGGACCAAGTTTGATTTGAAAACGTTAGGCGAGTAGGGGAAGGTGGGGCAAGACGGGGTAGTGAGGTAAGATGGGGTACCTCCATTTTGAGCAACACAATGGTAAAAAATTTTGGATTGTTTTATCTATGGGGGCGCCACTTGGCCCTTGATAGAATAACCCGAGTATAGCACCATTTCCGCGATTTTGTCGTAAATTAAAAAACAAATGGCGTTTTCAAGCATTGTGATGTAATTTTGCGCTCCGAAATTGTGCGTGGAAACAATAGATACATGCATCACATTCGATTGCGTCTTCGATTTTGATCATCTTTAGGGATCGCTTTTTAAGGTTTGTCCAATATATTTATGAATATCACCATTGTTTGACAGTGACAACAACTTTTTGTGAAACATACGCCAAGGGGCAAGATGGGGCAGGTCTTCCGGGGCAAGATGGGGTACCTTTTATCCCCATAGGTGATGACATCTTGCTGACTTTCATCGTTTCCCTACGATTACAATCGTTCGGTTTTTTACTATTTTGTAAAAAAATAAATAATAAATAAATGAAAATAATGAATAAATAATAATAACAATAATAAATAATTTTTTTACTATTTTGTGAAAAAATAAATAATAAATAAATGAAAATAATAAATAAAGAATAATAATAATAATAAATAATTAATAAATAAATAATAAAAATGATAATAAATAATTAATCAACATTAATGATGTACCCTAACATTGCCCAACAACCAACCCCATCTTGCCCCACGGCCCACCCCATCTTGCCCCACTAGCGGGGCAAGACGGGGCAAATACCACCTTTTTTGTTTGTTAAAAAATATAATATTACTTAATATAATATCGGTATATATGCTATGTGGCAATATAAAAAAGAAGGTCCAAAGATTACAATAATAAAAAGTTCTGTATGCCAGTATTGAAAATTGTTGATGTATTTGTTGATAAACCTTAAGTACCCCGTCTTGCCCCACCTTCCCCTATTCCGATTTGTATCTGAAAACCGATGTACTTTTATTGGCCGATATATTTCAAAATTTTCGCGATAGCTGCTTCAGAACATATAACTTAGATCCTCTGCATTATTATACCGCGCCAGGGCTTGCTTTTGATGCTATGCTGAAGCAGACAAAAATTAATCTTTAACTTCTAGACAATCCGGAAATGATATTGTTCATCGAGAAAAGCATAAGAGGCGGTGTGGCACAGTGCTCAAATCGCTACGCCAAAGCAAATAATCGATTTGAAGATTTTGATCCGAGCAAAGCGGAATCATATTTAATGTATTTCGATGTTAACAATCTTTATGGTGCAGCTATGAGTGAGCATTTGCCGAGTGGATCGTTTGAGTGGGAAAATGATGCCATTGATGTGATGTCCCACCCGGATGACGCACCAATCGGTTATATTCTAGAGGTAGATTTAGATTACCCCGCAGAGCTCCATAAACATCATGCGGACTTACCTCTCTGTCCCGAGCATTTCACACCACCGGATAGTAAAATTAGAAAACTTGTAGCAACGCTTCTACCCAAGGAAAAATATGTGCTGCACTATCGTAATTTGAAACAGTGCATCAAATTTGGTTTAAGGGGATCAGTACAGCGACTTTTCGAGAAATTATCATAGTCCGAAATCAATTTATTTCATAACCAAAGTTCATTTCACATCAAAATATTTTTCTTTTTCAAAATCATGTGTCGTAAGGATTTCAGAGCACCGTTGGACCGATTCAGGTCATCTTGGATTCATTTTCTTCAGAAAACAAATCCTCATCATGTGAATGTAGGAATTTTGAAAATTTTTCGTTTTGGCCAAGTTATTTAAGAAATGAGTGATAATAATTTTTGCAAATTTGGTAAATTGATCATAACTTATGACATAATTTTTTATTTTAAAGTTCCTACATTCACATGATGAGGATTTGTTTTCTGAAGAAAATGAATCCAAGATGACCTGAATCGGTCCAACGGTGCTCTAAAATCCTTACGACACATGATTTTGAAAAAGAAAAATATTTTTATGTGAAATGAACTTTGGTTATGAAATAAATTGATTACGGACTATGATAATTTCTCGAAAAGTCGCTGTACTGGTCCCCTTAAAGCTGACGAAAGTGCACAGAATTCTAAGGTTCGCACAATCACCATGGTTAAAATCATACATAGATCTCAATACAAATATGCGAAAGCAATCGAAAAACGAATTTGAGAAGAATTTCTACAAGCTTATGAATAACGCTGTATTTGGCAAGACCATGGAGAATGTGCATAACCATAAAACTGTGAAACTAATCACGAAATGGGAGGGTAGGGGCGGTGCACGTGCTCTCATTGCAAGACCAACATTTCATAGCTGTACCATATTTGATGAAGATATGGTGATTATTCAGCTAAATCGAACCAAGGTTTATTTCAATAAACCCATCTACATTGGTGCTGCTATTCTCGATCTTTCGAAAATATTTCTATACAACTTCCACTATGATTATGTAAAAAATAATTTTTCAAGTACCGAATCAAAATTAATGTATACTGATACGGATAGTCTGATATATCAATTTACCGTTCCAAATATCTACGAAATCATCAAGCGTGATGTTACGGCAATGTTTGATACATCAGACTATCCACCTGATAATACCTACGGCATTCCCCTGTTGAATAAAAAACGCCTTGGTCTGATGAAGGACGAAAATAATGGAAAAATTATGTCCGAATTTATCGGATTGCGCGTAAAACTCTATACATTCAGAACTCGTGGCGATACCGATAAGAAACGTGCAAAGGGTGTAAAAGGCTCGACATTAAAATCTATCACGTTTGATGATTACAAACGATGCCTTTTCGGTTATCAAAATTTGGCTGAGCAACAGTGTATGATAAGAAGTAGTCGACATACAGTTAGCACTATTATACAGAATAAGTTAGCTCTAAGCTGGTGTGACGATAAGCGAAAGTTGATACCCGGTAAAACTGATACTTTACCTTGGGGTTACCATGATGTTGCAAACTTGTAAATTTCTCACATTTTCTCACATTTTCTCACATTTTCTCATATTTTCTCAAACAATTTCCCATTTACTTTACACGTAAATGTGAGAAAATGTGAGAAAACGTGAGAAAATGTGAGAAAATGTGAGAAAGTGTGAGAAAGTGTGAGAAAGTGTGTGTGTGTGTGTGTGTGTGTGTGTGTGTGTGTGTGTGTGTGAAAACATTTTTTCGCAATTATCATGTAAGCTAGCATTAAGATTGAGGAGGGTGAAGAAACAAATGTAAATAAGTTGATAATAAATTTATTCATGAAAATTATATTACATATCCGATTTATTTATCCAACTATTATGTGAACTGTCGAATCCCAACCATTTTACATAGAGTTGATCACCACGCCTCCGCAAGACCTTTTCTACAAGATAGCCATCAGGATATTGCACCCTGCTGAGCTCCTCCTCATAAAACCCGCCTTCAATAGGTTGATTCAGGTAATCGGTGAGTTTGTAAGTTGGAGGGTTGGTATTTTTCACCTCATGAATCGTAAATATTTCTGTTGTCCAATTCGGCGTATAACCCTTTTCGAACACATTTTTATATTTGCTAATTCGAACTTTATCGCCAACCTTAAATTTACGTTTTCGTTTGCTTCTTTTTATTTGACGCGGTTTATACACACTTCCATACAGTTGTTTTTCATTAGTCGTAGTCACATCCAGGCGCGGATCTAGACTTTTGATTTGGGGGAAGGGGGGGGGGGGGGGGGGGGGGGGGGTCACGGTTTCGTTCGGAGTTCAGGCACAAAAACAATGTCAAAACACATAAAAAGTTATAAAGACTTAGATAACGTTTTATTCATACATCGTATTAGATACACAACTATAGGACAAACTCAATTCGTCTTTGAGAGCTTTTTGCGAATCTCGTGATAACCGCTTCGACATTAACCTCAATGTCTCGATGTATGTGAAGCAAAGCAAGGCCAGTAAGCCGCTCTTCCCCCATAGTTGCTCTGAGCCAAGTCTTGAGACGTCGGAGCGTTGAGAAGGTCCGCTCTGCTGTTGCTGCACTAACTGGCAATGCAGCTAGGATTCTAAGGAACACGTTGATAGAAGGGTAAAGGTCTGTGTCGCATAAATCGACAATTTGGGGCAGATTATTGGGAATCTGAACACCTCCCAGGACCTCGCGCTTCCACTTGGCAACCCAAAGTTTAAACTCCGCCACGATAGAGGAGACAGGAGCATTCGGCAGGAGTTGCTTGTATGTTTCCGTCGATTTGCGCACTGCTGTGAGATCATCCTCACCATATGTTGTGCGAGGCAAGAATACTCCGAGACTGAAGAGATTCATCACATCTGGGGAGAGCCTCTCTTTCAGATCAGACATAATATTGTCCAACAGGGGAATATATATGGCTCTTCGGAAGTACTCCTCAGAAGTCTGAGCTGGCTGATGAATTTCCCGGTGTATCTGTCGAGAAACAGTACGCGGCGCCTAGAGTTCCACGTCCAATTTATCAGCAAGTTCTTGTGCTTCGGAAAAGAGTTGCCCGAAAACAGTATTCGCCTCCTGCCTCTTTTGCTCGAGGACGTTCATAGTGTCCGTCATTGCGTCGGTTGCCCTCTTCAAGTCTAGAGACGATGTTTGAAGGAAACGGCTGAGTGACACAGTTGTTCCTGGAAGGTGATAATTGGAGCCTTCAAGTAGTACTGTATTACAGAAAAGCATAAAACATATACGTTCAAAACTTACCTAATACGTCACTCAGGCAGATCGAAGAGATGATGAATTCTGGACTCCGCAGATTTTGGCGAAGGCACTGGGCGTCAGACGCAGTTTTGCTGTCCTCCCACGATGAAATTCGGTCGAGAGCAGCACATATTTTCACCAAGCTATCACCCTGAAACTGCAGGTGCCCGTCGTGCCTCTCTACCCAACGTGTCTCGCAGATCCCCTGAAGTGCAGTCCCGCCAAGCGCTTCCCGGAAGACGTTATGTCTCTTCGCCGAAGCATTAGCGAACGCAACGATCTTTTTCATTGTTGCCGATGTATTGCGACAGAGTACGACCTTAGAAGACCTTGCCAGTGAATTGTTCAGAACATGGTTACTGCAAGGACAACGCTTTGCATGCATTGCTATCTTGATAAGCTCCTGAACTGCACCCTTCGTATTTGAGGCCATAACAGAGCAACTATCAGTGCCGATTCCAACACACTGTGTCAGATCTACGTTGAATTTCTTGCATAGATCTTCAACTATATGTGCTAGGGCAACGCCAGTTAGACGACGCTCTTCACCTGCATCTTTAGGACGCATCATCTCATACGCATTACAGAATGTAATGAAGTCCTCCCTTAGAACTCCATCGTGCAGGTAGCGGAAAGAAAGACTGAGTTGCTCGGTGTGAGAAATATCAGTTGTTTCATCAAAAATAATAGAAAAGAATTGTGCGTCTCTCACTCTGCTCAAAATAGCTTCTTGGATTTCTTCTTTGCATATGTCGATAAGTTGATTTTGTGTAGTTTTGCTTATATAAGTCGCATTGGAAGCAGCAGTTTCTAGATGACGGCGTAGGTCTGAGTCGCCGGAATCAACTCTAAAGCGCAATAGAGCTCTAAAGTTACCATCATTAGCCTCAGAACTATTCTCTTCATGAACACCAGTACTACAGTGGTGCAATACACCATCATCCCTATGACCACGCAAGGAAATATTTTGACGGCCACAGAAGATTATGCTGCTGACAATCGGTCGCAAACGCTCTCGATTCTCCTTCACCTGTGCTTCACGTTGTGCACAAACCCGGTTAGCGACATCAAGGTCAGGTTGGTGACAAGTTAGAAGGAAATTTTTCCCAGCCTCAACAGCTCGTTGGTGGTACTGGTTCCGCTGATGAGTCAGAAGTGACCCTTTTTCGCCGAGTAAGTCATCGAAAGCCTTCAAAGGTCCTTTAACCAGTCGTTGCAGACCACCGCCCGAGTTTGTGGCGAAAAGAACACAGTATTTACAATAAAGCCCTTGGTCAGTGTGAGACAGCACAAGCCAGTGAAACTTTTCCAAGTGTGATTTCTGTGCATACTTCTTTGTCTGCTTTCCTTTTTTCGTAACTACACAGCAGGGGAAATGATAATCTATAGGCGGTTTCCAGTGTCGCTCGAGCAGCATAGCCTTGGTGAAATCATCGATGTTGTTTTGCCCCACGTAGCATCCAATATCTGACGCGAATTGAGATCGATCCCGGGGCTTGCTTCCTTCTGTAGAAGTAGAGGGAGACGATGTGCACTTATCAACACTAACAAGTGCAACTTCAGCAGGAGCATCAATAGGTGCGTTACCTACACCCTGATCCGAAGAAATAGAAGAGGACTCACTTCTTCCATCAGAATCCGATTTTGGCTTCTTAGTGAAGAAGTTGTCAATCGAACCATATCTAATAGATGCATGCCGTTTCGACCCACTCCCTTTCTTTAAACAACCATCCTGTACCAAGGGAAGATAGAAAGAGAAAAAATAACAAACTGCTATTAACCGCTATACCATCAGTGCAGAGAAAGAAATCATGCAAACATCTACGATTCGTAAACGTGAAAAATACGAAGAAACTAGCATGAATAGTTACGTTCCGAATACGAGATACTTTAAACATTAGAGAATAAGCTAGATCTAATTTGTTTCTAATTAAACACTCTGACATATTGTTGAATTTTACACCTAACATGTAGAGACAAAATAAATAATAAATACTTACCATCATGACAGTTCCACACGTTTCACTTGTCACAAGCGTTTGAACAGCAAGAGAAAAATAGCGGAGAGAATCAATTTTGCGTGCATACAAGTTAACGCAAGTCAACGGAGGTTTCACTGGCTGCGCGCGACAATGTTACATTATACTGCATTTAATAAAATATAGCGAAAAGACCCTACTCACTGGTTACATTTGGAAATAGCGGTTGAATGAGTTGTAAATTAATAACCCAGTTCACCGGCTTTGGGTGACAAAAATCGTATCGGTGACCATACTCATTCATGTCATTGTTCGGTGTCAAAGTGTCGCGTGTACGTGCGAAGTTATTTCGGCCGTGTTATCAGTGATCCATTATTAAAAAAAAAAAAAAAATCCATATTTTAGTTTTTTTTTTCTTTTTAGGACGCAGGGAAGGGTTGGGGGGGGGGGGGGGGGATCATGACCCCCGTGACCCCCCCCCTGAATCCGCGCCTGGTCACATCTTTAGGCTTCATTCCAATCGTGCGATGTTTGGTATTATTGTACGATGCAATTAAATCTGGTAGAATGCTAGTCCACTTATAAGAACCTTGAAGTGTGAACTGCTTCCACATTTTATTTTTCAATGTACGATTGAAGCGTTCGCATATCGATGCCTTTAAGTTGCTAAATGTCGAGTACATGTTGATTCCATGATGTCTCATGAGAGTTTTAAATTCTTTGTTGTAAAATTCCTTGCCCTGATCGACATGTAGATGTTTCGGTATGCGGTCCAGAGTTAGCACAGATTTCATCGCAGCTGTTACATCTTTGGCATTTTACTCTTGATCGGCACGGCCCACGCCAATTTTGAAAATATGTCAATCACTGTGAGCAAAAATTTTGAGCCCTTGTTGACGGATGAGTATGCGGACATATCGACAAGATCGGCTTGCCAGGTCTCATCCAGACCGCGTATATCGACATAACGCCGAGGATAATTACGTCGGGCGGGTCTATGAAGTTCGATCGCTATTACCGACTTCATGTTCATGCGTCTTCAACCAATTTGCAATGTATTCGTTGTCTAAAAATTCGGGTGGAATCGGAATTCCGAGGATGTAATGCCGGCTAAGTATTTCAGCGCAATTCTCTACTATCGCCAACCGTTTTTCCAAAGATTCATTTTCCCCCTTCAGTGCCGCAATCCTTTCTTTTGCCTGGATCCAAATACGCTGATCTTCTTCAAAACTTTCGCTGTGTTCTTGTGCAATCCGAACATTAAGTTTAGATTCAAGAGCTGCGAGCGCCTGTTGCATGGATTGCTCGAATGTTTCCTTTATAGTACGCTCAAGACCAATATATGATCACTGTGTAATATCCTCAAGACTTTGCAGAGAAACGGCATCGGTTGGCTCCTCCGGATGTGCGATATTACACAATCGTTTATTGTCTATATCGTACTGGTTATCGATGGTGGTTTTGAATCCAACGCCGGGCGGTCCACGACTACTCACACTTTTGATTTTTCTGCTAGTCAACCAACGACCGAATATGCCTATGCCCATTATCGATCGATCTAGCTTGATTCAGGGTGAATATTATGGATTAGCCCGTTGTGGTAGAGTTTTGCAAGATTAGATCCTACGGCGGCTAATCGAATCTTCAGAAGTTCCTTTTCCGCTGTCAGAGTGTCAATCTCTTTTAGTATGAGAGTCTGAATGTGTTGATTCCCGCTCAAATTGTTGGTATGCTCTCGATCAATGCGTGCATTAAGTTGAGATTCAAACTTGTGAAGTGCTTGTAGCGTAGAGTTTGCAAATGTTTTTTCCATAGAATGTTCGAGAACACTCAAGGCTCGCCGTGTAATATCTTCAAGACTTTTCAGAGAAACAGCGTCGTTCGGCTCCTGCGGATCCGCAATATTACATAATCGTTTGCCGTCTAGATCGTACTGCTTATCAGGGGTGAATTTGAATCCAACACCTGGAGAACCCCGGATAACAACTTTTGCGTAGCTGTTTCTAGCCGACGGTCGTCCAAATATGTCTATGCTCATTGTTCAACGATCTGTGACTGAATGATTATTTTATGATCAATCTCATGCTAATAAATGATTCCCGCCTCACGTAGCTCCTCAATAATGGAGGAAATTTCATTGGTATGGCTAGTATTACCAGCCGCTTGAGATGCCGTGAGTAACCGGAGACGATCAACGAGCTCATTAGGATTATCCCAATAAACATAATCCATGCTTTGCCCCCGCGCGATTTTATGGGTGGGTAATAAACCTTCACCGGATTTTTTCACCGGCAGGTCGATGTATGGGGCAATAAAATCTCTATACTTTGAATACTTTTCCCTATCATGATGAGGACTTGTCTCAGCTTCGTAATATTTCCGATAAGCATTCGTTTTTTTCACGATTTTGATATAATTCAATCTATCGCTTTTATTCACCTTGGCGTGATCGGGTAACTTTTTGAATAACAGTTCAAGCAATCCTGGTGTATTATCATAACTCATATCACCTACATATATCTGATTATCATCAAATGCGATATCCGAATTGCCAATCTTCAATCCGCTAGCTAATTTTCGAACTCCAAATTTCTGATCCAATTTCTTGCGCTCTTTTTCAGAGGCAAACATGTTTAAATAGCGCGCCGTCTTAACTTCTTTTTTCAACATCGGTGTGCTTGTAGACGCGATTAACGTGCGATCCAGGTTGTTATCATCATCTTCATAATCCGTATCATCCATAGCGGCGGCAGCATCGTCTCCACTAGCAATGTTAGTTGCCAAGCTCTCCTCAATCGCACTTTTATATCCATCATTATCATCATCCTCATCATCACCAGCATCCTCATAATCTTCTGGTTCCACAAAATATTCTGTCTTCTCCGTCTTGACCAAACCCGGCTCTGCCTTCTCTGTCTTGATCGAACCCGGCTCTACCTTCTCTGTCTTGACTGAACCCGGCTCCGTTTTTATTTCTCGCTTCATTAGTAGCCGCTGCTGCTGCTTCGATGAATCCACCAACTTATGCAGTGGTGTGGCCAGTGGTTTGAAGATTTCACTAATAGCCCGCTCGCTGATGTCTTTCCCCATTTTTATCATTTCATGTTTACGTCGAATGATATCGCTGGCCCTCGCTATTTCCCGCAACACATCGTTTTGCTTACGTATCTTGGAGCTCTCCATGCTGCTAGTTTGATCGATGTGTTGTGACTGTATGCGATTTATTCGTGATTCAGACTTATAAAGCAGTCAAAGCCTCTCCTATATCGCCCAGCGCTAATCTCGCTGTCTTTGTCGATGGTTACAAAACTATATCTACCGTCATTCCAACACGCCAAGCACAAATCTTTAAATTGTTGATAGGTCATATCGGTGTTGACATGATCGGCATAGATGTGTTTCAAATTCATTTCATCTTGACGAAAAAGATCCAACAAGTTTGCATTATCACGCACCAAATGTTTCGGAATTCGGGCATACGTTTGACAAAGATAAAAACTATCGACATCCCTGTACCGCCCCTTACAGAAATAAGCTCTGATATTATCTTGCTTCTCACAGGCCACGTCATCGAAAATCATAATAGAGTTGGGATGTGCATCTTTCGGTGCTACAACCTCCTTGTGCTCATCAAACGGAAAATAACCCAGCCCCTTCACCGGTTCCAACAACTTCTTCAAGAACTCATACTTTGGCTGATTGAGGAATTTTGAATAGACGTAGGGGAGACCGGGGACAATTGTAACATTTTGCAGTTATCATCTTTGTGCTCATATCTCCGTATACCTAAAAAAATTTCGCTGGTACAGTAAGTGAGGGTAACATTTATCTACCTATTGCAATCATAATTAAAGAAAAATACTTGAGAAATTTGGAGATTTTACAGATAATACGGCAATGTGCAGAGCATTACAAGCGTCCCTATGACTGGGTCAATTGTAACAGGACTCCGGGTCAATTGTAACAGGTGATTGTGAGCGGAATCAATATCGATTTTCTCTATGAATATTTATTATTGCACTTAAACAGGTATTATGCTATATAATAAAACGTCAAATATGTATTTTCAGGTTATATAATGTAGCAAATATTCACTCGGAGTCACAGTTATGGCATATGTATAAGGCAGAGTGTTTGACGCAGTGCAAGTGTGCCCACATTTGGCAAGAAGAGCACTGGATCCATTTTTCCTTCGGTTTACTATGTCCATAAGTGTCGAAACAAACTAAACATAATGTTTCCTCTTTGTCGCCTTCTTTGTCCGATAAAATTAGCTTCTGTTTCTTCGTCGGGGGATCCACGGTCGAGTCGGTTATCGCATTTGCAGAATTTTCCTTGTTACCTTTCCCTTTACCCTTTCCTTTTCCCTTTACCTTTGCTTCTTTCGGTTCCTTCTTCAAGTCTTTCAGATTCACTTTCTTGGAAATTTGCGTCTTCTTATGGTTTGCTCTCTCTTCCAGCTCCCTTCTTTCTGGCGAGTCTGTTAATACAGCACTTTTTCCTTTTTTTCTCCCTTTTTTGGTCGTTTCGTTCTTTCTACTAGCCTGAGGTAGAGGACGAACATCTTCTGGGGAAAATACAGTTGAAGTGCTGGGGATAGGTAACTTCTCGTAAGTTTGGGAAGATCTACTTGTAGGAGAGTTCACTACATCTGGAGGTAAAACATTTGGTGCAGGTGCGATATCTCTATCAGTGACTGAAGCAGGGGCAAATTCACTGTCATCAAAAATATTCCTATTATACGGCCAAACTCCACTTACAGAAAAACCTGATAAAATATTTTTTGGAATAGCTGATAGGGGTAAGGCTATTGCAGCTACTTCTGGGATGTCATAAATTGTCATTCTCTGACCCGGATGGCTTTTAATCCAAGAATCAATTGCAGTGTTTACCTGCTTCTTGAAGGGGCCATAAACACCACGATCAAGAGGCTGCAGCTTGTGTGAACAGTGGGGCGGAAAGGAAAGTAAAACTATACCATTGTTTCTACAGAAGTCAATGACCGGAAGATAAAGATGTGACTCATGGTTGTCCAGTAGTAGAAGAACTTTTTTATCAATGCTGGGTCTTGCGTGATTGGCAAAATGTTTGATGAAAGCCAAGAATTCTACTCCTTGCATCCAGCCACTTTTATTCGCAGTTCCTATACACCCTGGCGGCCCACCTCTTATGAAATGATCCCGATAATTAACCCTTGGAAATATGAACATAGGGGGAACACTATTACCAGTGGCATTGACGGCTAAACACATCGTGACTTAAGTCCCTCTCTCCGCTGAAGTTACAGCACCTATTTGTTTTTTTCCTTTCGTCGCTACAATTTTATCTGGTACTTGCACGGTTGTAATCCCCGTCTCATCCACATTATAAATGTTCTGAGGCTCAAACTTGTATCTTTCCAGTTGAGCCGCATATTTATCGAAAAAAAGATCAACATTAGGTCTGTTAAAGTTCATAGCTCTATTTAAACTTGTGGCTTCTGGTTTTCTGATAGAAATATCAGGATTACGTTTAAGAAAAGATGTAAACCAGTCAGGGCCCGCCATCCCGGTTTCAGTCCATCGATGAGGCACCTTCAAATCATATTTCCTAGCGCAATGGTATGCTAGCGTCCTTATTTCTTTGGGTGATAGCCCATAATACAAATCTGCAGACGTTTTCAGATAATCGGTTAAAGTAGCTTCCTGTTCACTGGAAAATACTTTGTTCTGAGGCTTGTATCCTATTTTCGGATTTTCTCCATTTTGCTTAAGGGGGTATCCCCACCTTTAAATGGGTTAAAATTCTGAGAAAGAGATTGATATTTTACAGCGAATTTAAGAGTCCGATCAAATCTAAAAAAATCACGAAGTTTAGGGAGGGTTTGACCCTCATTATCCATACTTAACATTGAATATTACTTTGAGTCTAATAGTAGTTACGCTGAATATAGAAAAATACAAAATTACTCGGTTGTCGCAAAGAATCAGTAGTACCGTCGGATCGATTCTGGAATTTTTGGTCTTTAATTGTTCAGAAGAGATGCCTCTATCATATGAACATAGAACTTTTTGATTTGACTATTTTTGGTAGAGATAATAGAAAAAGTAGAGAAAAAAAATTGAAGAATTAGAAAAATCTCAGTAAAAACTTAGCGACTCAGGTAATTTTCGCGATATCAAAAAGTTCTATGTTCATATGATAGAGGCATCTCTTCTGAACAATTGAAGACCAAAAACTTCAGAATCGATCCAACGGCACTACTGATTCTTTGCGACAACCGAGTAATTTTATATTTTTCTATATTCAGCGTAACTACTATTAGACTCAAAGTAATATTCAATGTTAGGTATGGATAATGAGGGTCAAACCCTCCCTAAACTTCATGATTTTTTTGGATTTGATCAGACTCTCAAATTCGCTGTAAAATATCAATCTCTTTCTCAGAATGTTAACCCATTTAAAGGTGGGGATACCCCCTTAAGCTGTTTAACAAATCTGTAGAGGCTGACGTGACATATCCTAAAATCAGCTGCGGCCGCCCGTATACTATATTCTTCCTCTAGGACAAGTCGTGCAGCTCTTTCTACCACATCCTGTGGAATACTGCCACGGCTTGTACATCGTTTTCTTGTTCTAGGCATGCTGGAATCGATGATTCAATAGATTGTGACATGTTACAATTGTCCCCGTCCGTGCTGTTACTTTCGTCCCCGGTCGCAGTTTTACAATTATCGGCCTGTTCTATCATTACATGTGAATATTTGACGATTGCCATATTACGTTTTCGAAAGAGGGAGAGAAGTAGATTGTAAATATACAAAATGAGTAAAAGTAACATTAACGGTTCGGCAGAAATGAAACAACGAAAATGAATAATAAAATTTACTAACCTATATCGGAAAGACGTTTCCAATTCTCACGTCGCGTTCTAGAAACAGATGCATCTTATGAACTCGTCAAATGTAGATATTCTAAGCATGATTCAAATGCCACCTATTAGCATAGCACCAAACCTTGTATATGGCGAAAATTACGAATGTTACAATTGACCCGTGTTACAATTGTCCCCGGTCTCCCCTACACATTCTCAAATCGTAGACCATTCGCATTGGTCAGTAGTGTGAGAAGGGCATTAGTTTTGCCGCAATTCGAAGGTCCGCAAAAGACAGCCTTCACACTATTTGGTAGTAGGGCCCCGTGTCGTTTCCCCTTCTTCTTTTTTCGCTCGACCAAATTATCAAAATTGGCGATGGGTAGTTTGATCGTTCGATCTTGAAATTTCATGATGCTTGACAAACGTCTCGATGAGAACTAATATATTCACATATAAAATACACGCTTTTATAGAATTCGTGCTAGTTCATGGTGAACCATGGTTGGACACACACGTAGAAAAAGGAGTGGTTGTGGGCTAATAAATAAAATCATCAACAATCTCCCCGTCGAATTGCATGTTCCCGGTTATCAATACTGCGGACCTGGTACAAAATTAGCTAAGAGGTTAGCTCGCGGTGATCGCGGTATCAATGCTCTAGACGCTGCATGCAAGCGGCACGATATCGCATACTCCAAAAACGATAATATTGCGGAGCGTCATAAGGCTGATAAAGTGCTTGCCGAGAGGGCTTGGAATCGGGTTTTAGCCAAAGATGCAAGTGCAGCTGAAAAAGCTGTCGCCTGGGCGGTCACCAACACCATGAAAGCAAAATCCAAACTAGGTATGGGCATGAGGAGGATCAAGACGCAAACATCGCTCAAGAACAAGAAAAAAAAAACATTGAACTTTATTATACAAGCAGCAAAGAAATCTATGAAGTCGGGCCCTAAAGCTATTGAGTCAGCTTTGGCGGGTGCCCGTTCGGCCGTGTCTAAAGGAGAAGTGCGCGTGCCTCGTATTCTACCTGTCCCCAAGAAAATTGGCGGTTTATTACCGTTTCTCATCCCAATATTTGCGGCCCTTAGTGCCACAGGTGCTTTAGCCGGTGGTGCTGCGGGTATAGCAAAGGTTGTCAATGAGGCTAAAGCAAATAAACATCAATTACAAGAATCCAAGCGTCACAACGCGACAATGGAAGCGATTGCGTTGGGGAAGGGCTTATACCTCAAACCATATAAGAAGGGTATGGGGCTGTATTTGAAGCCTGCAAAAAACTAATAAAGCTACCACACCGAGCCCTCACAGATGCCGATTTGTTCAACTATGCAAAAGTAATGAAAATTCCACATTTCCGGGGTGTTTTTATGCGAAATGATTTACCCAGTTCAGGACCTAGAAAGCGTGAATCTGCAATTATCAATCTCGATGATAAAAACGGTCCGGGGACGCATTGGGTTGCGTACACGAAAAATGGCAACGATGCGGTGTATTTCGATAGTTTTGGCGATTTACAACCACCTAGAGATCTAATGAAATATCTTGGTGTTGGTAGCGTAAAATATAATCATAAGAGATATCAAGAATATAACACAGTAATTTGCGGTCACCTGTGCCTCAAGTTTCTCAGCGGACAACTATAAAATGTATGCGAATCGCCGATGTGATATTAGTCATGGCTGATTCGTTCACGTTGACACTCTCCGGAGAATCGTCGGTGTTGAGGACTCAATATTTTCCGCCTATCGAGTTATCACCAACAAAGACGTATGTTCTCGGACTCATTGAGCTTCTGACATTCAATGCAATCCCCAATATAGATGCGGGGTGTAATAAGTTTTATATAGAACCTGACACTGTGATTACAATACCCACCGGGAGCTATGAAATTGAGGATATCGCAAATTATTTGAAAAGGGCACTACCTAAGGATATAAATCTCAGTCTAAAGGCTAATAACAATGAGTTACTCAGTGAAATTAGATGCAATCATTCTGTGAACTTTGAACCAAAAGATTCCATCGGTCGATTGCTCGGTTTTACCCCAAAAAAGCTTGAAAGTGGTATTACCCATAAATCCCAGTTACCCGTTCGCATACTCAAAGTCAACGCCTTGCGAGTTGAGTGTAATATTACCACCCGTGCATAAATGAACATCGGGTGCATACGATTCATCAATTTTTCCCAACCGTACCGCCCGGATATAAGATCGTGGAAGTGCCGACAAATGTCATTCCCCGTGTAAAAAAAACATCGTCTATCTAGATCTACGAAGGACGTCTATGACAAGTCTGCCTACTGGGACGATCGTAGACGTGAATATAGACATGTCGATTATGACAAACGTCTACAGCCCGTTTACGTAGATCCACGTAGATCTACATCCCGTTTATGTAGATCTACGTAGATCTACGCGAATCTACGTAGACGGGCTGTAGACGTTTGTCACAATCGACATGTCTATATTCACGTCTACGATCGTCCTAGTAGGCAGACTTGTCATAGACGTCCTTCGTAGATCTATCGTAGATCTAGATAGACGATTTTTTTTTTACACGGGTCATCACACAATCACCGTACGGTCAATACACGATATACAATTGAGAATAGTCGATCAGGACGGCAAATTAATCAATTTTCGCAGAGAAACTGTAACTATACGATTACACGTGAAATCTTTGAGATAATATGGGCATTGTGTTGGAGAGGACAAGAAAATCTGGTAGTAGTTATAAAAGCTCGATAACATGTCCAAGCATCATCAGTCATCGAGCAGCTCCGATTCGAGTGACACATCAGAACGCTCAGTTTCTCTGGAGCCTAGGACTTCGACTTCGTTGTGGTGGAAAATAAGAATCCATTGCTTTATCTGTGTATGCCCATCACAAGAATGATAAAAATTCAAACACCTGTGACCTTCGACGAGTCGATTGCCCACTGTGAAATACACGCGCATCAACCGTATGCTGCATCTACATTCAGAAATAACGATGAGATTCGAATATCTGTACAGAATCAAGATGCGTGTGTATTACCCAGCAAAAGTTCACTCCACATCTACGGTCGGCTTACAAAATCAGACGGCACCGCTGTTAGTGCAGGTACAGAATTGGTCAATATGGCCGTGTGTCACATGTTTGGCGATATGCGTTACGAGTTGAATGGACACGAGATTGATCAGAATAAGAATGTCGGCATCACGAGTATTATGAGTATTATGTATTAGTATTATTATTATGAGTATTATAAAAAATTCCCGTGTTATTTAAATGGGAAACAAAAAATCACGAAGAGGCAACTCTTAATATCAATATTAAGAGCTCAAACTTTCACAAAATTTCTTTCTTCGTCATCCTGAACAATATTTTCATGGTAACTAAGGGAAAAAAAATTAGTCGTTTTTTTTTTTTTTGGCCCACCCTAATGACTATATATCGCGTTAGCATTGCCACAAGGTCGCAAGTGACGTTATACGACCTCTTGGTCTAGTTGACCGACTAAGGGGCACCCGGGTGTCCAGGAACCCCAGTGCTGCACTGGCAGTGCATAAGGATGATTCTCGCTAATTTTTTCACTTTCGTTTGCATTATCTGTCATTGGGTTGTAAAAAATGAAAATATCGATACCAGACTTGCATATTTGTAGCGCTAAGACTCTGACGATTAGGTTTCACTACCTCTAAGTTGAAAAATAAGAATCCAAACGTGTTTCATAGGTCGAAAAATTTATGGGTTGCTATAGACATCCAGGATAGCCCAGATCAGGACGCGAGGAAATGGTTGCCCTCAGCGGATTGAAATCATAAAGTTGTACCATTTTTTTGTTTGGCTAGTACTAAAAAATTCGCAAATACGATTGAATCCATCGACATTTTGAAAATCGCAAATTTTGGTCGATACACGACCTTTTGGCTATATTTTCTCTGATTTTTCCTTAAAACTGAAGCCAGAAGGTCGTATCTCTAAAAACTTATCTTTATACTCTATTCTATGGTGATCTACCATCACTCCCAATTGATGTTCTTCTCATGAATAATGTTACTCTCGACATTTTGAGGGATTCGACCTTCCGACTTTACTTTTTAGAAGAAATCAGGAAAATGAAGGCCATAACGTGGCGACACACACGACCTTCTGTTTTTAATTTTCGCTTCTTTCAATTCCGATCGATTTAGGTGTATTTGTCCATTCCAAGGCGGATTTTCGAAAGAAAAAATAAACGACCTTCTGGCACTTAAAAATCGATTTTTTTTTTTCGCTCCCGACCTTATGGGATTAGTAACGCGATGTATTCGGTCAATCCGACAAAACCTATGACGGATCAATAATACGTTGCACATTTGCCGTACGATTTTTTGTCCAGCCCATCAATTGTAATCGATGCTTGACTCCATGATAGAAACCCTGTCGTCGGTGCAAAACTGACCTACTCGGTTTTGAAAAGTGCGATGTCACGAGCCCGTACTCGAGTAAGACCGGCCATACCTGGAAGTCTGCGGGAATTAGCGGATGCTTTGCAAACATATGAGCCGACGCGAAGGATTTACCGGGGCTTGGTGGAGGCGACTGATGGCTCGATTGGCCTGATGTTCATCAGCGACCAAATGCTGGAAGCTCTGAACACTGCGAGCGAAATATATGTCGACGGCACGTTCAAGGTGAAAATGAGTGAATTTATGTTCCCACCAAATCGAATAAGTGCAATGCCCTATCTTCATAATCAGCCATAGGCGGACGGTTATCAAGTTTCTCTTGTAGCGGCTGATTTTATACTCGGCCCGTACCGATATTCTCCATCCCAAGCAAGATACGACACAATGGAGTGCGACGTGTTCTTTTCTCCCAAATATTCAAAGCTTCATCTCAGATATTTAAAACAAATAATAACAAAACTGAATACGCGAGGCAGCTTATTCCTGTCCTTAATTAACCTGAGCTGCAAGAGATCTGATAGCAAGATCCACAATTCCATTCCAAGAACTTCGATAAGCTATAATGCACTGCAGCTTATTGCGTGAATCGAGTCTAATTCGTTATGATAATTACCAGGTCGTGCCCACCCATCCGCCAATTGTCCAACTATATACCGTGCATCTACGCGTCATGGATCACGTACGTTACAACTCCACGCATGATCTTTTTTAATGATGTATTCCATTCAAAAACAAATGTGACTTCTCGTTTTACATGTACGCATTTCAGGGGATCGCGGCAATTTACATTTTATGCGGTGCTCGCACGAAATCCCTGTATTTGGCTATTTTCAACAAAATTGTCGAGTTAGCTCCCGGTATCGCTGCAAATCTGAGCTTCGTCATGGGAGATTACGAAAGTGCAGCCATGAATGCACTGCGGGAGGTATTTCCGGAAGCGGATCTTCATGGGTGCTGGTTCCACTTCAACCAGGTGAAAATACAATCTCCATAGTATCAATATTAGGCGAGATGGATGGTGGATTACCTAAGTAAGTGAGTTTTTAATTCTGAGCCTCTATCAGAAATGACATGTAGTCTTGAATATTTATCAAAACTTCACAAACGCTTGGCGCAAACGAACAATTTCTGAAGGCCACTCAAGAGTTTCAAAATATTTAAAGTTACCTACGGAAAATCCAGTTTGGGAATGTTTCAATTTACGGCGATCACCCGTGTGTACTACCAATTTGTTCATCATTATTATTCATTGAAGTACGAGAAATTTGAAGCAAGGCAAACGAGTAGTTTTTCAAATTCATTATATCTATAGTCCAGTCGGAATGTACATAAGGTCTATTCTTGAATATGTCCGAGTCGCCAAGTTTTTTACAGCTTCATTGGATACCCAAGAACATATCCTGAAAAACTCGGTGTATGATAGGTCCGGGTTTGGCAAATAAAAAATTAATAACAATTGAAAATGCTTGATTTTGACGCAATCTTTTTATTTATCGAATTTAGAGAAAAAAGTTTCAGACAAAAATTGTAGATCTCACTATTCTCTACAAAATCGGTGCTACAAAAAAATCACGTAGCGTTGATGGTTTGGCTGTAAATTGCAACGGAAGACTAAGCGCCGCCAAAACTCGGTTATTTTGTTTATTGCATGCAGCTCATTGAATCATCGACGCTCACTATTAGAACTTCTCGCCAATGCAGAACCATCTTTTCCTAAGAAAAGCGCGCAAAGTTTTTCCGGCTATGTCATATAGTTTAGCAACAATGAATTTTCGCCTGAAATCCGCCCTTCCCCTATAACTTCTAGCCGAATGACCCGACAGAGTTAAACAAAAATGGTAGTGGTA
This sequence comes from Tenthredo mesomela, assembly GCA_943736025.1. Classification (NCBI taxonomy): domain Eukaryota; kingdom Metazoa; phylum Arthropoda; class Insecta; order Hymenoptera; family Tenthredinidae; genus Tenthredo; species Tenthredo mesomela. The sequence goes on from OX031021.1 coordinate 19,023,310, forward strand.
CGTTTTACCACGTTCTTTCGGGATCCGGTGAGAAAAAAAAAATTTTCTGCAAAAAAGGCCGTTAAAAAAGAAAAAAAAATTTCGCTTATAAACAAATGGTAATATCTTCGTCAATTTTCAAGTTACCGGAAACATTCTTCAATGATCTGATAGGTCTTCTTGAGACGCTTTTTTTTGAAAAAAAAAAAATCATCTCTTAATCTTTATTAGAACCGGAGATACAGAGAGGTTCACTTATTAAGGGAGATAATCTAATTGTTAACTAAGCGGCGCGACGTCGAACGCGATTGGCCGAGTCGCTCCCCACCGCGCGGTCCGGCGGGACTCGCTCGGCAGACGGTGCGATGTCATCCGCGCCGATCTATTGAACCAGTCGTTGCAATGAGATGAATGATTCGGGAAATATGAGACAAATTGCATATCATAGTCGAATGTCTCCAAAATACGCACAAACTTTAATCATTCTAAAATGTTAATTAGATTAACAATTATGAATTAATAGGTGAACCTCTCTGTATCTCCGGTTCTAATAAAGATCAAGAGATGATTTAAAAAAAAAAAAAGCGTCTCAAGAAGACCTATCAGATCATTGAAGAATGTTTCCGGTAACTTGAAAATTGACGAAGATATTACCATTTGTTTATAAGCGAAAATTTTATTTCTTTTTTAACGGCCTTTTTTGCAGAAAAAAAAACTTTTTCTCACTGAATCCCGAAAGAACGTGGTAAAACGTACCACTACCATTTTTGTTGAACTCTGTCGGGTCATTCGGCTAGAAGTTATAGGGGAAGGGCGGATTTCAGGCGAAAATTCATTGTTGCTAAACTATACCGGGATGATTTCTTGATAGTATACAGGTGACTGCGCATGCGCGAGTTTCGTCGTATACTGAGGCAGGCTGGCCTCAAATACCACTACGTGACGACTTTACCGACCAATGAAAATGAATTATTTGGCGCATGCGCTGTAACCTGTATACTATCAAGAAATCATCCCGGTATGACATAGCCGGGAAAACTTTGCGCGCTTTTCTTAGGAAAAGATGGTTCTGCATTGACGAGAAGTTCTAATAGTGAGCGTCGATGATTCAATGAGCTGCATGCAATAAACAAAATAACCGAGTTTTGGCGGCGCTCAGTCTTCCGTTGCAATTTACAGCCAAACCATCAACGCTACGTGATTTTTTTGTAGGACCGATTTTGTAGAGAATAGTGAGATTTACAATTTTTGTCTGAAACTTTTTTCTCTAAACTTGATAAATAAAAAGATTGCGTCAAAATCAAGCATTTTCAATTGTTATTAATTTTTTATTTGCCAAACCCGGACCTATCATACACCGAGTTTTTCAGGATATGTTTTTGGGTATCCAATGAAGCTGTAAAAAAATTGGCGACTCGGACATATTCAAGAATCGAACTAGGCGAAATTTTTGTACATTCCGACTGGACTACTAATAATTTTCAGCGTGAGTATCAATATTCAAGGGTCGTTCATTATGAACTGACAATAATTTATCGCTTATTAGCAATAATTATGTTCGGAAAATAAAATATTAATATTTTGTCGAATCTTCGACATTCTTTGAACAACTTGTAATATTGATGTTTTTGCCTGATATATCGCGTGACTAATGCCATAAGGTCGTAAGCGCCAAAAAAAGAAAAAAAATCGTATTTTTTTGTGGCAAAATCCTTTTCATGCAATATGACATCTTTTGGGCATGTCTACAAAAAAAAAATTTTTGTTGGCCATTACGACCAAATGGCATTAGACACGCGATATGGCCTACTTTCATGAATAATTATGATGAAAAAAGACATAGAATAAGACCGCCGTGATCCGAAATATTTGAAAACTCGGACATTGATTAATTAACATATTTTATAAATTCTTTAGCGAGCTTTCGAAATTGTTCAATTGCGCGAAACCTTTTAACTCGCGATTTGTATTTCTCTCTAATTTTGTCATAATCTATCTCGCTCGGTGTAGATACATCGGGGTGGTCCTTATTTAGGTTCAAGACAAATTTATATCTGACCACCCGCCCAATTCGGCTCGAAATAAATCAAAATACATTCCGTATTTATGATTCCAGATTTCTAGTTTTATACTATTTAACCTTTGACCACAGGGCATGGACGTTTCCATTTCAAATAGGTACGTGAAGTTCACGATAAATGCTCACTTCAAAGTGCAGAATAGTATATTACTCACCTAGGGAGGGAAAGTAGGCTAACCCAAACTGCGTGTGAGATTGACACCCGAGCCGAAGGCGAGGGTGGTAAAAACGCAGTTTGGGATGGGCTTTTTCACTCCCGTGTGAGGTATACTATTTTTCACCACCCCCTGCATCGGAAAGTATGACTTCCCGCTCACGTGAGGGGCCGAAAGTCGTACTTTCCGTGCAGGTGTGGTGAAAAACTGATTTTATTTCGAGTAGAAAGGTTCATGCACTATGCTTAAGGTTTGAATATTACAATAAAAATCCGAACTAATTACAGGATTAGTTTTTATATATTCATAGCCGAATGGGTGGTGGCGGTGTCCGATATGAATTCGTCTTGACCCTAAATAAGGACCACCCTTCGGCACATATTATGAATATAAACTACATTGGGGACAACGATTTTTCTAATTCACTGATTTTTGCTCTCCGTGATGACAGGCCCTTGCACGGCGATGGAGGCGTCTGGGCCTGACTAATGCCCCAAGGGCTTTGTTGTCGTTGGCTATGGCGCTACCTTTAGCTCCAGCTGACAAATTTACAGATGGGCTTGAATTATTAGCCGTGATAGCCGACAGGATTGCGGAGGACCACCCAGCGATTCTGCAATTCATGATGTACCTGCGTAGATATTGGGCTCCACTGGCCGCTGTCGTCAGTGTTTACGGGTGTCCGATCCGGACGAATAATCTCGTGGAGTCCTTCCACAATGAGGCAAAACGCAAGCTGGGAGGGCTCCACCCGAATATTTGGAAATTCGTCGGTAGGTCATCACTCATTCGCATTAAAATGCGCGCCAATTCAGCTCAGCTTGCGCTTTTCATAGTCTGTCGAAGCCTCGCGTTTCTGAATTACATGATTATTCATAATTAGCAAGAATTCACATGGCTCAAAGAAGCAGGCCTGCTCAGAATGCGTGAACGAACATCGATATACTAACGTCATAAATGTGGCAGTGGAACTGATAACTCATTTTATTTTTCAATTCCCAAAACACCTAGTGGAGCTGATCGCGAATCAGGGGATAGACCTCATGCGGTTGCTAAACGGAGAGCGACCGAGACGACCGCGGACGCTTCGGAATATGGCGCGAGACACGCACATAAGGGATGCTCAACACAGCCTCAGTGTCGACAGGTCATGCACGATGAGCTTCAAGCAATTGTGAAATCTTTCACTGTGGTTGGTGGAAATATCTACAAACATACACGCTTCGACTTGCGCATTTTTTTTTTTTTTTTGTTTTTTCATTTCGATTTATTTGTACTCAACCAAATTTGAATCAGTTGGCAACTGATGGAAGTTTAAAGTTAACTTATTCAGTCGTTGAGATAATAGCTGGAGTAGTCCATTGTCAAAGACGAGGTAAAGTAACATTAATTCTGAAAATTAAAAATATCATTTTTAATGACAGCACTATTGCAGGCGAAAAAAATCATGCATTTGAAATTGTCAGTATTACTTTTTCTGTCTGAGTTATATGCGTTTAAGGTTCTGGTGTATGATATTTTGCGAAAATAATATGAATACTTACAAGGACAGTATCAGAACTCCGGGTAACGCGTTTGGTTGAAACTGCTACACTGAGAGTTGATTTGTGTAGGTACTAGAACTCGTTAGGCTAGCAGCGACTCCTGCCGTATGTATAGAGAGTGAGCGAAGAATGAGTAGTGGCAGCACATTGGGCGAGGAAAAGTTCGAGTATACAGGCTAAACTCCGCGTGGTGCGCTGCTACTACACATTTATGGCTAGTGGCTACACAAAAGTGTGCAGCCACTGCTCATTTTGCGAGATAGCTACTAGTACCCTGTTTTGAGCTCTTGCTACACATCAAGGGTAGTGGCTATACATATCACCTCTCAGTGTAGAGATGTTCGGTTGGGCCAGATGATGAGACTTATCATGTTCGATTCTAATGGGCCTCCGTTATCTTGGAAAGCCCCAAGTTATACTATTATTGAGCGGTAGCCGAATATTCAACAAAGGCTACGATACTTTGGACTCCTTATCAGAAATTGGTCATCCTTGCTCGAATATGCTATGATATAATCAGAATGTGAGTTAGCTTGCTGAAATTCGTTTATTTCAGAGACGTAGAAAGTTTGAAATACAATATTGGAGGGTACGCGCTAGCTGGATCAATAAAATTGTACGAGAATAAGAATAGAATCTCACTGTTCAATCACGATCATTACATCGCACTTCAAATTAGTTTTACCAGCTTTTACGCCTTGGATAAGCCTATGCAAATAGTCCTCACAAGTCTTTTACCACCGTGAAATAGGCTGTCGCACCCATGTTATTGACTCCAAAAGAGTTTCTACTTTGGCCAGAAATCTTGAATCCAATAAAGCTCATTGAAAATTGAGTAACAAAAGTAGTAATAAAGTGAAAGTTGTAGTATCGTTTTGCATCCACCTGCAAATGTCAGAATGGATGTGATATTTCTTTCTTATTGAGAAACAAAAAATCACATACAACTAGTTGAAACAAAAACAGCTTTAGAAGTTAAGATGCATTTTTCAAACTCGACTCCCTTACTACTTTTGCTACCTAATTTTCAATAAGCTCTGTGAGTTTGAAGATTTCTGGTCACTGTCGGTACCCTTTTAGAGCCAATAACATGTGTGCGGAAGCCTATTTTACTGTGTCGAAGGACTTGCAAGGACTATGTGCAGGCCTATCCAAGGCGTTAAAGCTGCTAAAACTACTTTGGTTTAAAACATCATGGGTTTCATCTCCTGGCCGTAAGTGAACACCTTCAGAAGTTTGATCCCACTGCGTTACCCGGACGTGTGATACTCTCCTTGTCAGAAAATTTAGTAACATAAGTTGAAGCTACAGAATGATGTGTCACTCCAAATAGGCCAAGTGTGGGAAAGAATACATAAAAATCACTATATCAAAAATGGTCGTGGTGTGAAGCTATCAATGCTTGACCATGAAATTTCCCTCATCCGCAGAATAATTTGTTCATACAGCTATAGATGACATTTATCATTCAACAAACTTCAATATATCTTGTATTTCCTGAAGATTCACGTTAATGGAGTTTTTGGAACGGTGCGCGGCAAGGACAGCTGGCGCTATTCAAATCTTAGGCCAAGCCGAGGAAGTAGAAGGTCAATAACCTTATGATTGACCTTTTCTCACTCTTGGACGTGATATCTCACGACCCGAACAAACCAAAACATTCCACAGAATAGTTTTGCTAAAGCGTCGCGCTATCCTGTCATGAGATATTTCGGCCAAGAGTGCAAAGGATTACTATCATTAATATTCAAGTCGATTACCTTCAGCATAATCATTTATATATACCACAGAAGCCGGGCTAGAAGAAGAGCTGGTGCAACCTGGGCTAATGGCAACTAGGGAACCTCGAATCGTTGAACCAGGTAACATTTCAGTGTACTGTGATATTCGTTGCAACATTCTTCAGCGTTCTTCAACTTTGGACTACTTTCATCAGCCGTTACCCACTAACTTCCGGCGTAATTTACTAATGCCAACTATTCGTAGTTTCACGCGGTGGCAGGCGAGGTCGTGGAGTTCGGGGTAATGGAAGACGTGCCCGCGATAGGGCCATACCAGTGGCAGTTGTGCCACCACCGGTCGAACCTGAGGACCACCAGCCTGCACCCGAGGACCACCAGCCTGCACCTGATGACGACCAGCCTGCACCTGAAGAGCAGCCTATCGAGCAAGAGCCGATACTTTTGGCTGCACGGGAAGACGCTGCAGATGATAATGGGATAGTATGGAAGTATCAAAGTGTGGAAGCATCCTCGTTAGAAAATTTCCGCCGAGAGGGTAACTCGCGACGTTTTCATGGAGTAGATATTGCACACGCGGTTCATACATATCACAGGTCATGACCATCCGAACTGAAAAACATTGGGCGACATTCATTCATGGAACATTTCCTTCACGTAATACATGGGGAATACGCCCAAGGGGCTGCTCACTAACGAAATAATTGGACCATTTTATCCGAAATCAGACAGGCTATCGCTAAGAATCGCTGGAAATCGCTCAAATGGCATGATTCCTAATCTCCTCATGATTTCTCAGAATGTATAGGAAATCATGGGGAATCACAAAATAATAACGTGATTTTGGGAATCGCTGGGAATCACTTATCCCCGTTCCAAGTGAGCAAGCATTCATCTAACGTCTATGTATATGGGGCATTCCACGTCAACTCGACCTGGGCAAATTACAGATAGAAGCGAACACCAGCCCACTCTGGTCCACACGCCAAAATTCTTTGTGTCGAATGCAGGATTTTTGAGAATTTTTTGAGATCTTTAAAAAGTGTCCTTCGATGTGATTTTTCTTTTATGTGATTTTATTTTTCGATTTAAACAAATTTTCTAATAAAAAGCTGTACAAAATTCAGCGTGCTTTCGAAAGATAGAACAACGATATGAAAAATTCCGGACCAAATCCAAGGGGTCGAGAATCAGACCCAGGTCAAGTTGGCGCGGAATGCCCCATATAGATACTAGGGTGGTCGTTAAGTCGGGATAAAAAATGAATTTCCCGGGCTGCCCCCCAAATCGGCTCCAAATAAATCAAAACTAATCCTGTAATTTTTTTAGATTTTTATTGTAACGCTTGACCCTTGATCACAGAGGATGACTTTGTCCATTCAAAATGCACGGGGTTTCGCGGTCTTTTCAGTTATTATTTTACTATAGGACTGATAATGGGTCTGAGAATTTTAAATTCTCACAAATTAGTCTACGAAAATGCTGCTGTCTGGCAAAAAAATTACCACATACCTAACCTCCAACTGTTGTATGGGTTATCCCATGCCAATGGAATGATTTTTTTTTTTTTTTTGCGATTTCATCGAGTGTTGTTCAAGAACATTGAAAATATAATGTTCTCCGATGTTTGAACAACATTCGATAAAATCGAAAAAAAAAGAATATATCCATCACTTCGGCTTGGAATAACCCATACACAATTTCGAGGGTGGATGGGTGTCAATTTTTTTCCATACAGCAGCACTATCGTAGACTGTTTTCTGAGCATTTCAAATTGTCAGGCCCGTAATTAGTCCTATAGTGATATATTAACTGAAAAGACTGCGAAATCCCTTGCGTTTTGAATGGAAAAGTTCATCATCTGCGGTCAAGGGTCAAGCGTTATAATAAAAATCTGACAAAATTACAGGATTTGTTGTGAAGTTTTCGGAGTTGATTTGGGGGATCGCCCGGAATTTTGTTTTCAACGACCACCCTAATAGATACATATGAGCAATTCCACGTCAGACCGGACAGCTTTCTGACCTCGATGTTACCGATTTCGCTATCATTTTTTTTACGGGTTCTATGGAACAAATAAATGCATCAAACAATTTTTTGTTTTTTTTTTACCCCTATTTTCCAAGTTACACGGGGGTAAAATTCACGAAAAAGAGCCAAAAATCGAAAACATACTCCTCTTCAAACGGTCATATCTTTGATTGTATTCATCCTAGAGACTTCATCCAAGAACCATTTCAAAGCTATTGAATGACACTATTATAATATATTTATTTAATTTCGCGGTAACAAACAATTCTATTTGTTATAAACAAATATATTATTCAAACGTGATTTTCAACGCAAATACCAAGCGATAAAATTATCAAAAAAATATGAGCGTATTCCTTGATCAATTCTCTACGAAATCGTTAAGTCAATTTTATCGAGAACCGATGGAAACCATGTTAAAACGATTTATTTATAAGCGATGGCGCGCGCTGCCACCCAAAAACCCGGCTCAGGTACGTGTGGCTAGCATGAGAAAGCATCGGTGGGCATGTTCGCGGTCATATCTTTGGTTGTTTTCATCCGAAAGACTTCTTCCTAGAACCATTTCGAAGCTATTGAATGCCACTATTTCTATATATTTATTTAATTCTGCAGTAACAAACAATTCTATTTGTTATAAACAAATATATTATTCAAACGTGATTTTCAAAGCAAGGGCCACGCGATAACATTCTCAAAAACATATGAGCGTATTCCTTGATCAATTCTCTACAAAATCGTTAAGTCAATTTCATAAAGAAACGATGGAAACCATGTGAAAACTATTTATTTATAAGCGACGGCGCGCGCTGCCGCTGAAAGACCCGGCTCGGGTACGGTTTTTCGGTGGCAGCGCGCGCCGTCGCTTATAAATAAATCGTTTTAACATGGTTCCCACACTCAAAGAAAAGGTTAGCTGACATATCCATTTTTTCTTGGTTGAGGAATAATCAGTCAGAACATCTGCTATGAATAATAGACCAACTAGCGCTCTTGGTCACAGTGACCATTTTTAAATGTAGCGGTCTAAATAGCGACTTTGTCATTGCATTGGCTGCTGCATCCTACCCCTAGGCATGGCAGACGATGCGTGGCTGGGACAACCAAGTCGTTTTATGCACGTTCCGCGCTGGCTACATGCGTCAAACGCGAAATGTCAAGAAACAAACAAACAAGCAAAAAACAAACAAACAAACTAACGCTTCGCCCCCAAATCATGGGTTATGGCGTCGTGCAAATTGTAACGTGTGCAGCATTGAAAGAATTAGCTCATCACTGCAGGAATAGAATAATGGATGAAGAAACCATTTACTTTCTGAATGACATTGAAGTTTGCATCGTTGGAACGCAACGAAATTCAATGTAAATTAAAAAAAAAAAAAAATATACATAGCATAAAAGCGATCTAATTACGTTTATTGACATTTTCAAGTTATTTCTAATCGTTTTTACTTTTCAAACATAGCAGGATCATTTTTGGTAAATTAACATATTTAAATTATTTTTTTTCGGATTTCGTTGCGTTCCAACGATGCAGACTTTAATGTCATCTTTCTGAATGAAAGACAGTAGTCTTTTTTAATTGAAAAATTTAAAGGTAAAGTATGTTTCAACAGCACAGTCCACGCATCCAGAGCACTATAGGCGGATCAGACAACTCAACCGATATGGTTATATTTTGTTGATTTTGATACGATGTTCTGACCAAGATAGTAGTTGCATCCTTCAGTACAGTTGGATGTGGCAGCCAAGTCACAACTTAATCGGGCCAAACTCAGTTGGGTGACACAACCAATTTCAACTCATCTATTAAAAATGACTGTCTCGTCCAACAAATGGGATGGCTCCCCAGAATCCAATTATATTGGATACCGCAACCATTTCAAAGGTGTTATGTCCAACTTTTTCTTTGAGTGCATCGGTTCTCCATAAAATTGACTCAACGATTTCGTAGAGAATTGATCAAGGAATACGCTCATATTTTTTTGATGATTTTATCGCTTGGTATTTGCGTTGAAAATCACGTTTGAATAATATATTTGTTTATAACAAATAGAATTGTTTGTTACCGCGAAATAAAATAAATATATTATAATAGTGTCATTCAATAGCTTTGAAATGGTTCTTAGATGAAGTCTCTAGGATGAATACAATCAAAGATATGACCGTTTGAAGAGGAGTATGTTTTCGATTTTTGGCTCTTTTTCGTGAATTTCACCCCCGTGTAACTTGGAAAATAGGGGCCAAAAAAAAAAAAAAAAAATTGTTTGATGCATTTATTTGTTCCATAGAACCCGTAAAAAAAAATGATAACGAAATCGGTAACATCGAGGTCATTTTTTGATTTATTTTGTCCGGTCTGACGTGGAATGGCTCATATTGACAGTCTAGAAATCAATGATTTCTGAAATTCAGAAATCGCTTGTAATCGTTGGAATATTAACAGAAATCACACGAAATCGCAGGTAATCTCATTGATTCGAAAATCACGGGAATCGATTTCTTTTGGAAATTGTCGTGCCACTGAATTTGCGAGTGAGCAGACCTGGGAATACGCCTATACAAGGGGGTGTGCCTTGTACTAACTTTCCATGTATCAGCATACGAGTCTAGTCGTGTACTGTACTTTTTCAATTACAGATGATTTCCATATACCCGAAGACGACTTTGAACAGCTACCGGTACCTGAAGTAGCAGTACCGTTCTATCCTGTGGCGATCGGTGAGCGTCCTCCAGCAGAAATTGGGCGCCCACCAGAAGCATGCAGTGTATGCTATGAGCACCCTGCGACGCACGCCTATATACCCTGCGGCCATATGTGCTGCTGCGGAGATTTTGCGACACAAAATGTCCTGCAATGTCCTCTATGCATGGATTACGCTACAGGCATCTACCGTATATGGCCAAACCCGTGACTTGACATCGGCCTTAAAATAAAAAATAAAAATTTGAAGTATCAAAAGTTACTATTGTTATTGTTATCATCATTTCATCTCGACCTATATCCTATCACACAACTGTTTTTACTATTTGTATCATCAGTTATCCACAATGTTATAATATTTACTACCTACATCCACTGGCATTGTGCTTCGTGTATACAGAGTGATTCAGTTTGACCGGGCCATATTAAATGGGCATATTCCTTGTCTAATTCTAAGACTAAAATTCCTTTGCGAAAAATTCCTGAGGTCAACGGTGTCCGAGTTATTCAATATCTTAATTTGGCTATAAAGTATCTTTTTCATCAATAAAAACGGCTAACGGGTGTTGATTTTCACTTTGACAATCCCGTGTTCAATCTTTGGGAGCCAGGTCGTCCGCTGCTTAGTTTTCGGTTGTGTAGGTCCACCGTTTGTTAGTTTTTTTTTTTTTTTTTAATTCATTTTTTTAATTTTTCAATTTTTCAATTTTTCGCTAAGGAACTTTAGTCTTAGGCTGGATTCCCATGGGGCCAGAATTCACGGATCCGGAACGGAATTCTAGTGACTTTTTCTATGTGTAGGTGTATTAGGGTGCTTCAAAAAAAAATCTAATTTTTTTTTTTAACTCTTACCCCCCCAAATGTTCGAGGTGGATGAGAAAAAATCCTCGCGAAAGTCGGTCGTTGTAGCTCAACTCTAAGAGGTCGCAATTTTCATTTTAATTTAAAATCTCTAGATTTTAAATGATTTTATTTAATCTTCTAATGAAGGTAACCGACTCTTATTATATAGATTTGGAAAGCTTGAAAAACCAGCTTTCGGAATATACAACGGTTATTTAAAAAAAAATTAAAATGAATAGATGTAATTTCACTTTGAATAAAAAACCGAAAATTCCCATGTTAAATGAATGGGAAACTAAAATGAAAATTGCGACCTCTTAGAGTTGAGCTACAACGACCGACTTTCGCGAGGATTTTTTTCTCATCCACCTCGAACATTTGGGGGGGTAAGAGTTAAAAAAAAAAATTAGATTTTTTTTTTGAAGCACCCTAAGGTGTATACATACACGCGATACATAGAAAAAGTCACTAGAATTCCGTTCCGGATCCGTGAATTCCGGCCCCACGAGAATCCAGCCTTAGAGTTCGACAAGGAATATGCCCATTTAATATTGCCCGGTCAAACTGAATCACCCTGTATATCTAGGGCTGGCCATTTACGATCACTATTACTGTGTACCTTAAGGTGGTCCTCAATTTTGTCGAATTCAAATTTCCACAGCATGCTTCCACGGGCAAGGGTGTCTCGTAAATTCGAAAATAAGTCGCGCAAACTCCAGGTCTCTGCCTCAATCCTAATTATACTGTCTTCGAGCTTTCGTCATCCCTAGGTATTGTAAATCAACTGGGTCTCTTCGTCTTCTTCCCAATGGATATTCCGGATATTCTCTCTTTTGATCAACTGGGTCTTCGCACCCGTTTGGCGTCCTCTCGCTTTGCAAGCTAGGCAACGACTCCTGATTCACTGGACTGTCCTGCTACTCGAGCGCTCTTTGTTTTGCTTCTCGCGCTACGTCATGTTTTCGTGTTTACTGTTTGTGCGAGACATTCGTACAACTAACGGCGAGTGTCAACTCTTCTCAGATTCAAAGCACCCACAGACAATCAATATCGCGACGATAATTATAAGAAGAAATAATTGATATCAAATAATTATAATTATTTAATTATAATTATAATAATTATTATTATTGTTATTATTATCATTTATTATTTATTATTTCACCTTGATTATAATAATAATAATCATTTAATTATTATTGAATGATAATAATCGAATTTTCGGAGCTATACGCTAGGCAAGTACTACTACACTCGTATAAACAAGCTTGTGTGTTCGTATACATGCATGCGATTTCCACACAAGAGTTGCCTGCCACACAAGTTAGGCGGCGCTGGCGGTCGTATACATGCATACATTTTACGCACACTACTAGCGTACTGGAATTGTACTTGCCTAGCGTATAGCTTGACGGCAAATTTTTTTCACCCTATAGTTATGGGAAATCTTTTGTTTGTTTATTATTTCAGTGTATCACGAGTGTTTCATAATGAAGAAATCGAAAAAAATTACATTGAGGTAGTCTACATTTTTTTAATGAGTTTTCATATGTACAGTGTGACCTAAAACCCCCGTATCACCTGGAACGGCAGGTTACTTATCGAATTCTGAGATGAAAATTCCTTTACAAAAACGCTCTAAGGCCAACGTTTCTAGAGTTATTAAAAATCGCGATTGACCAAGCAGAGCGTCTTTCTAGTCGAACGCTCCATAGTTTCAAATCAGCGCGCTCCATAGGTTTTCGCCGTTTACGTCAATCGCTCCATAGTTTTAGCCGTCCGGGTCATTCGCTCCATAGTTACGGTCGTAGAGAAACGCTCTGATTGGTCAATTGCGATTTTTAATAAATCGAGAACAGTTGGCTGAGAGAGTTTTTCTAAAAAAAAATTCTTCAGGCCGTGGTAAAATTTGGATGTATCTCATTTCAACGCCTGAGCGGAATATCACCCTATCACCTGAGTTCAAATCCCCAAGCGAGTCAAGGAAGGCCTGAGCGGCAGCCTGCGAAAAATGTAAGACGGGTCACGCCGTCCAGGCGCTAACTTGGCTCACGGTGGTTTGAGCTCGGATCCGGCTACACCTGGACAAGGTTTTTCCGGCGCTTTCCCTTGTCCCTCGTGCGAATGCGGGTGTTTCTATACATGTAGGTATATAAATATACCTACATATTAGGGTGTCCGTTATTTACCAAGTTGTTTTTTTTCTTTGCAGCGCCCCCTAAATCTTTAGTTTATGGCTGTGTCCCAATTTGTAAGTACCTATAAATACTTACACTTCGCACTTACACTTAGCGTCAACTTCACATCGCTCACGCCTACGCTACTGCAAGCGCTATCGACATCTGGCGGATAATAAGGTAACCACGATGGCGCGCAGATGCGCGCCGCGCCTTGGCGCCAACTCCGATTTCAATTGTTTGAATCCATATTTCAATCCCGGCATTAATTGTCTTTCACTGTTTAATGCCACACAACACAGTGAGTACAAGTATAATATTGTGTAGAAATTTCTGGCAACAATCAACAGCAACAAACGTACCTGTGAGTATAATTTATTGCTCTCTTCTACCTATAACATGTACTGCAACGGGTTTTCCTGGGCTCGGGGACCCAGAAATATTAAGCCGAATACAAACCGGACCCAACCCGTTGGTAAGGGATGTCGTTGGGCGCCAGACTTCGTCGGAAGTCCTCTCTCTCTCTCTCGCTGGGACCCTCTGGCTAGCTACTAGTGATAGAGGGATTTCGTGGGGGCGAGAAATAAGGACACCATATATAATCGTACTTAGCTTTATTCAAAAAAGAAAAAAAGAAAAGGTGGCGCATTATTCAACACGCCCGCTACCTGGCGTAGGTTATATTTTATAATATTGACTCTACTTTGGCTATTTCAATTATTTACACGAAGGCGACGATCGTCTTAGACGGTCGCTGGCTCTCCCTCTCTGGCTACTTGACAGTTAGCTGTCACTGTAGCGAGATTGCGTGCCTCTCTCTATGTCTCTCGGTAGACGGACGCGGCGCGCTGTCCAGCGGCGGCGGAGGGGCGGAGGGGATGGCTAGGGAAGCGACGAAACTCTGACTCGTAGCAGCAACGTGCTTGGCGGGACGTCCGCAGTCCGTGGCTCTATAGCGTCGGCGCGCGCGCGGTGAATATCGGCGCAGCGGTGACCAGAATTGGCACGGCTCTACGCACGACAAACAACACGTGACTCCGTCCTGGCTATTTTATATCCAACGGTTCGCTAGAACGATTAGACTTGAGCACAGGATCGGTTCGAGGCTTTTTAGGGTTTTTAGGGGAGTTCACGGGTCTTTGACTAGAGATCAGCCCTAGTCAATCTCCGGTGACTCGTCACTCACACACACACACTCACTTTTCACTCACTCACTTAACTACTATCTTAAAATTACTCTCTCTCTCTCTCTCTCTCTCTCTCTCTCTCTTTCTGGCTTCTCGCCGGTCTCAACACTTGGTGCCTCGTACCGCACGCAAAGGCAGACTGCCTCTACTTTCCGCTAGGGATGGTTATCCTCATTACCACCTGTCCGGCGAGCGTTGACGACTATCGGTCGGCTGTTAGCAGACGCCTGTCGCCAATATGGCTCCGCGGGACACGGCGGCAAGGGTTTACCACGGAAATCGGAGTTTTGGCACTCGGTACGTGCGTAAGGCTGGTAAGGAGGAGGTCTTAACGTTTTGCCACGTTACAACTCCCCTCGGCCAAACGGAACGTACGGGTTCCACTCGGACGCTTCCGCAACCTCCGACTCAACCAGCCTCGGTGGTTTCTTCGACCACTCTCTCTCGTCTTTGCGGATGGCGGTGAGGCGGGTGCGGGGTCTCAAGGTGTCGTGCGAGTTCTACCGGGAGCCCTCGGTATTCCGGTGCGCGGGGCAGGTACTCGTCGAATACCCGCGCCAGCCGCACTCGGAACAGTGTTTGTGGAGGGGTCTGGGGCACTCGGGGTGCCGGTGACCGGGTTGGTCGCAGGACCAGCACTGGGTGCTGCGGAGGCGCGGGGGCCTCGTAGCGCGAGTCCCGGGGGGAGGGACTGGGGCTTCTCTCCCTCTCACTCTCGCTCTCTCTCTCTGGGGGTTGTATCGGGCTTCAGGCGCTCCCGCGGGGCTGCTTTTCCAGGTCCCGCGGCTGAAGTCGACTCGCATCCCGAAGGCCGTCATCACGTCCATGCCAAGGATGCACTGGTACTTGAGTGAGGGCGCGACACGGACGACGATGGGGCAGGTTCTGCTGCCGATGCGTACTGGCATCTCCATCTCGCCGGTGCCTGAGTCGAGGGTACCGTTGGGGTATACGATACCGTTTTCTGGGAGGGGGGTGAGACGCTCTTGTAGGTCGCGAAACCGATGCACCGCGGGTCCACCGATGTAGGTTCGGCTAGAGCCGGGGTCGACTAACGCGTGAAGGGGTCTACCGGCTATATCTACGCGCAGATAATAGCGGGGATCGCTTCGGCTCTCTCGGAATGGGGAATGGTTGGCTGTGACGGCTTCCGGAGGGAAGGCGCCGGGAGGGGGGGTGGGTTTTCTAGGCGGAATGGGGTTTTCGGCCTGCTTTTTAGCGCCGCGATTTCGCGGTCGTGACCTCTTCGTCGGGGTGTCTAGAGCGGCGGTAGGGGCGGCGCTGGGCTTGGGTGCCGGCTCCGCACCAGACCTCGTTGTCTGTGCGGTGCGGGTGTTTGGCGTGGTTGCGGCGGGGATTTCGGCCACTTTCCCCGCGGGTATGGCTCTCTCTCTCTCTCTCTCACTCTCTCTCTCTCTCTCTCTCTCTCTGGGTGGGGGTACGTGGAGCCGGTCGGACGCCGGGACCGCTACTACGCCGCTTTTGGCGTACTCTAGAGCCTCGCCTGAGGCGACCTCTGTATTTGAGACTGTATAGCGGAACGGGGGTCGACGGGTCTCGTAGCCGAGGTACGGAAGGGTAGGAATTCGCAGCGGTTCCGGTTCCGAGGCGGTGTCAGCGGCGGTCCGGATTGTCGGCTCCCGTCGCCCGTTGTCCTCGGCTTCCCGGACCCTGTCCCGGTCCCTCGCTATATCGTAGCTCCGTATCAGTCTCCAACGACGTTCGCACGCCGTGCCGTCGAGACTCAGGTGAAATAGCGGGAGTAGCGTTCTCACCGCCTCATCCGATAGGCCCCACAGCCACGTGGGTGCAGCGTCGGTGTCGTTGGGATCTGTTCCTCGTGGGGTGGTTCGCTCACGACCTGGGTCAGGGATGGGGTCTACCCTGGTCAGAGCGTATCCACGCGGTCTCCCAGACTCGGGGACGGCGGGGTGACACGAAGCAAGCCTCGCAAGGCGTGCGAGAATGTCAGTTAGGGGGTGTAAAAATAATTGAAATAGGAAACTAAGTAACCTAGGTAGCAGGGGTGGATTCGGCCAAGCCCGGAATGTCATTATTTCGGGCCCCACGTTGGGCGCCAATTTGCAACGGGTTTTCCTGGGCTCGGGGACCCAGAAATATTAAGCCGAATACAAACCGGACCCAACCCGTTGGTAAGGGATGTCGTTGGGCGCCAGACTTCGTCGGAAGTCCTCTCTCTCTCTCTCGCTGGGACCCTCTGGCTAGCTACTAGTGATAGAGGGATTTCGTGGGGGCGAGAAATAAGGACACCATATATAATCGTACTTAGCTTTATTCAAAAAAGAAAAAAAGAAAAGGTGGCGCATTATTCAACACGCCCGCTACCTGGCGTAGGTTATATTTTATAATATTGACTCTACTTTGGCTATTTCAATTATTTACACGAAGGCGACGATCGTCTTAGACGGTCGCTGGCTCTCCCTCTCTGGCTACTTGACAGTTAGCTGTCACTGTAGCGAGATTGCGTGCCTCTCTCTATGTCTCTCGGTAGACGGACGCGGCGCGCTGTCCAGCGGCGGCGGAGGGGCGGAGGGGATGGCTAGGGAAGCGACGAAACTCTGACTCGTAGCAGCAACGTGCTTGGCGGGACGTCCGCAGTCCGTGGCTCTATAGCGTCGGCGCGCGCGCGGTGAATATCGGCGCAGCGGTGACCAGAATTGGCACGGCTCTACGCACGACAAACAACACGTGACTCCGTCCTGGCTATTTTATATCCAACGGTTCGCTAGAACGATTAGACTTGAGCACAGGATCGGTTCGAGGCTTTTTAGGGTTTTTAGGGGAGTTCACGGGTCTTTGACTAGAGATCAGCCCTAGTCAATCTCCGGTGACTCGTCACTCACACACACACACTCACTTTTCACTCACTCACTTAACTACTATCTTAAAATTACTCTCTCTCTCTCTCTCTCTCTCTCTCTCTCTCTCTCTCTGGCTTCTCGCCGGTCTCAACACTTGGTGCCTCGTACCGCACGCAAAGGCAGACTGCCTCTACTTTCCGCTAGGGATGGTTATCCTCATTACCACCTGTCCGGCGAGCGTTGACGACTATCGGTCGGCTGTTAGCAGACGCCTGTCGCCAATATGGCTCCGCGGGACACGGCGGCAAGGGTTTACCACGGAAATCGGAGTTTTGGCACTCGGTACGTGCGTAAGGCTGGTAAGGAGGAGGTCTTAACGTTTTGCCACGTTACAGTACATACGAACGTTATATCCGTTATTGCATCCCCTTTGCGTTAAGACTCTTTTTATTCCGTACACGAAAAAAAAAACATTGTTTTCACATCATCTCACAACTTACACTTATATTTATCTTATTATCTTACACGAATAGGCGATTTTTTTTTATTATCAACAGATTGAAAAATGATTCGGGACGAAGATTTTATTGCTGTATGGTTCGTCGTGCAAAGAATATTCCGTCGACATCGCGAGATGGCGGAAGATCATGCCCGACGGGTAAATGCCTACTTCTTGTTTGCGTTACAACTATTGCAGCGCAGAAATAATCAGGTGAAAAAATAACCTGTTTTGAAAATGCTACAATATGTTTCAGAGAAATAATAGGGATGATAAAAGCTTTAAAATATATAATATGAAATATAATAATAATAATTCAAATAAAAATATGAGACATTCAAAGAAGGATAATAATTAAAAAAAGGAAAACCGATCAACACACAAATATAATATAATATAATGTAATAATAACGTGAACATTTTTGTCGTATGTGCAGAGGGGTCCGTATTGCATCACACCTCCGGCTTACAACCAACGTGTGCTCGGAACTTTCATCACAGGCGACCGTACATCAATGAAACGTCATCTACGAGTAAACCCTGAAAGTTTCCAAAGAATTGTAACTTTTGTTAGACGTAATGGGAAACGATGGGGCTGGTGCGTCGAAGTTGAAGTTAGTATAAAACCTCCAGATTCCTTCAAAATAACTTCTTCTACATGTACTGTACTAAAAAATACACTATGTGGGCTTTTTACACTGAAGATGTATTGCAATACCAAATATGTACTTTTCAGGTAGTCCTATTCCTGTTCTGGTTGGCTACTGGCGTTGCATACAGAGTAGTAGCTTCGTCTTTTGATATCCCGCGTTCAACTGTATGCCGAGTAGTCCACAGAATATTGAACGAAATCCTTGTCATCTTGCCGGAAGTTGTTCGACTACCATCAGCAGATAGACTGCCGGAAATTGGCTTGGCATTTTCAAGAAAAGCGAATAGTGCAGTATTTCGGCAATGTGTGGGGGCCGTTGATGGGTGCCACATCAGAGTCATGTGTCCTGTAGGTCTTCATGACCAGTACTATAATAGGAAACAGTTTTACTCAATAAATCTCCAGGGTTTGGTTGATGCGTCGGGTTCATTTATCGATATCGTCAGTGGGTTTCCAGGGTCTGTTCATGATGCTCGCGTGTTCCGAAACAGTACTCTATTTCAGCAAAGTTTATATCCGCCAGAAGGATACTTTATTGTTGGAGATAGCGCATATCCATGCAGACGGCATCCTGTAAGCATAATAACTCCTTTCACTGAACCGCTCACTGAAGAACAACGCGCTTTCAACCACGCACTTAGCCAAACACGAATGGTTGTAGAACGGGCGTTTGGAATAATGGAGGTACGATGGAGATCAATCTTCACCAAATCATTAGAAGTAAGGATCCGGACCGCTATCAAAGTAATTGCAGCATGCACAGTGCTGCATAATATATGTATAAGCCAAGGCGATGTATTACGAATTAATGCACGTAATCAGCCACTACCTCCGCGTCGTGTTCCACGGCCCGAACGTGAAGGATTGGATTTGCGTAATCTATTTCTGCGACTATACACGCTGGAACATATAAATAACTAGCTGCAGTGTGTGCGTACACAAAAAACTTGCTTATGCTAACGAAAATTAAATAAAATTGTTACATATGTGAAATAGCTAAATAAATAATTCAATTAATTATTTGATAAATATACATAATCTTATCGTTTATTTTTTTTCTTCTACCATGTGGCTACATTGCATTACCACGTGTATCAAAACTTGCGAGTATTGCGAAAAAAAAGGTGGAACGCATTGGTTATTGCACTTGTAAGTAGAACTATTCTAGAGAATTGACAAATGGTCCAAACATAATAAACGCATATTTAAACACAACAATACTGTTATTGAATAAAACCTTTGTTTATAGATTTTCACTATTTTGTTGTATTTAATATTTCAATGGGTAACATAAGATAAAAATCAAAAGCGATAAAAACTTAATAATTGCCATTAAAATTTTTCTTTTTTATAGTAATAAAGTATTTAAATTTCTTATTGCTATAATAAACGATGGAAAATAATAACGGTATCAGAAATCTCTTTTTTTTTTAGAAATAAAGTACAATAAAATTCTTACTGCTATATAAGGAACGATAGAAAATCGGTAACTGTATGAAAATTCCCTTCTTGTTATAAAAATGAAGTAGATGAAACTATAAAAATTCCCTTCTTTTTATAAAAATAAAGTAGACAAAACTCTTACTGATAGAATTAAAAGCACTGGAAACTTTCTTTTATAAAGATGAAATTAAAATTGGCAAATGTTCTTAGAGGAAGTGGCGAGAGACAATGAAGGAAGGAAAAGAAGAAGATATTATAAGCAGGAAGTGACGGAATAATAAGGCTGAAGGAAGGAGAACAAGCTTCTATTTTTTCAGTAAAAATTCCCTGAGTACATCCAACAAGTCTTCATCTGCTTGTCTAGCAGCTGCCCGGTCTTTGGCTTGCTTCATCATGTCCTCACGCATGAATGAAACCAGCTCCAGGATTGAGTCTTTGTTCGGCGGAGGAGCCGCAACACGTCTCTTTTTCGCCGGTGGCTGGTTCTCTTGGTTCTTTTCAAGACAGGTAGCTTCGCTCTCTTCTTCTAGACAGGTATCTGGTAACAATGATGCGGATGTACTTGCTGAATGTGGATCCTTCTTTCCATTTATATTTGTTAGGCAGTCTTCGTGTGGTGAGCTGTGTGATGTACTAGGACTAATATTTGATGTTGCTCTCGCAGTGGCTGACTGAATACACAGTAATGGTGTAATAGTATGGCGACCCGACATAAATTTATGCATTGCATCATAATATGGCCAAGTATCAGCTGGATGCTGCTCCTCTTCGAGCCCTTTGCCAGTGGGCGGTAGAATAATATTTTTATATTTCAATTGCAAATTTTCGAATTTCTTCTTGCATTGAAGAGCACTTGCGCCACATCTTAAATTCACTGCCACCATCTCCCATCCCTGCATCGTCATGCCTCTCTTTCTTGTGAACATTTCGTTCAACGCTGTCCGCGTCTTTATTAAACTTTTCGTATCAGCTACGCTCCCTGGAATTGATATTTAAAAATAATTAGAATTTGTTGTGAGAATAGCGGATACCGAATATACAGTGGGACCCCGATTCTCTACCACTTGTGGAGAGGACTGGTAAATAATCGGGGTTCAGCTAGGAGGTGTACTACGTTATGCAATAACAATGTCTTCGTAAGAATTGGTTACAAATTTTGTGAACCAATAAAATCCATATGCACAAAACGAAAAAAGTGGTGAAATTGTTTAATTCTTTCTCGCTGTGTGTAGTTATATGTAGATAGGTAGAGTACAATCGTAAAATATACTTACAAGTAAGTTTGGGCCCCAGGGACTCCATTTTTTCATAGAACGTGTAACGAAATAATTCACAAATATTGTAAATTATCATAAAACCGCACGTAAAAGGCGCGGATGTGGAGAAAATTGAAAGACAAATGCCGGTATTCAAACAATTGAAATCGGAGTTGGCGCCAAGGCGCGGCGTGCATCTGCGCGCCATCTTGGTTACCTTATTATCCGCCAGATGTCGATAGCGCTTGCAGTAGCGTAGGCGTGAGCGATGTGAAGTTGACGCTAAGTGTAAGTGCGAAGTGTAAGTATTTATATGTACTTACAAATTGGGACACAGCCTATGATCTAAAAAAAAACACGAGACCAAAATAAGCCCTTAATATTCATATTAAACCGTGCCACAAAGACGATATATTTTCCATTTAAATAACATGGGATTTCGTCACTTTTTACATTTAATTTTTTTTTTTCTGAGCAAATAAATATATAGCAACAAAAGACATATATTCTTGTAGGTAATTGAACGCTCTACAAAAAAGATCTCTTATGATTTTTCGATAAATTAACTTGTTTCAAAGTTATTAGAGGTTAAAGTTGAACTTAGTTATTTTTCAAATTTTTCCACTTTGACAGCAAAAGTATTACCATTTAGATATAAATGAATTGTTGATATCGAAGAATAACTGGTTCTCACTGTGTTATATAAAAAATTACTGAAAAAAAATTTCAATACATTCAAAATTTTGTATTACATTGCGCGTATTTGGTACTAGTTTCCAGAATTCTTAGGTTAATTATAAGCTATCAATTTCTATGAAATTTCAGAAAACTTCGTACGCTTTTGTAAAATTTTATAAAATGAGACTTTTCCAGCAGCACAGTGAATAACCTAGAAATTATTTTTACCAACAAATGACACTTTTACTCACGCAAGCGCAGTAAAATAATGTACGTCTAATCACATTATTTTCGAGTTATTGAAACTTTTTTTAGAAATTTTTCATATAATACAGTGAGAACCAGTTATTCTTTGATATAAACAATTCATTTATATATCTAAATTGTAATACTTTTGCTGTCAAAGTGGAAAATTTGAAAAATAACTAAGTTCAACTTTAACCTTTAATAACTTTGAAAAAAGTTAATTTATCGAAAAATCATAAGAGATCTTTTTTGTAGAGCGTTCGATTACCTACAAGAATATATGTCTTTTGTTGCTATATATTCATTTGCTCAGAAAAAAAAAAATCACATGTAAAAAGTGACAAAATCCCATGTTATTTAAATGGAAAATATATCGTTTTTGTGGCACGGTTTAATATGAATATTAAGGGCTTATTTTGGTCTCATGTTTTTTTTTAGATCATAAACTAAAAATTTAGGAGGCGCTGCAACGAAAAAAAACAACTTGGTAAATAACGGACACCCTACTACATATACAACCTGTCTGCTTACTCTGTACGTCATGTACTCCTCTCTCTCTCCTTACCTAGTTTTAAGTTAGGTTAAGATTTCTCTCCGCCTACCCTGCATACTGTATGATACAGTATTGTAAATGTAGGGTAGGATTGTACCAACATTGATATGGTCAAATAAACATCTATCTACCGGGAGTATTCGTGGATGCGCACCATGCCCAGAACCGAAGATACCCGAACGTGTACGCCGTATTATAGGCAACTTAAGATACACGTATATATACACGCATATACACGTAAATACTGCCTGTGTGTTTGTTTCGCTCTCGCCGCAGAGTTCAAAATGACGGCAAGCTGTCATCTGTTGTAGAGCTTCTATGTGCATTGGTTTATAGGTGTATGTTTATAGGTTATTCTTCAATGACAAAATTTGTTGGTTAACGCGGATCAGTGATGAATCAATTTCGAATAATTACGTATGATTAATTAAAAGATATGGTTAAACAATTTGATCTGCCAGCCTGTCGATGCGATGATATCTTATAGGTTAGAATGTATTCTCCTGCACCGCAGATGTGTTCCAGGTGAACGAAAATAATGTTTCGTCGTATTGGTGATCTACGTGTCAGCAAATCAGGTAAATTCCATTATAATAACTCATTGCAGCATTAAATTTCGATAACCAACGTGATTGATTTACAATAGTAATTATACTCTGTTTGTGAGCACCCTCAGGTAGTCAATTTTTGCGGTCCACAGGTACAGCACCTGCATGATCGCTGGCATCGACCTCCTACTTCCTATCCGACATCTTTCCTGCTCGCTATACCAGAAATCACCATGAACATCACCAGAATTCCCAGAATCGCATCGTTAGGATTCATTCCCATGGTACTGAGACCCTATGCTACAAGACCATGTCGCAAGCAGCATTAAATTTTGATAACCAACGTGATTAATTTACAATGGTAATTATACTCTGTTTGTGAGCACCCTCAGGTAGTTAATTTTTGCGGTCCACAGGTACAGCACCTGCATGATCGCCGGCTTCGACCTCCTACTTCCTATCCGACATCTTTCCTGCTCGCTATACCAGAAATCACCATGAATATGACAGGAATTCCAAGACTCGCATCGTAATCCCGTAGAATTCATTACCATGGTACTGAGACCCTATGCTACAAGACCATGTCGTAAGCAGCATTAAATTTCGATAACCAACGTGTTTAATTTACAATACTAATTATACTCTGTTTGTGAGCACCCTCAAGTAGTCAATTTTTGCAGTCCACAAGTACGGCACCTGCATAATCGCTGGCACCGACCTCCTACTTCCTATCCGACATCTTTCCTGCTCGCTATACCAGAAATCACCATGAATATCACAGGAATTTCCAGAATCGCATCGTTATCCCGTAGGATTCATTCCCATGGTACTGAGACCCTATGCTACAAAACCATGTTGTAAGCAGCATTAAATTTCGATAACCAACCTGATTAATTTATCACACTAATTATACTCTGTTTGTGAGCACCTTCAAGTAGTCCATTTTTGCAGTCCACAGGTACAGCACCTGCATAATCACTGGCACCGACCTCCTACTTCCTATCCGACATCTTTCCTGCTCGCTGTACCAGAAATCACCATAAATTTCCAGAATCGCATCGTTATCCTGTAGGATTCATTCCCATAGTACTGAGACCCTATGCCACAAGACCATGTTGCAAAGACTCTGCAGCCTAGACAAGCAGGATCATACTATTAAAATTTGATTATGTAAAAATTGTTAAGGGGAGACTTTGATAAAAACGATTTTTTCATGTTTTAAATTAGTAAAAAAAATCCAATCAAAAATTTCTTGCATCAAAATTTAGATTATGGTAGTATGGGTATTGAACAAAAATGTCAATCCTCTTAGTTGAAAGTGTATGCGCAAGGAGTTTTTGGCAGCGCTGCACAACAAATTTTCTGCTAAAGGTTCCTTGCGCATACACTTTCAACTCAGAGGATTAACATTTTTTTTTTAAATACACATAATACCATAATCTAAATTTTGATGCAGTGAATTTTAATTTGGATTTTTCTAGTCATTTAGAGAATGACAAAATCATTTTTATCGAAATTTTACCGAAGTCTCCCCTTAACAAAGACAGATAACATATTTCGACACTCATGTAATGTAATTTCATAAGAGAGACTAGTTCCATATCCAACTACGAAACGACACAGGATAATCTCACAAGTTCTCCCTGGCGGCTTCTGTGACACGCTTGATATACCGTAGATATATCGTCTGTTCATCGTTTTATCACCGTTGTAATACGTATAAACATGGAGTAAATACGGTAGATTTGCGCCGAAAATGAACAAAGTTTATACCGTATGTATGGGTACTTAAGACTCTCAACATACGGTTTGAATACCGTGTACATACCGTCCATCCGCCTATACAATATGCGACCTTTTGTGGTCCCTCCAAAATATACATGAAGATACGATATCTATACCGCGGTCATACGGTATCAGTACTTCACTGTATCGTATCCATACCGCATTCATACCATAATCATACCGCATTCACACCACAATCATACCGCATTGAGAACGAACCGTACCGCGATGAAAAAAAAAAACTTATCTTAAATTTCAGCATAGGTATTAATAGCGACGCCTCAGTGAAAGAACATACATAGAGTTTTATTAAAAAATCATGCTGTTTCATATATCTTCATCGGACGAGACAGCATAATTTTAGAATTAAAATCGATATATGTTTTTTCGCTGAGGTGTCGCTATATTCTCATATTAGTAAAAGGCACATATTGAAATTTCAGCGAAATATGTATTTTATTCGCTGCGTAGCGATATCCATACGTGATACATATACAGGTGATATATTACAATTAAATTCGGCCCAACACGGTCATTCGCATTCAGCATTCAATAAGAATTCAAATAATTATGCGGAAGTGTGTGATTCATAAGTGACGTTTAATGGACGACAAAATCTGACTTGATACATACCGTATAAATGTGGTATTATATACGTCGTGGTTGCTGACCTTATACCCTTTCCATCCGTACTTTATACGTACTTTATCCGTACTTCAACTGAAGCACATACGGTTTTCATATCGTATAATCACGTATATATACGGTACAAACTTTGTTCATTTTGGGCGCAAATCTACCGTATTTATTCGGTACAACAACGTTTAGATGCGGTCGTGCTACCGTCATCATACTCATACCGTATTTACCCGGTACATACAGCGTATATTCTACGCAAACCAAAAGCCGCCAGGGCTTCTATGCCAGTGTACAAATTGAATCAGTTTCACAATACAGGGTGCCGAATATTTTATATGCAAGTTCTTTAGAGTTTAGAGTTTAGAGTTTAGAGTTTATTCACCAGAGATACAGATATTACATAAAATATAACGACAATATCTGTCCTAAAGAGGTGTTACCACCTGTACATAGGCCTGGAAAGAGGAAAACTTAACTAAAATAATATAAATAAAAACTTTATTCAGTAATAATTTTTTTATGACAGTACACATTAATCAAACTGGTCAAAAAATGAACAAATAGACCGACTAAGAGGTTGAGATCAATTGAGCCAAGAGTTAGCCAATAAATATTCCAAAGACGACCTTGGATAATTACAGATACCAACAATACTATACTAAAACTTTTAAAGACGGTGAAACTTTTTCTGACGAGTGTTGCAATCACACGAGATCAGAAGAAGTCTTTCAGTCGGGTATTGTATACAAAGCTATACTTTATAAGGTGTGAAAATGAGGGTGTTACCCACTCGGAAAATTTTAAAAAATATTTTCTCCAAATTTTCTATAGGGTCAATGAAATGCAAATTAAAAGTCAATGCAATTCGAAGTGATGGTCTGAGACCTCGGATTTTTGAGGAGGATCTGAAATGTCGGTCAATGTTGAGATTCCTTAGCCTAATTCACTTTATGTTTCCTTAAGTCTGTAACCTTTGCGTCTTCAATCCCTATCGAGCACGAATAACGTCGAAAAAATATTTGCTCAAAAAAAAAAAAAAAACAGGAGTCCTTCGCATCTCTGCGTTCTCTTGCTAGAGCGACTTCCTTCGGCTAAATTTCGTGGCGCAAATACCAGCCCATTGCTTCGTTCTCATTCCACATATCCTATGTACTAAGTATGTTCAAAATAAGTTCAAAGACCTACTTTGATCAAGTTAAAAAAAATACCGTGTCTACACGAGTTGATTGAGATATCAATAATAATTCCGTGTAATGGTTCACCAGTTAAAACTGACACTGTTAATGGCTTACGTCTTGTCCAGGCTAGACTGGTTATTCGTTTCTTTCGAAGATGTAACTGACGATTTTACAGTCAACATGGCAATTGATTTTCCTCCCAGAGGTATCGGATCTTTATTGCTCTCCGATACATTAAATATATCGAAGGAACGAATACTTTCTAAAATTTGTTTTCAATAATTAAATATTTTACCAACTATCCCGCATGTCATAGTTTTGTATCCACTATTTATATTTGCCAGTGAATGACATCACATTCTATAATTTGTTGCAGCATTGCATTTCAATAATCAATGTGATTCATTCTCATTTACCATGATTATTAGCCCCTATTCAACTAGTCAATTTTTACGGTCCACAGGTACAGTACCCGCATGAGAACTAACATCAACGTCCTACGTCCCACCCAACATCTTCCCCGCTTGCTAACGCAGAGATCACAATCGATATCACAAGAATTCCCAAACTTGCTCCATTATCCTATAGGATTCTTTATCACGATTCTGAGACACTAATCAATAAGAGTATGTCGCACAGACTCTGCAGCCTGTAAAAGCAGGCTTTTATTAAAATTTTATCAAAATGATGGTATCAATGTGTGAGAATTGTTAATAATGTTCATTGATTTATTACCTTATCTATCGGTTGACCTGTGTATGGGTTAACATAGTACTGAATATCAAATCTGTATCACTCTAATGACAATAAATACATAATTTTTTTATCAACAGGCACTCTTATTTGTTGCATAAATTATTCTTCAATTCTGATGAGTGAGACAATAATGTTGAAATTGATTATGAATCCGGTACAATCTCAAATCTCAAGTTTCACATCTCAGCTCAGTAGTAAGAGTCCTTGCAGTTGACGCTCTACCCAATTTTTAACTTTAGTGCAGTGACACTTTCGGTATAGTGAAGCACAGTTCATGGCAACCTCAACCCCATCAAATTAACTGTTCAAATGCACAAGCAATTACTTTTTCAACCCCAGTTGGGGCATACATTAGTTTAACGATGCAAATTCATGAAAAGTAGCTACCCTATTACAACACGCTGTATCTATAAGTCGATAAAATAATTCAATACTTATTCACTGTAATAAGCTCGTTCAGGTGGAATCGTAGTTGGGACTTAGAATGCCTTCTCCGGCGACTAATCATCTCTCAAAGAATTACATTTTGAACTTTGACAATTCTTAGACTGAGACCTAAAATATTATCAGGGACGACTGCTGGCTTCTTATAATGTAAAATTCAAGACTTCAAGCTAAATAAATACAAATGCGTGCATGAAAATCGTATGTTCCAGCAGATTATTTATTTACTTTCCAAAGTAATCATCGGTATAAGTATTATTAATATTTAATATATCAATATCTAATTGAGAAAGAGAAAATTTCATAAAATTTGAAAGCACGTGACAACACGCTACTAATAGATAACAATGACGAGATATGGATGATTCGATTTCATTCATACATTTATGAAACTTCAAAAATTCATTGGATACAGAATTAGAATACATGCTCAGACTGATCGTTGCTAGAAAAATAAAACCATACACTACTCGTATTTCACAAAATTACATTAAAAACTTTGACAATTCTTGGACTAAGACTTAGAATACTATCACAGACGACGAGAAAATATTTTTTTAAATTTTCCGAGTGGGTAACACCCTCATTTTCACACCTCATAAAGTATAGCTCTGTATACAATACCCGACTGAAAGACTTCCTCTGATCTCGTGTGATTGCAACACTCATCAGAAAAAGTTTCACCGTTTTTAAAAGTTTTAGTAGTATTGTTGAATGCAGCCTTTAAATTGGAATATTGTATCTGTGATTATCCAAGGTCGTCTTTGGAATATTTATTGGCTAACTCTTGGCTCAATTGATCTCAACCTCTTACTCGGTCTATTTGTTCATTTTTTGACCAGTTTGATTAATGTGTACTGTCATAAAAAAATTATTACTGAATAAAGTTTTTATTTATATTATTTTAGTTAAGTTTTCCTCTTTCCAGGCCTATGTACAGGTGGTAACACCTCTTTAGGACAGATATTGTCGTTATATTTTATGTAATATCTGTATCTCTGGTGAATAAACTCTAAACTCTAAACTCTAAACTCTAAAGAACTTGCATATAAAATATTCGGCACCCTGTATTGTGAAACTGATCCAATTTGTACACTGGCATAGAAGAACTTGTGAGATTATTCTATGTCGTTTCGTAGTTGGATATGGAACTAGTCTCTCTTATGAAATTACATTACATGAGTGTCGAAATATGTTATCTGTCTTTGTTAAGGGGAGACTTCGGTGAAATTTCGATAAAAATGATTTTGTCATTCTCTAAATGACTAGAAAAATCCAAATTAAAATTCACTGCATCAAAATTTAGATTATGGTATTATGTGTATTTAAAAAAAAAATGTTAATCCTCTGAGTTGAAAGTGTATGCGCAAGGAACCTTTAGCAGAAAATTTGTTGTGCAGCGCTGCCAAAAACTCCTTGCGCATACACTTTCAACTAAGAGGATTGACATTTTTGTTCAATACCCATACTACCATAATCTAAATTTTGATGCAAGAAATTTTTGATTGGATTTTTTTTACTAATTTAAAACATGAAAAAATCGTTTTTATCAAAGTCTCCCCTTAACAATTTTTACATAATCAAATTTTAATAGTATGATCCTGCTTGTCTAGGCTGCAGAGTCTTTGCAACATGGTCTTGTGGCATAGGGTCTCAGTACTATGGGAATGAATCCTACAGGATAACGATGCGATTCTGGAAATTTATGGTGATTTCTGGTACAGCGAGCAGGAAAGATGTCGGATAGGAAGTAGGAGGTCGGTGCCAGTGATTATGCAGGTGCTGTACCTGTGGACTGCAAAAATTGACTACTTGAAGGTGCTCACAAACAGAGTATAATTAGTGTGATAAATTAATCAGGTTGGTTATCGAAATTTAATGCTGCTTACAACATGGTTTTGTAGCATAGGGTCTCAGTACCATGGGAATGAATCCTACGGGATAACGATGCGATTCTGGAAATTCCTGTGATATTCATGGTGATTTCTGGTATAGCGAGCAGGAAAGATGTCGGATAGGAAGTAGGAGGTCGGTGCCAGCGATTATGCAGGTGCCGTACTTGTGGACTGCAAAAATTGACTACTTGAGGGTGCTCACAAACAGAGTATAATTAGTATTGTAAATTAAACACGTTGGTTATCGAAATTTAATGCTGCTTACGACATGGTCTTGTAGCATAGGGTCTCAGTACCATGGTAATGAATTCTACGGGATTACGATGCGAGTCTTGGAATTCCTGTCATATTCATGGTGATTTCTGGTATAGCGAGCAGGAAAGATGTCGGATAGGAAGTAGGAGGTCGAAGCCGGCGATCATGCAGGTGCTGTACCTGTGGACCGCAAAAATTAACTACCTGAGGGTGCTCACAAACAGAGTATAATTACCATTGTAAATTAATCACGTTGGTTATCAAAATTTAATGCTGCTTGCGACATGGTCTTGTAGCATAGGGTCTCAGTACCATGGGAATGAATCCTAACGATGCGATTCTGGGAATTCTGGTGATGTTCATGGTGATTTCTGGTATAGCGAGCAGGAAAGATGTCGGATAGGAAGTAGGAGGTCGATGCCAGCGATCATGCAGGTGCTGTACCTGTGGACCGCAAAAATTGACTACCTGAGGGTGCTCACAAACAGAGTATAATTACTATTGTAAATCAATCACGTTGGTTATCGAAATTTAATGCTGCAATGAGTTATTATAATGGAATTTACCTGATTTGCTGACACGTAGATCACCAATACGACGAAACATTATTTTCGTTCACCTGGAACACATCTGCGGTGCAGGAGAATACATTCTAACCTATAAGATATCATCGCATCGACAGGCTGGCAGATCAAATTGTTTAACCATATCTTTTAATTAATCATACGTAATTATTCGAAATTGATTCATCACTGATCCGCGTTAACCAACAAATTTTGTCATTGAAGAATAACCTATAAACATACACCTATAAACCAATGCACATAGAAGCTCTACAACAGATGACAGCTTGCCGTCATTTTGAACTCTGCGGCGAGAGCGAAACAAACACACAGGCAGTATTTACGTGTATATGCGTGTATATATACGTGTATCTTAAGTTGCCTATAATACGGCGTACACGTTCGGGTATCTTCGGTTCTGGGCATGGTGCGCATCCACGAATACTCCCGGTATCTATCTCAAAATGCATTCGGCGACAATATTCTATCACAATATGCATTTCAAGACTATCATATCTCGAATTTTTATCGGCAACTTTTCTATCTCAAAGGATAGTTTTCAGTCATAATTTGAGGTAGGATGATTTTCAAACACATTTTGAGATAGCATAGAATAGTTTCCAATCACACTGTCAGAGAAATTGTGCTCCAAACGAGATCGGCTGTGGCCTATGACCGGGGTCGGCAGCGACGGCAGCTTATAAATAAAGGCCTCGTCAATTTTTGAAAGTTATCGATTTACGAGTAATTTATAAACAGGATCTAAAATAAAAATCAGAAAAAACTATTATTTAACGAGAAAATGTTGCATAAAAAAAATTCACGCTGTCCAGACAGTTTTTCTTAGCGAATATAGATGAAAAGTTTTAAAATCAGAATCGTCTACGCATACACGAATATAAATACAGCGGTTCAGCTAGACAGAGCGTAGCAGTGAATCCACAGTCCATTACGTACAATATTTCGTCGAGAGCCCAACCGTGGAAACTCATCTTCATAATTTTTTTATGATTTTTTTTTTAAACCTTACACCCATCGATCTCTGCGTTTTCATACATAAAATGTATACTATTGTCACGGTCAATTTTATTTGGAATAAAAAAATCTTGCTTCCCTCCATCTCGGGCCCCCTCGGGCACAGGGCCCCCGAGCGGCCGCCCTGATCGGCCCGTGCTTGGCGCTGCGCCAGCGCTGGGTCAAAATGAAGTTTTTCAAACAGGTTTTCGACTGCGCATTTTTAGGTAATTTCCCACTTTCGACATACGTCTCTACCGATTGAACAAGCAGTATTTTCTACACAGTAGAATACATAGTTATGGATTTTTTATCAGGATTTATTTTATTTTTCACACAACAGGAGTTCGCCTTTTGTGAATCTGGAATATTTTTCGGGTATTCGGATATAATTTGCATACTGAACTAGTTTTGGTACCCTTTAGCTTGGAAAATGATATCGGTAGAAATCAGTAAAATTTTCGCGGAATATACCTACTACTGTAACTGCGGAGTGTCAAAGATCGTACATTATTAAAATGGGAAAATTCAAAGACTTGATGACATTACTTAAAACTAAAATAGAGACCTGGGGTTTGGCCTATATTTGTTTTTATTAATTCGAAGACATTTTAACCCGCGGGAGCATAAACATTCGAACTCAACTGAACTATACAGGGTGTTTATTGTAAGTCTGCGCAAACTTCTATAGGATGTGTATAGGGGCTGCCTAGGCAAGCATTTTGAGATAAGACACCCATGGTCGGAAACTCATTCCAATGGTTCTGGAGTGCTTTGGAGGATTTGTTCGCATGTAAAAATATTTTTGACACAGCGTGCGGGAAGAGTGTTTTCCCATGCCTGTGGAGCGTGCGGGAAGTGATTGATCCCTGAAGTCGGCTGAAGTGAACCGTAATGAGCCACAAATTTTCATTGTTTGCATTATCGCGAGAGTTAACACTCAGTCATAGCCAACTTGGCACCATACGCTCCAGGTTTTTCGTCTGTTTATTGCAAGCTGGCCATCAGCTTTTTTATTTCTCGAGCGTACACGCGCTTAGAAATATTTGGTTATTATGTTATGTTATGATTTCTTCCCTACGCGTGTCAAAAAATAGTATACGTAACGATGGCGGGTTGGTCATCCCTGCACTCGTGCTTCTTGTCACCCTCGCTACGCTCGGGTGGCATACATCGCACTCGTGCAGGGATCACCAACTTCCCGCCATCGTTACGTAATGTACTATTACACATATTCAATAAATTTATAGCCTGAAGATGACTGGCTGGGCCCAGCCGAAACGTCGTAAAAAATAAAAAAGAATCATTCTCTTCTTTCTTAACTGACCTCACCCGACGAAAAATTCCTCCAAGTCAACTCCAAGGTCACGAAACTCAATTCATCTGTAAAATTTCCAAAACGTAAAATTTCCAAAAATTTAAATACTAATTAAAATGTATTAATCTCAAAATACAAGACGGCCCCCTTGATATTGAGCAACTTTTGTAGGAAAAATTTTCCGCTCAAGCTTTTGGTTTCAAAGATATTTGAGGTGGTAATAGTTATTGCCCCACCCTGTATATGAAACTATATATAATTATATATAACTTTATATATAATTATATATGATCATATATGATCATACAAAATCATTTTTTCCCGGGTAACCATAATTGCCGATCATTGCGACATAAAAACGATGAATCATATAATTTTTTAATTTAATTAACTGTTTTATTTTAATTTATCCAAAACAAATGATCAGATCTGATTATATCTGATTATATATAATTATATATACATATTGTTGGGTGAGGTATATCGAAATAAAGAGATTGCATTTTAATAATCTATTATAATATTAAAGTACGAAATTTTGTCCCGTCTGTCCCCGAAATTTTTCAGGATGTATGTCTCATGTGTCCGATCTGTCCCGTGTGTTTATATGATTTGATGATGATATTATTATCAAGATCGTTCCAGAGTTGATTCATGAGTTTTTTAGATTATAATTTTAGATTATAAAAAAAGTATAGTAGGGACAGTAATAATAACACCTGTTCTCACGATATATTATTTCTTATATTTATTTTGTTTTTTTACATTAATGATTTTAGAAAAATCGCAAAAGTGTCGGCCACAGCCTCCTTTCGCGACCGCTCCACCTGCTGCCTTCGCCGCCACTCTCTGGCGCTGTTGCCGGCCCCTGTCCCTCTGTGCGCTGTTGAAAAATCAAATACTCGAATAAATATATTTTACGAAACCTAGACAGAATTATTGAGAATGACCTTGCGATTACGTATAGATGCGAATTCACACCAAGGGTTTCTTATTTCGCCTGTATCTTTTCGATATTGGGAAGTACCGTGTATCCCCCACCACGAAAAAAAAAGTAGAACAGTTTTCCCAGCAGATGGCTCCGGACCAACATTCAATTATATTTTGGCCATCGAAGGAGACGGACGTGAATTCATTTTCGGTGCGAATTTCTACCCGCTTGCACCTCCCGGCTGATAACCAAGTTTTTTGCGATTGAGGAATCAAATGTACTCGAATAACATAGGGCTGTTAGTGGTTAAGCCCCCTAAAAATATGATTATGGGACTGATGAAGATTGAGAAATATGACCGAAATATCCTAAATTGCCATAGTGTGCCATAAATTTGAAATATAAAACTTGAAAATCAGAGCAACGATCTTGGTCACATTTTCGCAATGCAACCTGACTGGAAAAATATTACCAATCCGACAAAAAGTGACCGACTAACAGCCCTGAATCAAATATACTCGAATAAATATTGCACTGTCATAATATTCCGCGTTGATTTGTTTTTTTTTTTTTAGGGTTACTCCGATAATACCTACTACAATTTCCAATTGCTCAATGAATCAATTTTTTTCTAAATTGTCGAATGAATAAACTTGTATTCATTCATTGTATGGATAATAAACCAGTGATTCCAGCAGAAGTTCATGTACGCAACGCGAGCGTATGTTGGTCGAACCATAGTGCGGTCATCGTTCGGTTTCGTCGCGATGGCACGGTATAGGTGGGAGCAGGACGTTTTGGCGCTGGACGTTTTGGCTGTTGCTCCCGAAAGGTTAGAACAGGTTAGGCCACCCCATTAATCCTACACACGCACACACGGATGCGAAATACCCAGAAGGTGGCTGTGGCTCCCTAAAGGTTAGAATAGGTTAGAACAGGTTAGAATAGGTTAGCATAGGTTAGGCCACCCCACTAATCCTACACACACACATAGATGCGAAATACCCGGAAGGTGGCTGTGGCTCCCGAAAGGGTAGAATATGTTAGGCCATCCCACTAATCCTACACACACACACACAGATGCGAAATACTCAGCAGTGGCTGTGGCTCTCGAAAGGTTAGAATAAGGTTAGCATAAGTTACAATAGGTTAGAACAGGTAGCCGCGATTCGGAAGATCCGTTAGCCCAAATGTCCTGCGCCAAGACGTCCCCGCGCCAAAATGACCGGCGCCAAAACGGTGGCGCCAAAACGTAACGCACCCCGGTATAGGTATACATGCACGCGTTTGCATGTATGGCTTACGTTCAACCCTTCCGCCTGTCACTTCCCTCGCGTTGCTTAACGCTCTCTTTTCTCCGTCTTTCTTCTCCCAGTGCTGTTTCCGTTTCTCTTTTTCCTTTCTCTTTCTTTCTCCCCCCCCCCCCCCCCCCCCAATCTGTCCCCCTTTCTCGGCCAACATACTAGCACTTCGAGGTACAATTTTGTTTTCACGAGGTGAATATATTGGCAATATCGCTCATAATAATTTAGTGAGCTTCGAATTACAGATAATTGAATTTTGTTCGCCCGAAAGTTTTTCTTACAATGTATATCTGACTCACCGCGCGTTGAAATTTGCAATCCGTTCAAGCAATCTGGCAGTGTTTCAACATTCATAAATTAGACATTTTGTGTCAAATTAACCATGTTAAAGGAACCAATACAGCGTTCTTTGTGGAATTCAACACAGTTCCAAATCAATTTGTTACTCGACGAACGTTTATTTGAGGATGTTCAAGAAATGAAGCCTAAAAAAAGCTCCGGTTGCCTACTACTATTGAGGTGTAAAAAAAATCAATCTGCAACTGAATTGAAAGTATTTCAAATCCTATATGTGTATGAAATACTTTTTTTCAATCATTTGAGGAATAGTTTCGACTTACCGTTTATCTTGAAGACGTCCTTAGTGTTCGATATGATGTCTAAATTCACACTGATTTGTTCACGAGTAGGGATAATACTCACGTCCACGTACAAACAATTCCTCAGTCAGCCTAATCCGTGACGTTTATATATTCACGAAATAATAAGCTGGGATGAAATCACAATGGCATCCAAGTATGCACTAGAGGCAGTTGAGCGCATGTTGAGGGACGTATGTCAATCCAACGAGCCATTTGGTGGCAAAATAGTTATAGTTTCGGGTGATTTTCGACAAACTTTACCTGTTGTACGACATGGCAGTAGAACACAAATCATTGAGGCACGTGTGAAGGGAAGCAGTTTATGGAACAAATCCATGTATGTATATGTCATTGAAAGGTAACATCCGTGTTGGCAATGGACAAGCGGACTTCAAGCAATGGCTTGAAGTTTCTGATTTGTGCTCAAATCGCTGTTAACCTTCAACAGTCCATGAGGTTGAACGGGTAGTATCTGCGGGGTAAACTACGGGTTATTTTAACCCGCGGGAAAACCCACGTTTATGCAACCGGGCATTAATGTGCCATCCGTTTTTAACTGAACAACACAAAAACCACTGATAACCGAGCGAGCGTAGCGAGTGAGGAACAACACAAAAACCACTGACAACCGAGCGAGCGTAGCCAGTGAGAGACAACGCAAAACTAATCGAGTGAGCGAGCGAACGAGAACAAATATCAGCTTGTTGGATATTAATATAAACTTTATTATAATCGTGTTGCAACCATAGTTGGTAGATACGGAAGAAGGAAGATGGAAACTTAGGACTAGCGGCAACATGCCTAACTTATAAACTAATATGGCGTCAGCCCGGGAATATTTGAATAGATGCAGTATATCAGTATTACATTTCTAACACTTCCCCTTAGACAAATATCCTTATACTTTATTTTAAACCTAAAGCTTTAATATATTTGGCATGTTTGTTTCCAGCCAAAGGTTTCGTTAAAATGTCAGCCACCATGTCATCGGTTTGTCTATATTTTATTTCTATTATTTTCTTTTCAATAGCATCCTTGATAAAATGGTGTCTCACATCTATATGCTTTGTTCTCCTATGATGTTGAGTATTATTAATGATCTTTTGTGCGCTTTGATTGTCATTGTATAAAGTTATCATTTTTGTCTCTCCTATTATTTCTTTTAACAAATTTTTAATAAAGATAACCTCTTTAGCTGCATCACTTATACTTAAGTACTCAGCCTCTGTACTAGATAACGCGATGGTCTTTTGCTTTCTCGACTCCCAATTTATCGCACAATCTCCTAACTTCATCACTAAGCCTGTATAAGATTTCCTATCAATTACGTCATTAGCCCAGTCCGCATCCGCAAAAGCTTCATTTTTTTCTCCATTTTTCTTAAACGTTAGTGCATATTCAATTGTACCAACTAAATATCTAAGTATTCTCTTAGCGGCTATCCAATGTGTATCGTTATGACAAGAATTGAATTGACTCAGCAAACTTGTTGCATACGCAATATCGGGTCATGTGCACACGGCAAGGTATAACAATCCTCCTATCAACTGTTGATACGGATATTTGGTTGTATTTGTTTCTGTCTTTTATAATTTGACGTTTAATGCAACTGGCGTTGCGACAGGTTTTGCTTCTGTCATTCCAAATCTGGTAAGTAAATTTTTAATGTATTCATTTTGGCATAAACTTAGAGTACCTTTAGATCTGTCTCGCATAACTTTCATACCTAAACAATTTTTAATAGGTCCCAAGAATTTTATGTCAAATTCTACTTTCAGTGCATTAACAAGTTTTTGTTTTTCAGTCTTATCGTTACTAAAAATAAAGAAATCATCTACATAAAGTGCTATTATGATTAACATATCCTTATTTTTCTTTATATAAACACATTGCTCATGGTTTGATTGTATGTATCCGTTGTTTCTTAAAACTAAATGGATTCTTTTATTCCAGGCTCTACTTGCCTGTTTCAATCCGTAAATACTTTTGTTCAGTAAACATACTTTCTCAGTTCCTTCTATTTCAAATCCTGGGGGTTGTTCAATGTAAATTCGCTCGTCTAACTCTCCATTCAGGAATGCCGTCTTCACGTCTAAATGGTCCATATCCATGTTTCGCTCATTTGCAATAGCAAACAATAATCTTATAGTCGAATGCCTAACTACAGGAGCGAATGTTTCCTCGAAGTCTATACCATACCTTTGGCTAAAACCCCTAGCAACCAGACGTGCTTTATAGCGTTCAAATTCCCCGGAGGTATCTTTCTTGACTTTATACACCCATTTACATTTAACTACATTTATGCCTTTGGGTCTATCTACCAATTCCCATACATTATTTTTAATCAATGAATCGTATTCAGCCCGCATGGCTAATTTCCAATCTTTTTGATTTGCACATGAGATTGCTTCAGTAAAAGTTAATGGCTCATTTAAATTTATATTATCAACAAAGGATACAGCTGAAGTCTCATAATCTTCCATCCAGATTGGTCTGCGCCTCTCTCTCATCGGCCTTGCGTCGTCGTTTCCTCCAATTACAATTGGTCGATCTCCTGCGTCAGGTACATCGGCGTCGTCGTCATCTGCGCTAACAAGTGTGTCTGAACTATCGTCGTCCGACACGTCATCTCGTAGTATGCTTTCGATTGTAGATGCTTCCCCTGAATCTAGACTGCTTATTTCATGTTCGTCATCTTCGTTTTCAGACATGTCTTGACGCTCCTTATCTTCTAGATTTTCATGAATTATTTCCTCAGCTTCTGATTCAAGTTTCTCATCTTTGTCGTTTTCAAGAAATATGACACTTCTTGCTTTGATTACTTTTCCAGGTTGTCCTGGATCTGCAAGCCTATAGCCTTTCGTGTTCTCACAATATCCGACCATGAGATATTCCTTCGATTTAGCATCAAATTTCTTTCGGAGTTCGTTTGGAATATGGGCGTACGCTTTACATCCAAATACTCGTAAGTGACTTACGTCAATTTTGGATCCTGTCCAAATCTCTTCTGAGGTTGCTCCTGAGACAGCTGCAGTTGGACTCAAATTCTTCAGATATATTGCTGTCATTATAGCTTCACCCCAATAATGTTTTGACAACTTTGAATCCTGCAACATTGTTCTTGCTTTTTCAACAACCGTCCTATTTAGCCTCTCTGCGACACCATTTTGTTGAGGCGAGTAAGGTACTGTTGTTTCGTGAATTATTCCACATTTCTTAAAAAGGTCTTCAAACGGTTTGTTACAAAATTCCAATCCGTTGTCGGCTCTGAATCTTTTGATTTTTAAATTGCTTTGATTTTCTACCAGGTTTTTGAATTCTATGAATTGATTAAATACCTGTGCCTTTGTATGTAGTAGATATCCGAATGTTTTTCGTGAAAAATCGTCTTTAAATGTGAGCAAATATCGAGCTCCGCTCCAAGTTGATTCTGTCATAGGACCGCAGATATCCGAGTGGATCAATTCCAGCCTCTCCTTGGCTCTGGTTGCACTACCTTTTGGAAAAGAGTTCCTCTTCTGCTTTCCTTCGATACATGGGACACAATCTCTGATTTCCCCTTCGTCACGAAAGTTGATCCCAGTGACCAGTCCATTCTTCATCATCGTCATGCTTCTGTGGCTCAGATGTGCTAGTCGCCTGGGCCCCTATTCTCGACGCAATGAGAATGGGATCTGTGAACGGATGTGGCTCCGTTCACGCATGTTTTTTGTGGAGGGAAAGTGTTCGTTTACGAATTCAAAATCCACATGGGAATTGACTTCGTTGACGGATGTCATTTCTCATTCCCACGTGATAAAATTCGTATGAGAAGTCTCACTTGCGAATTTTATATAGTATTCTCATCCTCTTCACGCGTAATAAAAACGTAACATTAAATATTTTATCAAATTCTGAGAGATCCTCCAACTCTATAGTGAGTGAAGTTCTGAGCAATGGATAATTTGCGAAGATTTATGGATTTTGACGTGTTGCAAAATTTGGAACCAGTCGAAAATTACGATCACCGTCATCGATTATTACATCACGCCATCAACCCTTTTGAGGAGCTCACGAATGATAATTTCATAAAAATTTTTCGTTTAAATAAAGAACGAGTATCTCGATTGATTGACATTGTCGGTCAATATGAGCCAGCTCCAACGAGACGATCAGCATGTGAGGTTAGCACCAAAGTAAGTGATTGAATAATAATCGATAAAATCATTAAATCAGGCTCTCCAAGCTCGTTTATTATCATTTTTTTTTTTTTACTTTTTTTTCCTTCTTGAGGTGCTCACAGGATTACGATATTTCGCCACTGGTAGCTACCAATTAGATATCGGATTAGGTAGATACTCAGCTATCAGTCAACCATCAGTGAGCAGATCCATCCATACGGTCATTGATGTCTTTAATCGACAAGAAATATTTGGGGAATATGTGAGGTTTTTTAGGAACATAGATGAAGTTCGAGCATCTCGCGATCAGTGAGTAGTAGCCCTGTGACATGACCCAATATTCTGATTGCTTTTTCTCGAAATATTCAATCATAAGCTAATTCATTTGTAGATTTTTACGGCGATTCAATTTTCCCAATGCGATTGGATGCATTGATGGCACTCATATTGCAATCTTTCCTCCTAAGATCAATGACCCAATCCACCCTGAAAATGTTTACGTAAATCGCAAAGGATATCACTCTCTGAATGTTCAATTGGTGCGTAAAGTGATCAACAAGAAAAACTGTTTATACATCTTATTTTGACTTGACAATTTTGCTGCCATTAGATTTGTGATGCTGACTTCAAAATTTTGAACGTAAATGCTAGATATCCAGGAAGTGCAAATGATTGTGTTATCTGGAACGATAGCAACATTCAACCATTGATGCGTAGGTTGCATAACTACAATGATGAACGCTTCTATTTGCTCGGTAATGTTAGCAAATTTTTGTTATCATCTGGATGATTTTTTTTCAATGATAGATTAGAAGCACAAGTTATCTTCAAGCCCCCCCCCCCCCCTTCCCTTCTGAATAACTGAAATCATTTTTAGGAGACGCGGGATACCCTCTACGTCCATGGCTGATGACACCATTCAAGGATCCATTGGATGATTCTCCAGAGGCAGCCTTTAACAATGCGTTTTGCCGCGCAAGATCGATCATTGAACGTGTCAATGGGATCCTCAAAATGAGATTCCGATGTTTGCTTAAACATCGAGTTCTTCATTACGATCCCACAACGGCAGCGAAGATAACGAACACCTGCGCAATATTCCATAACATGGCAATCATGGACGGTTTCAGATTCCCCGCAGGAATAGATGAACCTTATGTGAACAATCCAGACTATGCAATGTTCAATAATGGAGATCTTGATGAAGTCAACGTGCATATGGCTCGGGTCAATCCAGAATTAGCTGCAGGCCGAATTGTTCGTCAACAAATTGTTAGAGAATGGTTCAACTGAGAGTAATGGAAGAGGAAAAACAATGAAAAACCACTCAATAGAAAACTTAAATTTATTAATTCTAGTTGTTAAACTCTAACGATGTTTACAAGTTCTCTGAATAAATACTATTACTTCTTTGTAATACGTAATTATCTATATGATTTGTACTAGCTCACGTTCCTATTTTTGGTATCAAATAATTACAGACTTATCAGTACGCAGTAATCAAAAGCACAAAGAGCAATCACCATGGATATATGAGTCTGTTACTCAACTTATTCAACGCTCTTGATTGCATATGGTTTGCTCGAGCCTGTCTCGCAAGGAGAAACACCTTCTGGTCGTAATACCTCTTCTTGGTCTTTAATTCATCAGTAGAGAGAGCGATAATGTTCTCCGAATTTCGAAGGGATGCATCCTGTCGATGTACTGCCATTGATCGTTTCTTATTGGGAAATAAGGATAAGGATTTCATTTCATCTCCACCTGCCCCAGAGCCAATGTTTTCTGATTTTACAGAGAAAGGCTCAGTTTTTTGCACGAGGGGTTGTTTCTTCAACATTGGAAGCTCTGCCTCTACTTTCGCAATTTTAACTTTTGAAGTTGGAAATGCTACGTTAGGCTTTCCATCAGTGATCAGGTCAACAGTATCCTCAAAAACCAAGAAATCCGCAGGAAGAGCAGGTAAAAGAGATAAATCATTCTCTACATTTATGATCTCTAGCTGAGCGTTCTCAGCACTGCCAGATGCTTCTTCAGGAATTGTACCATCCTTTTCATCATTCAGAAAGTCTTCCAACTCGTCCAATCCTCTACAGTTTCCAGGCTCTAGGTCATTATCTTCCTATAGTCATAAATAAAAAATGGAATAGTTGGTCATTGGAGCTAGAAGTCCATGAGATTTTCAAAGGCACTTACAAAAAGAGTATCTGATTCCTTAATGTCCTCATTGCCAGCCACTGCTATTTTAGGTACAATGGCTGTGAGTTGTTGCTCCTCTTCTGGACTCATGTCCACATTTTCAGAAGGCCCACCACCAGTTTTCTTCAAATTTTTATTGTTGGCAGCTAATTTTGCTTTGATCACTTTCTTTTGATCTTGCCATGTCTACAAAAAAAAAAAAAGAGGTGAATGAACTTTTGATGATAAGTATACACGAACTGTTTTATTGAGAAATATGTCGAGAATTTTCCGTTTTTGATTTTGTTTGTAATTATTGGTAGATAAATCAGGTTCTGACGTTATTATTATTATTATTTTTTTTTTTTTTTTAACTATTAATTCATTTTTGTGGGAAATTGTTGAAGTTTTCAAAACGAAGTGGGGTCTATCGTTGTTCACACTAAACCTCAAAGAGACGAATTTATTTACTTACCCTTTTCCATTGAGCTTTGGTTTTCACTGCACCGTTAGGCACTACATTTAAAATTGACGAAATTGTATCCCAAAGCTTTTCAACAGATGCTTTTGTTACTCTGTTCGAGAATTTAGGGTTATTTAATTGAGGATTCTGCTGCACAAATTCAATGAGCATGTTTTTTTGAGTGGTGGATACAATTGCAGCACGTTTCTGTTCTCCTTCAGATTTACCACTATTATCGCACTTCCCGGTCGAATTATTTGCACTCATATTCAATAATTTCTCAGAATTCAATAAAATATTCAATGTTGCGTTATTAGTACGC
Organism: Tenthredo mesomela; assembly: GCA_943736025.1. Classification (NCBI taxonomy): domain Eukaryota; kingdom Metazoa; phylum Arthropoda; class Insecta; order Hymenoptera; family Tenthredinidae; genus Tenthredo; species Tenthredo mesomela. Next base: position 19,066,289 of record OX031021.1, read on the forward strand.
GTGAAGAGGATGACAACATGTAAAATTCGCAACTGAGACTCCTCATACGAATGTTTTCATGTGGGAATGACAACTGACATCCGTCAACAAAGTCAATTCCCATGTGGATCTTGAATTCGTAAACGAACACTTTCCCTCCACAAAAAACATGCGTGAACGGAGCCACATTCGTTCACAGATCCCATTCTCATTGCGTCGAGAATAGGGGCCCTGTGCCATGTCTCCTGAAATGTTACCATGGCAACAGGTTCCACAGTTGTAGCCACGCAATTTTCTGACTTTTGACGCTCTTGTTTCTGGGCTTGGTCTAATTTATATACTCCATGTATATTCGTTGCGGTAACTTGACTGAACGATGTAGTAATAAACCCGGTGGGAGCACTCCTATGCCACAGGCGCGAGAATGTGAAGACAGTTTTTGTGACAGGTAGTTAGTTCGACACTCCACCGACCAGTTACGCTGGCATCGCATCGAGACCGAAATTCAAACGTACGGGCATCGCACAGGCGTCGTTTTCGAATGAAATGAAATCAATGAGATCACTTTTTTTTTTTCATTTTCATAGCGGGTGCAACCCTCGTATGCGGGTGTATTTTTACGACAAGTGTTATCATTCATTACGAATTATTGAATGTATTGACTCATTTACCATATATTATATGCAGATTAGCTTTTTCACTTTAAAAAGAAAAGATATGCCTTTTTTGCATTCATTTTTGACCATAAGCCCTTTTGGTTATTGGAAAACTATTTTTTTTTTTTAACTGAAAAACTAGAAAAATGCCTTTCTGGTTCTAGACTGGCTTTAGAAGGCCGAAAAGGCATGTAGTAATCAATGTATGCCTTTTCGGCATCAGAGACGCGATATAATGAAACGGATTGAAGACGGTCCATTCATGATAAGTGAAACGAATTTATTTGAAATAAATTAGGAAATATTATTAATCATTGAGAATAACGTTTTTATTTATAATTTTGCCTGTTTGGCCATGTTCCTTTTTTTATCTTTTTTTTTTTTGTTGAGCAGCTTTGTTAGAAGCTTCGCACACAAAATGCATTCTGCACGTTAGATAAAAACTAATAACATCGTACGTGATTTTTTTTTCGTGCTCTTTGCATCCTACCCGGTCAATCGGACCTCCGGTGAGGATTTCTTCTAATATGGCGAAGAAAGTTGACCTGTTCAGATGTTGTGAGGCAACAGTTTGTGTGATTGATTTTTCAAGCTGAAAATGGAGAATATATCATGAGGGATCATAGGCAGTGGCCGAAAGATGTTCAGTAATTTTCACTGTATAAGTAATATGTACCTGAAAAATCAATGAAAATAACTCCTGCGATGGTCTTTTTCACGGGTACAGATCTCACCAGACGGAAGTATAATTTTATAGTTTTTCAGTACATTCTCAGGCAGAAAATGTAATTCGCATACATAGTCTGTCAGTTGGAGTTCCTTGTCTTGTCTCGGAATTTTACTTCTCCACACGACCAGATTTTCCTATAGATTTTAATTATCATAGTTTGATTTGACGAGATACTGCACAGCTCCACTAGCATGTATATAATATATGATATATCAAGGCGGCAAAAATCGGAAAGCTGAGGAAATAATGGACATAATGGGTGCTAAGGCGCGTCACGCCTGAGCCAAACAGCCCTTTATTTTCTATACGTGCATACAACTTATAATTTTCACCTGTGAAACTTTGAACAGGGAGGGACATTTTTTTCCTTCCGCTTGCAATTTCTTGATATCGCTGGCATACCCTGTTTTACACAGAGGTACAAAACATTTGTTGGGCATACCTGCTGATGCTTATAAAAATATGCGATATGTATAAATTGTATAGCAAAACTAAAATAACTATGCTGAACGATTGAAAGAAATTGAAATTGAGTTCAATTGATTGAAATTGAAATTGAAAGATCGTTGTTATAAAATAAATGATTTTCTCCTACACGACCGTTTGAAATTCGCCTCACTTCGGACTTCGAGGTCTTGATGAAACAACAGCGAGCTCAAGCGACAGTTTTGACTACTGCGTACTTGACCGCTGCGAAGCGTCAGCTTTAACGGCAAGTGCTCCCACCGGGTTTATTACTACATCGTTCTTGACTGTAACCCTCAATTTTACATTTATTTTTGTCATATACATGACATTTTCTGTCATCAAAAACTACTATTAATCCTCGTTCAGTCATTTTACTCACGGACAGTAAGTTAGCTGCAATTCCTGGTACGTGCATAACATCTGTGATAGTTCTGTGTATATCATTGTTTAATTTTATATTAATCTCACCTACGCCTTCACTTTGCAGCTTGTGATTGTTTGCTACGGTAACTTGTTTTAAATCAACGTTAGAATAATTTGAGAACCAGTTTCGGTGCATACTCATATGAGTAGTACAGCCCGAGTCAATATACCAATCGTCGTCTTGAAAGGTGGTAACAGATAGAGCAGTCGTCAATAATAAGGAGTCCTCGTATTTCTTGGTTGAATCTTTCTTGGTCGAGTCTTCCTTTTTCTTGAGTAATTCACGACATTTGGGTTTAATGTGACCTTCCTTTCCACAATGATGGCAAATTATTTTCTTCCTTTGCCCTGTATTTTTGTATACAGTTTTTGCTCCAAACGCTGCATCCGTTGAGGATCCTGTGCTTACTTCGGTTCTACGATATTCTTCTTGCATCAGCCTAGATTTTACTGTTTCCCTTGAAATTTTTGCATTTGTTGCTTCTAAGGCCATGACCAGAGGGTCAAATGCCGATGGGAGTCCACCTAGTAGCAGCATTGCTACTTCTTCATCATCGACTACATGATTTATGTCTGCTAATTCCTGTACCAACGAAGTCAGACCACTGACGTATTCGCCCATCGTCTTAAAGTCTTCGTATTTAGTTCGAAGCAACTTTCTTAAAAGACTGAGTCTGCGACACAAACCTTTATCTTCAAATGCTGTTTTAAGGTTTTCCCAAGCATCTTTAGATTTTTCTGCTTGCCTTATATATGAGTAGCACGAAGGTTTTACGCTTAGACAGATTTTTGCTAAAGCTTTTTGATCTTTATTTGTGTCTTCGTCTGTACCTAGTACACAATTCCACAGTCCTTCCATGGTTAATAGCATCCTCATTGAGAATTTCCAATTATTGTAGTTTTTTATTCCTTCGAGCTTTTCAATTGAATGGCCCATGCCTCCAATGGTGATACTACTTCCCACGTTGATTTGATCCGCCATTTTAAGTATATGTACGAGTCAACAAACACACGAAAGAGTTTATACAAGTCCAACCACGCGACCGGCTAACCTCGAAAGAAACAGTTTCTAACTTATCAAAAATAATCACTTATTTCACGTTTTGTCACTTGACTATTATGTTTATTCAACTCTAAAAACCTATGGGCCCATAACCTGTTGGGTGAGGTATATCGAAATAAAGAGATTGCATTTTAATAATTGGATATTAATATAAACTTTATTATAATCGTGTTGCAACCATAGTTGGTAGATACGGAAGAAGGAAGATGGAAACTTAGGACTAGCGGCAACATGCCTAACTTATAAACTAATATGGCGTCAGCCCGGGAATATTTGAATAGATGCAGTATATCAGTATTACATTTCTAACACATATGTATTGTGACGTTGCAGATTAGCTGCCGTCACTAGAGCCCTTCTGGCATGTATTTTATTAGTAATATCGAGAGAGAGAGAGAATATCGCCGTCTAGACCCTCGGGATACAAGTGACACACCTGTTTTATAAGCAATAGAATTAGACTAATTTGAAGAATTTTTCTGTTAATGTACCGCGAGAGAGAGAGAGACAGAGATAAAGACGACGACAACTTCCGAACTTCCGCTACAAGAACTTCCGCTCCGGAGATGCTATCGACGGTATGCAGTCCAGTACGGTACCAGTACTACGGATAGTACCGCAACATCTACGGGGAGGGATGTAGACCTTGGAGAATTATCGCTAGGGAGTGAACAGGGTCCCCATAAGACCTCCTGCCAGCCGATGCATCTCGTCACCCAGCATCTGACTGTTACGTCGAGTGCAGTCAGCTTATATCGCCCGATCCAGCAATCAGAAGACGACGTCACGCAGAGTCCATACCTGGACGAGTGACGTAACGTATCGCCAGAGGACATCCTACGTAAAGGTGGACGAGTATCGCGTCCTACGTGCTCTGTCAGGTCACGAAGAGGTGGCGACTCAGATGAGACACCTAGACCTGGCAGAAGTCTACAGTCGGTCATCTATCGCAGGGATTACCGCTGTGGAGGACATCCCGAGGGATGGATATCGCCTGGATCGGAAAAGCTCAACGAGAACCAAGGTCGCACCCTCCCGCCAGCCATCTCGCAGCTGAGATACCGCAGAACGGTGGTTCTGTCGCTGTGAAGCGCGTGAAGTAACGCCGGACGCCCGGCAATAAGATTACGCTTCGTTCTGGTCAACTGACGAGTTGACTGTTCGAACGTTGTCACTCGCAGGACCAATAAGGTAATTAGGAGGTCCTGATAGGTTCCCCACCTGGACCTACCTCACTGGGAGCCAGCTCGCCAAATTGTCTGCGAAGAATCATCACTTCTACGTACAGCTTTGTCTAAAACAGACGTGTCGAACTCTCGCTCTCTCGCATTATAATAGTTTCCGCCCTCGTAATAAGTTTAGTTAAAATCAGTTAAGTTAAAGTTTGTGCTTCAGAAGCCGCTCTACACTAAGGTAAGGTCTTTATGATCGCTACTTGCTAGGAACATCCACAAAAGCTACCGCTGAACTCTTATTTGATTTGAATTCAGTAAAAGCACTTCATAATTGCTTTCAGCCATTTTGATTATCTTTACGCTTGATTATATTTCGCTAATTAGTCTAATATCGCTGCTTAATTTGCTTATGATTTGCTAACGCTTATTTGATTGCTTATTCTGATCTACATTCTCGCTTGAGACTGTTCTGTATCTTATATTTCGCTATCTTTGATTTATTATAATATATTTGAGTAATACGTAGTATAATATCGCATGGTGTGTCGCTTGTAATCCAACTCCCCGAGGGTTGGCTGACGTAGAAAGTCATAGTATTAAGTTGTTCATTTTTTTGTTCTATTTTAAGTTGTTCTAAGTTGTTCCTTTCTAGTTCTATTTTATTCTATTTCTTTATTATCTTAGTATTTTAAGTATCTCTGCTATCTTTGAATATCTCTGCTATCTTTGAATATCTCTGTTATCTTTGAATATCTCTGCTATCTTTGAATATCTGCGCTATCTTTGAATATCTTTGCTATCTCTGAATATCTTTGCTATCTTTGAATATCTTTGTTATCTCTGATTATCTTTGTTTTATTTGATTAATTTGCTATCTTGATTCTTGTGTAATATCTAAGTATTTTCTTATCTCGTATCGATTAATAGCTCGTTTAATTTACCGCCATAGAATTATTGTTAAACAGAGAATACGTCTGTATTACTTGGATTTGAGGCTGATTAAGCGAGGTATTATGGTTATCTGTGTTTTCTAGGATCGATCCTTCCCTTGTATTTGCGAATTTAGTTTACCGTATTTGTCGAGTCGTTTATATTAGTTATTGCGTTAATTATCTTTGAATAATTATTATAAATACCGCTAGCTCGCCGCTATTAGAAAATTTGCCGAGAGTATCGTATCGCTCGGTGATACGCAGCCTGAAAAGTAGAGTACCTTGCATTGTATCGCTTCTACGGCGTTAGCTAGCTAACCGGCGTGTTTATGTTTTTTATGTTACCGCTGAGACGCAATAAGACTCACTAATATTATATTCTTTGTTCCGCATTATTCCAACGCTGTCTATTTCTTGAATACTATTCCGTACTATTACTTTGAAAACTATCTCTGTGTAAATTGAATATCTGTAATTATCTTTGAACTCGGTCATTTGTTGCTGATCAATTTTATATTATAATATCTAAGGAACAATATACGAAATCCCCGGATTTCATCGAAGGAATTTTATATCTGGTGTTCTATATTTTATTGGATTAATTATTAAGGTGAATCCACCCACTCTACCCTTATCGCAGAAAATCTGAGTTAGCTGACGCTTTAAGGCCGTCGTTCCGGCAGTTTAGTAGTATCTTTGAATATCGCATTTGTTAGTAGATTTTTGTGAAAAACGACACATCAGTGTCTGGCGCCCAACTCTCTATCTTAGTCTTTTATTAAATTATCTTTATCAAGGAACGCCGTAGGGTGCGGAGTTAGAGCTCTGAAAAACTCCGTTACAAAATGGCGCCCAACGTGGGGCCACGCCAATAAAGTTCAGAGTATTTTTGATTGAAAAATTACCGCTTTAGAATATAGTTCAGGAACCCAGATATAAATCCGATTCGTATATTGTTCAACTGTCGTGACCACGTTGTAGGTGGAAGAATAATAAAAAGTCTTTCGCTAAAACAAGACGACAAGGTTGGAATAATATTATTTCTTTGGTAATCTAGATTAATTCTTTCTTGCTGACGAAACTCCTTTCAAAACCCCCTAGAATTAAGAAGCAGGTAAAAAGAGACAAACCGTTGTAAAATCAACTATTTGAATTAGCTATCGCCATATTCGATTATTACAAATTTGAATTAACGAACATCTAACCGTCGATTATTAATCCGAAAACAATAGCTTAGCAACAAAGTATTATCTCTTTGTTGACACTGAGTTCTATAATCCGCTTAGACTCTAATAATAACAGTTCTTTGCTGTTTTCGAACTATCGCACAACGGTTATTATTGTGTAGGGATTACCGCTTCATTTCATCGACTCAAATCTCGGTTTCATAACATCGTACCGCTATTGTAGTTAAATACCGCTAATCCCCCCGATAAACAATCCGTTGAAAAATTTCAAATTTGAATTTAACCGTTCAATATCGATATCGCATAGTTAGTTGAACTAATTATATGCCGCACAACTCTAGTGATTACGATTGGGTACAAAGACTATCCGAAAGCACCCTTAAGTTCGTCTTATCGCGCCGCAATCTCGCGACCAACGGGTCAGTCCCAGAGTTACGCGACCGTTTAATAAATTCGTTCCGACTAACGCAGATCGTCATGTCGCAAAAAGACTCTTCGGGCGGAGGGGGAATACCTCCACCCCCTGGAGCCGACGAAAGTAGTCAACAATTTCCATACTCCCCCCATCCAGGTGAAGAGGGTAGACATACGCTTTCCGGTATCCCAGAGCACTCTACACCAACCAACCAAACACCGGGAATACCGCCAGAAAATTTTGAAAATAACAATCACGTCGACGCGAACTTAGTAACCGATTCGAATCCCGCAGCTCAATCGACACCTCCACCTAACGCAAACGCTAGTAACGCTTTTCCGATGCAGAATAACAACACACCCGGTAGAAATCCAGATAGCAACGTTTTTATACCGCAGGGTCAGTACGCACGCTTGAACCTAGATGCGCTTCATATCTCGCAACCCCACCTGCCAAGTACTGCCGGTTATGCACCGGAAATATTGCGACAGCCGGTGTACAGAGAACCTCCCAGGTCTCAGCCACCAACTGGATCTGGTCATCTGGACTATGATCTACCGCGTGAACCTTATTACGATGACTATTATTATCGGGAACGACTACACGCTGCGAATAGGCGTGAGTACCGCGAGTACCGCGAATATGTCGCTCCGCGTGAGGCATATCGAGTCGATTTTCCCGAAGACGACAGATCAATCAGCGAGGAGCGCGAGGATTATTATCCGACCAATAACCAACCTAGATACGCCGATCGCGCCATACCGCTACCTCGCAGAGAGGTTAGATTTTCTGATCTACCTCGCAGGGAGTTCAGATATCCCGATCGCGACGTACCGCTACCCTATCGGGAGGCTAGATATCGCGATCACTCACCACTCAGAGGTCAATACAGAACCGAGGATCCTAGACAGATGAATTGGGATGGGTACGGCCTCCCAATGCCACCTGAAAACGTAGGTTATTTTTGGTCTCCGCAGAGGCCTAATACCGCTACACTTCCGCGCAGCGACTCTCGCACATCTCTAGCCGCACTCGAAGCACTACGCAAATGGAATTTAAAATTCTCGGGCGCACGCGACGAAGACGGTGAAGCTTTTTTAACACGAATTAAGGAAGGTAGAGTCCTAGTTCACATCCGCGACGAAGACATTCTCAATAGCATTCCATTCTTCCTTTCCGGTTTCGCACTTTATTGGTTTCGCGATGAACGTCCCGCTTGGAGAACTTTTGCCGATTTTGAAATCGCGTGGCGACAAAGATTCGCTAATGCCGACCTTCGATTCTCTATCAGGGAGGAAATCCGTAATCGAACGCAAGGCGAACACGAACTTGCATCGGAATACCTAACCTGTTTAAAAGCTTTATTTGGCAGGCTACGACCCGCCTGGCCAGAAGAAGAGAAGTTAGATTACGCGTATCACAATATGTTGCCGCGTTATCAAGTGTTAATTAGGCGTGAAGAGTTACGCAGTGTCACTCATTTAGAACAACTCGCGTTGCAGCTGGAAGTAAGCTTCCGCTGTGCAAGTCACTATAAGGCACCGCCAACGCCTGAGAAATCTATGATTCCGGAATTAGCCTATCGCATTCCGAAAAACGTCAGCTCCAAGCCGAGACCTCTCGCTATTGCCGCTATAGAGTCATTCGAGGAAGTAGACGAAATAATAAATGCCGCTCGAACACCCGCTCCGCGACCTAAAATCACGCAAAACGCGAAAAAGAAGACGCCTATGCGTGCTATTACAAGGCAATCGTCAAATTCCGACAGTATAGATTCCACTCCAGAACCAGATATCGCGCATGCAACTGCTGCACCCGGAAATGATGCACCCGAGAAACGCGAAGTAAGAACTCCGCGACCGACAATTTGTTATAACTGTCACCAAGCAGGTCATCGTTTTTCTGACTGTAAAGAACCGCGTACGTTATTTTGTTATCGCTGTGGCTATCCTAACGTTACTAAAGCTACTTGCCCGCGAAAATGCGCGGAAAACTAGATAGGGAGCCGTTGGATCGGGTAACTACGGAAACTAACTCCTCACCCGATGATTTGCTGAACACCGAATTGCAAGACCATCTGTCTCGCTTCGAAAAATTAGAAACACTATACAGTAGTCCGATAAAAACTTCCGCTCATCGAGCTATGCTGTTTATTACGTTTCAGATTCAAGGTCATTCACTAAATGCGTTATTTGATTCCGGTTCCTCTCGCACCTTTTTAGGCAACCGAGGCATAGAATTGATTAAATTATTAGATCTTCCGCTTTTTAATACCCAGACTCGTACCGTATATTTAGCAGCCGGTCAAGCAACCGAGCTTATGAGTGAAGTGCGTCCACCAATCGAACTCCGCGGTCGTCACTTCGAAATTACCGCCCGCACGTTACAGAATTTAGGTTTTTCTTGCATTGTCGGCTTAGATTTTATTCGCGAGTTAAACATGGTAGTTGATTTTTCCGCAGCTACCTGGCATTTTGAAGATGATCCCGCGCAGATATTCGAATTCGACGACGCTAACGAAACAAACTTCGCACGCCTCACATGCAATGGCATTGTCACGCTTTCCGATAAGCAAGCTTCAGATCTCGAGCAATTTTTGAAAGTCGAAGTACCGCCAATGCCAGACAACCTCGGAGCTACCAATTTAACTTCACACCGCATCGATGTCGGACATCATCCCGCTATTCGACAGCGTTGCTATCGCGTATCGCCAAAAATTCAGGAGGCAATCGATGCCGAAGTCGATAAAATGCTGGAGGCAGGTATAATCGAACCCTCACGTAGTGAGTGGGCTAGTCCAATAGTCATGGTTAAAAAACCAAATGGGAAATATCGCTTCTGTATTGACTTCCGGCAGGTGAATAACGTCTCGAAACGCGACGCATACCCTCTACCGCGCATGGATGCGATTCTCGATAAGTTACGTTCCGCTCGATACATTTCTACCATCGATCTGAGTCAGGCTTATTTTCAAATACCGCTTACTCCGGATAGTAAAGAAGTAACTGCATTCATAGTTCCGGGAAAAGGTCTTTTTCACTTCACGCGAATGCCTTTCGGCTTAACAGGTGCTCCCGCCACCTTTCAGAGGTTATTAGATCAGCTGATCGGACCGGACATGGATCCCCATGCCTTTGCATACCTTGATGATATAATAATCACGACTAAAACTTTTGAAGAACATCTCGCATGGCTTAAAAAGGTTCTAAAGGTCATCCATGACGCTGGTTTAACAATCAATCCGGAAAAAAGTAAATTCTGCCGCGCAGAAGTAAAATATCTTGGTTTTATCGTCAATGAAAACGGACTGCAGGTCGATCCGGATAAAACTGCACCGGTTATTAGCTATCCGATACCAACTAACGTCAAGCTCGTGCGTAGATTTTTAGGCATGGCTTCATGGTATCGCAGATTTATTCCAAATTTCGCTGCTACTTCTGAACCGCTTACGCGCTTATTAAAGAAGGCACAGCCTTGGACATGGCAAGCCGAACAACAACTAGCTTTTGAGACTCTTCGAGATAATTTGACTAGTGCACCAACTTTAAGCTGTCCAGATTTTAATTTACCATTTACTTTACAAACGGACGCGAGTATAGTAGGCCTAGGCGCCGTCCTGACTCAGGTTCACGATGAGATGGAATATGTTATCGCTTATGCAAGTCGATCGTTATCAGACGCCGAACGAAAGTACTCCGTTACCGAGTTAGAATGTCTCGCCGTCATCTGGTCGATTCAAAAGTTCCGCGCGTATATCGGAGGTTACCGCTTTACTGTAGTCACCGACCACAGCAGCCTGCAGTGGCTGCATAATCATAAAAATCCTACTGGTCGATTAGCGCGTTGGGCTCTGGAATTACTCGGTTACGATTTTAAAATAATCTATCGCAAAGGCGCTTTAAATCACGTACCTGATGCACTATCTCGCATCCCTGAAACCGTTGCCGCCGTAATACCGCCTCCGATCACTTGGTACGAACGCCGGAAACACGATGTAGCTACTACACCTAAGAAATATCCCGCCTGTAAGTAATCACGAACCCTGTTCTGTTATCGCTGCGGATACCCAAACGTAACCAAAGCCACTCGCCCACGGAAAGGTGCGGAAATGCAGAAAAGATGCCGATCAGATCGGCTAGCTTCGGAAAATCCCCCTCCCGCTCAATAAGCCGTCACCTACCGAAACGTCACCCTGGTAACGCTTTGAGAAACCGATCTAGCGCCTCCGTTCTTTCTTCCTTTTTCCTAACTGGCCCGGCGTACTGAAGAGCTTCAAAGGAGTCGACTGTGCCGAACGGCGCTGTTCATGGCATCCTATCGCCGCCAAGCCAAACAATACGATCAGCATCATCGTCCTTCCGCTTTCAAAGTTGGAGACTTGGTGCTCAAACGACATCGCGTGTTGTCTTCCGCTCAACGAAACATCGCCGCTAAGCTGGTTCCGAGACTACATGGTCCTTTCCGAATCTCCCGTCTCCTACCTCCCTCAGTGCATGAAGTAAGCGACATACGTAGTGGGAAAGTAGTTGGGAAAATACCTGTTAGTGATCTAAAATTATATCAATCTGTGCTTTCCCCGGTTCTTTAGCCGACTACCGCCACCGCGCAACTTACCGCTGCTATCGCTACCTACGTGGAAGACATCATGGAGGACTGGTGGATGGACCCGAGGGCCTTGCGCTACTTAGTACCCTTTATCAACGAGATGGACTCCATCGAGACACACTTCCCAGGCTTAGGAGTAGCCATCACCGAGGCTGTCAGAGCCGTTAGGATCGAGCCGGACCCCCTTTCGACCGGTCGTGCTCGGTTCGCACCTGAGATTCTCGACACCGGGATACAGACCTCACCCCATGAGACTTGCGACGTAGGCACGCAGACCGGTAGCGACTTAATCACCTCAAAAAACGCGACAACCCAGACCCGACGAGTCTCATTTGCAGCTTCTCCACCGCGAGGTCCGGTACCGCGATCAACAGATCGCTCACCGAGCCCACCACGACGCCTCTGCATTCCCGCTGACGATGACGCCTTCCGATTCGTTCGGTCTCATTCCACCTCGGCGACCGCTACCACCATCGATCCACCGCCGACCCCACTGACTCCGGAACCCGAAACGATGGATTATGAGTTTCCGGTGACATTTGGTGCCAAGTCTCGGCCATCTACTGGCGCTATACCGCGAGAACGGCTTAGTCGCGACCAACCACGGTCGGAAACGCTTCCATCCTCTCATTCACGACCTACCGTCCGCGAACCATCCGGAAAACCGCAGGCAAAGATACCACGTACAACATCTACTACTCGATCTGGGATCACTCCAAGGCGACACGCACCTGCTCGTTCAGTCTATGACGCCGACCCACCAAAACCGAATTGGCACGCGCCTTTCGGCGCCTGTTGGTGTTGTCACCACTATGGCCACCAACACAGGGCTTGCCCGATGGCTGGAGAGCCGGATCACGAGTATTGCTACCGATGCGGCCTCTCTGGGTACAAGTGCTCCGACTGTCCCTACTGCCGAGGAGATTGGGATCAGGAGTAACAGGAACCCACTATACCGCTTGATGGGGGTGTCTCGCTAATTCCTATACCGCCCCATGAGGATGTTCGCTGCCTCACGCTTTAAGGGATAGGAATGTAGAACTACCTCGCTAAATAAATATCGCTAATCACGACTAGGTTGTCTCATACGGTTTTATCTCTCTTACCAATTTTATCCTTAGTCTTAAGTCCAAAAACACCTATCTAATTTTGTTTTAAATCATTTTGATCATTTCTCTATGATATATTTTAGTTGATTCGTCGTCAGTAAGTTAGAACCCTCTAGTATGTAATTTCTTCTGCTTTTTCTACTACTATCTTATCTATCTGATATCTTGCAAGTTCCTAAGGAGTGTCTTATTTAGCATGTCTAATGAGTTTAGTCTTCGAGCCACTTGCCGCAGATAACATCTTTGCATATCGCTGCCTAAGTATGGTTAGTATTTTGATGGTAGTAAGGAACAACTTAATACGACTTCTCGTTCAGTAAGCCACACCATGGATGATCTTTGTCAATATCGCAGAACTAGCGGTCAAATACGTAAGTAATCTATCTTTTTCTGATTCATGTGTTAATTATTGTGCTCAGTCAATCATGAAGTTGCTTGTATCGCTTGTGGTCTAGCTATGACATAGAGGCCTTGCCTTCGTTAGGCCTCCTTTTAGGAGGGAGGAGTTGTGACGTTGCAGATTAGCTGCCGTCACTAGAGCCCTTCTGGCATGTATTTTATTAGTAATATCGAGAGAGAGAAGAATATCGCCGTCTAGACCCTCGGGATACAAGTGACACACCTGTTTTATAAGCAATAGAATTAGACTAATTTGAAGAATTTTTCTGTTAATGTACCGCGAGAGAGAGAGAGACAGAGATAAAGACGACGACAACTTCCGAACTTCCGCTACAAGAACTTCCGCTCCGGAGATGCTATCGACGGTATGCAGTCCAGTACGGTACCAGTACTACGGATAGTACCGCAACATCTACGGGGAGGGATGTAGACCTTGGAGAATTATCGCTAGGGAGTGAACAGGGTCCCCATAAGACCTCCTGCCAGCCGATGCATCTCGTCACCCAGCATCTGACTGTTACGTCGAGTGCAGTCAGCTTATATCGCCCGATCCAGCAATCAGAAGACGACGTCACGCAGAGTCCATACCTGGACGAGTGACGTAACGTATCGCCAGAGGACATCCTACGTAAAGGTGGACGAGTATCGCGTCCTACGTGCTCTGTCAGGTCACGAAGAGGTGGCGACTCAGATGAGACACCTAGACCTGGCAGAAGTCTACAGTCGGTCATCTATCGCAGGGATTACCGCTGTGGAGGACATCCCGAGGGATGGATATCGCCTGGATCGGAAAAGCTCAACGAGAACCAAGGTCACACCCTCCCGCCAGCCATCTCGCAGCTGAGATACCGCAGAACGGTGGTTCTGTCGCTGTGAAGCGCGTGAAGTAACGCCGGACGCCCGGCAATAAGATTACGCTTCGTTCTGGTCAACTGACGAGTTGACTGTTCGAACGTTGTCACTCGCAGGACCAATAAGGTAATTAGGAGGTCCTGATAGGTTCCCCACCTGGACCTACCTCACTGGGAGCCAGCTCGCCAAATTGTCTGCGAAGAATCATCACTTCTACGTACAGCTTTGTCTAAAACAGACGTGTCGAACTCTCGCTCTCTCGCATTATAATAGTTTCCGCTCTCGTAATAAGTTTAGTTAAAATCAGTTAAGTTAAAGTTTGTGCTTCAGAAGCCGCTCTACACTAAGGTAAGGTCTTTATGATCGCTACTTGCTAGGAACATCCACAAAAGCTACCGCTGAACTCTTATTTGATTTGAATTCAGTAAAAGCACTTCATAATTGCCTTCAGCCATTTTGATTATCTTTACGCTTGATTATATTTCGCTAATTAGTCTAATATCGCTGCTTAATTTGCTTATGATTTGCTAACGCTTATTTGATTGCTTATTCTGATCTACATTCTCGCTTGAGACTGTTCTGTATCTTATATTTCGCTATCTTTGATTTATTATAATATATTTGAGTAATACGTAGTATAATATCGCATGGTGTGTCGCTTGTAATCCAACTCCCCGAGGGTTGGCTGACGTAGAAAGTCATAGTATTAAGTTGTTCATTTTTTTGTTCTATTTTAAGTTGTTCTAAGTTGTTCCTTTCTAGTTCTATTTTATTCTATTTCTTTATTATCTTAGTATTTTAAGTATCTCTGCTATCTTTGAATATCTCTGCTATCTTTGAATATCTCTGTTATCTTTGAATATCTCTGCTATCTTTGAATATCTGCGCTATCTTTGAATATCTTTGCTATCTCTGAATATCTTTGCTATCTTTGAATATCTTTGTTATCTCTGATTATCTTTGTTTTATTTGATTAATTTGCTATCTTGATTCTTGTGTAATATCTAAGTATTTTCTTATCTCGTATCGATTAATAGCTCGTTTAATTTACCGCCATAGAATTATTGTTAAACAGAGAATACGTCTGTATTACTTGGATTTGAGGCTGATTAAGCGAGGTATTATGGTTATCTGTGTTTTCTAGGATCGATCCTTCCCTTGTATTTGCGAATTTAGTTTACCGTATTTGTCGAGTCGTTTATATTAGTTATTGCGTTAATTATCTTTGAATAATTATTATAAATACCGCTAGCTCGCCGCTATTAGAAAATTTGCCGAGAGTATCGTATCGCTCGGTGATACGCAGCCTGAAAAGTAGAGTACCTTGCATTGTATCGCTTCTACGGCGTTAGCTAGCTAACCGGCGTGTTTATGTTTTTTATGTTACCGCTGAGACGCAATAAGACTCACTAATATTATATTCTTTGTTCCGCATTATTCCAACGCTGTCTATTTCTTGAATATTATTCCGTACTATTACTTTGAAAACTATCTCTGTGTAAATTGAATATCTGTAATTATCTTTGAACTCGGTCATTTGTTGCTGATCAATTTTATATTATAATATCTAAGGAACAATATACGAAATCCCCGGATTTCATCGAAGGAATTTTATATCTGGTGTTCTATATTTTATTGGATTAATTATTAAGGTGAATCCACCCACTCTACCCTTATCGCAGAAAATCTGAGTTAGCTGACGCTTTAAGGCCGTCGTTCCGGCAGTTTAGTAGTATCTTTGAATATCGCATTTGTTAGTAGATTTTTGTGAAAAACGACACATCAGTGTCTGGCGCCCAACTCTCTATCTTAGTCTTTTATTAAATTATCTTTATCAAGGAACGCCGTAGGGTGCGGAGTTAGAGCTCTGAAAAACTCCGTTACAGTATATATAATTATATATATTGTAACTTTTGGCGAGTATCTTGAACCCGAAAATTAAGAGATACCCGCAGTTAGTGTGAGTTCTTTACCTATAAAAAAGGGATTTAAATTATCAAAATTAATAGGGCTTTTCTTTGAGGTACGTAGGTAGGGAAAAGGATGGGTTAGCCACCAAAAGCCACCTATGTAACCTTGTGAATTTACGTTAACTCAGGACTCGGGTAGATTACTCCACCAAAGCCTGTTCCCTTCGGACTCGGGTAGAACCAAAGCCGATCCTTCTCCTATTTGAACAGAGCCGGGAAGTGAATCCAAGCCTGCTTTCCTAAACACAAAACCTATTCTTTACTCGGATCCGGGAACCTTGCGATTCCAAGACCGTGTCTCAGACTCGGAATCGTATTTCCTTGGCCCTCGGACGCGGGAAGTTAATCCAACGCCGTTCGCACTAGGAATGATCCAAAGCTGGTCCCTATAGGCTTATCCAGGGATGGAAATTGATTAGTTAGGAGTCAGTGCTGAAATATCCGACAAAGTTCAAATAAGAAAATTATAATTGTATTAAATGAATAATAAAGCGATTTTACATTGATTTTCCTATCCTAACTTAAGCTAATGGTTTGGCTACGCGCCGCGTTTGTGTTGTGTTCGATTTCTTGAATCTATAGTTCTATTTCATGAGTTTATTTTAGTATTAAGTACTAGACGCACATAACCTATCTATTTGATTTTATATTTCTTTATCTATTTCTCTTCCTTTCTCTCCCAATTATATTTTATATTATACGCAATGATGCTATATCAAAAGGTATATGATTTGATTCTATTTGCTTGAATTTAAGTTAGACATTTAGCCCTAGATGAGCTAAAGCTATATCAGTGAATTTAATTATGAGTGATGTGAGTCGCACCGGTGCTCTACCTGACTACGCTCGGAGTTATGAGTCGCAACGGTGCTATACCAGAATACGCTAACGAGCGATCGAGTGAGCCGTTTATATGCTCTCTATCCCCATTCCTTAGCGTGACGTCAGACTTTTGGTCGAACGTAGAGGATTAGTGTAATCCTTTCCTTTGTTCGGGATCTGGCGTGATTCGAGGTGCAATAGTACCGAGTATGTTACAATATACTTTGTAACGGAGTTTTCCAGAGTCCTCAACTCCGCACCCTACGGCGTTCCTTGATAAAGACAAATTAATTAAATACTAAAATAGAGAGTTGGGCGCCAGACACGTGAGTGTCGTTTTTCTACACACAAGATACTGAATAATAGCGATACTCAAAGAAAATACTAGATTGCCGGAACGACGGCCTTAAGGTGCTTGCCTAGGCAATTCCACCAGTCCTAAAAACATCGTGAAAAAATGTGCTATTAAACGAAATATCTCTGCCTGGGCACCGAAATCAATGAAACAAAATACGTCGCGCAATTCTGTGGGCAATTACGAACACGCACGGCCGAAAACATGTCCGTTTTATGCTGAAATAGAAAATATATGTATGAAAAACGCGTATTTTTGACAGTTGGCGATATATATCGATCGGAATAATGGCGAGTTAGTTGTTTTCGAGAGTTTTTGAGGTATCGGTGACGGTTCAGAGATGGCGTGGCGCACGAATCTACGAGTCGGATCACTGTTCGATAAACTGGACAAAATCGGCTGTCAGTGACAAATTCTAAAGTTGTAATAGAAAAATGTTGTTATTGTGGTCAGGATACACAGAAGACTAATTCTGTGTATCCTGACCACAATAACAACATTTTTCTATGACAACTTTAGAATACACGCGTATTTATCACTGACAGCCGATTTTGTCCAGTTTATCGAACAGTGATCCGACTCGTAGATTCGTGCGCCACGCCATCTCTGAACCGTCACCGATACCTCAAAAACTCTCGAAAACAACTAACTCGCCATCATTCCGATCGATATATATCGCCAAGTGTCAAAAATACGCGTTTTTCATACATATCTTTTCTATTTCAGCATGAAACGGACATGTTTTGGGCCGTGCGTGTGACGGTCGGTATAGGTAGTGTGGTTTGAGCCCTAACGGTTTGATCGACAAGCGAGAACCTGTCAACTATTAGAATTCGGCCGTCCGTCGCATACACAATAATAATAGTAAATAAAAAATACTAAGAAAAAGATCTACCTTTCGATAGACCGGTAAATAGGATTCGTTGCCGTTTAGTCCTATACAGGTCTCAATTGAATTGTTTAAATAGTTATAGAGGCTAAATAATATAGAATAATAATAATAATAAAATAATAATAATAATAAGGATAATGAATGCTAAAGGTGATTCAAATGATAATGAGAATTGACTGGTAAAATCGATAATATATTCGTGAACGATTGGTAAATGAATGATATATGTTCAGGCGACTAACATCAACCGTCGCTTGAAGGAAATGAATAACATAAAATAATAAAATATCAAAACAATAAAATAAAATATAAAGATACAATATCGGTCACCGACGTGGGGATCGTAGAGGCTTGTTACTTTAGAAAAGAACTGTTATTAAACTGTTCTTGTAAATGAAGAAAAGCCTGTTCACGATTCTCACGTTAATGATAAGAAATAATATTTGGTCTAAGGTGTAATATAACGAGTTAATTTGAAATAATAATAAAGAATAATAAGTATTGGAGCTCTCTCTCTCTCTCTATCTTATTATATGATATCGAATTTATATCTATTATGGTATAGTTCTAAATAATACGAACTTTAGGTAGTATAACAATACATGCAGTCACTAATTTAGTATGTGGTATATTGTCTCCCAACTATGGTTATAAAGAATAATACTGCTCAATGGGTGGTCTCGTACTTGGCTAGGGTTTTACCCGAAATACCGTTAGTATTGGCCTGACGATATTCCCATTGTTAATTTACACATTTAAGAAAAATTGTAGTTGGACGAATGAATAATTACTACTATAAAATTAGAGAATTCAGGAGAACAACGAGTAATATAATATAAAATATAATAGAATGAGCTATTGCATGTGAACTATTCGTAGAGACTTATCTTTGGTTGACCTGATGTAGCATGGGACTAATCTTTGGATGTTGGATAATTAGCCGCCCTCACCTTCGTAGGAACCTCGTAGCCTTTGATTCGACGGTTGATTTATTTAACGGAAAAATTAGGAGTTGTTTAAAATCGTATTAAATGTTCTATTGCACAATGAATGTTAATTGTTCGAAACTGACTCCAATGATTGATAAAACTTGAATTAAACGAATATATTAAGCCGGAATTTGGAATAGTCTTTACACTGATTCTAAGATATAATGAAGGAAACGGTTTGGATTTGAATTGAATGATTGTTCTTAGAACTACTTATATCCAGGAGGATATAAGGCGTGAGGCAAAGTTTATTATAGTCTGATTGTGTCTCTGCACTGAACCTATAGGTTAAGTAGAGATTTTAGATTTACGAAAACGGATCGCTAAGTTATTAGATTAAATCGCGTTTAACTGAATTTATTGACGAGTACTGAGTCCTTTGGGTCGACACTTATAAAAGATTGAACACCAACTCTTGGCTCTAATTAGCACACGGATCTTTACAGCCACGCGCCTCGCGATTTGACGGAAGAAAGATCACTAAATCCAATATATTAAAGTAATATATTTCAAAGTATTGAACGATGTTCTGAAATACATAAATCTTGAAGAGATTTAATGTAAGTCTAAACGGATCACTAGACTTCTAGATTGTATCACGTTTGTATGAATTTATTAACGGGTACAGAGTCCTTTATACTACCACTTTAATTTAAGACAAAGAAAAGATTGAGTATAACTCGTGGCTCGATATTTGCACACGGGTCGATGCGTCCACGCACTTCGCGATTTACCAGATGAAAGACCACTAAATAAGTATATTGAAGTAAATAGTTCGGAATAATGAAGTTAGTTATTTAAATTTTGTTAACGGGTACAGAGTCCTTTGTGCTACCACTTTACTTTAAAGAAAGAAAAGATTGAACACAACTCGTGGCTCGATTATTGCACACGGATCCTTACATCCACGCACTTCGCGACTTGACAGATAAAAGACACTAGTTCAAGTTCAAAGGCGACGAGGTGCACGCGGTTGCAACAATGTACTTGCAGTTAGGCGCAGGAGCGGGGGCCTGGTGATGTTATGCGGTCCCATGCTACTCCATACCTCACATATAGTCTCACTCATATTAACTTAGTTCTCCCTATTCTTCTAAAAGGAGAGAGAGAGATAGAAACTAATTTACGTACTAATAAGGTAGTGTGATGATGAGGGGTCAGCAATACTGGGTGCTCCAGCGCTGCTTCGCTCTCATCGACACCTACGTGACTTATAAGCCATTTCAAGAAGGAATAAATATTAGTTAAAATTTAATATTATGTTTCTACTGCGACTCGCTCTTGGGCTCTAAATCACGTTTTGAAGTAATCGAGAGCTCTACTGCTCGCTGTTTAGAAATGAAATTAATATTTATTCGGTTTCAAAAATATGATAGGAGAATGAAAGAATTAATTATAACAGAAAGAGTGAATTAATGAAATTAATGAATTAAGGGGGTATCCCCACCTTTAAATAGGTCAACATTCTGAGAAAGAGATTGATATTTTACAGCGAATTTGAGAGTCTGATCAAATCCAAAAAAATCATGAAGTTGAGGGAGGGTTTGACCCTCATTATCCATACTTAACATTGGATATTACTTTGAGTCTAATAGTAGTTACGCTGAATATAGATAAATACAAAATTACTCGGTTGTCGCAAAGAATCAGTAGTACCGTTGGATCGATTTTGGAATTTTTGGTCTTCAATTGTTCAGAAGAGATGCCTCTATCATAATATCAAATCATAAGCAAATCAGTAGTACCGTTGGATCGATTTTGGAATTTTTGGTCTTCAATTGTTCAGAAGAGATGCCTCTATCAAAATCGATCCAACGGTACTACTGATTCTTTGCGACAACCGAGTAATTTTGTATTTTTCTATATTCAGCGTAACTACTAATAGACTCAAAATAATATTCAATGTTAAGTATGGATAATGAGGGTCAAACTCTTCCTAAACTTCTTGATTTTTTTGGATTTGATCAGACTCTCAAATTCGCTGTAAAATATCAATCTCTTTCTTAGAATGTTAACTCATTTAAAGGTGAGGATACCCCCTTAATGAAAAAGATTTTTAGAGATTTAGGTATACTGAAAGTTGCGCACGTAACATGCGTGTTCGTAATTGCCCACAGAATTGCGCGACGTATTTTGTTTCATTGATTTCGGTGCCCAGGCAGAGATATTCCGTTTAATAGCACATTTTTTCACGATGTTTTCAGGACTGGTGGAATTGCCTAGGAAAGCACCTTAAAGCGTCAGCTAACTCAGACTTTACTGCGATAAGGGTAGAGTGGGTGGATTCACCTTGATAAATAGTCAAATAAAATATAAAACACCAGATATAAAATTCCTTCAATGAAATCTAGCGATTTCGTATATTGTTCATAGATATTATAGTATAAAATTTATCAGCGATAACGACGGGATTCAAAGATAATCATAGGTATTCAATTTACACAGAAATAGTCTTCAAAATAATAGTACAGAATAATACTCAAGATATAGACAGCGTCGGAATAATATAGAATAAAGAATATGATATTAGTGAGCCGTATTGCGTCTCAGCGGTAATATAAAAAACATAAACACGCCGGTTAGCTAGCTAACGCCGTAGAAGCGATACAATGCAAGATACTCTACTTTTGAGGCTGCGTATCACCGAGCGATACGATACTCTCGGCAAATTTTCTAATAGCGGCGAGCTAGCGATATTATTAATAATTAATCAAAGACAATTAACGCAATAATTAATATGAATGACTCCAAAAATAGCGTTAGACTAAATTCGCAGATACAAAGGGAAAGATCGATCTTAGAAAGTACAGATAACCATAATACCTCGCTTAATCAGCCTCAAATCAAAGTAATAAAGACGTATTCTCCTTTTATCAATAACTCTATGGCAGTAATTAAACGAAATATTAATCGATAGAAGATACGAAGATAGCTCAGATATTATACAAAATCAGAATACGAAATTCAATCAAATGAAGCAAAGATAATCAAATAAAGCAAAGGTAACCAAATAAGGCAAAGATAATTAAGAAAATCAGAACACTAAGATAATAAAGAAATAGAATAGAAGATCTAGAAATAGAAATAGAAATAGAACAACTTAGAACTAGAACAACTTAATACTATGACTAACTACGTCAGCCAACCCTTGGGGAGTTGGATTACAAGCGACACACCATGCGATATTATACTACGTATTACTCAAATATATTATAATAAATCAAAGATAGCGAAATATAAGATACTGAATATTCTCTAGCGAGAATTTAGGCAAAAATAAGCAATCAAATAACGTTAGCAAATCATAAGCAAATTAAGCAGCGATATTAGACTAATTAGCGAAATATAATCAAGCGTAAAGGTAATCAAAATGGATGAAGGCAAGCATGAAGTGCTTACGCTGAATTCTCCCAATGGAAACTCTACTTGCGTAGCCCGTAGGCTAGCGATACTCAAAAATGTACTATAAAATGATTAAATAAGAATTCAGCGATACGTTAGTGGATTTCTAGCAATTGTTGATCATAAAGACCTTACCTTTAGATGAGCGGCTTTGGCACACACACTAACTTTAACTTAACTTAACTTATTACTCTAAGAGTGAAACGGGAATTTAGATAGCGAGAGAGAAGAGTTACTAGGCACGTCTGTTTTCGAGCAGAGCTGTACGTAGAAGTGAAGATTCTTCGTAGACAATTTGGCCAGCTGGCTCCCAGTGAGGTAGGTCCAGGTGGGGAACCTATCAGGACCAATTAATTGTCTGATTGGTCCTGCGAGCGACAATGTTCGAACAGTCAACTCGTCAGTTGACCAGTTTGAAGCGTAATCTTATTGCCGGGCGTCAGGCGTTACTTTCGAGCGTCTCCGCGATAGAACAACTGTTCTGCGGTATTTCAGCGGCGAGATGGCTGGCGGGAGGGTGTGACCTTGGCTCTTCTATGCAATTCCTTCCAACTACCAATCCCGAGGGGTGCACTCCACAGTGGTAATCTCTGTCATAGACTACCCAGCTGCAAATGGTCCCTCGGCGATACGTTACGTCACTTGTCCATGTATGGATCTTTGTGTGACGTCGGCTTCTGATATTTGGTGCGGGTGATGTAAGCTGGCACTGTAACGGGAGGTGGTAGCGATTTGTGCGTGCCACCCTATACGCTGTTGGCGTGACCAGATGCTTCGGTAGCAAGATGCATTCGCTGGCAGGAGGTCTTATGGGGACCCTGTTCACTCCCTAGCGATATTTCTCCAAGGTCTACATCCCTCCCCGTAGATGTTGCGGTACTACCCTGAGTACTGGTATCGTACTGGACTGCATACCGTCGTTAGCATCTCCGGAGCGGAAGTTCTCGTAGCGGAAGTTCGGACGTTGTCATCTTCTGTATCTTCTCTCTCTCTCTCTCTCTCGCGGTACATTAACAGAAAAATACTTCAAATTAGTCTAACTCTATTGCTTATTAACCAGGTGTGTCACTTGTATCCCGAGGGTCTAGACGGCGATAATTCTCTCTCTCTCGATATTCCTAACCAAATACATGCCAGAAGGGCTCTAGTGACGGCAGCTAATCTGCAACGTCACAACAGTAGTATAGATATGACAGTTCTGGATCCAGCCTTCTTTACCGGCCATCAGGCAGTCGGTAACCTACTGACCGCGTGGGTAAGTTACCGACAGTCGGATGGTAACGATCGTCGATCATTGCTACCGACAATCGGCTGGCTGCAATTCGCCGTTGTGCGATGGCGCCACTACCGATTGTTACCGATGGTCCGATGGTAACGATCCGATCTTTGGTTACCGATAGTCCGATGGCTGCAATTTCCCCGCAATTTTCCGTCTTGCAATGGCGCCACTAACGATTCGCTTTCGAATGATGGTAACGATTACCGATCTTTTTTTTTTTTCTTACCGACAATCGATCCAAGATGGCTGAAATATCTAATTCTTAGCTTATATATACGAATTATACTAGCTGAAAATGCTTGAAGAGTGACAGGGTGTTACATATATATATATATGCAATCAATGACGCGAATTATCTGATAATATATGCGTTTATTTGTTATGTCTCAAGTCTAACCTATTCTAAAATACAACAATTTCAATAACAATAATAATAATAATAATAATAATAATAATGGCCGTAACATTTATCCCTCATCTGTATTCATCATCATTCCCTATGAGAATGGGATCTGAAAATAGAAAAAGTGAGCTTAGATGTGTCATAATGATTCCTCAATGATAAATCATACACACTATTCTTCTTCAGACGCATTCTGTATATCTTGATCATATTCGCCCTCGCTACCGCTATCCAGTCTTTCGTCTATTCGATCCCGAAGAACCATAGAGACTGCATAATCTTCGGAATTCGGGTAATAATGTTCATCATGCGTCTTCTTAAACCACCAACAGCGAATATCGTGGTCTATCTGAAGCTTTGCCTGGACACCATTAATTGTTAACACGGCACCATCCACACAACGCCTGGTTACATATGGCTTCAGCTGTGGATCACCAAGTCATCAAGATTAGGAGCATTACCCCATTCCACAGGAGTCGCCCAATCATATCGTGCGTGAATTCCTTGAACAAATACATAATCAACTTAGCAATTCTAAAATAACAATATTGTATCCAGACATCGGGCTCTACTTACGATTGCGCATGTTTGCGGAATTATGAGCCATCACATCGATATCTTTCCCCATCATCTCGTCTATTCGATGCCGAAGAACATTGGCGATTGCATAATCTTCAGGATTAGGGTAAGCCTGATAATGATCCACCCTCCTAAACCACCAACAGCGAATATTGTTGTCTATTCGGAGGCCAGCCTGGATACCATTAATTGTTATTAAGGCACGATCCACACGTCGTCTGATTACATATGGTTCTAGTTGTGTATTAATCAATGCACCAAGATGACAATCATTACCCCACTCCACAGGGGTTGCCCAATTGTATCGTGAGGAAACGTCTTGAATAGAACACAATATTAACTTAGCAATTGTAAAATAATATCATATGAAGACATCAGGCTCTACTTACAATAGTATATGCTTGCACGATTACCAGCCATCACGTTCAGGGATTTTCCTTCGATTCTATGAACTTGCACTATTCACCGATCTTTTCAGACTGAAAGTTGTCTTTTTCGTCTTAGACTAACCAGGCAGAGGTTAGGTTGCACCCTATTTGCTGCATACCATCCCCAAAATAAAATCAAACTCAACCAATAAGAGAACAGCTCTCAAAGACACCACCTCGGCTCATAAAAACCGGCAAGCCCCCAAAGGATCGAGTAATAAATATCATTCAGAATTTTTGGTTTCG
Source organism: Tenthredo mesomela (assembly GCA_943736025.1). Lineage (NCBI taxonomy): Eukaryota > Metazoa > Arthropoda > Insecta > Hymenoptera > Tenthredinidae > Tenthredo > Tenthredo mesomela. The sequence continues at coordinate 19,091,647 of OX031021.1, forward strand.
GCCCCTGATAATATTTGTGTTTTTATTTTAGTGTTTCTTAAGTCTAACCTATTTTTAAGTAACATTTTTTCCTACAAACTACTTAAAACCAACTTAAACTATATTTCTTAATATTGTAAGGTCACAATTTTCTTAAGGTAACTAAGAAACTTGTAATAGAAAAGTACTATCCTACTCCGCCCTATTCTCCACCCCTCCTGCTCCTCATTCACCTCCACCCTTTTCTTCTCCTCCTCCTCTCCTCCTCCTTACGATCAGCCTCCACCCCCCAATCCTCCTCCTCCGGCTCATCCGCAAGTTCCTCCAGCGGCTTTATCTCTATCCACATCGGGAAACCATCGTCATAATAAATTTCCTTCCAGCGCACCCCTTCGTCTAAAGTCTCATAGCCGTCATCTCTGCCATCGTCTTCCCACCCTTGCCAGAACTCGTCATCGAAGATTTGATCATCCATTTCTGCAATATGAAATATCAATTACAAACTATACCCATCATGAAAACTATGATATCGAAGAATAACGATACTTACCTCTTGCTTCCGATTTGGTGCTTGAGTTTTCTATATAATGTTTCTTCCTTGGACTGGCTGCGGATTGTGTAAACTCAATGCGAACTCGCACTTTTATACCCAACTAGAAACCCGAAATACGCCCCCAATATTGGAGGGGCTGATCAATGGGAAACTCGGAAAATATTTTTTTCGTATGGAGGTGCCAAAGATGCGAACCCTCCCAGGTACAAAACCCCTGACCGATGGTTGGAAACGCTTGAATTTTCATAGTATTTGAACGGTGGAGGAGGAGGGGTGGGGCGTGTGCATATAAACCCCAACCCTAAGGCGGGTGTGAGCAATCGTCTAGCACCAGTTTGACTGTGAAATTCTACGAAGAAAAAATGGACAACGCTATGTATATGAATCTCGTTGAGATGGTGGAAGATGCATACAAGTTACTGTGTACACTACCATCAGAACAGGCGAATCAAGATATTTGTATTCACTGGCGTGACATTGCGCTTGAAAATATTCGATCCTTGAACAATATTTTGACGCAATCTAAACCAAGTGTGAGTGAAAAGCAACGGCTACAGCATATAATTTCACTCCTCCATTCGTGGGCGGTGAAATTTGACCGACATCGTACGACTATTGTTGGAGGTAATATTGGTGATGATATTCATAATCGTGTTCGATGGGATGATATGGAGAGTGCTTTCAAGTGTCGCATACGCACCGGAGCCGTAACGAATCTTCGACATAAAGATTTGGCAAGATTTTTGACTGACGCTGGGGTGGTAACGATGGAGCGTTTGAAAAATGCGCTACGCAAAGAAGGAAGTATTAAGGTGAATGTGGGTGTTTCGTGTAAATTCGAAAACATAAAAAGCGATGAGATCAGTCTGGAAGTAAAGAACTTCAATACACGCAACACTGCAATTCTTCCATCGACAGACCTGGACACCTGGTTCAACGATAATGTAACGAATCCACTGCTAACCATGGTGGAGGATTTCGAGCAACGAGACTCTGGTTGGAGTATGATTGAGATCATAAATGCTGTGATCTGCATCAACCGATATGAGCCTCTTCGTGGTGGACTCTCCACATTCATACAACTACCCGAGGATATTCAGCGACAGAAAGCGGTGGTCAACGTGCAGAACGACGATGATCGATGTTTGCTGTGGTCTGTTGCCGCAGCACTCCACCCCGTACACATCAACGCAACCAGAACACACAGCTATCAACGATACATCTCAGAGCTAGATTGTACAGGTATAAAATTCCCCGCAACCCTGCGTAGCGTAGAAAAACTTGAAAAAGCGAATAATTTAAGAATCAATGTATACGGAATTGAAAAAGAAACTTCCTCAAATTCAAAATCAAAAAAGAGCATTATCACGCCTCTTTATCTCAGTAAAAATTCAACAAATCTCGATAAAAAGACAATTCACCTACTTATGATTGAGTGTAACATTGAAATAGATGGCGATGATAATGATCATGATGATGATGGTGAAGATGCTAACTTGAATAACTTCAAAGCCAGATTTCACTTTGCTTGGATTAGGAATCTTTCACGTTTGGTTAGCAAACAATTATCGAACCATGATGGTGAACAATTTTTGTGTGATAGATGCTTGTGTCACTTTAGCGTACACAGCGCGTATGATAGTCACAGGCAAGATTGCATGCGAATGAATAGCATCCGAATGGAATTTCCAGAGAAAAAAAAATTGGAATTTTCTAATTTTCAGAATAAGGGAACTGTGCCATTCGTGGTTTACGCGGATCTCGAGTGTATATTGAAACCGGTTGCAAATGAATCTCAAGAGCATATTCCGCACAGTGTCGCCTATTATGTACATTGCTCATATGATGAGACATTATCGAGATATGTGAACAAACGCGGACCTAATTGTGTTGAATGGTTCATCGAGCAGCTTCGCGAATTATGAATTGAAGTAGAGTCGCGCATAAAAAATATAATTCCAATGGAATCTCTGAATCAGACACAACGCGATCGTCATATGCGTGCAAAAAATTGCTACATTTGTGAGAAGCGATTTTCGGCGGAAAAAAAAAATGTCACGATCACTGTCATTTCACGGGTAAATATCGCGGCCCCGCCCATAATCGGTGTAACTTGAATTTCAGTGAGAAACACGCGATTCCGGTGGTGTTTCATAACTTGTCGGGCTATGATTCGCATTTCTTAATCAAATCTTTAGCCTCAAATTTTTCGGGTGAAATCACGCTATTGCCTATTAATAAGGAAAAGTATATATCATTTACCAAGAGGGTTGACGGCACCATGATGAGCTTGAGATTTATAGATTCGCTGCGATTTACGGCTAGCAGCATTGACAAATTGGCATCATACGTGTGCGATGCGGATAAAAAAATAACTCGAAAATTTTACATTGATCAGGGAAAATTCGAGTTGATGATTCGCAAAGGTGTATTCCCCTACGAATACATCGATTCTTGGGAAAAACTTGACGAGCCGGAATTACCCATTGAAAAATATTTTTATTCGAGACTAAGCGATTCCCATATTTCCAATGAAGATTATGAACATGCGAAAAATGTTTGGACCAAGTTTGGTCTGAAAACTCTGGGCGAATATTCCGATTTATACCTGAAAACCGATGTACTTTTATTAGCCGATATATTTCAAAATTTCCGCGATACACCGAGAGAAAGGATTTGTTGGACCAAATGATATTCATTTGACTGAGCAAAATGCGGCGATCAAATATGGGGAAGTGAATGTTGTGTTAATTGAACCAAATTATTTAGTTGAACAAACTAGTAGCCGGAACTCAATAATCAGTTGAACCAAGCAATGGAATTATCATTTTGTCGGCATAAATGCTTGATTGAACAGAGTGTTCAGTCAGTAAAACAACGTATTCATTTCTTGTGATAATTCGTGCTTGTATATTAACGAGATATTGGATCGGAATGACTAATAGTTCGATATAATGAACTAACAATCGTTTTGATTGAAATAAATAAAAATATTGAGTGAAAAATTTTAGACCTCTATCCAATGGAAATTGTGTTGAATCAATGGCGTTTCTAGTTTAAACGGAGATCTTTTTGATTCATAGCATCGCAAATGTGCTTACATCTACCAAATGTCATGTTGAGATGAAAGTTCAAATGCTAAAATACCTTTTTCATTTGCTTAAGTTGACAATATATAACGTAATTGAAGGTATTTTTCAAATTGAATTAACAGTTCATCTGTTTAACCTAATCAATCATTGGTACGGATTGACCACACATTGAATTAGTTCAGCAATATATTTTGGTTGAAGTGATCTATTATGATTTTCATTCAGTCAATGGTTTATTTGACGGAAACGACACGTTCGGTCATATCTAGAATATATTCGTGGATTATTTCAAAGAAAGTAGCGGAATCTTCATATATGATATTATTTTATTGAGTATAGTTATATGTTTATCCATATACAGAGTGATATTTTACGAGGTATAGTTCAATATATATACATATACAGAGCGATTCTCTGGAAAGTAACGCGCCTAAAAGGTAGGAAAACGCGAGACGCATGCATTGAGCAGGTCAAACATCAAAAATTGGGTTTTCTTTATTACATCGGAAATAAAACCCAATCGTCGATGTTTGAGCTGCTCAATGCAGGCGTCTCGCGTTTGCCCACCCTTTGGGTGCGTTACTTTTCAGAGAATCGCTCTGTATAATATATGAGAATATACTAACTAGTTACAATAACGTAGTATATAGTTTTGAAAACTTTATAAAATTTTTAGGCCCGTTGTGGTAACTCAGGAGATTATTTATGCAACAGTACGCTGAGATATGCTGTAGATGTGAAACATAATTATATATGCCATAGGAAACTTCAAGATCAATTCAGCAGCATTGCTTTGTATGTAGTATAGGGTTATGAATATAAATATATATATAGTAGTTTTATGTAATATATGAATATGAGAATATGACTAACTAATTACAATAACGTAGTTTATAGATTTGAAAACTTTATAAAATTATTAGGCCAGTTGTGGTAACTCAGGAGATTATTTAGGCAACAGTACGCTGAGATATGCTAGATGCGAAACATAACTATATATGCCATAGGAAACTTCAAGATCAATTCACCAGCATTGCTTTGTATGTAGTAGGGTTATGAATATAAATATATATATAGTAGTTTTATGTAATATATGAATATGAGAATATGACTAACTAATTACAATAACGTAGTTTATAGATTTGAAAACTTTATAAAATTATAAGGCCAGTTGTGGTAACTCAGGAGATTATTTATGCAACAGTACGCTGAGATATGCTAGATGCGAAACATAACTATATATGCCATAGGAAACTTCAAGATCAATTCACCAGCATAGTTTATCAGACAGTCCAACAACCAATGTGCTATAAAATATTTTATATATTCTCATCAATCACATGGCACGTAGTGCACTCCATCCGACATGACATGAATATTGTAGGCATTGTTTGTGGTCATATTTTTTTGCGAAGTATAATTCCACTTGTTAGTTAGTGCGACTTCAAAAGCATGGATATGTTCTACGAAGCCTTTATTTTCTATTTTTAAAAATATGAAATGTACGCTGTTTGTTTTATCTATGAGTATGTATTTGATTTTTCCAAACTGTAAAGTATCCGTATTAATACACGGTACTATTACGTTTCCTGTTTTGTAAGTAATTCCATTTACTTTAACCCAAGGCACAGATAGATATTTATCAGTGAAATTAAAATTGTCAGGCAAAGTATTTTTGAAAGAAGGATACTTGTCCAGGTCATTTAATTCAACTTCGTAACCAGCGCCCATAGATATTCGTTCATCAAAACCTGTCTGTGCGAATAATCTATAATTTAATTTTAACTGATGCTTTAGGGCCAAGGTATAAGATATGTTTTTGCGCGACAGAGCTACTTTGGCATTCTGTTTAAGCTCTTGGTGTTTTCCCTCAAAACGAATAGTCGACATATTGTGCAACGGCCCACATTTCTCAAGAATAGTTGGATGATGCACCATAAAATGGTGTTTAGGCTTTAATGGCTCTTTGAAAATTTCCAAATACAAGGAGTGATGCTCAGAAACTAAAGTTCGAAGTAAATTACCAGCTTCCTTCCGAAAGGACCGTGCCATAACTAAAGAAATAATTTGCCTTAAAACAATATATAACGCCCATGCTTTGTGGTCGGTAGGGACAAGATCACCTACTATTATGCCAAAGTAATAAACTAAACATAACATTTCAGATGCCGAACAAATTATAAATCCTTTTCGCAAAGCATCGCTCGTAATTGCTAACGGAATGTTCCCAACTACAGCACTGCCGTAATCGAAGTATCTGATTCTATCATTTAATTGGTCGAGAGAGAATAATTCATCCTTGTTTATTAATACGTCACAAATCTTAGCCATATCGTATCGACAGACTCCCTCCAGGTAATCGTGCATAACATCACATGAAAGATTTTCAGTTACGTTGTAGCATGAAATATCATGAAAAACACATTCCTCCTTTACTCCATATTTCAAGTCAGATGCATCTTCAGCGTAATTTTCTTTTGTCCGCAACATATCAATATCTTCATATAATTGACTTTGAAGAATGTTTTTATCAACTCTACAGAACATACATGCATAATTTGAATTAAAACTTTCAGTAAAACCCAAAATTGAATGGAGCCCTAGATTGTCACCTAATATGTGGGTCAACGTGAAGAACACATGCTTCTTTTCATTACCAATATTAATAGTTATACCATTGGTTTCAAGGTGATTGATTTGATCTATCAATTTTGTGAATACGCTACGATTACCGTAAGTGAGTTGATCTTGTGAGTTATGTAACTGGGCTAAGAAAATATTTTCGAGCAGTGAGCTATATTGGGGAGGAATTACACCAAGAGTGAAGTAAACAGCTCCAAGTTTATTAATGCCTTTATGTGATCCCAATGGGTTATTTACTTCGAAATCATCGAAGTATATTGTCAATGGCAAGACCAGCTTATTGTTATCTTGAAATCTCCGCTCAATGCCCATCCAGAGTTCGGTTTGTAAAAAAGAATATGTTTCACCTACTTTAAGTTGGTTCATGTATGATATGATATAATCAAACACGTTAGGTAATTCTAAAAAATGTTTCAAAAGTCGGCCCATTGGGATGATTTGACCAGTTAACTCAATTACGTCAATACTTCTAGTTTGGTCAACAATCTTCGAGTCAAGTGAAGTACCGATAATAAATCCATTTGGCTTGATGAAAGTATTGCAACTTTCAAAGAACTTGATTCTCTGATACTCAGTTTTCAGATTGTCAAATGAATTGATCAAAACATCAAACATTTCATTTAGGTGATTGTCTATAGTAATGCATGTATTAGAATTGTATTTCTGTTTGATCATGTTAATATTACCTGAAGTGAATAATTCATTAATATTTTCAATAATATCTTGCACTAGTGCTCTTGTAATAGAATTATTTGAGTAAAGTCTTGCGACGAAACAGGCGGCACTTTTGTGAACTGAATTCTTGAACTCTTCCACATTTGTACAATGTCCAACAGCACCTGAGCCTGACAAATTTAATTCTACAGGTGAACTGTTTGAGAAATTAGGTGAGTCTGTATTACAAACCGGTTCAACTACGTTTATTGGTACCTCTGGCATTGGCAGAGTTAATGACTTCGTAGGTAATGGATGTTTCAAAGCTAAGTGTTTGTTGTAGGTAGAAATATTACAGAAACTTCGACAGCAGTTGGGTTGTTGGCATTGAAAATGTTTATAGACTTTTATACTATGCTTTAGCTTTAGGTGTGCTATGAGGTGATTTGATGTCGGATAAATGTGTAGGCAAAACGGACAGTGATACATTTTGACTGATATACTAAGCAAGTTTTCTATGGCATATAAGATAATTTCATTCAACTCAGGCTCAAGTATTTTCCATTTCAGTTTTCGAACTGAGGCATGGATTTTGCAATATCTGCAACATAAGATATCTGCTTATCCCACTTAGTAGTTAGCTTATAAAGACTCAGCTGTATCAGGAACCAAATGTGTTCACTCTCTGGTGGGTATGTTGCATTGACGGCGTGGAACGACTTGAAGCAGATGTCTATAGCCTTAAGAGCCGTTGGTAGTTGGAACAATGTCTCGTCAAGAGAAACATAGAAATCCTTGAGGGAATCCAGAGTCGGGCCGACAGCAATTATATAAGGTTGGACGGTTAATTCCAACTTTTTTACCTCTTCAATTCTGTTTCGTTGTGCTGTTAATAAGTCTCCTGGGATCTGTAAGTTTTAGAATTTTTTTGATTGAAAACATGAATTATTTACACGGTTGAACTCAATGTTGAAGCTAAAACTTTTCTTTTGGATCCTAACCTTCACATGTAGAATTAGGCTTTTTTGGCATTCGGTGATCGAAGGTTTCCAATGTTGCTTTTGGATTCGAATCCTACCTCGTGGTGGAATCAAGTACGGAAGCAGCAACATCTGAATCACAACTTTGCAATCTGTAATTTTATACAAAGGAAATAATTTTAGAATATTTATAGTATACATATGCATGAAATATAACATGTATATAGTATAGATAATGAATCATTTCAAATCCTCACCATCTGTTAAAGTATTCACTGCTAAGAGCTCTATCAAAGCCTCTGCATTTTTTTCGTTGTTGACATTTCGGATACTTTTTAGATGGCAAAAAAATTTGTCCCAATTGGAAAATAAGGCCTGCTTATCAAGTTTGTAAAGATGGGTATAATCTAGGTCAATCAAGGCATATCCTTGGCTTTGACGTAAGATCGGCCATTTATCTAAGAAAGTTTTGACTTTTTCGATAGGGCTATTCGAGCTGCTATGCCTAAGAGGTGATGTCAACTTCCAATGTTCGAGGACTAAGTTCCACGGCTCTCTATTGTGTTGGAGCCATGTCATGCTACTCTGCACTTCGTCTATGTGAAATTTCAAATTAACACATTGGGGTCTCAATCATATGCGACAAAATATTCTAAACACAATTACAGTGCCGGATCGAATAGGTCAAAATAATTTTCAAATGTGAAATAAATTGTTCAGCAATACAAATCACAGACTGTCGGTTATCTAAATATTAAACTTTGGTCCAATACTGTTGGGATTTACGATTACTAAAACGTAGTTTTTGTACTAACCAGATGATTTGTCACTTGCTACACTTTCGGTAGCTGATGATTCGCATGAAATTTCACATCCTGCAAGCTTTCGATAATCTCGTAATTTATTTCTATATTTGTCTACAAGTTTCCCTCGAGCTGTTATCGGCTTTTGTGTTCTGGAGATACGTTTTTTCACTGAGGGAATGTAATACGTGTCTGTGGATTCTTCTGGGAATATTTTCTCAATTTGGGCTGCGATGTCTTCAAAGTCTACATTTATAGGGGATCTGTAAACGGATAAAGACCCAATTATATTCAAACTGTTCAAGGAAAAGTACGATTTCTCATAATTTTTATACTATTTCACCCAAGTTTGCCTTCAAATTGCTTTCATGTTCCATTTTATGTCACTGTACAATTACAGCAACTATGAGATTAAATGAATATATACTTGTATCCGTTGAATCCTTGTAGAGATTCAGTAATGATTAGGTCAACAAGTAAGCTTCTTGATTTCCTACTCAGGGACTTTCCCTTTTGGTAAGACTTGACAATACATTTTCCAGTTGCTGTAGATCTCAATAATTTTTCAACATCTATGTTGGTATACATTTTTCTAGCCTCTCTTTTAAAACAATTTTGCCTCACTATTTTGTGTGAAGTAACATCAGAAGAGCAATTTGATTCGATGTCAGTATCGCTCTGTTTATCGTTTAAATCTGTTTTACTGTTTGTGGTCGTTTGGTCCTGTAACGTGTAAAAAAAAAACTTAGACTGTATAGCAGACATACGTGTTGTATTCGATTGATTTATCAACACATATCTATGTCATATTAATAGAGTTTATAATGCAAAGAATATGTTTTGGCAGAAATTTGAAGCTGTGCATTCATGATAAAAAAAACATTTTTAAATACAAAAATCTAATGTGAACAATATTCTTGATGTCATTCTGAATATTAATATATATCATTTTAGTTTGGTCAGTACGTCAAGAAATTGAAGTGTATCAATGGTTACAATATATCAAAGAATCAAGTTACCACCCACGTTTTAGTGCAGATTTCGAATCTACAAAAAAAAATACAATACTTTTGTGGGAAACTTTTTTTCTAAAAGTACAATTTCTTATCCTTTTTTTTTTTTTTGGTTGGATGATTTTTTTTTTTTGTTTTAATAAAAAAAAATGTCCACTAAAAATATGGGGTAAGAGAAAAAAATATCAGGAGTAAAAAGTTTTTTATTTTTATTGATTAATTATGGCAAGTCGTTCTTTGAATTCATTAATCACTTTGATAGAATATTATTACATAAATAACATTCTCAAAGTGAGTAATGAATTCAAAAAATGACGCCCTGAATAATCAATGAAAATAAAAAACTTATTACTCTTGATCTTTTTTCTCTTACTTGATATTTTTGATGGAAAATTTTTAATTATTGTAAAAAAAATCTTCCAACGAAAAAAAAAGATGAGAAATTGAACTTTCTGAAAAAAAGTTTGCCACAGAAATATCGTATTTTTTCTGTAGATACCGTATCTGCATTAAAAAATAGGGGTTTCTACCTAAAAACTGAAGTTATTTCATAAAAACCCCATAAAATCCCAGCAAAATTCCAAACCTGTATTATCAAATGTCCCTCTCAATACCCAACAAATCTCATCTGAAACATTTTCCTCTACAACCATTAGTTTTCGAAATATTCAGCTGGATTGTTTAGAATGGGATACACTGTATTACTATAGCAATGTAGATATATACTTCAACAAGTGGCTCGGCATGATCTTTGGTTGTGATAGTCTGGGAACCTTTTGCTTCATAATGTTCTTTCCATTTTTTTGTGAATCTTATCCTTAGTCCAATTTTGGGAATTAGTTCTTTGATCAGGTCGGTCGTCAAGCGTTCCACTGCTGCCAAATCAATACTATTTTCTGTGCAAATAATGTAAAACTTGCATAAATGTAAGCTTTTCTTTACAAATTCTAAAATGCTGCATAAACGTGCCCAAGTAAATCTTTTTGCTATTCGAAATGTAACTTTATTTATATTTAGTTTTCATGATTGAACTGCTCGATCGTATAGGAAGCCATATAAAATTATTTCGCAGCTTTGAGCTGGGTAGGCACGGCCACCTTTCCTTGTAATATTTATTCATTTTTTTTTAAATGTAAAAATACAGTAGAACCGCGATTATCCGAACCAATTGGGACCGAGACTAGTTCGGATAATCAAAATTTCAGATAATCGAAACGTGGGTTTTATGGGACGAGATTATTAACAACACCTTTTTACATAAAAACAGTAAATATATATTGTAATATTTTTAATATTTGTTGTAATAATAAGTTAATATTTATGGATTCCCGAGGGAAATAAAGTGAATCAGATGAAATATAATCAATTGGGCAAAAGGTTTATGTATTCAGAAAATACAGGTCTGCTTCAGTACGAGGCTAAAGACAGACTAATTTGTTTTACAATAATACTTATTGATACGGCAACGGCGATTCATATATTTTGAGAGATGTCTTTTATCATATAGACTACTTGATCTAGATCGTATGAAAGTAATATATAGGGGTGAATTCATCAAATATAACACTACTCCCCCCTTAGTGAAAGAGTCGACCCGACTCGTAAGGTAAGTATAATAAAAATTGTCTATTTAAAATCATCATAAGGATTAGCAAGTCGGTATTTGAATCATAAAATCTATGTGCTCTATTTAGGAAAATCGGAGCTGTGGCTCAAATAATTAAAAATTTTCCTAAGTACTATCTGACATTCGTCTTCTTATTAGTAGGGAAACCACAGAAAACCTCTAAAAAGATAGTCTAACTTAATTTCACAACATGGGTTTTTACAAAAATCTTCAAGAACAGGAACCAGGAACAAGAGTAGAAACTCAGGAATACAGGATCAGTAGACAGGAATCAGGAAATAAGAGTAGAAACTCAGGAACAAGGCGAAGAATTCCTTGGTCATTATGAAGAAAGTCCTGAATACTGGAACAGGAAGGGGTTGGAGGGGTAGAAGGACCAAAGACTGGAACGGAAAGTCCGATTCTAAACTCCAGGAGATCCAACTCCAAACCTCTTCGAAATAAATCATATACGACCTAAATGGGAGGACAAATGTTATTCTCTCGAAATAATAAGGTCATAAATATGAGTTTCTCTTCTAAAAACTCTTCAAAATTATAGATTCCTTTCAAATCTCTTTTAAATCAAAATTATAAATTCCTTTTTAAATATTTTCTTTCAAATGATAAATTAAACTTTTTGATATTAGATAGATTATTTCAAATATAATAAATTAATAAATTAAATTATTCTATTAAATAAATGTTATAAATATAAATTGGAACGATCTTATCTGAATAGAAGTAAGGAAACCGGAATAATAGGTCAGGATGGGATGAATTAGACTTCCTTCTTCTCGTCTCAGAATATCATTTCGTCATTTAAATAGAATGTCCTACTATCAGAATATCGGGAGCTGGAAAAACTTGGGTTAATGTTTGCAAACTAAAACATAACCTATATCTAGATTTTCCGCTCGGATCTCTTTTCATCTAGACGCCATTATTATATAAGTCTATTGTAACGACACCTATCGTTACATTTTTATAACATTTCCGCGGGATGCGAAATTGAAATAAACGAGGGTCTTTTAAACGACCTATAACGAACCCTTTCAATAAAACATCTATAAATAAATGAAAAATTGTTTAAACAATTGCAAAATTGTTTATAACAAAAGAAAAGAAAATAAAAGATAGAAAGGAGAAGATAACGAAAGCATCATTCGTCATCATGGAGTCGATCAAGGAACAACTCATCCTCGCAGGAATAGTTATTTCTCAATTAAATTGGGACAATATTCAGAATAAAAGTATCGAAGAAGCCAAGGAATGGTTTCAAAAAGAATGGGCAACAGTAAAATGTGCTCGAGGAGAAGCTGTATCTCTCATAAACACACTACCCACGTTTGTTTGTGTAAACTGCTACTATCATAAGTGAGTACCAGTTCTTCTTCCCAATGATTCAATCATTATATACATTCGAAAACATATATCAAATATACAATATTTTTTTTTTTTTTTTTTAGGATTCCTATCGAATTTGAAAAGAGTGTAGCGTTTCTTCATCGTTCTTTTGTCGGAGAATTGGACACACGGGGACGTTTCGGAACGTGTGCTAATTGCAGAGAACCACTTCTAACACTCCACTCCAAAGAAGACTGTCCAAAGTGTGAAGAATTTAAAGACTTAATCAAGCATGTGGCTGAGAAAAGAATTATGAATAGATTCTAATCGTTCATCGTTATTTATGTTTCATTTGTTCAACGATGTAATGTTTAAACGAATAATAAATTTCCTTATTTCGTTCTCTATATATTTTTGTATTGATATTATTATTTATTAGATGTTATTCGTAATCTATTATAATATTAAAGTACGAAATTTTGTCCCGTCTGTCCCCGAAATTTTTCAGGATGTATGTCTCATGTGTCCGATCTGTCCCGTGTGTTTATATGATTTGATGATGATATTATTATCAAGATCGTTCCAGAGTTGATTCATGAGTTTTTTAGATTATAATTTTAGATTATAAAAAAAGTATAGTAGGGACAGTAATAATAACACCTGTTCTCACGATATATTATTTCTTATATTTATTTTGTTTTTTTACATTAATGATTTTAGAAAAATCGCAAAAGTGTCGGCCACAGCCTCCTTTCGCGACCGCTCCACCTGCTGCCTTCGCCGCCACTCTCTGGCGCTGTTGCCGGCCCCTGTCCCTCTGTGCGCTGTTGAAAAATCAAATACTCGAATAAATATATTTTACGAAACCTAGACAGAATTATTGAGAATGACCTTGCGATTACGTATAGATGCGAATTCACACCAAGGGTTTCTTATTTCGCCTGTATCTTTTCGATATTGGGAAGTACCGTGTATCCCCCACCACGAAAAAAAAAGTAGAACAGTTTTCCCAGCAGATGGCTCCGGACCAACATTCAATTATATTTTGGCCATCGAAGGAGACGGACGTGAATTCATTTTCGGTGCGAATTTCTACCCGCTTGCACCTCCCGGCTGATAACCAAGTTTTTTGCGATTGAGGAATCAAATGTACTCGAATAACATAGGGCTGTTAGTGGTTAAGCCCCCTAAAAATATGATTATGGGACTGATGAAGATTGAGAAATATGACCGAAATATCCTAAATTGCCATAGTGTGCCATAAATTTGAAATATAAAACTTGAAAATCAGAGCAACGATCTTGGTCACATTTTCGCAATGCAACCTGACTGGAAAAATATTACCAATCCGACAAAAAGTGACCGACTAACAGCCCTGAATCAAATATACTCGAATAAATATTGCACTGTCATAATATTCCGCGTTGATTTGTTTTTTTTTTTTTAGGGTTACTCCGATAATACCTACTACAATTTCCAATTGCTCAATGAATCAATTTTTTTCTAAATTGTCGAATGAATAAACTTGTATTCATTCATTGTATGGATAATAAACCAGTGATTCCAGCAGAAGTTCATGTACGCAACGCGAGCGTATGTTGGTCGAACCATAGTGCGGTCATCGTTCGGTTTCGTCGCGATGGCACGGTATAGGTGGGAGCAGGACGTTTTGGCGCTGGACGTTTTGGCTGTTGCTCCCGAAAGGTTAGAACAGGTTAGGCCACCCCATTAATCCTACACACGCACACACGGATGCGAAATACCCAGAAGGTGGCTGTGGCTCCCTAAAGGTTAGAATAGGTTAGAACAGGTTAGAATAGGTTAGCATAGGTTAGGCCACCCCACTAATCCTACACACACACATAGATGCGAAATACCCGGAAGGTGGCTGTGGCTCCCGAAAGGGTAGAATATGTTAGGCCATCCCACTAATCCTACACACACACACACAGATGCGAAATACTCAGCAGTGGCTGTGGCTCTCGAAAGGTTAGAATAAGGTTAGCATAAGTTACAATAGGTTAGAACAGGTAGCCGCGATTCGGAAGATCCGTTAGCCCAAATGTCCTGCGCCAAGACGTCCCCGCGCCAAAATGACCGGCGCCAAAACGGTGGCGCCAAAACGTAACGCACCCCGGTATAGGTATACATGCACGCGTTTGCATGTATGGCTTACGTTCAACCCTTCCGCCTGTCACTTCCCTCGCGTTGCTTAACGCTCTCTTTTCTCCGTCTTTCTTCTCCCAGTGCTGTTTCCGTTTCTCTTTTTCCTTTCTCTTTCTTTCTCCCCCCCCCCCCCCCCCCCCCCAATCTGTCCCCCTTTCTCGGCCAACATACTAGCACTTCGAGGTACAATTTTGTTTTCACGAGGTGAATATATTGGCAATATCGCTCATAATAATTTAGTGAGCTTCGAATTACAGATAATTGAATTTTGTTCGCCCGAAAGTTTTTCTTACAATGTATATCTGACTCACCGCGCGTTGAAATTTGCAATCCGTTCAAGCAATCTGGCAGTGTTTCAACATTCATAAATTAGACATTTTGTGTCAAATTAACCATGTTAAAGGAACCAATACAGCGTTCTTTGTGGAATTCAACACAGTTCCAAATCAATTTGTTACTCGACGAACGTTTATTTGAGGATGTTCAAGAAATGAAGCCTAAAAAAAGCTCCGGTTGCCTACTACTATTGAGGTGTAAAAAAAATCAATCTGCAACTGAATTGAAAGTATTTCAAATCCTATATGTGTATGAAATACTTTTTTTCAATCATTTGAGGAATAGTTTCGACTTACCGTTTATCTTGAAGACGTCCTTAGTGTTCGATATGATGTCTAAATTCACACTGATTTGTTCACGAGTAGGGATAATACTCACGTCCACGTACAAACAATTCCTCAGTCAGCCTAATCCGTGACGTTTATATATTCACGAAATAATAAGCTGGGATGAAATCACAATGGCATCCAAGTATGCACTAGAGGCAGTTGAGCGCATGTTGAGGGACGTATGTCAATCCAACGAGCCATTTGGTGGCAAAATAGTTATAGTTTCGGGTGATTTTCGACAAACTTTACCTGTTGTACGACATGGCAGTAGAACACAAATCATTGAGGCACGTGTGAAGGGAAGCAGTTTATGGAACAAATCCATGTATGTATATGTCATTGAAAGGTAACATCCGTGTTGGCAATGGACAAGCGGACTTCAAGCAATGGCTTGAAGTTTCTGATTTGTGCTCAAATCGCTGTTAACCTTCAACAGTCCATGAGGTTGAACGGGTAGTATCTGCGGGGTAAACTACGGGTTATTTTAACCCGCGGGAAAACCCACGTTTATGCAACCGGGCATTAATGTGCCATCCGTTTTTAACTGAACAACACAAAAACCACTGATAACCGAGCGAGCGTAGCGAGTGAGGAACAACACAAAAACCACTGACAACCGAGCGAGCGTAGCGAGTGAGAGACAACGCAAAACTAATCGAGTGAGCGAGCGGAGCGAGCGAACGAGAACAAATATCAGCTTGTATTCATTAAACCCCATTTGTTTTTAACAATCTTCATTACCGACTTGACCTAAATTGTTTCACTATTAGTTCCGATTTATATCGAGTTATCTCGAATAGTTCCGAGTTGTTCCGAGTTGATTTGAGTTTACTCCGAGTCCATACTAGAGATCATAAGGCTTCATAACCTCACAAAAGTTCATATACACGTCGTCTGCGGAAGCTTCAGCATCTAAGATTAAGACTGGTGCTGGAAGAGTCGCAAATTTCTTTCTAACTAACCAATCTTCGTGTACCTCGTGAAGAACCTTTAAATAAGATAAAGGAATACCGTCTTCTTCGGAACGAGCGCGTGAATTTATACGCGAAAACGACTCTTCGGGAGATAACCTCAAATAAACTATCAGATCTACTTCGAAGGCTGGAGACTCGCTAACCAAAACCCTAGTATTTTCTAATAAAAGATGAGCTTCAAGGTCTTCAAAATCTCCCATTCGTCTACGTGCCTCAACGAAGCAATTGCAGCTATAAATCGACCTTTCCATGATTTTATTAGGTAACGCGGTCTGAGTTAAATGTCTAATTCGCATTGTCATAGCTGCGTGATGCTGAAAATGATATGCATATTTACTAGGATCCTTATACATCTTTTCAAGAAGATTTTCACCAGCTACGTTTCGATATTCATCTAAAGGTTCTAATAACGTAAGAATATTCTTATCATTTAAAAATCTTTTAGTAAACGTCGTTTTACCACATCCAATATTTCCTTCAATGAGGATAGTTAAAGGTCTATAATCTCTTCGTTTAATCCCATAAGGCAGTTCCTCAGACCACCGTATATTTGTGGGTTCAATTATTTCTTCGATTCTCACTGGGGATCGTCGGGGAGTCGAAGTTTGAGACATTGTTTCCTGTGGTTCCAGGCGTCTCATCAGTAGGGACATGGTGGTTTGATGGGCTGCCATATTAGCTTCCCTGTCAGCTCGTTGAGCTGCTAAATTTGCTTCTCTTTCAGCTCGGCGTTCTTCTCTCTCCTCTTTCTGTGCTGATAAAATAGCTTCTCTTTCTTCTCTTTTTGCTAGTAGTTCAGCTTCTCTTTCTTCTCGCTTAGCCTCTCTTTCTTCGCGTTTTGCTATAATTTCGCGTTCTTCACGGGCTGTTTGTGCTGCTAAATTAGCTTCAAGTTGAGCGGTTTGGGCAGCTAGACTGGCTTGTTGTTGTGCAGCCATGACTTGGAATAGTCGTTCCATCATATCAACCTGGGGTTGAGGTGCTGGAGCTTGTTGAGGTTCTCGTCGACGAGAAGACATTTCTTTTTCTTTTTCAAATTCTTTTTAAATCTTTTGACAATCACGAACTCTTTTTCAAAAATTCACTTTATCGATCCCGGTAAGATCCCGATTCTGACACCAATGTAATATTTTTAATATTTGTTGTAATAATAAGTTAATATTTATGGATTCCCGAGGGAAATAAAGTGAATCAGATGAAATATAATCAATTGGGCAAAAGGTTTATGTATTCAGAAAATACAGGTCTGCTTCAGTACGAGGCTAAAGACAGACTAATTTGTTTTACAATAATACTTATTGATACGGCAACGGCGATTCATATATTTTGAGAGATGTCTTTTATCATATAGACTACTTGATCTAGATCGTATGAAAGTAATATATAGGGGTGAATTCATCAAATATAACAATATATTAAAATTTGACATACATATTAACGTTGAAATATATATAGTATATATATAGTATATTTATATTCGGGTGGGCCAAAAAAAAACGACTAACTTTTTTTTTCTTAGTTACCATGAAAATATTATTCAGGATGACGAAAAAAAAATTCTCTGAAAGTTTGAGCTCTTAATATTATTAAGAGGTGGCTCATCGTGATTTTGGATTTCACATTTAAATAACGTGGGATTTTTTTTTTTTTTTTCTATTTGGAATTTTATTTCGTTCTAACGAATCAGCGTATTGTAAAAATCAATACATATTCGTGTAGGAAATTAAACGATCTCCAAAAAAGGTCCGATATGATTTTTCGCTAAGTCCACTCGTTTGAAAGTTATTCAAGGTTAAAGTTCAATATATATATATAAACGCGCTGTGAGAAATATATTAAAACTGCGCGGGGAATCTCCGTAAGCGGACTAACAACGCTCGTTCGCGCCAACGTTCGGATAAACTAAGTCATTGTTAGGATAATCGAGGTTCTACTGTATGTATATATTAGCATGTGCCAAAAAAAAAAAAAAAAATTAGGTATCGTTGTAGGGTTAATATTGATATTTAGAACTGCCTATTTTATTGTTTTCATTTTCTATTTGAATAACACGTAAAAAAAAATCGGAAAATTTTTGCATTTTTCTTTCGTAAGTGGCCTGATTTATTAAACTATCTGAATACAGATTCTTATAGGAAATTTCACGCTTTATAAAAAAGTACCGATATAGAATTTTCCTAACTCTCACCGATTAAAAGATATTCGCCTATAAACATCAAGTTATCTTGGAATTTGTAATTTTTATTATGTTTTTTATTTTTATTATTTTTATTATTTTTTTACTTTTTTATTTTTTATATACATACTGATCTTGTTTGATAATATTTTTTTTATGTTTTTATTATTTTTTTTATTTTATATATATAAATACTGATCTTGTTTGATAATCTGTCAACTTTCTCAATAAAAATATCATTATCCAAATATAGATTTTTTTAGTAAAAAAATTTTATCATTAATGATTATAGACGAATATCTATTAAAGGCGAGAGATAGGAGAAACTATTTCAGTACTTTTTCATAGAACATGATATTTTCTATAAGAATCTGTATTTCGATAGTTTATAAATCAAGCCGCTTACAAAAAAAAAAAAAAACAAAAAACATTCTAAAATTTTCCGATTTTATTACGTGTTATTCAAATAGAAGATGGGAAAAATAAAATAGCAGTTCCACCGACCACCGTCCTACAAAGTATCAAGAGGCGATGTAGACAATATTGGTTTATATATATACAATGTGTATAATAAAAAAAAAAATATATATATATATATATATAAAGAAGTACTGATATAGAATTTTCCTGACTCTCACCGATTAAAAGATATTGGCCTATAACATCAAGTTATCTTGAAATTTGTAATTTTTATTATGTTTTTTATTTTTATTATTTTTTTACTTTTTTATTTTTTATATAAATACTGATCTTGTTTGATAATCTGTCAACGTTCTCAATAAAAATATCATTATCCATATATAGATTTTTTAGTAAAAAAATTTTATCATTAATGATTATATAGGCGAATATCTATTAAGCGGCGAGAGATAAGAGAAACTATTTCAGTACTTTTTTATAGAGCATGACATTTTCTATAAGAATCTGTATTTCGATAGTTTATAAATCAAGCCGCTTACAAAAAAAAAAAAAAAACATTCTAAAATTTTCCGATTTTATTACGTGTTATTCATATAGAAGATGGGAAAAATAAAATAGCAGTTCCACCGTCCTACAAAGTATCAAGAGGCGATGTAGGCAATCTTTGTATGTATGTATATACAATGTGTATAATGAGGCGTAATTTGTATATGACGGGATTATTCTTTCCCGATGTAGGGGAATTTCATACATCGACACCCTAGCAAATTGAGTTCAACTTTGGTGAAAAATAATGTAAGAAATTCAATAAAAAAATTTCGGTATAATTTAGATGCATTCTAGTATATCCCAAAATGCCACTGAATTATTACAGTTTCTAAACATAACCGGAAAAACACTGAAGAATACTCAAAATATCGGTGTACTTTATATGAATATTCAAGTCCCTCTATCTTCTAGACTATGAGTTCCAGGCGATGAAACAATGAGCCTTATTTAATGCAGCTGAGCATTAGATAATTGGAATAAAAATCCGGAAGCTTTACATGCTTTTCAAATGGAGATATTTCAAAACGTTTTAGATCGGTCTTAGAATTGGAATTAAGGGCTCAAACTTGGTGGGGGTTTCTTCTTGGGGAAATACAACAATATTTCGTCGATGGAGCGAATAAAAGGGTTGCCGGAAAAGAAGCACCCTAATACATATATATCATGTATATTATATAGTATATTATATCAAGAGACTCGGTAGAGTCTCGCGCCAAGTACATTAAAAAGAATTTTTAAGCGTGCGGCGTGAGGCTTGACCGAGTCTCTATACCCGCATGAGAGCTCTTCGGCCTATACGGCGATAATATTATCCTTATTTTATTGCGACTCGCGTTATACACGAGATTCAAATATTTATCTTAGAATATGGTTTCAAACAGCTTTCACTTAAGCCCAAATTTTATGCAATCGGTGCACGGAGAGCTGAGATCTAATATTCCGATTTATAGAAATGCTCAGTTGCTCAGTTTGATCAAGAATTTTCTTGGTCGTCTCCGTCTCCACGATGACGTCACGAGGCAGTTGTATGGGTATATAAATAACATAGAGAGGCGTCCCTTCTTTTCTTGGGCCCACGAAAAGACTTACGCTAGGCGGACGGGAAAATAATAGCGTTTTCCCGTCTAACTGCAAACAATATAGTCTATGGCAGTTAATAAACGATTCATCTGCATGTTCATCAAGCAGACAGCTGCGAATTATTACGATATCTCAAAACTTTATAAAAACAGTAATGTTTGATATTGAAGTGGGCACAGACGAGGAGTAAAATATTGTTTAATTTACCCTCGACGTCTAAGAGACCAACAACAAATATTGCTTGTTCAATTAATCGTTTACCTTATGAGCACGAGCTTTTGAGGTTATGCGAATTCCGTCACATGGACTTATACTTATACATTGTAGAATGTGGATGTAGTTTATTTTTATTTATGAATGCAACTATCGGAGCAAACGGTTTTTTGGGGATTATTCAATTTTTTATCAAGTTACCGCCTGAGGAAGTCTGACAAGGGAACATCAAGAGAAAATGTTGAAGTTGAAAAATATTAGGATTTAGGATAGCATGATTTGATACAAGGAACGGCAAGGAGCCAAACCAAGAAATCCAAGTTCAAGTGTTGGATTGCAACGAGTTCTACTTCAAGCTCTATGTTAGGCTTATCTCTCAAGGCGCGTCTGCTCAGACCCAAATTGTGAGTTAACGTTATGCGTTAGATTCCGACGAGTTCTATAATCTATCTCAGTATCATCTAGTCAAAACGAGAGTGTAAGTCGACGTGTGTTGGACTCCGATAGGCTTCATTTTACATTCCACGTCAACGTAGTGCTTTGACCTTCGGTGGAGATAATTTCTTAATCCACGTTTTACAAACAGCTTAGATTCTCCGCTTAAAACGATCCCAATCAAATTCAGATTAGTGCTATCACGACAAATGGTTAGAATGGAAATACTTATTCACTACTGAAGAAATGATCGATCGACTCCTTCTTTCTCAGATGATAGAAATTCTTATTTATACTTATTTATTCATTGTAGACTCAGCATATTTTCATTTATGAATGTAATAATTGGAGAAAAGTTACTATTGGAGGTAGGAGAGGGGATGGAGGGAGGGGGGGCCACCCGCCCACCCACTTCCCCCCCTTCCTCCAGGGGGTTACTTGGACTAGTTCCACTGCTTATAAGATTATTCATCTTCGACGTTTCGGGCGCTGATATCTGCTCCCGTCCTCAGGAAAGGTTGTCTGGCGACTTCCCATCAAAGAGTGATCAAATTCCGCGCTCACCGGTATATATAGGTTGTTTGTAGGTGGCGCCAGCTACGACTGGTGGCGCCGCCTTGGCCTGCTCATGGCTTCCCTCACCTCATCCCTGTACAAAGGTAACCATAATTTGCTAAGTTCTATGCTGGGTTGACTTACAGCATTTGGTGTCATTGCTATGCACGCTGATTCCTTCAGCTTCCGTTTGATAGGATTGGATTCCTTCAACAATATCCGAGCATCATCCCACTGGAAGTGGTGTTCATTTTCCCAGGCGTGATCGGCCAATCTCGATTTCGATCGTTCGCACATTTTAACGTTTTTTCGGTGTTCCCGGATGCGGACGTTCAAGGGCCTTCCTGTTTCGCCGATGTACACGTCCCCACATTGGCATGGGATTCCGTATACACACTCCTTGCTTTCTTGCGCAGCATGTCGGGGCTTGGTTTCTGTCAACAAGCCACGCAAAGTGGACGTTGATTTGAACCGTACTTCAATGTCATATGCTCTGCATATGCGGCGGATCTTCTCTGCAGTCCCCGCTACATAGGGAATCGTCATGGCGAAACTCGGAGTGCCAACGTCCACAGGGTGTTCTGCCCTCATTCTTTGTGTAGTGTTGGTCCGGTGTTGCGCTTTTTGCTGCGCTTTTTGAATGACCCTCTCAGACCCTCTGACGTCCACTTTGCGTGGCTTGTTGACAGAAACCAAGCCCCGACATGCTGCGCAAGAAAGCAAGGAGTGTGTATACGGAATCCCATGCCAATGTGGGGACGTGTACATCGGCGAAACAGGAAGGCCCTTGAACGTCCGCATCCGGGAACACCGAAAAAACGTTAAAATGTGCGAACGATCGAAATCGAGATTGGCCGATCACGCCTGGGAAAATGAACACCACTTCCAGTGGGATGATGCTCGGATATTGTTGAAGGAATCCAATCCTATCAAACGGAAGCTGAAGGAATCAGCGTGCATAGCAATGACACCAAATGCTGTAAGTCAACCCAGCATAGAACTTAGCAAATTATGGTTACCTTTGTACAGGGATGAGGTGAGGGAAGCCATGAGCAGGCCAAGGCGGCGCCACCAGTCGTAGCTGGCGCCACCTACAAACAACCTATATATACCGGTGAGCGCGGAATTTGATCACTCTTTGATGGGAAGTCGCCAGACAACCTTTCCTGAGGACGGGAGCAGATATCAGCGCCCGAAACGTCGAAGATGAATAATCTTATAAGCAGTGGAACTAGTCCAAGTAACCCCCTGGAGGAAGGGGGGGAAGTGGGTGGGCGGGTGGCCCCCCCTCCCTCCATCCCCTCTCCTACCTCCAATAGTAACAGTTCATTACCAGTGCTATTATCTTTCAGTCAATTGGAGAAAAACCTTTTTTATAGATTTGGATTGTTCAATTTCGTAGTGGATCGCCGTATGAGAAGAGAGGATGATGAGGGAAACCGCTGAAGTTGCAAAATATCAGGATAGTGTGATTTAATACAAGAAACGGGAAGAGTCAGACGAATAGAGCAGGATGCAAGTGTTCGACTTCAAAAACTTCCAGTTTATGCTTTACGCTAGTCTTGCATCAATAGGCTTAATCCTTTCGATACCTTCTGTTCGGACCCGAATTTGAAGTTGACGTTATGAGTACGGGACGCATACATGTTCTTTTTGCAGAGGACCTAGCTGCATGAAAAAACAATCTACCTGAGAATTGCAATACAGATATCTAATATTTAAATATATTTAATCATGAGCAGCAACTATAACCCTGCGTGCAAGTAACTCCGCCATTGCCGTCCCAAGCTCAAATGAGACCGCGGAAGGGCATAGGCGCAGAAGGTTTAGACGTTGCAGGCATATAGAATTTTACCGGATTCTAATGAAACCATTTGTAGAACTTAATAAAAGAGCACATGTTACGTCTGTCCACAGAAATTTAAGGCTCACAGAAAAGTATGAGCATACGTGTATATTATAACATTATTTTCATTCACTTGAAATTATACTACTACATTTAACATTGCTGCTTTTTGAGGGATTCGGATGATACAAAATGCATCCGAACATGTATTGAGATGTTCATAGAAACAATTGGCAGAATGCTGACAACTGAGCGAGTTTTGCGAGCGAGGATATAGAAAAACCCAATCGAGCGAGCGTAGCGAGCGAGCACAATTATTAGGTAGTCAAGCAAAATTTTACAAAAAGTAATGAAATCAACCCCAAAAAGCACCTCTGGTGCAAAAACCTTTCGCCAAGTACATTAATGTGATATATATCCCACAAAAGGCACCTCCAACGTCAAAAAAAAAAAAAAAAAAAAATCCAAAATTAGTTGCTACCGCCAAGTACCTACATCACATCACATCACCTTTTTCTCAAATTCATAATTCGGCCTACCAATACATGGTTTCCATAGCCAATCTTATCCTTCTGTTACGTCTTGAGTTGAAAGTTATTTAGAAGAACGAATCACAAGTTATTTTATATGATGTTGAATTGGTAGAGTTCTGTATTTCTTACCGAGTCTTAAATTACTAGTTCTTCTGGACGTCGCTGAGCTCGTATCTGTTGAGATATCTGTTGAGGTATGGGTATTATCAGCCACCACTATGCGTGGGTGAAATAAATGTTTATAGTTTCACCTTTTAATTATAACAATATTTATTAAACAATTTAATAATAACAATCTGCACTGTAGTTTTGGTAATTAATCTTCACGCAAGTGGAGATTAATTCAAGTTTGTAGTTTCTATTATTTTATTTAGTAATTCACTTATTAATTAACTGTTACACCAAACACTTTGAGTTGATAATTCTGAGATCTAAGATTCTATAAGTTCGATCTTTACTGATTGAGGTTTCGTGACAAACTGCTAATACTGCAGTAGAAAAGATCTCTCCTCGCGGATACGCGAAGGGGAGGTTTTGGAAAACTCGCGGGAAGGCGAGGTTTTTTCTATTGGTAAAAAGAACATTAAAACAAAAGCGGGAAAAAATATGGTTGGCTAGAAGAGCATTTGCGCAAGGCGATTGGGTCAGAGGCCCAAGCGCCGAGGCGCTAAGAAGGGATGCTGTAAGCATCTATATCTCTCTTCTTTTAAAACAGAGCTGTCTTTGTCTTTAGACTTTTCCGCTTTGGGTCGTAAAAATCTGAAGGATCTGAAGATTTATGTTTCCTCAATAAGGATTTTCAAAGTTTACTTAAAGTTTAGGCTTTCAGTTTTATGGTGTTTCAAGTGTTCCAGAGCATATTCGTTTCGTGAGAAAATGGGATGAAATTGTCTATATTATAGTTAAGATTGTTCCTTTCGAAAGTATTGACTAATATCTATGAGTAAAATAATATATAAAAGAATAAAGGAAAAAATTATAAATGGAATTACATCAGTAGATGCATTATTAAAACTCTGATGATAATTGCACGTCGGTATTCTTATACCTGAGATAATAACTAATGGTAACTGTTGTACCTATAGATTAAATATTCGGCTTCCAGCCTAGGACGTAACACCTCCCCTGTTAAGATTCGAGCGTCCCCGCTCGACCTAACGGGTTCTAGTGTATCGACGTGAAATTTCCATGTATTTGAGTTGAATATTGAAATATAAACTTAAAATAAGTATAGTAAAACATATAAAAGTGTTGTAAAAAAATCTTATGTTTCTAAGATCAATGTATAATGTGATAAGATTATCATTTGAAAATGGTTTAATAACTAAAAGGTAAGTAATATAATGATTAAAATTACTTAAAATTGTTCATAAGTATTACATTGATATATGATTATTCTATGTTATTAGTATAAAATTATATGTCTAAGATGTTGGTAAACATGAAATTTATGAAAATACAAAATTATATATCTAAAATATTGATAAACATGAAATTTATGAAAATACAAAATAATCTAATAATAAGGTGAGTAAAATATATTTCAAAATAATAATGTAGTTAGTAATTATGAATTAGTTATATGTATGAATTAATTATATCTATGGGTCATAGCACATGATTATCTAAGAATATCTGTCTAAGATCTTGATATTGCATTTGATTAGTACTATAATCCTGATATTTTAAAAAATTTGAAATAATTCGAAGAGAATTTCTTAGGTTTTCTTTGATTTCTGAAAAGTAAAGGATTTTCCGCGCCGTGTTAGGCGGGGCTAATTTCGTACCTGAGTATGACCTTTTGTCAAAAAAAATTTAAGTTTCGGTCATTGGTCAGTTTTAGAAGGGGTAGGGTCTTTGAGGGTGTGTTTTCTAATTCTTAGTTGCATATAAAAGTGTGTGTTTGAGGTGAATTTGCTCATTCTGCAACTATTTGTCAAAGTGACAGGTTTGAGTAAATAAAAAAAATTTTAAATATCGTGAAGAAGGAAGAATTATGGAGAATCTCCAGGGAATGTATCTCCGAGTGAGAGTGTTTGGGAATGAACTGAGGGTGAGTACTCTTTTCCAAATTTATTATAGATTGTTTTCATTATTTCTACTTTCTTTTAAAATCATTTTTTTTTATTAAACTTTAGTATTTTATTTTTTTTCAAAATTGTTGGATAAACAAAAAAAATTTTGGTTGTTTTATTATCTTAAGGATTCTTTCCTTAATTAACGTGTTTGAATCTTGTTTGTTAAAGAGGATGATTGAGCGCGACATGGCGCAAAGACTAAGGGTGATCGAGATGATTGAGATGATGCGAGGGAGAAGAGCGGAGCGGCGATTGCGGAGGACTGAGAATGCTTATATGTTGGAAAGAGAAGGGCGAGACTACGGGCCGGAGGATTTTGATTTTTTTGGAATCAGGTGGGTGATAGAGGGGCGTTGGGGACAGGACCGTCCAGTTGAAGAGAGGTTTTGTCTCACCTGTAGATTTCCGCCAGGGATATTGCTAGTGTGTAAACTTGAATAAACAACATTCAACGGCAATTTTGCTTTACGAGTCGTTATTTACTTTTATATCTGTAAGTTAGTTTTATTCGTCCGATAAATTCTCATGAATTAGTTTTATAAGGTTTCGATTTTAAGTTATTCAATCATTTACATGAACTGGCGTTCTTGATTAGATATAGTTGAAGTTATACTTGATTTGCGTCTGAGGTTGTGATCTACACTTATAGTTTATGATTTAGTAAGCTATCTTAGCTCTATCACAATGGATTATTTTTCGTTTGTTTTTAGCTAATTCGATTTCTATATCGTTCTTATCAGGAAATATTTCTGTAATTTTATATGGACCCTTATAATTATCGTCTAACTTTCCTGTTCTTTGATTTTTAACCAAATAAATTTCCTGTCCTATCTTAAATGTTACAGGGTTTAATTTTCTATCATAATATTCTTTCGATCTTTGTTTTGCTTTTTCTAGATTTTCTCGCGCGTTTTTCCTAGTCTCAATTAAACGTAACGTAAGATTTTTTACATGATCGTCATACGTAAGAATTTCGTCAAGGTATGGGAATTCTGAGGGTATACGAGGGTCTCGACCGTAAACTAGATAATACGGGCTGTATTTTGTACCTTCGTGTACACTAGTATTATAAGCAAAAGTTGCTTGTGGGAGCCATTCGTCCCAGTTTTTCTTATCTGTATAATGTTTTAAATAATCTGCAAGTACTTGATGACTTCTTTCTAATGAGCCATTTGATTGGGGGTGAAATGCTGTGGTTTTAATTTGATTGATTTTAAAAACTTTAGCTAAACGTTTCATTACTTGTCCAATAAAAGCTGCGCCTTGATCTGTCAAAATTACTTTCGGGCATCCGTATTTACAAATGAATTGAGTAACTAACGCGTCTGCAATATCGTTAGCTGTTGCGTTTTTTAGTGGTACTGCCAAACAAAATTTTGAAAGATCATCTTGCATAGTTAAAATGAATCTGTATCCTTTATCTGAGGCGTTATTAATTGGACCTACGATGTCTAAAGCTAATTTATCAAATACATCGGCTGATGTATCCGTAATAATCATGGGTTGTTTAGTTTTAACTCTTACTAATTTCTTTTTCTGACAACTTATACACTTTCTAACAAAGTCTTCGACTTGCTTCTTTATATTGTCCCAAAAATATCTTTGTCTAATTCTATTATAAGTTTTTGTAACACCTTTATGACCAGCTACGGGTGACTCATGGTTTTCCCTAATTATACCTTGCCTTTGCTCTACAGGTGGTATAATAATCCTATCCTTACAAATTGTAATTTGAATGTCCGTACCAGCGAAAGTTTTACGGATTATCTTTTTTATGGTCAGCCAAGCTGAGACATGAAGGTTGCTTCTACCTTGGGATAATCGAGCTGTTTCAATTTTAGAGTTATTCATTATTGCTTTCAAATTTCCAAAGGCTCTATTGAAACTACTTGTTTTGGGCAAAGTTTGATCGTTTTCTCGAGTTACTAAAGCAAATACTTTCTTTTTTGAAGTTCCTGATATTACTACTTGACCTAAATTGTATTTTTCTAGAGGGGTTAGGTTCAATAATCCTAATTCTATTAATCGTTTACCTATGTCATCTGACACAGTTCCATCTGCGGATATAAAACAAATGTAATTATCTTTTTTCATTTCAAGATTGTCTCGAGTTTCTATCAAATTATTCGAATCTTCTACTTCTTGATTTACAATAACTATTTCGCTTTCTGAATCAGCGTTACTTTGAGAATGATTTGATTCTTCGGAAGATAATCTATCTTGAATATAGGGCAAATATGATGAATTAATTTCATTCTGTGGATTTACTTTATCTTGCGACTGATTTGAAGTTATTTCGTTTTGCGGAATTTCATTTTGAGATTTTACTTTATTTTGTGATTCATATGAATTTATTTCATTTAAATTTGTAACAATTTGAGGTGTATGATTGGATATTTGTATGATATTTTCTTTAGGTGTAACTGATTTCTCTGGGGCTTTAGGTATTTTATTATTCCTAATCCTTTCAGCATGTGTATTCGGTTCAATGCAACATGGGCAAATTTTCTCTTTTCGTTGCCTGGTTGACTTTCTTATTAGCTGTTCTGGCTGGGGAACGTCCATTTTTTGTATGGTTTTGACCATTGAGTTGGACGACCCTGCTAATCCTAGCATTTTATTGTTCTTTGGGGAAGTTTCCAATTTTTTCTGTTGCACATGTGTCGTAACGGTTCTGTCGGTTAGTCTTTTGTCAAGGGTAGGTAGTACTGAAAATGCAACTTTGTGTGAATCCGTGAGAGATTCATTTACTACTAAACTGTTATCTATTTCCATAAAGCTAAGTGCTTTATCTTGATCCATAGGTTCAGAATGAATTGAAGCTTCGACTTTAGTGATATTGGATATATCTTCTTCATCTGAAGAAAAATTATTTACTGTGAAATTTTGATAGGAAATATCCATGTCTAGCGGTATAATTTCGTCTTGGTCTTGGGAATCTGCTATATCCGAATGACTTTCGGAAACAGTAATTTTAGGGATATTAATACTAGTCCTATCAATTTTCCGTTTCGTACGTAATGCTGGAGAAGGTGTAAATTCAGCTGATTGAATTGATCTTTTATTTAACAAATCTTTAGCTAAATTACGTTGGAAATTATTCCGTGTACGAAATGACTGAGTTCTACGGTTACTAGTAGTAGGCGTTTCCAAGGCGGTTACTAGTGTAGGAGTTTTCAAAGAGGTAGGGGTTGGGTTGTCCCCTTGCTTTTCTATAAGTCTACCTGATTTTGGGGTTGGAAAATGGGATGAGGCAATTGTATTGTCTACATCTACATTTTCCACTGTTATAACTTGTTCGTTATTTATCTGTTTTATAAATTGATCATTTAAGATCTGTTGTTCAATTTCTGGATTTAGTTCATCTAAATTTTGAATAGGATGATGTTGTATTTCGAGATTCTCAGAAGGAGTTTCAGATTTGGATTTAGGAATAGTTTTGAATTTAGAATTTAATTTAGAATTATCTGAATCATCACTTGATAATGATGTATGAAGTTTCGAAGAAACTTGTAATGAGGTATACCGTTTAGTATCAGACTTCTTTTTCATAGCTGATTTGAGTTTCTTTCTACGAGTTTGTTCTGGGGTTTTGTTAATGCAAAGATTTATTGGTTGGCCAGACCTGTTATCACTGCCTATAGATTCTTCTGAGATTGATTCTACTGGGGGTGTACGCGATTCTCTCGGATCTGTCGCGTTCACGGGCTCAATCGTTTCAATTTTAGTTTCGATAATTTCTTTGGGGAATTTTCTAAAATTTTCTTTATCTGAACTCGAAGTTTGATTTAGTTTAGATTTTTTTGTAGGTAAGTTAGTACTCGTATCGGAAGACGATCTAAGTCTAGCTATACCTGGTTGTCCTATCAAAGCTTGTTGACCTGTCGTAGCATTTGGTTTACGCCATT
The DNA here is from genome assembly GCA_943736025.1 of Tenthredo mesomela. NCBI lineage: Eukaryota > Metazoa > Arthropoda > Insecta > Hymenoptera > Tenthredinidae > Tenthredo > Tenthredo mesomela. Next base: position 19,121,915 of record OX031021.1, read on the forward strand.
TGAATTTAACGGGTAATACTACGGGGTTTCGCGATAATGCATCAGCATTAGTATTAGCTTTACCTGCCTTGTATTGAATTGTATAATCGAATTCCTTCAAACGTTCTCTCCATCTCATTACTCGCGATGTTGGGTCATTCATAGAATTTACCCACACAAGCGGTCTGTGATCGGTGATCAGAGTGAACTGTCTACCATAGAGATACGGTCTAAAAGTTTTCAATGCAAAGACTGTAGCTACCATTTCTTTTTCGGTTGTAGAATAATTTCTTTCGTGTTTATTAAGTACACGTGAAGCATACGCGACTGCAGTATCTTTCCCAATTTCGCCTTGTGAAAGAATAGCTCCAACCGCGTAACCTGATGCGTCAGTTGTTACGATAAAAGGATTTGAAAAATCTGGATATTGCAATATTGGTTCTTCGCAAAGTTTATCGCGCAAACTTTCGAAAGCTACCTGGTGCTGTGAGGTCCATTCGAACTGAGCGTTTTTACTTGTGAGATCTGATAAGGGCTTCGCGATTTTTGCAAAATCTTTTATAAAACGACGATAATATCCGGCAAGTCCTAAAAATTCTTTAACGTTTTTCGGTGTTTTCGGAATTGGAAAATGTTTAACTGCTTCTATTTTCTTAGGATCTGGTTTTAATCCATCGGCGGATATAATATGTCCTAAATATTTTACTTCCGTTCTCAAGAATTCACATTTATCGGTTTGCAAAGTTAAGTTAGCTTTTCTTAATCTTTCAGCTAATTTTCTGAATTTAATTGCGTGTTCTTCGATTGAACGTGAGTAAATTACGATATCATCTAAATAAACAAATAATTCCGATCCTTGTAAACCTCTTAGAACTGTATCCATTAAACGTTGGAATGTCGCAGGAGCGTTCATTAATCCGAATGGCATTCTATTAAATTCTTGATGACCGTGAGGAGTTGTAAAAGCTGTTTTATGCTTATCCTCTGGATGTATCTCAATTTGATGAAAACCCGATGCTAAATCAAATATTGAAAAATATTTTGCACCACCGAGTTGGTCAAGAATGTCTGTTATCAATGGTAATGGATACGCGTCTCCGATAGTTTTTTCATTTAATTTACGATAATCAATTACTAAGCGCCATCTTTTATTACCTTTAGAATCTTCTTTCTTAGGTACAATCCAAACGGGGGAATTGTACGGTGAGGTTGACGGCTGTATCGTATTTATTTGCAAAAGATCGTTAATCTGTTTTTCTATTTCTACCTTTTGATGTGGGGGGTGTCTGTACTGTCGAGTATTTACAGGTATATTGTCTGTGGTCAAAATACGATGTGTCAAAACATTAGTAGCACGTAATGCTTCTCCTGGGATATGGAACAAGTCAGAGTATTCTTCTACTAGAGAAAATACTGCTTTACTTTCTTCTTCATTAAGGTGATCTAGTCGTAACAGGTTTATGACCTCATTAGCGCGGTTTCCTCGCGTCCGAGTACTTTCTATACGCTCTGTGGTATTGTCCCTTACTGAACTATTATCCTCGTCTTCACTCATATCGAAAGGATATAGAGGAATTACGGGAATATCGACCCTAATGTCTTTATCCGTTGTATTAATAGCATATAAATACGCTTTTCCCTGAATATTTGTAACCAAAGATTCACCTGCAAAAATACCTTCATGCATATCTAAACGCGGCACGTAACCCTTTTCTAATGAATTGTTAACCCGAATAAACATTAGAGATTTCGTTCTGGCCAGCAGAACAATACTCTCTGTATCGCAAAAGGGAATTTTGTTGTTATTTAGAGTTACATGTTTTGTTTCATAATCGATCTTACCTTCGTTCACATGCATGAATTCTGACCCTATAATACCTGAAAAATGTATAGGAAAATCGTCTGGGATTACGTTAAATTTACCGTGTATATTATTTATCTGTAATTGAATCTGTCCTAAAGTAATTGGTTTGTCTTTTTCTGATATACCGTTCAATTCGTAAGTTATCGATTTATTTATTGAATTTGGATCTTTTAATTCACCGATTTTAATTAAATTTAGTTGTGATCCGGTATCGATTAAAAATTTAGCATTTGTTTGTTTGAGATTTTTAGATTGAATTGTTATTGAAGGAGAATTATAGGTTGTGTATGTAGAACTTATTTTACATTCTGCCGTAAAGAGTTTATGGTTAGTCTGTGAAATAAGCGCTGAGTTTATTACTGACCCGTCGACGCGCCTGGTCGATGGGACGTTGATTCGTTTCCCGCAGGTATGTCGGTATTAGGTGTACCGTTATTAGTTTCGCGTTTCGCGTTATTATACTTGCGTTTTCTACAATCTCTGATTATATGACCTTTTTTCTTGCAATAGTTGCACTCTAGTAATCTATTAGGATTTGATTCCGTGTTGTTACTATAATTACCGAGTTTTTTATTTTTATTTTGTAACGTTCGGCAATCTGCAATGACGTGGTTATTTTTCTTACAATAATTGCAAAATTTCGCGTCTTGTGTACTCGTGTTTGTTGGATTATTTCTAGTATTCGCGTTACCGTGATTTGATTTGTGATGTGTGTTAAATTTATTTGTCGGTTTATGATTATTACTTTGATTTGACTGAATAGGAAGACATTGTTTTGATGAGATTCCGGGGATTTCCAAATCAAGATCCGGTATCATTCCATGTTGGTCTTCGACGTTTATAGCTTCTTTCACTACGTCGACAAGTTTTGTATATGAATTTAAATTTGGTATAAACACTGAAATTCTAGGAGTTAAACCTTCGATAAAAGCTGTAACAGCAGCTTCGTTTGCTGAAAATGTCCTAGCTTCTACGTTTGTCCCGTCAAGTTTTATTTCTAAAAGAGTTCCCTGTAGGTGTTGACCTACTCTGTAGTTAAAATCAATTACTCTTTCTTTTGGTTTTTGTTTGAAATTGTTAAATTCTCTAAGCCATACGCCAACGCGTTTTTTCGGTCTGAAGTGTGAATTTAAAAATTTTGTCAGTTCGTCAATCGTTTGTAAATTTGCGTCAAAAACACGTTTTTCTGGTTCTCCTTTACATTTAGAACAAAGAATTCTTACTAAGAAATCTTCTGGGAAAGTTGTTAGATATCGTTTTGCGTATTCACAATGTTGGATAAACGATTTGATTGGGTAACCATCAGGTTTACCATTAAAATCAGGAATGGTTTTGAAAAATTCTTTATAATCATATGCCATGCTATTTGAATTATTAAAAGTAGAATTATTTCCTAGTCGATCGTTTAAATTTGGTTCTGAATTTTCATTTGGATTTTCATTTTGATTTGAGTTATTACCAAGGGTTTGTGACATATCCATAGGTGTGATTTCTTGAGGCATTTTGTTAAAATTATTTTCGACTTACTTTGGTGAAGAGGAATAACAATAATGTAATGTCTATGAGTTAGTGTAGTAGTCTTCGTGGGTGAGCGGTAGGGCGGGTCTTCTGTCGCTGGAGTTGGTCTTGAAGTTCTGCGCTGCGATGGTATCCGACGGCAAAATCAATGATGATCAATGTTGAGTTTGAAATTCACTGATGATGAGATTCTTGATGTTGATGTTTTAGATCGATGATGTTTAGTCACGTTAGTTTGATGATTTTTACAGTTTGTGAATTACCAATGTAAAAAAAAATTTCACGCTTTTTAACAGATTTTTTTTTTTTTTTTTTTTTTTTTTTTTTTTTTTTTTTGATTTAGGTGTTTTATTTCTCTGATTAGTTTTTAATTTATTTCAGACTGATATTCCGACGCTGCCACCAAATTTATTATAGATAGAGCTGTTACGTCTTGAGTTGAAAGTTATTTAGAAGAACGAATCACAAGTTATTTTATATGATGTTGAATTGGTAGAGTTCTGTATTTCTTACCGAGTCTTAAATTACTAGTTCTTCTGGACGTCGCTGAGCTCGTATCTGTTGAGATATCTGTTGAGGTATGGGTATTATCAGCCACCACTATGCGTGGGTGAAATAAATGTTTATAGTTTCACCTTTTAATTATAACAATATTTATTAAACAATTTAATAATAACAATCTGCACTGTAGTTTTGGTAATTAATCTTCACGCAAGTGGAGATTAATTCAAGTTTGTAGTTTCTATTATTTTATTTAGTAATTCACTTATTAATTAACTGTTACACCAAACACTTTGAGTTGATAATTCTGAGATCTAAGATTCTATAAGTTCGATCTTTACTGATTGAGGTTTCGTGACAAACTGCTAATACTGCAGTAGAAAAGATCTCTCCTCGCGGATACGCGAAGGGGAGGTTTTGGAAAACTCGCGGGAAGGCGAGGTTTTTTCTATTGGTAAAAAGAACATTAAAACAAAAGCGGGAAAAAATATGGTTGGCTAGAAGAGCATTTGCGCAAGGCGATTGGGTCAGAGGCCCAAGCGCCGAGGCGCTAAGAAGGGATGCTGTAAGCATCTATATCTCTCTTCTTTTAAAACAGAGCTGTCTTTGTCTTTAGACTTTTCCGCTTTGGGTCGTAAAAATCTGAAGGATCTGAAGATTTATGTTTCCTCAATAAGGATTTTCAAAGTTTACTTGAAGTTTAGGCTTTCAGTTTTATGGTGTTTCAAGTGTTCCAGAGCATATTCGTTTCGTGAGAAAATGGGATGAAATTGTCTATATTATAGTTAAGATTGTTCCTTTCGAAAGTATTGACTAATATCTATGAGTAAAATAATATATAAAAGAATAAAGGAAAAAATTATAAATGGAATTACATCAGTAGATGCATTATTAAAACTCTGATGATAATTGCACGTCGGTATTCTTATACCTGAGATAATAACTAATGGTAACTGTTGTACCTATAGATTAAATATTCGGCTTCCAGCCTAGGACGTAACACTTCTACGCAGAACCATAGATATAGCAATAGGCAATTATTACTTCTATTGGTGTAAACAGAAAACATAGAGAAATGAAAATGAAGAGATAAAAAAAAAAAAAAATTTGGAGGTAGTGGTACTTGGCGGGCCTTTTGTAGAAAAGTACGAGGTAACAGCATAAAATAGTGGCCCGCCAAGTACCACTACCTCCAAATTTTTTTTTTTTTTATCTCTTCATTTTCATTTCTCTATGTTTTCTGTTTACACCAATAGAAGTAATAATTGCCTATTGCTATATCTATGGTTCTGCGTAAAAAGATAAGATTGGCTATGGAAACCATGTATTGGTAGGCCGAATTATGAATTTGAGAAAAAGGTGATGTGATGTGATGTAGGTACTTGGCGGTAGCAACTAATTTTGGATTTTTTTTTTTTTTTTTTTTTGACGTTGGAGGTGCCTTTTGTGGGATATATATCACATTAATGTACTTGGCGAAAGGTTTTTGCACCAGAGGTGCTTTTTGGGGTTGATATATAATTATAATAATATATAATATGTAGAGGAAGGTCTCAATCAATCAAGTCGAGTCAATTATTCTTTTTAGTCAAAATTGCCTGACGTTTCGGCAGTCGTGTTCTGCCCTCATCAGAGGCTGTTTATTGAAAAAAACAAAATATTACAGAAATTTAGTTATTTGACACATGTGTACATTAATTACATTATGTTAAAAGTCTAATGATTAAAATACAGCTTACAGCAGATAATACAATGGAAGTCAAACATTTAATGAAAGTCGCATTTGAAACAAAGTAAACAAACGGATAAGACCTAATGACAAATCGTAAACAAAATTTTAATTACCTTAATAAATTGGTGTTAAGTGAAAAAACTTGGCATACTTATTATAGCCATTGTCACACAACAGGATGAGCAGTCTGTCATCCTGTGATCGTGGAACGCTTATGAAAACAAGGGGGTGTGACAACTCTTATTATATACGGACTCTGCAGAGGCTCGTCATGTTGACAACGTCACAGGTGATAATGTAAATAATTTAAACTTCGTGACGTTGCGAATGACGTCAATGACTGACGTCAATGGTTGTTTATATTCTTCTGAATAGAGCCCGCTCTCATAGACAAGTTTTTTCACCAACAACAACATCTAACAAAACTAAGAGCAGCTTTTAGATCTTAATCTGTGAAGCATGTTAGAATAAGGTAAATGTAATTTTTTAGTGTCCTCTTTCTTGTTCAGACTGTTCGGTTGCAAATTAATTCGTAACATCTCGGAGGTGATCCGTTTGGACCAAACTGCTTCCCTATCAAGTATAGATGTCTTATCCCAATCAAAAACATGGTTAAATTCAATTTGATGTGAGGAGACTACAGAATGTGATTCTGGGTTTTTCTTAAGATTGTCTTGGTGTTCTTTCAGTCTAGTCCTAAGCTCACGTTTGGTCTCACCTACATAAGACGCCGAGCAACCCTTACATTGAATCTTATAAACTACATTACATTTGTCAAGTTTGTCCGTGAGGTCTTTACCTTTGGTAACGACAGACCTAAGATTGCTGTTGACACTCATGACAGGTGTTAAGTCATATTTCCTGAGTGAGCTACCTAATCTCTCAGAAAAACCCCTGATGTACGGTATCGGTACTAATTTGCGTTTCGAACGGACTGGACCACTGACCACTGTGATAACCGACGTGTTTTGTTCTGGGTCAGTTAACGTGATAACTATGTTGGTATTCTTATTCTGCAGGTTCTTAAATTTCAAATGTTTGACCCTTTTGATTAATAACTTTTCATAGAAGGAATCAGGATAGGATAGGATAACGTCACGAAGTTTAAATTATTTACATTATCACCTGTGACGTTGTCAACATGACGAGCCTCTGCAGAGTCCGTATATAATAAGAGTTGTCACACCCCCTTGTTTTCATAAGCGTTCCACGATCACAGGATGACAGACTGCTCATCCTGTTGTGTGACAATGGCTATAATAAGTATGCCAAGTTTTTTCACTTAACACCAATTTATTAAGGTAATTAAAATTTTGTTTACGATTTGTCATTAGGTCTTATCCGTTTGTTTACTTTGTTTCAAATGCGACTTTCATTAAATGTTTGACTTCCATTGTATTATCTGCTGTAAGCTGTATTTTAATCATTAGACTTTTAACATAATGTAATTAATGTACACATGTGTCAAATAACTAAATTTCTGTAATATTTTGTTTTTTTCAATAAACAGCCTCTGATGAGGGCAGAACACGACTGCCGAAACGTCAGGCAATTTTGACTAAAAAGAATAATTGACTCGACTTGATTGATTGAGACCTTCCTCTAAAAATTAAGAAGTTCGAGTGTTACCTTCATGATGAATAATATATAATATGTATTATAATATATATATATTATAAATATTATATATATTAGAGTGCTTCTTATATATATATATATATATATATGTTTATAAGTAATATTTAGATGGACTTACGTTCAAAATCACCGTATAATTCCTCCAAGTCCCATGCCTGCAGAAGATTCTTCACTTCGTTAACCATGTTGATCGGCACAAATGTATAACACTGTTTAGCCCGCAAAGATACCACACGTTGTGAGCTCTGCGCCTGCTACCACGTGCCTGCCTGTTGCCGGCAACGGTTGCACGACGCGACGTAACGACATGCGGCGCGAAAGCATACGATTTGGCAATTCGGTGGTACACTAAACGTAATGGATTCTGATCCGGACGAGTTGGACAATTCTAGAAACAGCCAATCGGCGCTCTGGATTTTTTTAATTTGTCCAAGTCGTCCGGATCAGAATCCATTACGTTTAGTGTACGTGATTGGCTGCGCTAAATTATACGTACGCAACTTAGCTCACGAGCGCACACATACGTGATCCGTGTTTGGGAGTATGGAATTCTTTTTTACGACTATCATATTGTTAGTCAATCTTCCAAAAAATCTCAAACTTTATGAGCATTGTTTTTTCGTGATAACAACAAAGATACTAGCTGTAAAAAAGAATTGATATAATAACGAGGGTTATACGGAAATATTCGTATGGAAACGCTTTATAGGTAAGTAAAAACGTCTGCATACAGACAACTCAGAACTTCCCTATAAAGCATTTCTACGAATAGGTATATAATTAAATATATATATGTATATATTTACGCATATTTATATATATATTATATATATGAGGTGCTTCAAATTTTTTTTTTTTTTTCTTTCAACTCTTACCCTCCCAAATGCTTGAGATGGATAAGAAAAAAATCCTACCGAAAGTCGGTCGCTGTAGCTGAACTCTATAAGAGATCGCTATTTTCATTTTAGTTTCCTATTCTTTTAACATGGGAGTTTTCTTTTTTTTATTTAAACTGAAATTACACCTATTCATTTTAATTTGTTAAGAATAACCATTGTATATATACGACTGAACGTATAATTTGCACACTGCGATATTTATTGTGTATACATTATGTAATATGTATACTTCCATACAACTATTGTACAGTTGATTTTCACAAAGATATATTTTGTGAGATGCATGAGTCCGTCATTATTCATGGTAACCATGCGGTACATTCAGAGCAAGTCAAAATTTTGTATTATGAATCTAACATTCGTTTGGAACAACAACATGTTGAGTTCGTATTACTCCTTGAAATGATTCGTTCGCGTGAAGTATTCGATTTGGTCAATCAATACACGATTCAATCAACAAAATATGTGATTTGTGTCGAAACGTGAGATTGTCAGTTGAATTCATACTTTTATTCAGTTTGAGTGAATATTATATTCCAGCTAACACAAATTGACTTATGAGAATTGAAGATACATTGCAATCAAATGCGTAATCAGTTAACTCCATCACCTGAAATTGACTGAAAATTCAGTAAAAGCAACTTCGTCTCCATTGAAACAAGCGAAGGTTTAGTCCAGTCAACAATTTTTTTTGACTAAATTATTTGGTCATACCAACTGCACCGAAAATGTTGAAATAAACACGTGATGTTCAAGTCAAATGAGGAATACTCAATCGAAACAAATATACCTCAACAAAATATATTTGCTTGGTTCAACAAATCCTTTCTCTCGGTGTAGCTGTTTTAAAACATACAACTTGGATCCTCTGCATTATTACACAGCACCGGAGCTTGCTTTTGATGCAATGTTAAAGCAAACGAAAATTAATCTCCAACTTCTAGAGGATCCGGAAATGATATTGTTCATCGAGAAAAGTATAAGGGGTGGTGTGGCACAGTGCTCCAATCGCTATGCCCGAGCAAATAATCGATTTATGGGTGAAGATTTTGATCCAAGCAAAGCGGAATCATATTTAATGTATTTCGATGTAAATAATCTTTATGGTGCAGCTATGAGTGAGCATTTGCCGAGTGGGTCGTTCGAGTGGGAAAATGATGCCATTGATGTGATGTCCCATCCGGATGACGCACCAATCGGTTATATTCTAGAGGTGGATTTAGATTATCCCGTAGAGCTCCATAAACAGCATGCCGACCTACCTCTCTGCCCCGAGCATTTTATACCGCCGGGTAGTAAAATTAGAAAACTTGCTACAACGCTTCTACCCAAGGAAAAATATGTTCTGCACTATCGTAATTTGAAACAATGCATCAAATTTGGTTTGAAGCTGGTAAAAGTGCAAAGAATTCTAAAGTTCGCACAATCACCATGGTTAAAATCATACATCGATCTCAATACAAATATGCGAAAGCAATCGAAAAATGAATTTGAGAAGAATTTCTATAAGCTTATGAACAACGCTGTATTCGGCAAGACCATGGAGAATGTGCGTAACCATAAGACCGTGAAACTAATCACGAAATGGGAGGGCAGGGGCGGTGCATGTGCTCTTATTGCACGGCCAACATTTCGTAGCTGCACCATATTTGATGAAGATATGGTAATTATTGAGCTAAGTCGAACCAGGGTATATTTTAACAAACCTACCCTAGTAACCAAACGTGACGATCACGACTTGCATTCGTCTGTCGCAAGCATCTTCTAGCAGAGTTGCAGCAGACTTGTAAATGAATATTGTAAGAAACTTAGACAATTCTCTTTTGCAAGCATCTTTCGGCAGATTTGCAACAGACTTTTGCATGATTATTGCAAGACATTTGAAATTCTGCTCGAGACGGAAACCTTCAACAAACTTCGTGTAGGGTATGCAAGCATCTTGCAAGATTCTTGCAAAGCATTCGTCGGTACTTTCCTACAGCAAAAATGCAGCATATTCAGATAGGTATCTTGCAAGATCTTACAAGATTCGTGGAATGTACTGTTTTATTAATTTACGGGGCAAAACAATCGGGAAATATCCGATAATTTTAAAGGTCTTGTGATATTACTACTGATTATTTTTAGCAGTCGGATTCTGGCCAATCAGAGCGCGGTATTTGATGATGTGAAGGACATCCCAATTCGTTATTATACTGATAATTTACCCATAGCTTTTGATAATTTACCTCTAGCTTTGCAAATGTTTTCATAACTGTCAAATACCGTGATAAAAGTCAGAGAACTTCGTGAATAATTTCTAATTTTCTCTAACCTGCCGCTCTGCTTGGCCAAATCCGAATGCGAAAAATAATCCGTCGAATACCACTCGACCTTCAAAATGAATCGGTTATTTCCCTCATGTTTTGATCCTGCGTGGCAACGAACGGGCCAAGTTTTGCACAAAAATTCCTCGCGCTGCGCGCTCGTGATTTTAGATCTGCAAAACTTAGCCCTCTCGATGCCACGCAGCAAAACAATCGGGAAATATCCGATAATTTTGAAGGTCTTGTGATATTACTACTGATAATTTTTTTTATCATCAGTGTATTGGAAGGAACTCGTGTGAATCATTTCAAATTTTTTTCAAATACTTTTTTCGGTGTGAATTTTTAATATTTTTTGATCAAATAATTTTCAAATAATTATAAGTCGATCCTGGTTGGTCGAATAGAAAAAAAAAAAAAAAAAAAAAAAAAAAACAGAAATATCGACAATGATCGTCAGAAGATGTATTTTTCGGATAAAATATCGCTCAAATTTGATGATGTATTTTTCATCATTTTCACGTTTGAAGTCCGAAAGCATGATTTTCACAAGGTATGCGATTCGTGATTTTTTTTTTTTTAAATTCTCAATCATTCTACATTTAAAAATAAAAATTTCAAGCCGTCGCTCATTGTGGTGAGATTTTTCTTTCTATTCATTTATTTATTTTTATTTCATACATTCCTTTCATACTTTAAACGGAAAATAGTTCAACAAGTTCCGCTTCACAAAGACCGACTCTACCGCCGCCTATCGGAGCGTTATTTCCCGCCCATATATCTGCTATTTTTCAGCATTGTACCATAACCGCTTCTATAACATTACGTCAATAGAATACGACAAAGTGATTCGGAAATACGAATCGATTTCTTTCTAATTTCAGGAGTATCGGTAAGTTGTACCTCCATGTTTTGTTGTATGATTTCTTCCGCATTATGGCCGATAATTCCGCATAATTTGCCGAATATAGTAAAGGACCTCGTGAATTGAGGTTATGAAATGTTCTGCATCGGTGATTCGTTGAATATATAAGATATCATAATAGTAGATTTGATAGTAGATGACAGTACACGACATATATAGAAGATGCCTCTAATAATTATGGTAATGAATTATGTAAGATTTCTTGATATTCCAAGAATAACCTGTGTTATTCGTTTTTTTTTTTCGATATTTTGCTTCAAATTTTCGATTTTTTTGCTTTATTTCCATTATCTCATTCAAGAATAGGTTTATCAATATTTTCTATGTCCACACCATGAAGGCATCTTCTATTGAAAATTGAGGACAAAAAATTCAATGATTGGTCCAACGATGGTTCAGATTCTTTACGACAACCGGTTAATGAAGTCATCATTGAGAACTCAGCTTTCAAACTTTTTCCTGCGGCGATGATTTTCGATGGTTTTACACGACTGCAACATTTCTTTCACTATCCAGTTATGTTACATGAGTTCAGTATTCCCGTGAAGCCAAATCAGGTGCATGTTGGGATGTCTAAGCCATCGCCTCTGAATATGAGACGCAGCGATGAGAAAAGCACTTCAATATACATACGAGGAGATCAGCAGGGTTCCGGATCACGGATTTTACTCAAACTCGGAGCGGGGCTTCTTTGGCCCAAAAAATAAAACCCATGATGTTCCATTCCATCTTATAGGCCCTCGTTCTCTGAGCAAGTCCCACTTAATAGTGATATTCAGCGGTAGATGAATACTGGATGTGGGTGATAATACATGAAGTTGAAGTTTGTAACATTAACGTAACACAACTTTTTTTTACAAAATTCACTATTTCATGACTCAAACGTTGTTAGAGTTGCCAAATAGGTGAGATGAATGTGTTTTACTCAATTCGGAAAATTATGGACCGTATTTTGCTGGTTTTGAACCGTTCAAGTCATTATGAAATCAAGAAATTCTCCTAATTATTTTATTGCGTTAACGTTACAAACTTCAACCTTGTGATAATACTTTGTTCTTCTTCATTGAATTGAGTTTTCTTCGCTAGAATCTGGTATGACACAACAGAAATGTGAGTTAACATGCTGAAAAACATATATTACATAGGTACAGCGAGCTCGAAATACACTATTTGTGGTAGGCGCTAGTAAAATGAATGAAATTGTATGCGAATGATAAGAAAGTGAATCGGAGTAGTTTGAATAGAGCCTGGATTGAATCTTACTGTCAAATCATGATCATTATACTAGTTTGAAGTCGTTCAACTAGCTTTGGAGCCTCCGACGAGCCTGCAAATGGTCGTTCGCCACAGTGAAATTGCCTTTGGTGCTCATGTCGTTGACTTTGACAGAATCTCCACGTTGACCACAGATCTTCGAATTGTCAAAGCTCATTCAAAATTAGGTGACGAAAGTAATAAGGAAGTGAAATCTGAAGAATGGCTTTTAACTTCAGAAATTGTTTTTTTTTCGCACGATTAGATTCAATCTTTTGCTACTTATTATTCAAAAAATACATAAAATAAAATACATAAAATAAAATACATAATATATTCAGAAAGAAATCAGAGAATAAATCTTCTTATTTAACTTCTTCAATACTTTTGTTATCTCATTTTGAACAAGTTCTGTGAGCTTGAATGTCTCTGATCCATGTAGGGATTCTTTCAAAGCTAACAACGTGAGCACTGAAGGCCATTTCACTGTGTCGGAGGACCATTTGCAGGCTTGTCGGAGGCTCCAATGCTGGTTGAACTACCTCAAACTAATATAATGATCATGATTTGACAGTAAGATTCGATCCAGGATTCATTTGGACTACTCTGATTAACTTTTTCATCTCTCTCATACAATTTCATTAAGGGGGTACATACACGTTTAAGATAATTTTTTTCAATTCACTGCTACGCTATGAGAAAACATTTTAGTGACTTAGTTTTTCTACAGTTGATAAGTGCTACTTTAATACATAGTTCATGATTTTTCCAGATTCTAGGTCCTCCGCTGAACATAGATTTAGTCCATCGAAGAAAAAGCAGTTGTCGTAGGGTACAGGTTGCTGCGTTGGATGAGATTTCTTCAACTTTTAAGGGAATATTCTGTATGAATGTAATTTCGGACCAAACAAATAATATTTGATGAATTTAATTTTTAGACATAGACATTTTTTGTTGTAAGAATTTTTTTTCCATCGTTCTGGAAAAAATATTTTGAAAGCAAAAATTTCTATGTCTAAAAATTAAATTCATCAAATATTATTGGTTTGGTCGGAAATTACATTCATACAGAATATTCCCTTAATTGTAGAAATTTCATCCAACGCAGCAACCTGTACCCTACGACAATGGCTTTTTCTTCGATGGATTAAATCTATGTTCAGCGGAGGACGTAAAATCTGGAAAAATCATGAACCATCTATCAAAATAGCACTCATCAACTGTAGAAAAACTAAGTCACTAGAATGATTTCTCAGAGCGTAGCAATGATTTGAAAAAAATCATTTTAAAGGTGTATGTAGCCCCTTAATTTTACTAGCGTGTACCCCACACATAGTGTATCTCGAGCTCGCTGTACCCGTGTAATATATGTTTTTCAGCATGTTAACTCACATTTCTGTTATATCACACCAGATTCCAGCGAAGAAAACTCGGTCCAATAAAGGAGAACAAAGTATTATTACCCACATCCTAGTATTCATCTGCCCCTGAATATCACTATTGAGTGGGACTCGCTTAGAGAACGAGGGCCTATAAAATGGAATGGAACATCATGGGTTTCAGTTTTTGGGCCAAGGAAACACCGCTCCAAGTTTGAGCATAATCCGTGATCCGGAACCCTTATACTCTTCTTGTTAGTCTTCAACTCAGAATACTGAAAAATCGTCAATAAAGGTTAGAGAATTTCAGAATTTTCACTCAAAACAGGTACTCAAGCCATTCTGGCAGTCTCAAAAAGTTCTATGTTCATATGCGGAAGGTTTGTATTTTGGACCGTTGAAAACCAAAGAATCTGAAATTCATGCACCTGAATCTTTACAATAAGTACTTTTCTCTTCACTGCGTCTTGTTTTCAGAGGCGCTGACCTATACATCCCAACACAACCCCGGGTCATGGATCTTACCCAAATTTTCAGGGATATTATCTTGTACCTCAATATGAAGCACCTGTTATACGTATAACTCTCCTAAAGGGACCTTTCTTCTCTCAATTCACTAAAATATATGTATACGCAAGTAGATCATCAGATCTCTAGGTAATGGATTTGAATGAGACTGTTCCAGGTGATTCCTCAGGCCGAATCTTAAAGTCTGGTCTGCTTCGTTCACTTTATGTCCACTTCATTCGCTGAATAGGATCTTGATATTCAATTCTATTTATTGTATCCTGTAGTTTATTTCCTTTCGTCAGCGCTGGTTGCTCTGATGATGCTGAACACTGCAATGAAATTGTCCTCGGGAGACAACAATTTTAACTCCGAAAGACTCTGCGTTCCAAAAGTTGACCGAAGGGCTTCGAACCTACAGAATTCATTCAAAATAGTTTTGTGAAAGCAGACACAGAGCGAAATTCGAAGAGTAGCTTTAAATTTCAGAAAATAATTCTCACTACCATGTCCCACATTACATAATGTAATCTAAATGTATTTCCAGTATATTATACATTTTACTCACAATTACTTTCTTCAGTGTGCTCACATTCATCTGATCTATATGATGTGATATTGGAATGTTAAGTACTGATCGATTGAAAGTATCATTGCAATTCTCGATGATTCATCAATTGCTCGACGGTACTCTAACTTGGGACTCGAGAAGGTAACGAAGGTCGATAAAAGTGAACGTAGGAGACTAGTCTTTGAGTTGTGGCCTGAGGAATCACCTCGAACAGTTTCATTTAAATCCATGACCTAGAGGTTTGATCGCAGGGTGAGATTTTCTTATTGTTAGTTTCAAACAGCACCGGTGCGATAAATAAATAAGTTGGGTTTATTTTCCAGATTTACATCTTACATTACAAATGCATATTTAGGGGTGGGAGCATGACACAGATGCAAGGTTTTGTAATTAATCAGTGGTCAATTAAAAGAATATTGATGTATGTTCGGATACTTTGGAGCAATTTACATAAAAGAATCGAGAATTTTGGTATTTCCTAAGCTTATAATTCTGTGATGAATAGAATACGTTTTAGTGATTCTGATTATTCTTTATTTGAAGATTTTTCGATTATTTCTAATGCCCTACAAACGTAGGAACAATTTGTGTGAATGGAATCCACTTTTTTTCCAGCAGAACTCGGAAACAGACAAGTCATAGCAAAGTTTGTGAAGTTGGCAAGGTTTGACCAGTCGTAAGTTTTTTCAACACATCGTGAGTTTCATGACAATGGAACACAATATATTTTCATAATTTTACAGTTTCATGTTTGCAGATCATCGCTTTCGACATTATTGTGTAAAAAAGCACGCAGAAAGAGCATTTTTTTTCAATCATTACTCGGATTCTTGCAATCAACAAAGCTTTGCTGATATTCCTCAGTGCCTGGGTTTTGAGTTTCTAGAACTTCTTCATATTATGCTTTTTCTTCCTTAATTCTTTTTATGCTCTCGATATTTGGTTTCTCGTATCCCGTGTACCCATCCGTTACAATCATTTTTTGACTGTCTTATTTCGTATTGTGTGCTCGTTACGGTTTACATTCGATTTATTTTTTGTCAATATTATAAAAAACTTTTAAACATAGAAAACTTTTATTAGTAATCCCTGTTTGCAGTATCAGTAAGTGTAGTATTAGATTGCAAGTCTCTTATGCATCCTCTGCATTGCTATCAGTATATATTCTTGTAGTCATGCGTTTCGTTTAGTGTTTGCATGAGTTCATTCGTGTATATGGAGTTGTCATATCGCATTTGATGCAACAGGTGTGTTTCATCTATTCCAACGTCGAACATTTTTCATGGAATATGAAACCGATCAAACGAAAAAGTTTTCATGACTTAACTGCGCGACACAAACGTACTCGACTACAAGAGGAAGAAATATCCAGTTCCACTCGTACAGCGTTGTCGTTACCATGTCTAGAAACAGTAGTAAAAATAGTTGAAAATAACGACCCAGAAGATAATGTTGCACATGAAGAAAATCAACCGGAAAGTTTCGATTCGGGCGATGAACTAGTTCTAAATTATGGTCCAGATCATAATGCTACGTATGAAGAAATTCAGTCCACTAGCCTTGCCAGTAACTCCGGTAGTACTAATCTGGAACAAGTACATTTTTCGGCTGAGTTAGACGGAGAACGACATTCACCAGAACCGGAATCGGATTCTGACGTCGGAACTGATGGGGATAGTATCCCCGACGATGCAGATAATGCTCCAATATCGTTCAAAGAAAAACTTGCCGAGTGTTTTAATTCTATTAATATTAATATGAGTCAAGGAAATTCCATCCTTCAGGTATTACGTACTCATTATTGCCTGCAAAACTTACCGAAAGATATGCGTACGTTGTTGCGAACACCTCGTCAGAAAGTTCTGCTGATTTCAGTTCCACCAGGTGAGTACCTTCATATAGGCTTAGCTGCGTGCATCGAAGAAGCGCTATGTAACGAGAAGTCGTTGCCTTCTGCAATTGCTATTGATCTTAGCACTGATGGAGTTCAGGCTGTTAATTGTGGTACTCTCCAATACTGGCCAATCCAGATAAGACTTTCAAACTTCCGTCACATTGATCCTCTGTTGGTAGGTGTTTTTCGAGGCAAAAAGAAACCTGACTGTCCTATTACTTTTTTTAAAACTTTGGTCGATGAGGTACAAGAACTGTCGAGAAAAGGTGGGATTCTTATCATTGGAGCAAGAGTCCCATTTGTCTTCCGAAGTTTCATAGCAGATGCTCCTGCAAGAGCTTTTATGCTCATGCATAAAAGTCATGTGGCTTTCGCAGCATGTTCCAAGTGTCAAATTCAAGGCATCCGTTACCAGGACAGATTCACGACTTTCTGCTCTTTAAACGACATTCCAAGAACAGACTGTGATTACTTCGAAGGTGTCTATGACGACCATCAAAGAGGTAAAAGTCCTCTACATGACTTGAATCTTCGTTTAGTTTCAGAAGTTCCTTTCGAATATATGCATCTCGTATGCATTGGAATTATGAAGAAGTTAATGCAAGGTTGGATTGAAGGAAAATATTCGTTATCAGCGAAATTGTCCGCATTTCTAATTCGCTCGTTGTCTCTTCGCTTACAGAATTTAGACAATTGGTGTCCTAAAGAATTTGCGCGTCGTCCACAGTCTATTTCTAATTATAATCAGTATAAGGCAACAGAGTTCCGACATTTCCTCTTCTATGCTGGGCCGGTTGTTTTATACGGAATTCTTTCAGAAGACCACTACCTTCATTTCCTTCTTCTTCATATGGCTATGCGAATCCTCGCATCGCCATGTGTCTCGGAAAAAAATCTTCTCTTTGCAGAAAAATCTTTGAAACTGTTTGTTTTGAAAGCTCAACAATTGTACGGTACTTCATTCATGAGTTATAACGTTCATGGTCTTTTACATCTCGTTCAGGATGTGCGCCAGTTTGGTCCTCTCGATTCTTTTTCTGCTTTTCCATTTGAGAACAATGTAGCAGAAATCCGTAAATTTATTCGAAATCAACATCGTCCACTCCAACAGTTGGCTTTGCGAATAAAAGAGCGAAGTATCGTCAGTCGGAGAAAATCGAAGAAGAAGTTAGTAGGCATTCGAGTTAGTAAAGAACATCGCCATGGTCCTCTTCCTCAGAATTATGCAAAACATTGTAATCAATTCGCTCAACTACAAACAGACAAATTTTTTTTCGCTCTCAATAACCAGAATAATACATGCATGCTCGGTGATAATTCACTTTGCGAAATTGCAAATATCATTCGTTCCGATGACTCTTACGAGCTTGTTGCTCGTCGATATCAAGATGTTGGCGATTTTTATGTCTGTGGAAGAGGCTCCAGTACAGTTGGAACTTACAAATGTAAAGCAGTTTCGCTACAACTTTATATAGTTCCTTTCGAGTTTGTCCAAGCGAAATGTTACAGAATGCCGCTTCCTACACGTCGAGATTGCGGGAATGGTAATATTGTAGATAGCGAATACGTTATTTACACATTGCTCCACTATGACTAACTTTTTGTGTTTCAAATAATTGCTCGTGTGTACACACATTTTGGACAATTCTTACGTGTTAACTGTACAACAGATCTGAAAAATGAGAATATTCGAGGAAAAACACTTTTTCTAACCCTGTTCCACATCTTCATACGTTTTACATCTGTAATTGCCCGTTTATCACACATTTTCCGGGTTTTATAGATTACTCTCCAAGTACTTTTGAATGATCTCTATGCTGTTTCATGAGTTACACAAGAAAACTCTAGCCATCTGTCCAACAGTTGTTCAAAAACTTTGGAATTTTTCTCAGAACATTTTAGAAGCCCTGTATGAATCTCTTGTGTACTTTACTCAAGGTTGCGTGTAGCCTCTATAGATATGATTTTAACGGCACCCATCAAAATCACTTATTCGTCGCTTCACAGAATATGAAGAAAATTGCGTACAAAAATCGCGTTGGACGTGATATCTATAAGCCAAAAAGGTTCATGACCACCTCTTCAGATGAAGAGGCATTACAACAAGGTAGAGGTAGCACAGGTAACATGCGAGAACACGTAAGTACCATGATGCACGATATTTCCGAAACAACTCGCATAGAGAATTGTGAAAAACGCAATTCAACCCTACAGAGTCCCGCCAATCAGGAGCAGTCGTACGCTGACAATTTCCCCAACTTGAACGGAACAATGTTGAACAATGACTTCGATCAGAGTTCGCCTCATCATGCGTACAGGTCTAATTTTCATGGCACAGAATTCCACGCTGCACCTCCAAAACATATTCCACTAACATCCCCTATAACATCCGAGTTCTCTTCCACAGTCAATAACACCGGCTACAACTCTGCAGCCCAGCATATGACGACAAAGCCTTCTATATCTCATGCTCGAATAGATTATATTTCTCAAAATCGTGTTGTTACTGCTACAGAGATAGAATCATCAAATCATCGTGCGAACAGATTTACTATACCGCAAAATTCACACGTTACCGATAACACAGCACCCGCGCAAGACAGTAGAAATTCGAGAAATATGCTCGAGTCCACCACTGCACCCTTCCTCCCTCCTCCTCCAGGTTCCTTAGTACAAATTTCGCCTCGTGCCATCGACTCTCACATCGTACATAGAACCACTGCCGAACCTCTGTTAGTTTTCAATTTGGACGGCCCTCGAGATGCTGATGGAAATCCACCTGTGAGGAATGTTGACGATCGCGTTGGTCCCGATGGGGAGAAAGATTTTAAAAAATTCATAACTGATTTATTTGAGACACATACTGAAACACTTGGACTTAAAATTGATAATTTATCAGAAACATGCGAAAATCGGTTGGCCGACTTGGATCGAAAATGGGAAGAAAGATTCGAAAGACTGAGGGCTGCTAATGCGCTCGAGCACATTCGTCCAGATAATACACAAAAGCCGCCAGGGTTTCCATTAACGTCTGTAGACGCGTTTAATGCTTTCAATACCAGCGATGATAATGCTTAACGTGATGCCTTAATTCGTCATCTCTCCTCAGTTGTAGTACCAGGGAATTGCAGAGACAGTTTGAATCAATTTTTCAGAGAGACCATGGCGGATACTTTATGTAGGCATTTCAGTTGGTCGAAAAGAGTTGTTCCTCATTTCCCAAATTCGACGCCCTTGTTCGACACAAAAATAGGCTTAGTGTTTTTTCAAGCTTTACGCAGATCTACGCAGGTGGATACACCGAACCACGTCGAATTCGGCCGAATGATGCAAGAGGCTCTTCGTGTAGCTAAGCAGCGTGGTAGAGATGCACGACGTCGTGGAGAAGCTGCTGGGGGTCCGAGGGCTCGGTACGAACGAGAAATGGCGCGTCAGTACGGTGACGCGGAGGATGAAAATCGACACGAGGATCTTGATCCGCCAGCCGATAACGAATAATTCTTTTGCATGCTTTGTTTTAGCTTTTCTTCGTACACAATCATTTTACGAATGGTAGTGCCTGTTTATCTATTTTAGAAGTATTTGGTTTTTGTTTAAGTTGTTATGTATTATGATGTAATGTAATGTACGCGAGCATATTTCCTACGCATGGCCCTGCTTTTTTTTTTTTTTTTTTCTTCTCAATTATGTTATTATATTATAATCCCATCAAACTGCAAGGGTTTATTATGTCTCAATCAATGATACAAAAGAGTTTTCAGTTGAGTTTTGCATTATGATTTTAGATTTTAACTGTTACGAACAGTGTGCCAATAACGTACGGCCAGCAGCCTTGTTTGTTTCTTCTTCATCTTGTACAGATTATTAATATCACTTTTCGAATTCAGTTACTGCTAGTTTTGAAATAGTTTTGTTTTATTTGCTTTGTTTTAGATTTTCTTCGTGCATCTTATGAATGGTAGTGCCTGTTTATTTATTTTAGAAGTATTTGGGTTTTGTTTATGTTGTTATGTATTATGATGTAATGTACGCGAGCATATTTCCTACGCATGGCCCTGCTTATTTTTTTCTTCTTCTCAATTATGTTATTATATTATAATCCCATCAAACTGCAAGGGTTTATTATGTCTCAATTAATGATAAAAAGAATTTTCAGTTGAGTTTTGCATTATGATTTTAGATTATAACTGTTACGAACAGTGTACCAATAACGTACGGCCAGCAGCCTTGTTTGTTTCTTCTTCATCTTGTACAGATTATTAAAATCACTTTTTGGATTCAGTTACTACTAGTTTTGAAATGGTTTTGTTTGATTTGATTTTGTTCGATTGAAAAAAAATAATTTTATTTTTTTATTTACTCTGCCTACTATGAAAGTCGAAATGCTAACGAGGTACGGTCCAGATTTTGAATTAACATTACCAATAATGACTGCCTGGACACATTTGTGGGCCTTAACATTGGATGGTTGGTGACTGGGACTTAAACATACTACATTTCACCTCTAACACCTCACGTGCGAATGAAATTAAAATTCAATTTATAGGTCATTAACAGATGAGGAATCAAAGATAGCCTATGATTAAAACGTAGTGAAATCGAGAATGAATCTTGAACATGATACGATATGAGGCTCCTTATAACAAAAAAAAAAAAAGCATTTCAATGACCAGTTTCATTTTCAATATCTAAATGTTGTAAAATTTGCGCAATTCTGTCTCGCACGTCTTGCAATTACATTTTTGTACGGGCCATGGAACACTTGATTTGTCATCAATCAGAATTGTACATTCAACACTACTGCTTCTCGTATGACATCACTGTATTATGCATGCAATATTTAGGTTTTATCAAATGACATTTAGTCCCGTACTTACAAGTTATTCAGCCGTCACTACTTTCACACACACTGATAGTTTTACACTGATTCAAACAGCTTCTCCTCGTGATTACTTCGCCGGATCCTTAACCCTTCGTGGTCACACCTCCGATTTCAATCAAGCTAGTCACACCCGGGTCAAATTGATCCGAGCCATTTTTAAACGGTTGCCGTGTGAAAACTCAGTCCGATCGGTACCGAAAAAATACTTAAAAATACTATGAACATTCTAGAAGATGTAGCAAAAGTTAGTATATCAAAATTCAAATGGCGACATGTTCAAAAAAAAATCGTAGAGAGGTCAATGCATTTCGGAATTTTTTTTTTATTTTTTTTATTTGTCATTTTTTATGTTTTTTGCGTTCTTCGGCCACGGACTTACCGGGATTTACCTTCAAATTTTATGCTCGGGTCATTTTGACCCGTGGTGACCAGGAAGGGTTAAGGTCGCAGTCTCGTTGCGCTGTGGTCAAATGACGGCTTACTAATCTTCGAAATAAAACAGAATGTAAGAAAAGTTTTCTGTCTTACATCTCAGTAATGTGGGTAGCGGACCGTCAGTTGGCTGAGTTGACAGAGACTGCTTTAAATAATAATCTACAAAAAAGCGATTTTCAATAAATAATTTCTAAAAAGTGTGTTATCTTTCAATTCTAAAAGTGAATGTCCCCTAAAATGAATTGGCTTCGTGATGAAGAAGAATGTGTTAATACTATAGTATTAATAATATCGGAAAATTGACAAAAAAACCATGTACATGTGCATATTATCAATAAATAATGTATCCCGCTGATAACAACAATTATCGTAGCTAATTTCACTAATACCATAAACATTAAGCCAGATGGTCGGAATGCGGCTTACGGTTTCTAACATATGCTATAAAGTTGCGTCTCCCTGGATGGAACATAGTAATATATTGGTTGATCATTTCAATATCGATTTTGGAGACTGAGTCAACGTCCGTTTTGATCATATCCGCTATCATATGTATCAAATTGTTATTTTTTTTCAATCTTGTACAATACTGTGAAAAATTAACCAAATTCATGAGAATTATCTTCATTTCCATTTTATATCCTGTGAATTATCTTCCTAAGAATTGAGGTACCATATTTACGCAGAAATAATCCGCACCTTTTTTCGCTTTATCAACTTCCAAAAAAACCCAGGAGCGGCTTATAGTCCGGGAGGTAGTGTCACTTTTCATGCAGTTATTTTATGTACTTACGCTGGATTTTATACCGTTGTTAGCTCTTGTATTGTTCATAAGGTAATCGACTGTCAGCCGCTCAAGTAGCGGTGGGTGGAGTCGTGGGAGGCTGCGGAACTTGCCAAAAAAAGTTTTCCGATAAGTTATTTTATGCATGCTGAAATTTGTTCAGGTCAATATTTTTACACACTATATTTCATGAAAAAAAACTCGTTAGTCGCTTATCGGCGGGCGGAATGTCCGCCAGTTATAGTAAAATCACTTAAAAGAAAAGAAAAAATTGAAAAAAATTACTTTCTGGAATGACGCGCTCGACTGGAAATCGTCGGAAACGTAAAAAAAACATGATAGTGGGGAATGAAAATATGGAATAAAAAAATGTGTAAAAACAAAAAAAAAAAAAACTAAAGTTGAACGAGTCAAAGCATCGCACACGACTAATTTTTTCGTAGAATTTCATTCCCCATCATCATGTCTTTTGAACGTTTTCAATGATTTCCAGTTAAGCGCTCTATTCGGCAATACAAAATAGCTAAATATTCTTGCAAGATCTTGCAAGAGAGGATCGGGAAACATGAGCTTGCAAGATCTTTCAAGAATCTTGCAAGATCTCGCGGAATCGATTAGGAAACGAGGATCTTTCAAGATCTTACAAGATTCTTGCAAGATTTTTGCTCGAAAGCATCTTACGAAAATTCATAGCATGCATGCGGAAACAGACTACTAGTGGTTCATACGTAAGCATCTTGCAAGAATTGTACGCAAGTCTTTCGAAAATCTTGCGGCAGATGCAGGGCTCATAGTGGGCAACTGGGCAAATAAAAGTGAGAAAAGTGACTTTCAATAATTGAAAAGTGACTAAATAGTGACTGAAACTGATGAATTTTAGTGAATTTATGAATATATATGGATGAGTTAATCTTACACGGCATACTTAGGTATGTATGTTCTGTGTTTAGAACATGCATATTAGGGTGTTAAAAAAAAACAGAATTTTTTTTTCTTCGAACGTGCATCAAAATTTTGGTGGAGCATCTCAAACAGAATATCAGCCAAATAGGACCTCTGAATATTGATATTTAGAGGTGCCTATTCAGTTTTGTACATTTTCCATTTGAATAAAATTTGACAAAAATCGAAAAATTTTTGAATTTGTTTCCCCGTAAACGACTTGATTCATAAACTATCTGGATACAGATTTTTAAGGGAAATTCCACGCTTCATGAAGAAGTACTGAGATAGATTTTTTTTTTTACTGTAACCGATTAAGAGATATTCGCCTATGACTCCATGTTCAGAGTCTGTATTTAGATAGTTCATAAATCGAGCCGTTTACGAGAAAAAAGAATTCAAAAATTTTCCGATTTTTTTTACATCTTATTCAAATGAAAAATGGAAAAAATAAAGTAGGCACCTCTAAGTATCAATATTAAGAGCTCATATTTGGCTGGGATATTCTATTTGAGATGCTTCACCGAAATTTTGATGCGCGTTCAAGAGAATTTTTTTTTTTTTTTTTTTTCAATACCCTAATGTATGAGACAAAAATATGTAATTACAAAAAAAAGTAACTACTATTAAACTGTAAAAATCAAGTGTTATTCAGCAACGGTACAAAATATTTTTTAGCCTGTATCAGACTTTGATTTAATAACCTAGTATAACTTGACACATAATACAAATTTTCATGTAGAAAAACGAATAACAAAACAAGACTCTAGAAAATATTGCAATCTAAGATTGGTAGATAAATTATCGGTATGTAGATTTACAATCTACCCACATAAGAATTAACGCGAACAAAATTTCTAAAAAAATTCCCGGATTACGGAAAAATAGTTGAAAAAAGTGACTCTTGCAGAAAAAGTGACAAAAAAGTGAGTTCGTGAAAAAAAGTGACTAATAGTGAGAAAAGTGACACACTATGAGCCCTGCAGATGGTTACTAGGGAGGATGTCAAAAAAAAAAAAAAAAAAATTCTTTGCGTAACCCTCCTGTTGAAAACGAATCATTTTTATAACCAAACCACTTTTTTTTTTTTAATTTACCCACCATTTTTACTACGATTTTTAGGGGATGGGGGTGATTTTCGAAGTTATGAACATGAATGCGAGTTACACATTCTGATGAGTTGATGAGGTACGACATTGACGAAGAATATTCAACAACTTTGTAGGAAAGAACAATTCTTTCG
Source organism: Tenthredo mesomela (assembly GCA_943736025.1). Lineage (NCBI taxonomy): Eukaryota > Metazoa > Arthropoda > Insecta > Hymenoptera > Tenthredinidae > Tenthredo > Tenthredo mesomela. The sequence goes on from OX031021.1 coordinate 19,147,168, forward strand.
CTTCGCTTGAAAGTCTCATAATAAGTTAGGGATGGGAACCAACATGGAATTCCGAATGGATGTGGACAAATTTTGTTTTACTGGAAGAGAGTATCATCACCGACATTGTTGCTGAATCTTAGATTTTTTGACGAATAATTGGGCCTTCGAGAAAAAAATTGATTAAAACAGTCAAAAAGCCCATGTTATTCAAATGGGAAAAAGTAAGGGGCTGTCGGCACCCCTAAATATTAAAATTAAGGGCTAAAATTTGGAGAGGCTTTTTTTTAATTTATTTCGAACCCATTCATGTACTCGGAGCGAAACATTTCGTCGAAAGCCAAAATAACTGTCAGTCTAATATATATACAGGGTGTTCCAGACCTCGCGACGAATATTTCACAGGGTAAATCTTGATCAAAAATGGGATCGAAATTTCCTCAGCCGATTTTTTCGGAGATGCATGGATTTTCCGTTATAATTAATTCAATTTCAGTCAATGACGCGCGGCTTACGAACGGCCGCGCGTCGGTGTGCTTACCGCTCGGTTGTGTGCACTTTTTTCGTGGCGACAATAGGGCGAGAGACGCGCACACAACCGAGCGGTGATTACACCGACAAACGGCCGTTCGTAAGTCGCATGTCATTAGCTGAAATTAAAATAATTATAACGGAAAATCCATGCATCTCCGAAAAAATTGGCTGAGGAAATTTCGATCCCATTTTTGATCAAGATTTACCCTGTGAAATATTCGTCGCGAGGTCTGGAACACCCTGTATATATATATATATATATATATACCGGAATGTTAATGTGCGTTTGAATTTTTTTTTTTTTTTGGCACACCCTAATATACAGGGCGATTCACTTTGCGCGCACCATTTGGTAATGGTAGATTCGTTGGAAAATTCTAAGACTAATTTTCCTCTACCAAAAAGTCTTGGGTCGTATGGTTTTCGGGCTACAGAAGGTCTTAGTCCACCAATGAGAGAGCCTACAGCTGCTCAAGTTAGGGCCGGGTCTAAAGTATAATACTAGCAGTGCCCGTGGCAACTCGATTCCCAGTGAAATAAAAATAAATGATTCAATCTAGTGATAAATTCAAGTTACAGTTATTGTCGCCAGAGGTCGCCAGGAGTTATCTGTGACCAGGACCACCGCACCGTAGTTTTCGTCCTCCAGGTTCACCGATACGTAGTTTTCGTCCTCCAGGTCGACCGCACCGTAATTTCCTCCCTCTAAGTCTACCGCACCGTAGTTTTCGTCCTCCAGGTTCACCGATACGTAGTTTTCGTCCTCCAGGTCGACCGCACCGTAATTTCCTCCCTCTAAGTCTACCGCACCGTAGTTTTCGTCCTCCAGGTTCACCGATACGTAGTTTTCGTCCTCCAGGTCGACCGCACCGTAATTTCCTCCCTCTAAGTCTACCGCACCGTAGTTTTCGTCTTCCAGGTTCACCGATACGTAGTTTTCGTCCTCCAGGTCGACCGCGCCGTAGTTTTCTTCCTCTAAGTCTACCGCACCGTAGTTCTCGTACTCCAGGTCCACAGCTGCGTAGTTTACGTCCTCTAGGCCCACCGCACCGTAGTTTCCGTCCGATAGCTCGACAGTCCCGTAGTTCATAATAATTATTTGTATAAAAACTAGAAATGATTAATCCTTGTACAGAAACAAGAATCAATTGATTATTCAATTAATTTCTCAGCGAATTTCTGAGATACGATCTAACCCCTAAAAACAGAGTGACGAGGTTACGTTAGCGTACCCTCGACGAGCTCTTTCACGAATAATTCTTTGTATAAAAGCTAGACGTGATTATTTCTTGTACAGAAACAAGAATCAATTGATTATTCAATTAGTTTCTCAGCGAATTTCTGAGATACGATCTAACCCCCAAAAATAGAGTGACGAGGTTACGTTAGCGTACCCTCGACGAGCTCTTTCACGAATAATTCTTTGTATAAAAGCTAGACGTGATTATTCCTTGTACAGAAACAAGAATCAATTGATTATTCAATTAGTTTCTCAGCGAATTTCTGAGATACGATCTAACCCCCAAAAATAGAGTGACGAGGTTACGTTAGCGTACCCTCGACGAGTTCTTTCGCGAATAATTCTTTGTATAAAAACTAGAGGTGATTAATCCTTGTACAGAAACGAGAATTATTACATAGGCGTCATAATTGCTGTACAGAACATACTGTTTCACAATCACGATTTTTGAAAATCGCTATCGTGATTCTTTAATCAGGTGGGAATATCAGGGCTAAAGTGAACGAACAAAATTACTATAATTATTAGATTTATTTGCCAACTAACTCAAGAAATTATGAAATAATGTTTAATAATGTTTATAATGTTTTATTAATCTCTTGGTACAGAAAAATTGATAATGTTTTTTTTTTTTTTTTTTTTTTTTTTTTTTTTTTTTTTTTTTTTTTTAAGCGGGAGGAGAAATGCTTTTACGCACGGCGTGTGGGACTCCCATAAATGATATGGACTACCCACTAAAACTCCTCCCAATAACGGAATGAACCGATGTCCTTGTATTCATTCTGAAAAAATACAATCAGAACAAAATCAGAATTACATTAACGACGAGTGCCCTAATAATCAACAGGTATAAGAATGTTAGATAAATTGCACGACTCGCCTAGAGAAGGTGCTCGAAATGCCCTCCGTTCATTTGGATGCACAAGTCCGCACGGCGTATTAGACTTTTTTGAGCCTTTTCGAGCATAGCCGGTGTTACCGTAGCCACGGCCTGCTCAATCAGGGCTTCCAATTCTTCGACCGTGTTAATCGGATGTCGATACACCACCTCTTTCATATGACCCCATAGAAAGAAATCAAGGATGTTGAGGTCCGGTGATCTCGGCGGCCAGAGAACAGGGCCTCCACGGCCAATCCACGTGTGTGGAAATTCACGATCAAGGACGTCACGCGCTACCCGTGCGTAGTGCGGCGGTGCGCCGTCGTGCTGGAACCAGGAGTCTGGGCCAAGAATTACTCCCGCATTTCCCAGCAGATTTGGCAGATCTCTGTCCAGAAAATCGGCATAATGCTGCCCATTTAAGCGTTGCGAAAGATCAAAAGGACCCACCTGAAAATTAAGTAGATACTTGGTAGTTCATTCACGATGCAGCCTAACATTATTATTATTATTATTATTATTATTATTATTATTATTATCGAGCTTACCAAATCCCTACCCCTAACGCCCGCCCATAAATTCACGCTGAATCTGTCCTGAAAACCGCGGATCATGGTGGCATGCGGATTTTCGCTAGCCCACACGTGGTAGTTGTGGGCATTGAAGGTCCCGTCCCGTCCAAACGATGATTCATCCGAAAAAATAATACCCCGGCTAAAATTGGGATTTTGGCGGTTCCGTTCTACCAGCCAACGACAGAATTCCAGTCGCCGCGGGTAATCCTCGGGTTTCAAGCTCTGTACTCTTATGTAGTGAAATGCGTGCAGCTTCTCGTCGTGGAGGACTCTTTGCGCGGTCGAATACGATGTATCGCACTGCCTTGCGACTGCCCGAATACTCATCGTCGGATCATCCGCCACCGTATCCAGAATCATCTCTTCCATCACTGGCACGCGTACATTTTGTGGTCTGCCGATGGCTTCACCGTCGTTTAAATTTTTCACCAGTTGCCCGGTTCGCCGAGATCGGTTGACTAAACGTAGAATCACGTTTTTGTCTGGTGGCCGACGATTCGGAAACCGCAGAGCGTATTCCGCAGCAGCCGCCCGTGCACTTTGTCTACACTCGCCGTATAAAATGAGCATGTCGAAATATTCCGCTGGTGAATAATAATCCATTTCTGTTTGTTTTTCAAATAAGATAATAAATGGCACGTTTACTGCTCACTGAACTCTACAACGTATCCAGGGTTGAAGGTTAACAAACAAAAAACGGTTAAACAAAACATATTCATTGTAATTCTGCGCGCTCGGTATCTCTGTGATAGTTTTTTGTTATAGCACGGCGCAAATTATTAAATTTTATTGCAACTGTCAATCGAAATTACAACTGTCAATCCAAACGGATCATTTGAAAAACAAACAGAAATGGATTATTATTCACCAGCGGAATATTTCGACATGCTCATTTTATACGGCGAGTGTAGACAAAGTGCACGGGCGGCTGCTGCGGAATACGCTCTGCGGTTTTCGAATCGTCGGCCACCAGACAAAAACGTGATTCTACGTTTAGTCAACCGATCTCGGCGAACCGGGCAACTGGTGAAAAATTTAAACGACGGTGAAGCCATCGGCAGACCACAAAATGTACGCGTGCCAGTGATGGAAGAGATGATTCTGGATACGGTGGCGGATGATCCGACGATGAGTATTCGGGCAGTCGCAAGGCAGTGCGATACATCGTATTCGACCGCGCAAAGAGTCCTCCACGACGAGAAGCTGCACGCATTTCACTACATAAGAGTGCAGAGCTTGAAACCCGAGGATTACCCGCGGCGACTGGAATTCTGTCGTTGGCTGGTAGAACGGAACCGCCAAAATCCCAATTTTAGCCGGGGTATTATTTTTTCGGATGAATCATCGTTTGGACGGGACGGGACCTTCAATGCCCACAACTACCACGTGTGGGCTAGCGAAAATCCGCATGCCACCATGATCCGCGGTTTTCAGGACAGATTCAGCGTGAATTTATGGGCGGGCGTTAGGGGTAGGGATTTGGTAAGCTCGATAATAATAATAATAATAATAATAATGTTAGGCTGCATCGTGAATGAACTACCAAGTATCTACTTAATTTTCAGGTGGGTCCTTTTGATCTTTCGCAACGCTTAAATGGGCAGCATTATGCCGATTTTCTGGACAGAGATCTGCCAAATCTGCTGGGAAATGCAGGAGTAATTCTTGGCCCAGACTCCTGGTTCCAGCACGACGGCGCACCGCCGCACTACGCACGGGTAGCGCGTGACGTCCTTGATCGTGAATTTCCACACACGTGGATTGGCCGTGGAGGCCCTGTTCTCTGGCCGCCGAGATCACCGGACCTCAACATCCTTGATTTCTTTCTATGGGGTCATGTGAAAGAGGTGGTGTATCGACATCCGATTAACACGGTCGAAGAATTGGAAGCCCTGATTGAGCAGGCCGTGGCTACGGTAACACCGGCTATGCTCGAAAAGGCTCAAAAAAGTCTAATACGCCGTGCGGACTTGTGCATCCAAATGAACGGAGGGCATTTCGAGCACCTTCTCTAGGCGAGTCGTGCAATTTATCTAACATTCTTATACCTGTTGATTATTAGGGCACTCGTCGTTAATGTAATTCTGATTTTGTTCTGATTGTATTTTTTCAGAATGAATACAAGGACATCGGTTCATTCCGTTATTGGGAGGAGTTTTAGTGGGTAGTCCATATCATTTATGGGAGTCCCACACGCCGTGCGTAAAAGCATTTCTCCTCCCGCTTAAAAAAAAAAAAAAAAAAAAAAAAAAAAAAAAAAAAAAAAAAAAAAAACATTATCAATTTTTCTGTACCAAGAGATTAATAAAACATTATAAACATTATTAAACATTATTTCATAATTTCTTGAGTTACTTGGCAAATAAATCTAATAATTATAGTAATTTTGTTCGTTCACTTTAGCCCTGATATTCCCACCTGATTAAAGAATCACGATAGCGATTTTCAAAAATCGTGATTGTGAAACAGTATGTTCTGTACAGCAATTATGACGCCTATGTAATAATTCTCGTTTCTGTACAAGGATTAATCACCTCTAGTTTTTATACAAAGAATTATTCGCGAAAGAACTCGTCGAGGGTACGCTAACGTAACCTCGTCACTCTATTTTTGGGGGTTAGATCGTATCTCAGAAATTCGCTGAGAAACTAATTGAATAATCAATTGATTCTTGTTTCTGTACAAGGAATAATCACGTCTAGCTTTTATACAAAGAATTATTCGTGAAAGAGCTCGTCGAGGGTACGCTAACGTAACCTCGTCACTCTATTTTTGGGGGTTAGATCGTATCTCAGAAATTCGCTGAGAAACTAATTGAATAATCAATTGATTCTTGTTTCTGTACAAGAAATAATCACGTCTAGCTTTTATACAAAGAATTATTCGTGAAAGAGCTCGTCGAGGGTACGCTAACGTAACCTCGTCACTCTATTTTTGGGGGTTAGATCGTATCTCAGAAATTCGCTGAGAAACTAATTGAATAATCAATTGATTCTTGTTTCTGTACAAGAAATAATCACGTCTAGCTTTTATACAAAGAATTATTCGTGAAAGAGCTCGTCGAGGGTACGCTAACGTAACCTCGTCACTCTGTTTTTAGGGGTTAGATCGTATCTCAGAAATTCGCTGAGAAATTAATTGAATAATCAATTGATTCTTGTTTCTGTACAAGGATTAATCATTTCTAGTTTTTATACAAATAATTATTATGAACTACGGGACTGTCGAGCTATCGGACGGAAACTACGGTGCGGTGGGCCTAGAGGACGTAAACTACGCAGCTGTGGACCTGGAGTACGAGAACTACGGTGCGGTAGACTTAGAGGAAGAAAACTACGGCGCGGTCGACCTGGAGGACGAAAACTACGTATCGGTGAACCTGGAAGACGAAAACTACGGTGCGGTAGACTTAGAGGGAGGAAATTACGGTGCGGTCGACCTGGAGGACGAAAACTACGTATCGGTGAACCTGGAGGACGAAAACTACGGTGCGGTAGACTTAGAGGGAGGAAATTACGGTGCGGTCGACCTGGAGGACGAAAACTACGTATCGGTGAACCTGGAGGACGAAAACTACGGTGCGGTAGACTTAGAGGGAGGAAATTACGGTGCGGTCGACCTGGAGGACGAAAACTACGTATCGGTGAACCTGGAGGACGAAAACTACGGTGCGGTGGTCCTGGTCACAGATAACTCCTGGCGACCTCTGGCGACAATAACTGTAACTTGAATTTATCACTAGATTGAATCATTTATTTTTATTTCACTGGGAATCGAGTTGCCACGGGCACTGCTAGTATTATACTTTAGACCCGGCCCTAACTTGAGCAGCTGTAGGCTCTCTCATTGGTGGACTAAGACCTTCTGTAGCCCGAAAACCATACGACCCAAGACTTTTTGGTAGAGGAAAATTAGTCTTAGAATTTTCCAACGAATCTACCATTACCAAATGGTGCGCGCAAAGTGAATCGCCCTGTATATATATACATATACAGGGTGGTCCATTTTAATTGATGCAGGCGAATATCTCTAAAACTAACAATTATAAAAGAAAAAGTTTTATACAAAACTTGAAGGGTTTCGAGGGGGAAAGATGATGCTGATATGTGTTGACTTGTGGACCTCGCCAATTCCGAGATTTCGCAAGCAACTTCGGATTTTAGATAGGGAACACATGTTTTGGTTTGGGGCATCTGATAGTGCGATGAAAGACTCATTCAAACACGCAAGCAAAAAAAAATTGGAAAAAAAAAATTTTGCAAAAAAAAATTGGAATAAAAAATTTCGCGAATTTTTTTTTTCTTTGCAAAAGATTGCTTTTTTGACCCTAGCTTTCGAACACATTCATTGTTCATCACTCTAGCTCAAAATTTTTCTCGCCAATTTTGAAATTGGAAAGATTGAATGTACCAGATTAGTGAAAAAAAAAATCGTAGATCAATAACGCAGAGTGATGAACAATGAATGTGTTCGAAAGCTAGGGACAAAAAAGCACAATCTTTTGCAAGAGAAAAAAAAAAAATCGCGAAATTTTTTTTTGCAATATTTTTTTTTCCAATTTTTTTTGCAAAATTTTTTTTTTCCAATTTTTTTTGCTTGCGTGGTTGAATGAGTCTTTGATCGCGCTATCAGATGCCCTCAACCAAAACATGTATTCCCTATCTAAAATCCGAAGTTGCTTGCAAAATCTCGGAATTGGCGAAATCCACAAGTCAACACATATCAGCATTATCTTTCCCCCTCGAAACCCTTCAAGTTTTGTATGAAACTTTTTCTTTTATAATTGTTAGTTTTCGAGATATTCGCCTGCATCAATTAAAATGGACCACCCTGTATTGCAACGTTTAGGTCCTTTTTAATTAATTTATTATTTAAGAAAATAGACTGATGGTCGTGGGGTGTTGCATAAAATTTATATTTCGAGCGTTGGTGAATCAAATATTGTGAAAAGCTAAGCTGTCAGACTCGGTACGCCACGTAGGGTTTACAGAGCTAAAATCCAGAGTTAAGAGTGTCCAAAGCAGCGGATACGGATTAGAAATCAATACCGATGCAAGTGCACCTGAACCTGGTGTTCCTAAAATTCCGGAGTTAAGAGTGATCAAAGCAGTGGATATGGATTAGAAATCGATACCAATGCGAGAGCACCTGAACCTAGAATTCTGTGAAATAAAGGGATTCATGAAGATGTTTTAGGTTTTGTAATAAAGGTTTTGTGTCAGATGAAAATCCAGTTTAAGATTATTTTAATCAATAATTCATGAAAAAATGAAGGTATAAAAATAATACAAAAAAAAAAAGAAATAATAAAACTAAACTTAACTGCTACTTTTTGAATTGACAGACGGTTTTCTCGATTTTTCTATTTACAATGTTGTTTCTTAACGCTAGGTTTGTTTTGGCTATACCGACAGGCTATAGGTTTTGACTCGACGTGATAATAATATGATGCCGCGTTTGGCTGTTGCTATGTTTTAAATTATACTGAAATGAACCCGACAGGCGTTACATTTAATTTATTGACTCTAAGATTGAAATGAAACTAAATAATCACCCGGTGAAGACCCCCAGTATGATTTGCAAAGAAATGATATAGAAATGAGCTAGAATACCCCGACAGGCGGCAAATGCTCTCGAGTAGCCTGACAGTGCCGAATTTATACCTGTGATGACGTCACACTGGTCTTCGTACCGTTGAGCTGCCGGTGCGCGCGCCGATCAGATTCGGAGACGGCTTGATATGTTACAGTATATACCTATATATATATGCTGTAACGTGGCAGATTTGATATTTAATATTTTATTTATTATCTGCCACTGGACCGCGCCTCCACTCGCAAACGTGAGCGACCATGCTGCTGCCGTACCGAAATTCTTCACCGAAGCGCAAGTCCAACCTATGGCTATTAGAATATGTGTCTGCCTTAAGTTTTTATTGTCCACAAGCAGGTACATCACCGCCAGGACATCGTGGGAGTCGTCGATCGTCGCAGAATCATCTGGGGGATGTCCTGGAAGCCTCGGCACTAGTAACCGCACCTAAGTCATCAGCCTTCGTCTCTGCAGCCTCGTCACCTGCCGGCCGGGAGAGGGCTGCACCTCCCAGCCTGCTATCGCCGCCAGCCGTTACCTCCCGGCCTGATTTTGGAAATGTTCAGCGCTATGGGTGCGGAGAACATGTCGGGTGTGGAAAGGCTTCCCCCACCACATTTTGGATCGCCGATCGACGAACACTCCGTTGCCGACCAGCAAATCAACAACGTCGAGACTACCTTACGTTACCGTATCTTTACCGTTATCTTTCTCTGTCTTTGGGGGTTTCTTTTCTGTTTCTTTTCTTTATCTTTTCTTATTCTCTTTGGGGTTTTTCTTTAGCTTTTCTTTTTGGGGTTTTTCTGAGTTTTCTTTGCCTTCTGCATTTTTATCTTTTGCGTGTGTGCTTCTCTGTGTGAACCACCTGGGCTGCGACCCTGATTCAAGGTAGGCTTTCTGTTCACGACCTCGACCATCCGTCTAGCGATTATAATCCGTACCGATTAACGGTTTGATTTTCGAATTCCGCAAAAGACGGGTAGTCGTGGTCGGCTATTGTCTTTAGGCTAACTAGCATAATTGCGACTATTATCTTTTCTGGACTTGCGCTGCTCGGGAAGAATCCCTTGCCGTCTCGCCTGCGTTATCTATAAATTTCTTTCTCTAATATTGCGTGCGTTAATTTAACTTTGAATATTATTTAGCTTCCTATCTCTATCCTCTTGCGTTAGCTTCAATATCTTTTCTCTTTATTTTGTATTATTTAGTTATCTTTTGCGGCTTAACCGCCATATTGTGTGCGACGCCGGAATGAAATTGAATTCCGCCGCTACCTTTTTTTTGTGAATTAATTTGCACTGCGTATCTTCAAACATATTGTGTTATTTTCTTTTTCTTTTGCGCTCTAACTTTTCTTTTGTTCTTTTGCTTATTTTTAAGTTCACTTTTGTATTATTCTGCCGTCCTGTATTATCTTTGATTATTTATTTCCTATTTATTTTGTGCTGCTTTTGATTCGAAATTATAGTTACCGTATCTGCTACCTATATCTGCGTAAAGTGTGTTATTTCTACGCCCCCACGTTCCCCTCTCCTTCTATCTAGTCGGTTACCGTTTCGTTTCTGAATTTAGTTGTTGCTTACTGCGTTTTGTTTTGCTAACTCTATCTGGCACCTTCGTGTGCCTGGCGCCCAACACTATCTTTTAGCTTTCGTTTCGTTTCTGTATCGTACCGTGTTTTGAGTGAGAATACGTTGGGACTTCTTTGAGCGGGATTTATTTTTCTATCTAATTTCCTCCGGATAGGAAAATTGCTCGTTACAATGCATATATATAATATATATATGCATATATGAAGGATTCTTTCTCAAGTGTGCCACCCATTTTCGTCGTAGTCTCAAATTAATTTCGTTACTTCCTCCAATGATTACCCTCCTTTTCAGCAGTTTTGCTGAATTTTTGCAGATTTTTAGCACTGGCAGGAGCGTAGATATATGAAATATCTGGATAATCTATTTATTTTACGTATTTATGAATTACTGATAATGAAAGAAAAATCAAAATACATGAAAGTTATGTTTTTTCATCAGCTTTCCAGTAAAAATATTTTCAATTTTAATAGAATGACAGTTAGGGCTAAAAATGCCAAAAAACCCAGAAAAAATGCGATAAAAGGTGGTTTCAAGTTTTCGGGCCGCTTTGATTTTGATGAAAAAATTCGAGAAAGACTCTCTTATTGCTCAGAGTTTACTGTGTAAATCTTATTATGGGACCGCCATCCTTCCTAAAGCGTTCCAAGTTGTCATACGAACCAAAACAATCATTGGGCTATCTTCGGATGTTTTCTTCTTAGGAAGGAGTGGCGGTCCCATAATAAAATTTACAGAGTAAACTCTGAGCAATGAGAGACTCTTTCTCGAATTTTTTCATCAAAATCAAAGCAGCCCGAAAACTTGAAACCACCTTTTTTCGCATTTTTTCTGGGTTTAATTTGGCATTTTTAGCCCTAACTGTCATTCCATTAAAATTGAAAATATTTTTACTGGAAAGCTGATGAAAAAACATAACTTTCATGTATTTTGATTTTCCTTTCATTATCAGTAATTTATAAATACGTAAAATAAACAGATTATCCAGATATTTCGTATATCTCAGTGCTAAAAATCTGCAAAAATTCAGCAAAACTCCTAAAAAGTAGGGTAATCATTGGAGGAAATAATCAAATTAATTCGAGACCACGACGAAAATGGGTGGCCCACTTGAGAAAGAATCCTTCATATATAATATATATATAATATATATATATATATGTATATATAGCCGAGGACCTGGACTACTAGAAATACTTGGCAAACGACCTGGACAACGAGGAATACGAAGAACATAAAATCCACGGATTATTTGAATTTTAGAAACAACTGATACAAATTAGAATATGGGGGGTTGGCGCGCGTAGCGCGCAGGGGGGCGAAGCCCCCCTAGTATATATATATATATATATATATATATATACATTGTAACGGAGTTTTTCCAGAGTTCTCAACTCCGCACCCTACGGCGTTCCCTGATAAAGATAATTTGACAAAAGACTAAGATATAGAGAGTTGGGCGCCAGACACTGATGTGTCGTTTTTCACAAAAATCTACTAACAAATGTGATATTCAAAGATACTACTAAACTGCCGGAACGACGGCCTTAAAGCGTCAGCTAACTCAGATTTTCTGCGATAAGGGTAGAGTGGGTGGATTCACCTTAACAATTAATCAAATAAAATATAGAACACCAGATATAAAATTTCCTTCAATGGAATCTAACGATTCCGTATATTGTTCCTCAGATAATTATAATATAAAATTTATCAGCGATAAATGACCAAATTCAAAGATAGTCAAAGATAATAATTTACACAGAAATAGTCTTCAAAATAATAGTACAGAATAATACTCAAGAGATAGACAGCGTTGGAATAATGCGGAACAAAGAATATAATATTAGTGAGTCTTATTGCGTCTCAGCGGTAACATAAAAAACATAAACACGCCGGTTAGCTAGCTAACGCCGTAGAAGCGATACAATGCAAGGTACTCTACTTTTCAGGCTGCGTATCACCGAGCGATACGATACTCTCGGCAAATTTTCTAATAGCGGCGAGCTAGCGGTATTTATAATAATTATTCAAAGATAATTAACGCAATAACTAATATAAACGACTCGACAAATACGGTAAACTAAATTCGCAAATACAAGGGAACTTATGAATTCTAGGAGATACAGGTGACCATAATACCTCGCTTAATCAGCCTCAAATTAATTAATTGAGATGTATTCTCTTTTTATAGCGACTCTACGGCGGTAATTAAACGAGCTATTAATCGATATTAGATAAACAGTTACTTAGATATTACGCAAGAATCAAGATAGCAAATTAATCAAATAAAACAAAGATAATCAGAGATAGCAAAGATATTCAAAGATAACAAAGATATTCAAAGATAGCAAAGATATTCAAAGATAGCGCAGATTTTCAAAGATAGCAAAGATATTCAGAGATAGCAGAGATATTCAAAGATAGCAGAGATATTCAAAGATAACAGAGATATTCAAAGATAGCAGAGATATTCAAAGATAGCAGAGATACTTAAAATACTAAGATAATAAAGAAATAGAATAAACTAGAACTAGAAATAGAACAACTTAGAACAACTTAAAATAGAACAAGAAATGAACAACTTAATACTATGACTATCTACGTCAGCCAACCCACGGGGAGTTGGATTACAAGCGACACACCATGCGATATTAGACTACGTATTACTCAAATATATTATAATAAATCAAAGATAGCGAAATATGAGATACAGAATATTCTCAAGCGAGAATTTAGATCAGAATAAGCAATCAAATAAGCGTTAGCAAATCATAAGCAAATTAAACAGCGAGATTAGACTAATTAGCGAAATATAATCAAGCGTAAAGATAATTAAAATGGCTGAAGGCAATTATGAAGTGCTTTCGCTGAATTCTTCTAAGGGAACTCTACTTGCGTAGCTCGTAGGCTAGCGATACTCAAAAATACGTTATAAAATGATCGAATAAGAATTCAGCGATAGTTTTGTGGATTTCTTAGCAATTACTGATCATAAAGACCTTACCTTAGCGGTGAGCTTCTTTTGGCACAGACACTAACTTACTTAACTGATTTTAACTAAACTTATTACGAGAGCGAAAACTATTATACTAAGGCTGAGGCGAGAGAGCGAATATTGGAGCACGTCTTTATTGCGAAAAGCTGGACGTAGAAGTGATGATTCTCCGCAGACAATTTGGCGAGCTGGCTCCCAGTGAGGTAGGTCCAGGTGGGGGACCTATCAGGACCTCCTAATTACCTTATTGGTCCTGCGAGTGACAACGTTCGAACAGTCAACTCGTCAGTTGACCAGAATGAAGCGTAATCTTATTGCCGGGCGTCAGGCGTTACTTCACGCGCTTCACAGCGACAGAACCACCGTTCTGCGGTATCTCAGCTGCGAGATGGCTGGCGGGAGGGTGTGACCTTGGTTCTCGTTGAGCTTTTCCGATCCAGGCGATATCCATCCCTCGGGATGTCCTCTGCAGCGGTAATCCCTGCGATAGATGACCTACTGCAGACTTCTGCCAGGTCTAGGTGTCTCATCTGAGTCGCCACCTCTTCGTGACCTGACAGAGCACGTAGGACGCGATACTCGTCCACTCTTACGTAGGATGTCCTCTGGCGATACGTTACGTCACTCGTCCAGGTATGGACTCTGCGTGACGTCGGCTTCAGATTGCTGGATCGGGCGATATAAGCTGACTGCACTCGACGTAACAGTCAGATGCTGGGTGACAAGATGCATCGGCTGGCAGGAGGTCTTATGGGGACCCTGTTCACTCCCTAGCGATATGTCTCCAAGGTCTACATCCCTCCCCGTAGATGTTGCGGTACTATCCGTAGTACTGGTACCGTACTGGACTGCATACCGTCGATAGCATCTCCGGAGCGGAAGTTCTTGTAGCGGAAGTTCGGAAGTTGTCGTCTTCTTTTTCTCTGTCTCTCTCTTTCTCTCGCGGTACATTAACAGAAAAATTCTTCAAATTAGTCTAATTCTATTGCTTATAAAACAGGTGTGTCACTTGTATCCCGAGGGTCTAGACGGCGATATTCTCTCTCTCTCTCGATATTACTAACAAAATACATGCCAGAAGGGCTCTAGTGACGGCAGCTAATCTGCAACGTCACAACATATATATATATATATATATATATATGTTACGTATCCCACTCTATTCAATACCTCTCTCACTCTCAACACCCAAGACATAATATCCTGCATGCATCCAGTCTCACCACCTCTAATCAGAGGAAAACTCACCCTTACATTCCAAGAAGTCCATCCCTACCTATGCTCCCATAAAACTGCACCTGCACGAACGCGCCCATGCCCGGGACAATGGAAATGATGACCTAACGATTTAGCTCATCATCAGCTCATCAGTAGCGAAGATTGACAAAGGCACTTGCAAGTAAATCGTCAATCAGAGCAGTCGCATATAATTTAGCTCGCATTATAAATTCACTCACCCATCATTTAATCTTAAAATTATAACTCATATATATATACAATCTTACTACAAATCAAACGCTATCAATAAAAATATACCAATTCACTGTGACTACCTGTCTCCTAAAACCCCGGTTACCCCACGGTGTAAAAACGAGGAACGAACTCATCTAAATACATAACAATGGTGGCAGCGGAACTACCTCGTTTACCGGAAAATACAGTGACAAAATAAGTGAATTCTACAAAGCGACATATATGTGACACGAGTGATTACTGATTACCAATTTTCAAACGCACGATTTCTAGTGGAAAATCTTCCATACCTTAAATCATTGCAACAAGTCATACTAAATCTACAAAATCACGAAGTCTACGAAATCTACCAAATCACTAAATCACAAAATCTACTAAATCTACAAAATCACGAAGTCTACGAAATCTACCAAATCACTAAATCACAAAATCTACTAAATCTACAAAATCACGAAGTCTACGAAATCTACCAAATCACTAAATCACAAAATCTACTAAATCTACAAAATCACGAAATCTACGAAATCTACCAAATCACTAAATCACAAAATCTACTAAATCTACAAAATCACGAAATCTACGAAATCTACCAAATCACTAAATCACAAAATCTACTAAATCTACCAAATCACTAATTCTACAAAATCTACCAACATCATCCTCAAAGGCACCTAGCCCCACAAAGATTCATCTGAATCCAACAATTAGTGATCTCGCTACAACGACGTGCAGATTCCTGAGCCGTGACACCTACACTCTTCTCGACGACATCTCGACACCCGACGCAGCCCAACACAACAGCTTCATCTCCAATATCAACTCAGATCCGTATTGAACATGAAATTTTTCTTAATCCTGATCATCAGCTTGTAAGTTATCTTTAATTATAATAAGTACCCACATACCTCAAGCGAAATAATCTAATTCACAAATCGCAAAATGCCTGACGAAAACGCAGAAACCTCATATTGGTCTCTTAAAGACTTATTAGATACAATCCCCTACTTTAATGGGAAAACCTTGAATATTAATAACTTCATAAGAAGCTGTGAGAATGCCAAAACTCTTGTGAAACCAACTCAGCGCCCTATTTTGACGCGAATGATCAGAACTAAAATCTATGGAACAGCTGAATCATATTTAGGAAGTAAAGAATACGACACTATTGACGAAATCCTAACGATCTTAAAACAAGCTTTCTTACCAAAGAAAACAATTTTCGAATGGCAAGCAGAGTTGAACAATATCAAACAAAAAAGCGACCAACGTGTTTTAGATTATAGCGCTAAGGTCGAAGACCTACACCACAACACAACACAAGCGATCAATAATTCAGGCACACGTGACACTGCTGGAATGATTGCAGCAGTTGAAACAAATGTACTTAAATGCTTCGTTAGAGGCTTGATCCCGGAAATTGAAATTCGAGTAGCCGGCTCAAACCCGACCACTCTGGCTAAAGCCATCGAAACGGCGCTAACAGAAGAACAAGAACTCCTAAATCGAACAGCTCATAACACAGACTATAACAGACGCCCTCCTAATCGACCAAATTCACAACACCCCCCTAGATTTTGCAATCATTGTAATCGACAGGGACATTCAATAGACGATTGTAGACAACACGCCCGCGAAAACCAACCACAACCTCCAGACAGACGCCCTCCCAACCAGCCAAACTCACAATATCCTCCTAGATTTTGCAATCATTGTAATCAGCAGGGACATTCGATAGAAAATTGCAGGCGACGCGCCTACAATAACCAACAACCTCCTAACCAACAGCGACAGTCTAGCCAACAAAATACACAACATTCTTCTTTATCCTGCAACTATTGCAAGCGCCAAGGACACTCAATAGAGAATTGCCGAAAACGCGCCTATAACAACGCACAGAGACAACAAAATCAGAGTCCTTTAAACTCGAACTCAGTCCGCCGGGAGAACGTGCCGACGGACCCAACACAAACTCAGCCGCGTTCAACGACACAATAAATCATGTCCTCGAAATAGAATCAGAAGCAACACATGGATTATTGCCGGTCGTCGAAATCGATATAAAAGAATTAGAAACAAAATCAAAATTCATAATAGACACCGGTGCGGACTTAAATATCGTTAAAATCAATTCCCTAAAAGAAGATACCGAACGTGACAGAACTAAAATACGGAAAATGACAGGAATAACAGACGGATTTACTAATACTTTAGCGGAAACCAAATTAAAAATCAACAATAAAGAACACGAATTTCACGTCGTCCGCGAAGATTTCCCGATAGCTCAAGACGGTATTATCGGACAACCCTTGTTACATAAAGAAAAAGCTACCATTTCCTATAAAAATAATACACTAACCTTGACAGATACTGTGATTCCCTTCAAACTCCAAAAACACAAACCACAAATCGCAACTCTCATTACAATACCAGGTCGTACCGCTCAAGTAATCCCTCTTAAAGTTTCAAATTCAGAAATCAACGAAGGCTACGTAGATACGATCGATTTAGGTTCCAATATTCACTGCGGTAAAGCATTAGTTACAAACAGTAACGGTCAAGCATGTATACTCGCGATAAACTCAAACGAATCAGCTGTTGAAATAAGTGTACCAACTGTAACCCTAGAACCCGTCAACGAATCTCTGAGTACACTCGATCCCAAAAGTTCAATAAACCAATCTGGTACTCTACAAATTTCAAAAATTAACGGTGACATACGAAAATCTCCAGGCGTAATTCTTCATTTCATACCACAGAAGATTCAAATATTACGCGGAATTTCAGTCGAACTACTAAAAGCCTTAAATCTAAACGAATACGAGCTAATTACCTACGCAAAAAATGATATAATCGGAGATACCATAAAAGACACAATCCCTAACAGCTCACAAGTAATATACCACTCAATTATCATGGAAACATATTCCAGTGATATAGACGATACGATCATTACTAATACGCTAAATTCTCTCAAAAATCATCTAAAATCAAATAACACAAAATTAATCTCAATTCCTGACCTATCTGACGAACTAGGCAGACAGAAATGGGATAAAATCTCACAATCAATAACCTCAACTTTCAACAACTCAGATATCTCAATACAAATCTATGATACTAAACCTAACAATCAAACTCAAAACACAAAAACTAACCCAAACGTGCTGACAATAAACGACACGATCGAAACTAACAAACCTCATATACCCGTCGATGATAATAATAATAATCGTTCTGAAAGATTAACAGTCCTTAAAAACTCAATGCATCTGGACCATCTTAATGACGAAGAAAAAGAATCTATACTCGCTCTCACAACAGAATTCAACCATCTATTTTTTCTACCAGGTGACAAACTATCAAACACATCCTTAGCTAAACATTCAATTCTAACGACAGACGATAATCCAATCAACGTAAAACAATACCGATACCCTACGGTCCACAAAGACGAGATACAGAAACAAGTTTCCGAATTATTAGACCAAAATATCACCAAACCATCATCCTCACCGTATAATTCCCCCCTTTGGGTCGTACCCAAAAAACCAGACGCAGAAGGCAACAAAAAATGGAGAATGGTCATAGATTTCAGAAAACTTAATGATAAAACAATAGGTGACGCGTACCCCCTACCAAATATAAACGACATACTTGATCAACTAGGAAACGCGAAATATTTCTCAACTTTTGACCTCGCCTCAGGTTTCCACCAAATCCCCATGGACCCGACTGACGCTCACAAAACAGCATTCTCAACCCCCCACGGCCATTATGAATTCAATAACATGCCATACGGACTGACGAACGCTCCTGCAACATTTCAAAGATTAATGGACCAAGTTTTATCCGGTTTAGAAGGAAACATAGCATTCGTATATTTAGACGACATCGTTATCTACGCACACTCTCTAGAAGAACACGAAATTAAATTCAGAAAACTAGCTAACCGATTACAATCAGCAAATTTAAGCTTACAAGTCTCCAAATGCGAATTCCTAAGAAAAGAAGTTATCTATTTAGGACATATCATTACAGAAAACGGTGTAAAACCAGACCCGAAGGAAATAACAGCAGTCAAAGCATACCCAGTTCCTAAAACAGCTAAACAGATTGAACAATTTCTTGGACTAATCGGTTATTACAGACGCTTTATCGAAAACTTTTCAAAAATATCGAGACCACTAACTACACTACTGAAAAAAGACGTTAAATTCCTTTGGACATCCGAACATCAAATGGCTTTCGAAACCTTACGAGATTCGATATGCACATCTCCTATATTACAATACCCTAAGTTCGATCAACCATTCATACTAACAACTGACGCATCTAAATACGCGATTGGCGCCGTACTCAGCCAAGGCGAAATAGGAGAAGATCTACCGATAGCCTATACCTCACGAACACTAAACAAAGCAGAATTAAATTGCTCTGTAATCGAAAAAGAATTACTAGCAATCGTATATTCAGTCCATCATTTCAGACCTTATCTATACGGACATAAATATACACTTGTTACCGATCACAAACCTCTTGTCTGGGTCAGCAACGTCAAAGACCCAACCTCGCGATTACTCAGATAGAGATTCAAACTCGAAGAATATGACTATAACGTTGTATACAAGAAAGGCCAAATTAACTGTAATGCAGACGCACTATCACGCAATCCACCAGTAGAAGCTGACGTACTATTACCAATAAACGCAAAACGTAACCGAAATTCTAGTTCAGACATCATATCAAAACCTGACGTAAAACAAAGAAAAGAAACTCATCAATTCCCAACCCGTGCACGACAAAGTACAGACGACTCACCAAACCCCGCCCCTATAAAGAAACATAAAGACAACGTCGACTCAAATACTGAAAAAGACGAATCCAAACAAAGTCATATGGATTGCCTACCAACAGGAAAAGAAACAATACATTTTCAAAATATACCTTCGTCAAACTATTCACTGACCGACAGTTCTACAGACGATCCAATAGAAGAAGACATGGAAAATAACTCACTGACCGACATCGAAATGGACAGTCTCTCAGGTATCTCGATACAAGAACTATTCACAGACGACTCAACAGACAGTTTTCCAATGCCAAAAAACCCAAATAACGTATCAAAACCTGCTAAACCAATAAAAATTGACTCATACACCGACACTTCTAACGATGACTTACCACTATCCAAAAGAATCGATCAAAAACGAAACGCTACATACACCGATATCTCTCCAGACAACTCACCCGTAAATAAAAAATCACGTAAACTCGTAAATACTTCGACACTAACTCCGTTCGAAATTAATCAAGAACAAAACCAAGATTCGAACCCTATCACAAATCAGCCTAGCGATAATCCAGACCCGAGTCGCATGCATAATAATAAAACAGAACACAGCGAACGTAAGAGCGCGCAATCTCCAACGCACGAATACAAATACAAACTACGACCACGAAAGCGTAAACCCCCTTCACCACCACCTACTTCGTCATCATCCGACGATGACCACGTGCCTTACTATAAACAAAAACTCCCTACCTCCAGCGGATCGGGAATTCCAAGCTCTAGAACACCTTACTATAAACAAAAACTCCCTACCTCCAGCGGATCATGGACTTCGAATCCTAAAGACCCCACTTACAAAGAAACACTTCCGACTTCCAGCGAACAACAGATTCCTAAACCTAATTCCAGAAAACTGTACTCAGACGTTGTCAAAAGAAAACAAGTGACAATACCCGAAATCACCACTCCACCACAACACAATATACCTCCAATCACAAAATCAACCCATCATAAACCATCCTATAAACAATTCCGAGAACTCCCAAAAATATTACCAGACCCGACGAACGAACTTATAAAAGAAACTACTGAAGACCTATTCGTACAAGACGACAATATAGCACATTGCATCCCAGCCGACTGTTTAATCGGACAAGGCATAGCACAAGTAATGATCGAACGAAACATTATAAATTACGATGTATTAAAATCAAAGAGTCCCCAAGTAGGTGACATCATAGTAACACCATACGATAATAACAACGTATACAATCTAATCACCAAAACTGAATTCCACGGCAAACCAACGTACGAAACTATGTACCTAATTCTATGTAAACTCAGACGAAAACTAGAATCAAATAACGTACAATCAATATCCATACCAAAAATTGGTTGCGGACTCGACAAACTAAACTGGAAAACCGTTCGATCAATGATTTATTTCATTTTCCAAAATTCGAACGTGAAAATAACTATTTGCGATTTTAAACCGACCCCAATGACTGTACAAAATCAAGACGATAGCGTTGCAAATCCTAACTCAAATAACGAGAATCCCATGCAACCTGACTACTCAGACGTACCGGGAAACCTCGAAAACAACCATACAGACAATATCCCAGAAAATAATGTGCCCCTCTTTAACGAAAACCAAGAGTTACACAATATCGAAAATACTAATTTTGACAAAGAACGACAAGATCCACCACAAAATCTACCACCTATAAATCCACTACCTCAAGATCCAATTCCACATTACAGTCACACAGACCCAACACCAATAGCAACTAATATCAAAGAAACGAATGACGATATCCTTATGAAAAAAGATAACTACGTACACTGCATGTCAGCCGACTGTGTTATAAAGAAAGGAGTTGCTAAACAATTAATCGACATCGGAAGTCTAGATACAAATTTTCTAAAATCTCAAAACCCTGAAATAAATAGCGTGATCATAACACCAAATAAAAAAAAATTTATCTTCAGCTTGGTAACACAAAAGAAATACTACCAAAAATCAACAACGGAAGGAATATATAACACATTAACTATCCTTCGCGACATACTACGAACAAAACACATCAAATCTTTTTCAATTTCCAAATTAGGAAGCGGATTTGACAAATTAAACTGGTTCGCAATAAAAAACATCCTCAGAAAAGTCTTTAACTACACAGACATCACAGTTAACATTTGCTTAAACGAGATCAACGTTCCTAAACCTGAACGAATTCAGGATATAATTCGCGAAAACCATGAATCCGTAATAGCCGGCCACAAAGGAATAACTAAAACTTTTAAACGAATCCGAGCAATATACTTCTGGCCAAATATGAAAATCGATATAGAAAATTTTATAAAATCATGCGAAAGCTGTCAAAGACGAAAACTCGTGAGAAATAAAGTTAAACTCCCAATGGTAATAACAGACACGCCAACAACTGCTTTTGAAAAAGTATCCTTAGACATTGTTGGACCCTTACCAACCTCAAATTCACAAAACAAATATTTGCTTACAATTCAAGATAATTTAACTAAATACTTAGAAGCAATACCACTAAAAAACCAGACGGCAATAACAATCGCTAAAGCATTCGCAGAAAATTTCATTTGCCGCTACGGAGCACCTGAATCAATCCTAACAGATCAAGGTCCAAACTTTCTCAGCCCTGTTATGAAACAATTAGCTAAAATCTTCAGAATTAAACAAATAAAAACCACAGCTTACCATCCTCAATCCAACGGCTCCCTCGAACGCAGCCATCAGGTCTTAATCGAATACTTAAAACACTACATCAACAACAAAAACAACTGGGACAAATGGATACGATACGCAACTTTCTCCTACAACACATCGGTACACGAAGGCACCGGTTACACACCACACGAACTGATATTCGGAAAACTAGCACGTCAACTATCAAACATACGTACAGACAAAAACATTTCGAACAGATACGAAGACTACCTACATGAAATTATAACCCGACTGAAAGAAACTAGACAGGACGCAATAAAGAATCTTAACAATGCAAAATCAAAATCAAAAATACGATACGACAAACACATAAACACACACATTTTTCAACCAGGTCAGTATGTCTACCTGATCAACGAAACAAAGAAAAAATTAGATGACCACTATAAAGGTCCTTACGAAATAACCAATATAATTAATGACGTTAATGCAGAAATCAAAATAAATGACCATAGAACGAAAAGAGTACACATAAATAAAATCAAACTAGCTAAATAAACAAAACATACTAATTCAGCACCCGGACACATCAACATTATAACGACATACATTTTCAGAACTGCACTCGCCGACCCAGACGTCACCGACAGCCTGTACGAAATAACAACGTTCACAGATAACCCAGGAATCTACTACGAGCACATACAAAACCTCAAGACCTACAACGACGAATGGAAGCTAATAAACTTTATTGACTTAGACACACTAAACGAAAAATTCGAAAAATTAAAAAACTATTTACAAATACTAACAGAAAAATGCGATTCTTACACAGATAGATGTACAATGCGTGGACACATAGAAATGCTCCACAACCGAATATCAATAATTTCAGAACAACGAAACCAGATAGGCACTCTTATAGGCCAACACGACGAGACAAACATACAACAACACCTTGGAAAATACCTTAATTACAGATCTAAAAGATCAGCCCCTTTTGACTTTATAAGTAAAATAAGTAAAACGTTATTCGGAACCTTAGATTCAGAAGATGCAGAACATTATAACGCAGAAATCGAAAAACTATACACAAACACTAACCATTTAGCCTCCCTATTGAAAAAACAAACACACATTATAAAATCTACGTTGGGAGAACACAGAGCACAACTTCAGGAACTCACAGAACAAATCCAACAACTTAAGACCATAGAACTCCAAGAATTAGTCGATAGTATGACTAGACGTATAAAAACTAACGCCGAAAATATCATTTTTCTCAACCACATTCTAAAACTTGACCAATACACCAACGAATACGAACTTGACCTAAACAATCTAATCGACGCAATTCTATTTGCAAGACAAGGAATACTCCACCCCAAAATTCTAACACCAGAACAAATCATGTCAACGATAAGACAAATACAAAGCCACAACCCCATGAAACACTTCCCAGTCCCTCTAGAAAACCAATACGCACAAGAACTAATAAGACTCTCAAGTCTCGAAATAATCTATATAGACGCCAAGATCATTTACATTATCTCAATACCACTACTTAATACTTACACCTTTAACATATACCGATTAATACCTATCCCGGTGAAGCAACATTTCGACGCAACAGACGACAAATTTGCATATATAAAACCAAATAGCGACTATATAGCAATCACTAGCGACAGAAGTTTATACTTTGAACTAACTGAACAAAAATTCAGCAAATGTATGCTATCGCTGGAAACATACATATGTAGACAGAATCAACCATTATTCCATTCAAACAACCACGCCATCTGCGAAGTGGGACTATTCATTCGACCAACAGAAACAGACAAAAAGACATGTGACATCAGACTAGGAACCTTCGAAGGAGTGTATTGGACGGAATTAACTACATCAAACTCTTGGATTCACTCCCTAACCAAATCAGAACTTATGCATATCGTTTGCGAAGACGAAGAACCAATACAAATAACACTACGCGATTCCGGAATACTGAAACTCAATAACAAATGCACCGCAAATTCACATACAATCTCACTATCAACAACTAAAAACTATCAAACCATAGAAACACATTCATACGCACCAAAATTTAACTTGAACATTTCAACCATCTATGAGGAACCCAAAAACTTATCGTTCATCCCAACATCAATACTAAATAAAACTCCATTCTTAACCTCCAAAGAACTATCCACAAACGGACTAACTTTAGATGACATTATCAAAAGAACAGACGAAATGACTCAGAACCAAAGAGCCGCAGAAAACGATAACCGTATCGAAAACATGCTTTATTATATCTCTTCCCTATTCGGCTCAGTATCGCTGGTCTACATAGCGCAAAAATTTGCAACAGCAGAGAGAATACTTAAAATATTCAGAAGATTTAGAAGTCCTAACCGACATCAAGACTCTACCGAACAAAATAATCCTCCAGCAATCACATGTGCACCAACTACGACAACTACACCAACTACACTAAACATAGAAGCAGCTCAGACAGCTCAAACATCTTTTTATACCTAAATAAGACATTTATAACTGATTTTATTGCCAATAAGTAATATTAACTATACTATAACCTATACTATAACTATTTCCAACATACCAGTTGTACTATCCATCTCAATGTAAGACAATTGTAACAAAACCATACACCTAAACAAGGTAGATTCACTAACGTGAATCTACGCGTAAATGAATCTACTGACGTAGATCCACGTACATGAATACATTCACTGACGTGAATGTATACCTAGATCTATTCACTAACGTAAATATAAGTATACTTACTGTCGTAAGTATAAAACCTTATACCTAAATTATATTATTATATACATTTTAACTTTTACAAAAAAAAAAAATTTCCTCCTGCTTCACAGGAGCAATATTTTTTTTCCCCTGGGGATGGGCGTGTTACGTATCCCACTCTATTCAATACCTCTCTTACTCCCAATCTAAGACACAACATCCTGTGTACACCTTACATTCAGAGAACCCCATCTCTTACCTATACACCTTACATTCCAAGAAGTCCATCCCTACCTATACTCCCATAAAACTGCACCTGCACGAACGCGCCCATGCCCGGGACAATGGAAAAGATGATCTCAGTTCATCAGTAGCCATTATTAATATTGCACTTGCAACAACTCACTTACTCCTAAATCGTTAACCAAACCAGTCGTTCTTAAACTTGCATCCGAAACGACTCTTAATTAACTCTCGAAATCATAAACTCAAATCACTCATCGCTTTCACTTAATAACGTATAACAATCATATCGATGGTTCTACTATCCTAGTAATCACTATACCAATAAACAACTATTTAGTTATTTACATATTATATTCGTTTCAATCACCTACCATCCAAAATCCGGTTACCCAGCTGAAGTGTAAAAACGAGGAACGAACTCGACGACAGCTATCCACGTATACACAAAAGGTGGGAGCTATTATTAAATACATAACATAAAGGTGGATGGAATACGATTCTAATAAATGTATACTTTATTATTAGTCTATAATTGGTTAGCTATATCTTTTACATGTGCTCGTCCTTCGTCTCTATAGCACCGACTGTGGCGCACGCGTCATAGCACAACTTCCACGCTTTCCGCGCATGCGTCCTAACCTATCATACACACACATACATCACATTCCTCCCCATTTAAGTTTAGGACTCACGCATAACAACCCGTGAAAAAATATTTTAGATCTAAGTAGATCTAAAGCATGAGATCAACGTAGATCTAAATTTTGGGATGGATCTAACTAGATCTATTTAGATCTAACTAGATCTATTTAGATCTAACTAGATCTATTTAGATTTAACTAGATCTATTTAGATTTAACTAGATCTATTTAGATTTAACTAGATCTATTTAGATCCAACTAGATCTATTTTTTTTTATATAATTATATAAAATTATATATAAATGACTATATAAAATTATATGAGTTTTGGCCATATATAATTTTATATAGTTTTATATAATTATATATACTAGTATGGGCCCGGAGAAAAAAACAAAAAAAACTTGATCCTGACCGGGGATCGATCCGTGAACCGTGTGCTCGCCAACTCTGCCTGCTACCGACTCACCTAACATCGGTTATGGAAACTAGGAATTTTTTAACAAAGTTAAAAATTATTTAATATTTGGTAACTTCGATTTCCTTTATTAGAACCTGAAAATTAGTTAGGTAATAAAAACAATCATGGAGAAACTCATGAGATCTCATGAGATCTACAATGATCTAAAGCGATCTAATTAGATATAACATTAGAACTAAGTAGATCTAACCAGACGTAGTGATATCTTCTTAGATCGCTTCAGATCTGACTGGATGTGCTTAGATCTAATACGCACAGAACTGTGAAATTTTTTTTAGATCTAAGCAGGTTTACGTAGATCTAGATAGATCTTCCGAGATCCAAGCAGATCTAATTTTTCCCATAATTTAGATCTAACTGGATCAAATTAGATCAAATTAGATATAATTTGATCCAGTTAGATCTAAAATATTTTTTCACGGGAATCTTTTACATTTATAAATTTAATCTAACTCTCGGCTTGATTTGTCTTCCAGATCGTCTTAACGAAACTAATGTTTTATTGGCTACAGAAGTCTTTGGTGACGGTTCAACCTTAACCTGATCGTTACTATTAACTCTACTCAACGAATGTCGTGAACCTTCCATAGCTTGTTGTGATGGCACAGTTCCTGGTTCCTGACGTGAATTTACATTATCTACGCTAGATCTAACTTTTTCCACTGGTACAATGTCCGAACCATCCTCAACTGATTTCCACTGAGTGACCAAACGCTGTAATACTTGTTCTTCAGATGACGGTTGATTCACTTTCGGTAGTCGCTCTTTTATTTGATCAGTATGTCTCTTCCATATTCCCTTTGTAGTTTTAACTTGATACATAACGTTCCCCATCTTTTCCAAGATTGTTGCTTCGGTCCAGGAATTCGAAGCATAATCTTTAACCCACACTAGATCATTAGGCACAAATTCTACTTTTCTATTTCCATGAAAATTCCTATGTTGATTATCTTCGGCTTTCTCAACTTGATGACGTAACAGAGGTCTAAGCAAATCTAGACGTGTTCTGAAAGGTCTTCCTATTTGAAGCTCTGCAGGACTATAACCTGTGGTAACGTGCGGGGATGCACGGTAATTGAATAGATACAACCTCACAGCATCTGGTGAAGAATATCCAGACTTTATAAGAAGTTTGTACTTGCACTTGAATGTTTTCACTGCATTTTCTGCAGCACCATTTGACGCTGGGTGGTATGGCGCTAAGAAGATGTGGTGAACTCCATATCGCTCCATAAAATCAGCAAACTCTTTAGACGCAAATGCTGGACCGTTATCAGTAACCAACTTAATCGGTAGACCCCATGTAACGAAGTAATCCTTGAAGAATACAATCGTAGACTTAGAAGTGATGTTGTGTAACTCTCTTACGTCTATCCACTTAGAAAACGCGTCTATTAGTATTATAAACATTTTTTCATTAATAGGACCAAGAAAATCAACGTGAAGTCGATGATTTGGACCTTCCGGCCAACTCCACACATGTAGATCGGCTCGCGGCGGGTTAACAGCTGATTCCTGACATAATTCGCAACCTTTGCTAGTTCTTTCAGCTAGTTGAAGTTTGGATCGATCCTGGATCGGAATTATAAAATCTGTTTATTCCTATTCAAATTTATGGTTTTTTTTTTTTTGCGCGATGACGTATCGACATCTCAGGAACCCTAATGATGAATGATGCATCAAATTTTCTGAGACCTCCCTTCAATACCTGACCCCAACCCTTAGCCGGAATAAACTCGTAGAACCCGCCCTGCGGGATTGTCGCTGAATTCCTTCATCCGACTGACGGATCGGCGTCCGAAGTACCCACGAAAAAATGATGACCCCGGTTCGAGTCTCGGAAAACCTCCCTCCAGCGTCCAAAGCCCACCCTTCGCCGGAATAAAATCGTAGAATCCACCCCGAGCGATTGTCGCTCGATTCCTCAATCCGAGTGACAGATCAGCGTACAAAGTACCCCCGAAAAAATACTGACCATGACTCGAGTCTCGGAAAACCTCCCTCTTGCGTCCAAAGCCCACCCTTCGCCGGAATAAAATCGTAGAATCCACCTGAACGATTGTCGCTCGATTCCTCCATCCGAGTGACAGATCGGCGTACAAAGTACCCCTAAAAAAATATTGACCATGATTCGAGTCTCGGTAAACCTCCCTCCAGCGTCTAAAGCCCA
Organism: Tenthredo mesomela; assembly: GCA_943736025.1. Taxonomy (NCBI): domain Eukaryota; kingdom Metazoa; phylum Arthropoda; class Insecta; order Hymenoptera; family Tenthredinidae; genus Tenthredo; species Tenthredo mesomela. The sequence goes on from OX031021.1 coordinate 19,175,822, forward strand.
CCCTTCGCCGGAATAAAATCGTAGAATCCACCCCGAGCGATTGTCGCTCGATTCCTCAATCCGAGTGACAGATCGGCGTACAAAGTACCCCCAAAAAAATATTGACCATGATTCGAGTCTCGGAAAACCTCCCTCTAGCGTCCAAAGCCCACCCTTCGCCGGAATAAAATCGTAGAATCCACCTGAACGATTGTCGCTCGATTCCTCCATCCGAGTGACAGATCGGCGTCCAAAGTACCCTAAAAAAAATATTGACCATGACTCGAGTCTCGGAAAACCTCCCTCCAGCGTCCAAAGCCCACCCTTCGCCGGAATAAAATCGTAGAATCCACCCCGAGCGATTGTCGCTCGATTCCTCAATCCGAGTGACAGATCAGCGTACAAAGTACCCCCGAAAAAATACTGACCATGACTCGAGTCTCGGAAAACCTCCCTCTAGCATCCAAAGCCCACCCTTCGCCGGAATAAAATCGTAGAATCCACCTGAACGATTGTCGCTCGATTCCTCCATCCGAGTGACAGATCGGCGTCCAAAGTACCCTCAAAAAAATATTGACCATGACTCGAGTCTCGGAAAACCTCCCTCCAGCGTCCAAAGCCCACCCTTCGCCGGAATAAAATCGTAGAATCCACCCCGAGCGATTGTCGCTCGATTCCTCAATCCGAGTGACAGATCAGCGTACAAAGTACCCCCAAAAAAATATTGACCATGACTCGAGTCTCGGAAAACCTCCCTCCAGCGTCCAAAGCCCACCCTTCGCCGGAATAAAATCGTAGAATCCACCCCGAGCGATTGTCGCTCGATTCCTCCATCCGAGTGACAGATCGGCGTACAAAGTACCCCCAAAAAAATACTGACCATGATTCGAGTCTCGGAAAACCTCCCTCTAGCGTCCAAAGCACACCCTTCGCCGGAATAAAATCGTAGAATCCACCCGGAGCGATTGTCGCTTAATTCCCTTATCGGAAAACATGTAGTTCCAATGTTTTTGGTCAACATTCGATGAAATTGGGACAAAAAAAATCATCACATGGGCACGGGGTGACCCATACAAAATTTTGAGGGCAGGGGGGCGGCGATTATTTTCCACAGAGCAGCATTCTCGTAGACCAATTTAGAAGGATTTCAAATTTGTATGCCCATAATTCGTTCCACAGTAAAATAATAACTGGAAAGACTGCGAAGCCCCGTGTGTTTTAAATGGAAAAATTCAATCTCTGTGGTCAATAATCAAGCGTTCAAATAAAAATCTAAAAAAATTACATGGTTTGTTTACAATCATTTGAAGTCGATTTGGGACGCGGCCTGGGAATGTGTTTTTTCTCCCCGACTCAACGCCCACCCTAGTGTGTATGTGTATTTTCGACTCCAATACGTTGTTATATACAATATTCTGTTCACCTTCAATCTTCTTCTTAGCGGCTTCTATGCCGGGAACTCTTTTTATTACGATGGTGACCACCAGTCAGGCTGCACAGATGTCATTCATACAAAATCCGTCTTAATGTCATCCGCTCTCTATTACACATATCATACCATATTTTGATATCGCGGCAACTAGGTATTCTCTACTAATCCGGAACGTATTCTGTGCAAAGGAAATCAGTGAATTCACAAGCAGTAGCAGTTGAAAGTAGAATTTTTAAAAACACAGACCACAATGCAGTACTGTTGCCGAAGGATGGAATATACCAGATGTAGTGAAATGTTTCTGTCCTCTGACTATAAACTGACAATGAGTATGGTTGGTATGCGATCTTGTTATGATGTAAGATGATATAATATTTGGTGGAGTCTTGGAATTCGTGCAAATTCATTCTCTCGCTTCAGCTGTTTTTCTATAACATACTAGCTACGTTCGACACATTCAGTACTGATTTACGCCACTAGTAGCAAACAGATTGAATTGATGCAAAAGGAAGCATATAATTATTATTGCACTAATTTAATCTGTTTGCTACTGGTAGCGAGATTCAGCGCTGAATGTGTTTAATGTGAAGCTGATGATAATTTTACGATAATATATTAGGGGAGAGTGGGGTTAAACGTAACATTTTGGGATTTGGTTGGTGTAACTTTTGTACAAATGAATATTCTGACTGAAAACAGTGCACACTATAGCAGGAACATGTCTACACACCTCTAGGCCTGTCATACAAATTTTAACTCAAATCTCCGGGGAAATAGTATACAAAAACATTTATTGCATGACGGAAAAATGTGACATCATTAGACCTGAGACAAGGACAAATGTAACAACCTGAGGGTCAATTGTGACAAGAGATAAATGAGAGACAGTGAAATTATCTTCAGACTTCCGAATAATAATTCTGGTATGGAAAATAAATGGTCAACCACCTTAGCCCTATCGTTTGATTGACAGAACATGCAATGATTAGTCATGTTCATTATGAAGTTAAAGTTCATAACGTTGATGTAACACAATTTTTGGAAAAAATTCATTATTTCATGACTCAAACGTTGTTTTACTCAATTTGGGAAATGCTGGATCGTATTTTGCTGTTTTTGAGCCGATCAAGTCATGAAATCAAGGAATTTCCCCAATTATTTTGTTGCGTTAACGTTATGAACTTCAACCTCATTGTTCATTTGTGATTGGAAAAGAGCACGTTTCAGATTCCGACTGGAAAAGAGCATGTTTCAGATTCCGGATGGAAAAGAACACGTTTCAGATTGAGAATGAAAAATAGCACGTTTCAGATTCACTCGAAAACTAGCAAAATTCATCAGAATCGAATATTACTCATTAGTAAGTGTCAGGTAGGTTTATTATGAAATTGAAAATGCACAATTATGCACAAAAACTCGATTCAATTTTATCATTGAATGATTAATTCAATCTCATAATAAACCTACTTGACACTTGCTAATAAGTAATATTCGGTTCGACTTGAATTGTGCTAGTTTTCGAGTGAATCTGAAACGTGCTATTTTTCATTCTCAATCTGAAACGTGTTCTTTTCCATCCGGAATCTGGAACATGCTCTTTTTCACTCAGAATCTGAAACGTGCTTTTTTCCACCCGGAATCTGAAATGTGCTCTTTTCCACCCGGAATTTGAAACGTGCTCTTTTTCACCCGGAATCTGAAATGTGCTGTTATTCGTATCGTGCGTCGATATTCTCATTGGTTCGCTTGATTTGTTGACATAAACATTATTATTACATTACATATTATACATTACATAAACGAAGGAAATAGTATTTTTTCTGCTTATTTTTACATCTATTTGTACGATTTTTTTATTGAGCAGATATAAAATTAATGTGTTCTTTTGTACAGCATCCACTGCCGAAAGCCATTTTGGCACAAAGCACATCTGTACTTTTGTTTTTGGACATGTGTAATCAGTTACGTCATTGAATTGACGTTGCAGGCAAAGCTGATGAGACCAACGTCGACATGTATTACACATTACCTGTAGTGAGGAGCTCCCCAAACTGAAGCAGTATTGACAAAGTGTTGACATATTTTCGGAAACCTTCAACAGGTCTCTTGCAACTTTTAGCCTATAATTTTGTGGATCGAAAGCCATTTCAAAAGGTTGATCTTTTCCGATGCAGTCGAGGTAATACATGACGTAAACCCCACAGTTCGAACAATCGTCAGCTGCTTGCATAGGTCGATCTTTGGGAGATGCTATTTTCTTCCATGGGATGTCGCATAAATTATTTTTGTTAATTCTGGAACATTCTTTGAGGTATGTCTTAAACGCCGTTATGGCTCTATGTTCGTCCGAACTCTTTTTAAATTTGGGATCAATATGCGTGATCGATTGATTATCTATATCGACGACTAACAAGCACCAGTGTTGCGCGAAAAGGTAGGGCAGCAACAGTTTCCCCGTAAGGCGATGTGAGATCTGATACATACGGAAATTGTTTCCCTTGTCTTTATCGAACGAATTACCGATCATGTAATTTGTATAGCCAGTAGGTACGTAAAGAACGTTTTTCCAATTACGTTGTAAGTTACTGATTGCAAAAGCATCAATGACATGCCCGTCGATCCAATTCTGATCTTTCAAAGTATGATATTCGGCTGAAAAGAGATCTTGAGTATCGAAACCGATTATTGGATCGCAATGTGAGACCGAATACCTCCCAACTGTAAATTAGCATTTTATATCTTGCCAGTAATATTCGACGTCATCGAATAAGCCATTGTCCATCGAATTCGCATGATTGGAATTTTCACTGTCGTTAAGCATAGATAAATTCCGTTCATTTTGTGGTGCATTATCCTCCATTTCCGAATGACGGAGTGGTGTACTTGTCATCGGCTTGATCTTTTTTGCGATGCGACCGAGAGACCGGCCTTCAAAGTGGCTGAACTGAGCTCTTCTCTTACGCTGCCACATTTCCTGAACCAGTGGATTTTCAGGGTTTTGTCGGGATTGATGTACAATTCTGTGTCGCCTTTTTTTCAGTGGTAAATTTAATGCCTGTTCTGCGCAGAGCTGACTCTTGTAGGTTTTCATATCATTGATGAAACGTCCGATTTTCAGATTAACTTGAGATTTCAGTACAAATTTCTTCACGATATTGAAAAAACTTTCAACGTTTGCGTTACTCAGCCTTGTCACACCCGGTACCACCTTCTTCAGCAGCACAGCCGACCACATCGGTACGAAGGGCATGTACCTTTTAGTTATGTACTCTGCTATTTCAGGATTGTAATATTGATTCGTGATCTCTACATCTTCCAAGATCTTACTCTTTACTCTACTATTTACTTTACTTTACTTTACTTTACTTTACTATTGCTTAGTTTGGCGTAATATCGACCAAAAACTGCGTTGCTTTCGTCCCTTGGGAGGGAAGCATTTCAGACCTGAAATTTCTTGCAGATGTTATGAAAAACATAGTGTGTGATACGGGATGAATAGTATATTATGCATCCTACACGGAGAGAAATGTACAGTAAATGTTACTAGGCTTTCTGAAAAACATAGATGTGACGACTTTGCCAGCACGGTAAATATTACCATGCCGCCTGCTTCAGCGCGATCTATCGAGTATTCACATAACCTAAAACCGGGAAACATGGGACTAACAACACTAAAAATAGTAGAATTTACCATATGACATAGTGATATTTCCAACGTTTTGTTTTTCACGGACTGAATACTAGGTAGCAAGGTAATATTTACCCTGCTTTTCTACGTGCAAAGTAATATTGACTGTACATTTCTCTCCGTGTAGGGCAAAAAGGGCGTTATTTATGCGCGCAGCCGGGAATAAAGTACGCACTTTATTCCCCAGATGCATAAACATGAATGCAGGCACGGGTGATGTCAGCCCTCGCCTTCGGCTTCGGGCTGACAACTGCACCCTTGCCTGCATTCACACTGTTTCATCCCTTGTCACACAATATACTATTTCATTATGGGCTCCTGTCCTATAATATTTCACTATATTTCAGTGATCTGAAATTGGTCACTTTGCGGCCTAAATCCGATGCTCAAAAAGTGAACTTTCAAACAACGGGTCGCATAAAATACATACCGGGAGTTTTCGTGGAAACGCTTCATAGGACGCCTGCATACATGCAACTCAAACATCAAGCGATTAGGTTTTGGCTGTATGTAGGCGTATTTACTTTCCTATGAAGCGTTTCCACGAATACTCCCAGTATATAACAATTCATATGACAAATGATAAGTTTCGGTATGTAATTTGTAATTATTGTACCTTATAAGTCGTGTTTTATGATTTATCATGTGATTTGTCATGTATTGAGTCGTAATCACATGTTAAATTACATGACAAAATACATAGGGGATGGTGGGGCGAAGCCGTCGGTGGGGGCCAAAACCGGCACCTCAAAAAAAAAAAAATGACTTAATGGTATTTTCGAATTAAGGCGAGTAGAACAAAACGCCATACCGAGTGTCTCCGCTGAAAGCGATACAAATTTTAGAGGGTGGGGCAAAACCGGCACCGAAAAAAAAGACTAAATCATATTATTTTCGCGTTGCGGCGAGTAATAAAAAGCTGTATCTAACGTATCACTGCTGAAAACGATAAAATACCGGGAAATGGTGGAAAACCGCCCACTAAACAAGAAAATTATATACGAATACAAATTCGATGTAACAATTCAAGAATAGAAAAATCAATTTAATGAAAGAAAAAATAGAAAAGTTTTAGAGACTAGATGTGTTCTAACAAAAGAGCTGTTACTATATCATTTCAAATGAACGAAAAAAATCTAATCAGAAGTGCTAATATTTATACAGTTTTCGAGAAATTAGAAAATTCGACGCAATTAGAGAGAGCGTCTGGCCGGGTTTTTCCCCATTTCCCGGTATTTTATCGTTCTCAGCAGAGATACGTTAGATACAGCTTTTTCTTACTAGCCTCAACGCGAAAATACGATTTAGCCTTTTTTTTCGGTGCCGGTTTTGTCCCACCCTCTAAAATTTTTATCGCTTTCAGCGGAGACACTCGGTATGGCGTTTTGTTGTACTTGCCTTAATTCGAAAATACCATTAGGTCATTTTTTTGGTACCAGTTTTGCCCCCACTGCCGGCTTTGCCCCACCATCCCCTACTAATTTCTTTCATAACATCATGTGATTTATCACATCATCATTTTCAGTATAGGGTCAGCCCAATGTTTTCAGGTCAGTGAAATTTTGATCAAACCGATTATGACGATTTCAAATTTACAGCAGAATTAAAAAATATAAATAATAATAATAATAATAATAATAATAATAATAATAATAATAATAATAATAATAATAATAATACAAATACTGCTGCATTTATCAATGATACAATGTGTCTGCGCAATGGACGAAATAAGGTACTGTGTAGCATCGAAACATTAGATAAACGCGTGAGAGTAAATAAAAGCGAGTCGATATGTAACAAAGTTGTATACGTCCCCCCTTGCTAATAGGATATCTAAATACCCAGATAACAATTTCCATATTACGATATTATACAAGAAGAAATTAAAGAATTATTGCAAAGTCTACAGTATAGAAAATATGCCTTCTGTGAAATGTGAATATTATATGTAATTTTCCATGTAAAAATAAGTGTATGTAAGAAATTATACACTTTCTACAAACATTGAAAACCTCATGAAATTCATAATTTCTTTTGTGTAACTATGATAAATAAGTCCCTTATACTCAAATATAAAATCTGTAAAATCTATGTATAAAATATAAAATCAAAATACGTGTACGAAGAAATGGTTATTCAATTCAAACTTCAAATGGTAAGGTAAAGACTACTTCGTTATACAATAAATGTTGCAGAAGTATAAGATTCGTTTATAATAATTTTATAACGAATATTGGTAATGTCATATTATTCGATATATAATTGTTAGAAATAAAATATGGAAAATGTTATCTGGATAGAATATGAATTGAAATAATAAGCTTATTATTATTTTTTTCATTTTATACTCTTGATACTTCCTTATGACAACAAAATATATTTTAAGACGAAGCTTCGCACTTACCTGATCATACAATGAGTCTTTCCCTTGAAAGCTAAAATCGACCTCACTTATATCCCTCACCAGGTTACAAAGTATCGTTGCTAGTGTTACAGTACTCGCATCCTGGTTACACTTAATTTTGTTGCGCGAACGAACCATGTTGATTTCTTTGTCTTCTGTGAAAACTTTGAACGTAGAACTGACACTTGCAAGAACCGAAGATCGCAGAATAATACTTCAGCGTAGAATCCAATTGGGCTGTGAATAGCATCTCTCGCGAGCGCCGAAATACTACATGTAGCGCTAATATCGTCTGGCCATAAGCACGGTATCAATGCGCTTATTACGCTAGGCGAATTCTACCGATTTTGGGCTTTAAATGCAATTGATTTTGGAACGGTTAAGAATATCTATACAGGGGGATATTCTAGTGATTCTCAATGCAAGTTTCTGAGAAAAAAATCTCTGTAAAATATGCAAAAACAAATCAAAACCATAAAAAATGACCCGAAATCGCGCGCCTCTAGCTTGAACTCCGGACGCTCTGAGAACTGTGTCGAATACGAAAAAATTGTATGATAACAATGTGTAGAGCACAAAATTTTGAACAAAAAAGTCAGTGAGAGCATTTATGGAAAGTCGATAGTGTGTGCGTGGGAGGCACTTGAAATGTTATTCTTAAATCGCTGCGGTTTTCTGAATTCGAAGTCGTCCGAGAAACGTCTCAGAGTAACAGCGAATGAAATGTTGATTTCCGGAAGTTGAATAGATAGTCTGAACATATCTGTACACTGGAGAAAAAATGATCAGACCGGAAATAAAAATGTTCCAACAAAATTGGAATTTTCCCCGACTGACAAATTTTTTTTTTCTTTTACCTTCTACTTTTTCGGAATAATGGTTAAATAAATTTTGAAAAGAAATCGTGAAGAATGGACCGTAGTCGTAGTTCTTTGTATTCTTTCTCTAAATATGAAGTTCTGTGATAATGTATCGTGAGTACGACCTTTCACTCATAACAATTTGATATACAATGACCGATAGCACAGTTAAACATAATTCATGGGGTCCGTAATTATTGGTAAAAAAATGTCTATACATGTGTTGCAACGAAGAAGCTTTTAAAGAGCAAAGGGTGAACCTAGCTCCGTGCACCTCCGTCGTCAGTACGAGAGGATTAGTTAATTAAGAAATTAAACAAAACTATGTTTGGGCGCCAGACGTGAAAACATCGATTGAAATACACTAAATATCAAAGAATTGACGGCGGAAATTACCAGTTAGCTCAGATTTATTAATGGTAGAGGGGCTGGGTTGCCTAATTAAACAATAATAATCGACATATTATCTCTGATTGATTTATTTGATCAAATACGTGATTTACGGGATATATAGAATTCGTTTTTACAAAATTATCGTTGTGTCTCAGATTAATTCGGGAATATCGGGATTAGATCGTAAAGAATATTCACAGAAAATATAATAGAAGAATAGAAAAATACTCAAAGCAGTGCGGCTCGATATAATGCGAATTACAATATTAGATTGAACGGGAAAACATGTCATACGATAATAATTATAATAATAATCATGCAGAATAAATCAGATCAAATACTAAGAACTAAGAAATATAAATTAAATAACAATGCTTGCTTCTACGCTCGCTATCTCCAGAATTATTATTTTACAGGTCGATTGCTATCGTTTATTCTATTTTTACAGAAAAGAAAAGAAAGAAAAGAAGCGAGTAAACTCTACAACATGCGTTCAGCAGAATAAGATGAAGAAAGAAAGAAAGCAATAAGATAAGAAAGCCCACAAATAGACGCTAAGCACGAGTTAGCTCGGGAATCCGTTTTTAATAATATAAAATACTAATTACTCGGGATTAAGTTTGAGACTTACATGCTGTTATCGTGACCTACGCCACACCAAATATAATATAATAGAATATAGAACTAAACGGGATTCGAGAGCGAACTCGTGGTTTTACAGAAAATAGGTCTTATACCTTATCGATGAAATATAACTTCCTCGTATAAACGGGATTAAACTAGAGACACTTAGTGTTCCTTATAACTGAAGCTGAATATAATTTACGTGAAATAACAGAATAAAGAGAAAGATAAAGAACAGAATTGAAGATGAAGAACAGAATAGAAGAAAGAATATAATAACACACTGTAATTGTCGGGACACTCGGGATATCGTGATTAACAGTCTCGACGTGAGCACGGACAAGCGTAGAAGTAGGCTGAGTCCTGTGTCGTCCTACGTTTTATAGCTTTGGGATTACCCGACTGTGGCTGTTGCAAAATGCAACGTCACAGTGTATTAGGGTGGTCCTTATATATAGGTTTTTTCGGAATTTCAATGCTGAATGACCGTACATCGACTCTAAATGTCGAGAAAATTATTCTCTATTTTTTTCATATTTTTATTTTGAGCCCTAATTATAGCCCTAGTTTTGCATGAATTTTTTTTGTTCGTAAAAATACTTTTACTTCCCTCAGTGTGATTTCAGACGTTTTACCTACGCTTCGCGTGACGCTTCGCGCGATGGTGACCTTCATTTTGACCTTTACCTTTACCTTCAAGGTCATCAACTGAGGGTGAACTTCATTTTGTGAAATGAAAACCCCTATTTTTTACTCCAGAAATGGAAATTGCGGAAAATTTGACGTTCAAACATTGATCATATCATGGTTGAAATTAAGAAAAAAATCGAATCCTGTGCACTCAGTTAAGAAAAAATTATTTTACGGACCTACGTTCGTGAAATAGTATAATATGCAACGCGGGACCAAAGTCGATCATTCCCTCGGGTGATGACTGCCCTCGCTGCGCTCGGGCAGTCAACCCACCCGCGGGAATAATCTTCGACTTTTGTCCCTTGTTGCATAATGTACTATTATTCTCGGCTCAACTGTGGCCACTTTATTGACCTGAAGCGTGGGACCCACGGAAGAACGCTAAAAATTATCGAAAATCTATACAAATATGGAAAGAAGTTAAGTCAAGAAATGGAAAAAAAAATCATTTCTCAAAAGTATTTTATTCCCGCAAAATTTACTTTATTCCCGCAAATTTACTTTATTCCCGCAAATTTTACTTTTTTTCCGCAAAAGGGAATGGATTACGGCATAGTCGCCACATTGAGTATATTGAGACATGTCCAGAAACAAAATAATACCCAAATTATGAAGTAATTAAATTATGAAATGACTACACGGAGAGAAATTTCGAACGAAAACAGCGTGGCCCTTGCCGCTAAAAACGCATGCTACTGTTTCCATGCGTAGTTAGCGCGCATCTACAGCAAAATCGGCATGGCTCACATGCAACTACGCTTGAGAGACAAGCGGCTTCTGCTAGGGAATCACGGGCTATATTCGCATGAAAAAGCGACACGCTGTTTTCGCTCAAAATTTCTCTCCGTGTAGATATCGACTTTTCATTTTTAATTGCTTAAAAATGATACAAAATCTAGTAGATTGGTTCGATTACAACACCCAGAAAAAAAGTGTCATGATTCATACCGGAAATACCGACTTGATATGAAACGGCATGAATCAAGTCGAGAGTCGACACAATTCAAGTTGCTGGAGACAGCTTCAATCATGCCTGCTTCGAAAATGTCAAGTCTATTTCTTGAATTGAGACTGTTTTCCACTTATAAGGAGTCTGAATTCGGAATGATATGAGGAATGATGTTCTACTTGAATCAAGTACAGTGGGATCCCTCAATAAGCCCTCCCAAGCCGCCAAGGGGAAGTGTTTTTCCACGAAATGAGGTACCCCCACTCTGTCTTCTTCGCTAGTCGCACCAATGGTTTTCCGTCTCTCTCTTTCCTCGCTACGCTATGTCTTCATAGGCGGAGTGGGGGAACGCTGCGAGCGACAAACTGGGGAAGCGGGCTTATTGAGGGAGGCCTTATTGAGGGATCGGACTTATTCATACTTGAACCAATCCTTAAACTGACTTGATTCAAGGCACTTTTTTTCTGGGTAAGTCTACGATGGCTCATTTTGTCCAGAAAACTTTTTCCCACAAATTCACTGCGACGGATTATTTTGTCCATCAGTAATTCAATGCGGTTATTTGTTGCTTGAAATCGATATACGTGCAATCTTGTGAAATTAAATATTCACCGTCACCAGCATGATGACAAAAAAGTGTCACAGTCAGATTATACAGAATAGTTTCTTGAAGTAAATAAGCCGTCGTAGACTGTAATCGAACCAATCTACTAGATTTATTGTCATTTTGAAGAAATTGAAAATAATTGTTTCCTCCAGTACGATCTCGGCCAATCAGAGTACAGTATTCTCGGTCACGTGGCCTGTTTCAATCTGATAAAACCCCTGGCCACGAGTATTTTATCAGACCGATAATTTCGCAGTAGCCTGTCAATTGTTTTCCCAGAATGTGACAGATTTCATTCAAATATCTGTCAAACTCGTGTTCCAGTTTGAATGAATTTCAAGACGCTAACCCCAAAATGAGTCAATTTCGACACAGCTCATTAGCAGAAATCTATGGAAAAATACAAAACATTGCGCCCAGTAAGATCGTGAGAACCCAAGCCATTATTTAAGCCTCCGAATATCGGAAACTTTCCTCGAATAGGTACTGCACTCTGTTCGGCCGGATCGTAATGAAAGAAATAATTCTCCGAATACCCCACGACCTTCAAAATTATCGGATATTTCCCTCGAGTCTTCCTGCATATCAACGATCGGGAAATATCCGATAATTTTGAAGGTCGAGGGGGTATCATAGCTGATTATTTTCAGCATTCGGATTCTGGCCAATCGGAGCGCGGTATTTGATGACGTGAAGGACATCCCAATTCGGAACTATACTGACAATTGCATCCTAGCGTTTGATAATTGCATCCTACCTTCTGATAGTTGCACTCTGAGCTTTGCGATTATTTTTGTAACCCAATATCTGTCAAACATCAGAATCAAAAGTGAATTCAATATAATCATACCTTACTATAACTGCCGCCCTCTGCTTGGCCAGATCCGAATGCGAAAAATAATCCCTCGAATACCACTTGACCTTCAAAATTAATCGGTTATTTCCCTCATGTTTTGATCCTGCGTAGCAACGAACGTGCCAAGTTTTGCACAAAAACCACTTGCGCTGTGCGCTCGTGAGTAGTAGGTGCCAGCCATGGCGAGTCATAACAAATGACGTCACGAGGTCAGTGACCGGGCGGGAGTGGGGGTTTGGCGTCAAAACAATGAGAGACAGCAGACTGTCCGATCCAAGATGGCGGCGCCCATACGCAATATTATAAACAAATATGGCGCCCGTTTTCCAATTTTTTCAAAATCTAAGATGGCTACTATTTTTTTTTCAAAATCCAAGATGGCTACTATTTTTTCAAAATCAAATATGGCTACTATTTTTCAAAATCCAAGATGTCTGATCTAAGATGGCCCCGCCCATACAAACCAATATGGCGGCTTTTCCAAGATGGCTACTATTTTTTTCTCAAAATCCAAGATGGCTACTATGCCGGCTCTGAAATAATAAATTCTTATCCTATATATATCTATACTAGCTGAAATTGATAGAAAATGACAGGGTATATGCAGGGATTGACACAAATTATTTTCAAATATTCGTTTATTATTATTTTATCAAATCTAGTCTTTTACAAGCATATTTTATCAGATCTACTTTTTTACAATCATATTTTATTAAATCTAGTTTTTTACAAGTATCTTTTTTTTTAACGTAGGTACAACAGAGCGCGCCGACCCGTCATTCGCGATCGTGAGACGAGATCGCACCCCCGCATCGGTCATTCGAGACCTACCGAATCGATTAATCAAGCCGCGATCTTCCTCGTAATTCCGGTACAATCCTCCTGACTATATCTTGACGTATTCACACCTATGAGTACCCCAGGATAGAGTCGGGAGAATCATACCAGCCTTATGAGGAAGATAACAGCCGGATTTATCGCCCGGTTGATCTTGGACGACCGATGCTTGGGTACTATCTAGTCTCACGATCCGAAATACGGGTCACATTCATACAAGACCGCAACAGATCCCGATAAGAGGTCATCCGAGGCCTACAGAATCGATGAAACGAAACTGCGATCTTCCTCGTAATCCCGCTACAAGCCTCCTGACGCTAGCTTAGCCTATTCATGAATGAATACCCCAGGCTAGCGTCGGGAGAGTCATACCGACATTAAGAGGAAGACAGCAGCCTAATTCATCGATTCTGCAGATCGCGGTGACCTCTTATTGGGATCTATTTCGGTCCATATTAAGACTAGTTTTCACATTCATCCCTTATATCGAACAGACTAAACTACAGAGCGCGCTGCCCCTGGGCTCGCATCACCCGCCATTCGCAATCACGTGACTAGAGCATATCCTCGCATCGGTCATCGGAAACGTATCGAAACGATGAACCAACCAGCCTTCCTCCGCGTCAACCCAGTACAGGTGTCCTGAGACTATCTTGACATATTCATGAATGAATACCCCAGGATGGTGTCGGGACGCCTTTACTGAGCTCGCGCGGAGGAGAGCAGGAAGATTTATCGTCTCGGTACACCACGGATGACCGATGTTTGGGCTTGCTCAAGTCTCGTGATTCGAATCGTGCGGGGATGAAACCCCAGGGTTAACGCGGGCTGACAGTTTATTTCTCTCACACATACCCACTTAACAATGAAACCGCGCCGACATATGCCCGTAATAATGCACACACACACTTCACTTATCAATTATAACACTCTGGCGTATGTCGGCTATGATGTAAGGTAAAAACAAACGGGTCAACTCGTGAAACACAACATTTAAATGGTCACTGCCAAATTCCGCAGCCAGCATGCCCCTGTGGAGCGCATCCTTCGCTGCTTCAGCCTCCTCGCACACCACGACACCGATCTGCTGCAGAGTGGGGGCCGTCATTTTTCTGGATCGCACGATGCTGGCAAAGCGACGAACCAGCAACTCCTTGCACTTGTCGACATTATCTACCATATCCTTCAGTTGAATGATATACTCGTCTATACAGCAAGCGATATGGCGCAGACCGTCAAATGTAACCTTCTGCATCACAATTACCGGCGAATAGGTTTTTCGTTTCTTCCATCTAGGTTCACCAGTGTTATCGCCCTCCTCCTCCTCCTCTTCGTACCCCTGCTGACTTTCGGCAGCGGCAGCGTCAGGATTGCTCGCATAGAATGCAACTACTTTCGAGCCGTGAGCCGATGTTAAACGCAAGGAACACCCTCCGGCTAGCGAGATGGTATCGCTCAGCAACGAACTCAGACTACCGGCGGGACGCTCGCTTTTCTCGAAATACTTTTCGATATCCTCGAGCTTTTCAGTCAGATCTTCCCATGCTTCGGCGGTGAGGGATACACCGCTCGAGTAATTATTTACGAATTTCACCACAGGCTCGAAAGTCCCATCCAACCGGAGACGAAGCCCGACGTTCACCTTTTTCGACCACGAACCGTTCAGCCCGTACGTCCTCGACAGTAGCAGACTACGCTCGGATTTCTTCAGCGCTATGTCAAAGGTCTTAGCCAATCGACTACACCCGTCTTTCAACGAGCCTGTTTTCGGTGTGGCCATTGTTCTTGACTGTTCGGTTGCAACTGAAAGCTCCGCACCCGATCTAGTCTTCACCGAGGCCTACCCACCCCACCATTCTGCACACCTCAGCAAAAATACGCATCACCACGTGACAATCGCGCGACAGTCGCAGCAGCATCGCGCAGCGCGCTTCAGCGAAAATGTAACCTCATACCGATCATGCGAGGATTACTGTAGCTATGATTTTTCTATAACCACGTAATCCGACGCGCAACGGACGTCGTTATCTTCCAGGTATCGTCAACACGGTCTTCGTAATATTTCAACAATAAAGTCGTACGCCGACAGCGGTCACCCCTGCCTTTCGTAAAACGCTGATGGCACATCACGCCACTCCAGGTGTCCTGCATATTCGCGATGTATGCACACCCACGCACGCACACACACACACACACACACACACACACACACACCATTTTTTTCATACTAGTCCTAGCGAAAACCTTATGAAGGGAATAGAGAGACTCGCATTACAAACTAACAGATAGTTCGGTGAAGAAGTGTTTCTCGACAGCAACAACAGAAAAGGTATGTCTTTACGACTCTTTCCCTCGTTCAACCCTCTAATTCCGAAGGATTCTGAACAAAAAAATGTTTAAAAAAAAATTCAGATGGAACGGATCGCAAGACGTGCTCGAGTACTGCGGCTGAGGGGGGAGATGCGACAGAGATATCTCACCAACGCGAGGGCGCTCTTGCAATTCCTGCGAGTAAACAATGTCGCAGAGGGGTTCGTCGCCGAGACCGATAATATCCATTATGAGATGCTCACCCATCTCAATAGGCAGTGGGAAATCAACGATTCCTTCGTCTACGGGACGAACCCCGCGGAGGCTGCAGGGGCTGTACAGAGCGAGGAAATTTCTTCAACCGTCGCTGAGGAGGAGGAGGAGGAGGAGGAGGAGGAGGAAAGAGACCCGCTAAATTTGGACGAGCACGACGGTCTGAGCATTCAGGAAGAAGAAGAAGAAGAAGAAGAAGAAGAAGAAGAAGAAGAAGAAGAAGAAGAAGAAGAAGAAGTAGAAGAAGTAGAGGAGGAAGACCAGGTGGTCCCAAATCGTCCGCCATCACCACCACCTCCATCCCCCGCCTCGTTACCTCGCTCCCCGTCCCCACCCCCAGAGTCCCCCCGATCACCTTCCCCCCTATTTATCACCCGCCGTTGATTTAATAATATTAATAACCTTACGTATAATTTTTTACACGAATATAGATTTAATAAAAATGTAGAGAGTATATAATTCAATAATAATAACCGTAGCTATAATTTTTACATGTGATATATATATATATATATACAGGGTGTAAATCTTAACTCTGTACATACTTATAGGGTGTGTAGGGGGTGCCAATACAAGCATTTTGAGGTATGACACCCTAGGTCGGAAACTCATCCTAACGGCTGTGGAGGGTTTCGAAGGTTCTAGTACCGCGCGCTTTTCGTAGTGTAATGAGTAAGATGTAATTATTTTTGACCCAACATTTTATTCAGCCGTAGACAACAGTACAAATGATCTTGTGTGGAATCAACAAAACGATAAACTTGGCAATAAAAAAATAGCAAAACAATTTCCGGTGCTTACAAACAGATTTTGAAAAAGTTATGGAAAACTATTGGGGTTTGGCACACTTGGGCTTTTCGTTTTCCATAACTTTTTCAAATTCTGTTTAAAATCACCGGAAATTGTTTCGTTATTTTTTCATTTCTAAGTTTATCGTTTTGTTCATTTCACGCAAGAACATTTGTACTGTTGTCTACGGCTGAATAAAATCTTGGGTCGAAAGTGAACACATCTGATTCATTAAACTGCGATCAAGCGTGCACGGTACCATATCCTTCAAAGCCCTCCACAGTGGTTAGGATGAGTTTCCGACCATGGGTGTCATACCTCAAAATGCTTGTATTGGCACCCCCTACACACCCTATAAGTATGTACAGAGTTAAGATTTACACCCTGTATATATATATATATATATATATCGCGTCACTGATGCCATAAGGTCGTAAGTGCCAAAAATAAAAATTTCATGTTTTTGGTGGCAAAATCTTTTTCGTGCGATATAACATCGTTTGGATATATCCACAAAAAAAAAAAAAAAAAAAAAAAAAAAAAAATTTTGGCGCTTACGACCTTATGGCTTTAGTGAGGCAATATATATTGATTTATTAAAAATGTAGAACCTACATTATCTAGATTTAAGAAAAAATGTACCAAATAAATATATATATATTGATTCATTAAAAAATGTAGAACCTATATTATCTAAATTTAAGAAAAAAATGTAGCAAATAAACATATACACGTTCATATGTATATTATATATATATATATATATATTGATTTATTAAAAATGTAGAGCCTATATTATCTAAATTTAAGAAAAAAATGTATCAAATAAATATATATATATACACGTTCATATATATATATATATATACCCGACTCAGTTATTTGTTATCCCGTACCATCCTCACATATATATTTACAACATCTGCATGTATAGCAAGTACACGGGAGGTAGGGGGGATATGGCAAGATCTGGTATATAAGCGGTAGGGTATTATATCTTAAATATATATATATATACCTATATACAGTAGTCTCTCTCTCTTTCTCATTTATACACAGACGCTCGTACGACCTGACGATGGAGGGGATTCAAATTATTGCGCTATACTGTAGGATCTGCTATAGGTGTGTGTGTGTGTGTGTGTGTGTGTGTGTGTGTGTGTGATACCTCGGATGTAGAAAATTTTTATGAAAACTACACCGGCCATCAGAGCATATATATATATATATTCACACTGCCTCTCACACACGTGCACGGGAGGGATTATGATTCACACACACGAGACAGATGTAGTAGATGTGTAATATCAGTGAAATCTATAAATTTGGCTGCACCTGTTCAATTTGCTCAGTTTGAGTATAAACAGGCTAAAAAATGGAAGATAATAAATTTCAACGCGAATTAACGGGCGCTAACAGGGCGATTTACCGGAGCAGCGTGATTCGAACCGTGATACGCGATGTGCTGTATTGCGCCAGGAGGTTCGCCCCTCGATTCGTGCGAGAGTTTGACGAAAATTGGAAAGTATGAAAATTGCCGTCGACGTGGTACGTCAACGCGGTGGTCAGTCATACCCCGAAGTCACCAGAATGGTACGGGCGTACACGGATCACGAGGGTAAGTAACAACTCTGTTCTACGGACTCTTTGTCAACGGCTCGCTTCATAGTATTGTCGGGTGTTTTTTTTTTCGCACCAGACAACGCGAGTAGCGAACCCGAGACGGAGTGGTTGAACGGAAAGGAGGATGAGTTCGACGACGAAGATCAACTCCTGTACGACGCTGCGGCTCGTTACGAGCTTGCCGCGCGGGAGGAAGAGAAAGAAGAGCTAGAATTGATAAGGGTGACGGAGCAAGCCGAGGCTGTCGCGGATACACCTCTGCTCCAAGATGACCCTTCTGTTCGGAGCGATAAAACGACTGCCATCGCGGTACAATCACTACCGCGCTGTCCCGTCTCCCCCGGTGAGTACCAGCGAGTACGCATTTTTGAGACGCCTCGTGTAACCCGGTCTTTAACTCTTGGTTATCAGAGCAACGCCGACCCGTCTACGTCGGTGGTATCAACGAGGGCGCCGGTACATCGGGCATACAGTATGGTGGGGGTAAGAGACAGAGAGCACCGCCACCGTCTCCCGAAAATTCCTCGACAGACGATGAGATGGAGGTGGTGTTTTCCGACGAATCTTCCGGTGAGTACACCCCCGAGTACGCATTCTCCTTTTTTAATTTTCAAGACGACTCGTGTAACCGGGACTTTACTCTTGGCCGTCAGAGCGGCGCCACGCTGTCTACGCTGCGTTGAAACGAGCCGGAGGTATCAACGAAGACGCCGGTATACAGCAGGGCGGGGGAAAGAGAGAGAGAGCCGTTAGCACAGATGCGGACGACCACATCGCGCGTCCTCCGGGTGTCAGATTTCTGATTGTAGACGAGAGTCGTAAATATTATCGTAGATTTGCCGTAACGGGGAGCGTCTTGACGTTGAAAATCATCACACCCCCGGAAACCGTAGACCCTGTTACCTGGCTCGAAGAAGCCGTCAGGGATATTCACAATTACGCCACGACCACTGCCCCGGACTCTGTAGATGATCCCGCTAACGATTATATAGGATTCGGCCTAGACACCCCCTCGTTTGCTCTGGGCACGGCCGGTTTGTCGTTTCGACCGGTCAGGGACTCTCGCTACGAGGATCTCTGGCGGCTCGTGTTCAGTCTCAGTCAAAGCGCCTCCGAATTTTGTGTGGATGACGCGTTCAGAATCACCGTTAACCGGGTCAGCGTACCGGTGGGTCGCGGGCGAAAGAGCAAACCTCTCACTCACGAGGAGGTGAGCAAAAGATCGCTTCTTGAGGTCGAACGCGACATTCTTTGTCTACCGCGCGCTATAATTTCTGCTCGCGCCTACCTGAACAGAGAGGGTATCGGGGGTAACGCAGCTGATCCCGCGCTTCGATGGTCCGACGTGCGTCACGCGAAATCTAGACTTCAGAGGGAGGCTGCCCTGGCTTTGTGCAGAGAGGCGCGCGTAGAAGTCCCCCCAGAGGGCTGTGGTATGCGAGAGATCGTTAGATTTCAAGAATATCTGGCTCCTCTGGGTCTAGCCGTCGTAATATACGATTTCAATACCTTTGGACGCGGAGGCGAGGCCGTTTACAACGGGGCGCGCGTACTGGCCGAGCGGGGTGAATGCTCCAGCGGCACATTGAACATACTGTACTTTCCACGCGGCGGTCATTACAAACCTATATTGAATCTTACCGCCGCAGCAGCCAACAGACGCTTCTGCGAGCCCTGCAACGTAGCCTATCGTTATACAGGCGATCACAGGTGCTCCAACAGATGTCCCGGCTGCAACACCGTTCCGCAGTGCGACAGATCGGGGGTACGTATGCCGTGCGTTGCCTGCGGCCGGTGGTTCTTTGGGGAGGAATGTCTGCGGAGACATCGCGTCGCGGGGTCGTTCGATCCTCGCAGAAGCGTCTGCGATACCCTGCAGATGTGCAGCGGGTGCGGTCTGTTCGTCGATCGTACTAAAAAGGGTCACTCCTGCGGCAATGCGTACTGCAACACGTGTGGATCCGTGCAGGCGGTAAACCACGAGTGTTACATGCAGCCTCTGAAGCCACCCACCGGAAACGCGGAGCATATATTCGTGTTTTATGACTTTGAGACCCAGCAGTGCGCCCCGGTGGCCGGCAGCGGAGATGTCAATCTGCACGTGCCGAATCTGTGCGTGGCGCAGCAGGCGTGCACCAGCTGCATACACGAGCCGGACATAAGTACACCCTGTCCTAGTTGCGGGCTCGTGCGCGAGTTCGTATTCCGAGAGAACCCCGTTAAACAGCTGGTGGAGTTTGTCACGCGGGACGTTTGTCGGTTCAAAAAGATCTTCTGTATAGCGCATAACGCCAGCGGTTTCGATTCTCAATTTATACTGCGTTACCTGGTAGAAAATAACAGAGATCCGCCGCAGGTGATCCTGAACGGTACCAAGATCATACTGATGGAGTCGGGTCACACGCGTTTCCTGGACTCTTTGGCCTACATGCCTATGGCTCTAGCCGCGCTGCCCAAGGCATTCGGCCTACCTGTGGAATCGCGCAAGGGTATCTTTCCGCATCTGTTCAATACACCGGAGAATCGGAATTACATAGGTCCGTTGCCAGACGCGGAATTCTACTCCCCCGACAGTATGAAGACCTCGGACAGGGACGCTTTCTACAAATGGTACAGGGAAGCCACAGCCGGCGGGTACGTGTTCGATTTCAACCGCGAGCTGGTGGAATACTGCCGCAGCGACGTGGACATCCTTCGTCGAGCATGCGTCGCGTTTAGAGATATTTTTCTGAATTGCGGCGGTGTTTGCCCGTTCTCGCGAAGCACCACCATAGCGTCGGCCTGTTCCGTCGTGTTTCGACAAAATTTCCTCAGACCCCGCACCATAGGAGTGTTGCCGGCCGCAGGGTACAGGTTGGCCAACAATCAATCGGTGAAAGCGATCAAATGGCTCGTTTGGATGGAGAGGGAGCTGGGTACAGAGGTGAGGCACGCCGGACGAGGTCGCGAGTACAGGATTCCCGAGACGAGGCGGGTTGTCGACGGGTATTACACGGACGCGGCTGGGGAGCGACACGTGTTGGAATTTCACGGATGCTACTGGCACGGGTGTATGAGATGTCACACGATCAATCGCGACAAAGAGTTATCGTGCGGGGATACGATGGACAGACGGTGGCAAGAGACTGGGGCAAAAACGGCGCGCATGATCGAACTGGGTTACAGGGTCACGGAGATGTGGGAGTGTGCGTTCGACCAGATGATGGATGCCGATCCTGAAATGCGCGATTACGTCGAACAGCATCCGCTGGTCCTCTCCCGCGACTCGTTGAATCCTCGAGAGGCGTTTTTCGGAGGGCGTACGGGAAACACGAAGCGTTATCACGAGGCTGCCCCGGGGGAGGAGATCCGATACGTAGACGTATGCTCTCTGTACCCTTGGGTGTGCAAAACCGGTCGCTACCCCGTGGGCCACCCGCGAGTCTACGTAGGTAGGGAGTGCAGAGCGTTGACCGGTCCCTACAACACGGACATCTCCGGCCTCGAGGGTCTCGTGAAATGCGTTATCCTGCCACCCAGGAATCTCTATCATCCCGTGTTGCCGGTCCGTATGCGGGGAAAACTCATGTTTCCCCTGTGTCGCTCCTGCTGCGAGGCTTCTCTGCAGATCGATTGTCCGCACGAGTCGGAGGCCGATCGGTGGTTCGCAGGTACCTGGGTGTCTGCCGAGCTGCAGAAAGCCGTGGCTGTGGGCTACAGCGTGATCGACGTATCGGAGATCTGGCAATACGAGAGTACGGTGTACGATTCGGCCAGCGGTCAGGGGGGACTCTTTGCTCCCTATATAGACACTTTTCTGAAAATAAAGCAAGAAGCCAGTGGGTGGCCCGGCGAGTGCACCGACGAGGCTTCCCGCGACCGTTATCTCGCGGAGTACGAGCGGGTGGAGGGTATCAGGTTGCAGCGGGAGAAAATAACAAAGAACGCCGGCCTTCGTTCCGTATCCAAGCTCTGCCTGAACTCGTTCTGGGGTAAATTTGGCCAGCGCGAAAACCTTCCGCGTACCGAGGTGATCAGAGAGTGTCAACGTCTGCTGGAACTGTTGACGGATCCCGAGAACGAGGTGGTCGATATCTTGCCTGTGACGGATCAAATACTCTACGCGCGGTGGATTAATACGGAAGAGAGCATCGTACCGTCCCCCCTGGCCAACGTTGTGCTGGCCGCCTACACCACCGCTCAGGCTCGCCTCAAGCTGTACAGCTATCTCGAGAGGCTCGGGCGCCGGGTGTTGTATTACGATACGGACTCTGTTATTTACGTGAGTAAAAGCGGAGAATGGGAGCCGGCTACGGGTAACTTTTTAGGCGATCTGACGGACGAGCTGGCGGAATACGGTGAGGGGAGTTACATAAAAGCCTTTGTTTCCGGTGGTCCGAAATTTTACGCGTTCCTGGTACAAATGGGAGACGGGGAGGTGGCTGAGGTTTGCAAAGTGAAGGGGGTCACTCTAAATTATCAGACTCGAATGAGGATAAATTTTAATTCGATCCGGGGCATGGTGGTCGAGGCTGACGAACCTATTCGCGTCGAGCGAAGAGCTATACAGCGTACGGCGTTGCACCGCGTCGTCACCCGCAGCGTGAACAAGATATGCCGTCCCGTTCAAACGAAAAGACGCCTCTGCGACACGGGCTACGACATTCTTCCTTTCGGCTACAAATCGCACAGCTGAATCGCTGTACATCTCGCTCTTTGGCTATAGAGCGCCGCAGCGAGGCTTAGACTCTCTCTCTCTCTCTCTCTCTCCACCTACTCTTATACTCTGTTATTCGACACGCGCATAAACAGAGATAAACCTCGACTCGCCGGACTACAGGGAGAGCACAAGTGTGCAGCGGTGACTCATCGGCTCAGTAGGTCAGTAGTAGCGGTAGTATTCGCTTATCAACCCGAGCGTAAAACGGCTGGTGCGGGGCGTGTGTGCGGCGGTCTGAGAAGCTGAGCTCACCGCACGCCGCGAGGCAACCCCCCGAGTGAGCTGACACGGGTTGCCTCAGCCGCTTAACGAGCTGCTTCTAGCCGGCGTCCCGTCTCGCTCTCTCTCGCAGCTGTTTAGAGAGAGAGACGGGCCGTCACCGGACGCGCGCGCGCGTTCCCAAAAGCTTGTACGTAACGCGCGCACCCCGCGGGCCCCCCACCGCGGTTAAGCCTTCGAGACAGGGATGTAGACGCAAAACCGATTATATCTATATATTCGATTGCAGATAGGACGGGGTTGTGAGTCGCGAGGATGGACACGCGCTGGAAACATCCCTTTTCCGCCATCGTAGCCGGGCCTTCCGGTTGCGGTAAATCCAACTTTGTGAAAAACTTTCTGCAACACGCGAGCGAGATGTGCGACACGGAGTTCGCGAGGGTGGTCTGGCACTACGCCGAGTGGCAACCTTTTTACGGGGAATCGAGCTCGGTGGAATATCGAGAGGGTTTGCCGCAACCGGCCGACTACGACGCGGACGCGCGACCCAAACTGCTCGTCATCGACGATCTGATGCGCGAGTCGTCCAACGGCGTTGTCATCGATCTCTTCACCAAGGGTTGCCACCACAAGAACATGAGCGTGTTCCTGATCACGCAGAATCTGTTTCACCAGGGACGGGGGCAGAGGGATATATCGCTGAACGCCAATTATATAGTTTTCTTCAAGAATCCGCGCGATCGCGCGCAGATACGTCACCTGGCTCGTCAGGTACACCCCGAGGACCCTCGCTTCCTGCAGGAGGCCTACAACGACGCCACAGCGCGCCCCCACGGCTATCTGCTCCTCGATCTGAAACAATCCACCCCGGAGAATTGCCGCTTTCGCACCGATATATTTCCCTCGGATTCGCGTCACTACGTTTACGTGCCTCGCAGGGATATAAAGGGTGGAGGATCGCACGCGGCACCAGTCTTTCGTCTGTGATGAAGCCCGGAACTAGACGAGGAGGAGGAAGAAGAAGAGGTTCGGCAAACAGGTTCAGCTCTTCCAACGCCGCGGCCTTGCACGCTATCTGTAAATCGGACCCCGCTCGGAGACGGGCTCTGCTGCGCACGGCCGACGACGCTCTGGTGAAAAACATTTGCGAGTGCGCTCTGAACACTCTGAGGGGTAACGTGAGCCTGAGCGCCGATCGGAAGAGACGTTTGAGCAAGCACAGAAAAACTTTACGTCGCCTGGCCTGCGACACGGGCAGCTGGAAAAGTAAGAAACGTTTGCTGCTTCAACGGGGTGGATTTCTACCCTTGCTGCTGGCCCCGATTATAGACAGTCTGATTGGCGGGTGAAGAAAATTGAGGCAATGGAGCGGGCCAAGAAAATGGTCCTGATACCGCAGGAGACAGCCGAACGTATCCAGCAGCGTCGACCCGATACGGATCCCGCGAGCCGTCTGGACAGCGAGATGCACGCTATTTTCAACGACCCGGGGAAAAACGATCGGGAAAAATGGAAGCTGTACAGACAGGTGCTGAGACGTTACTTGTTTTTTGCCGCCGAGTCGCGAAAACCTTTGCAATTCTCCATACGAGGGGTGGGTGGCGAGGCTGCCGGTGGTAATACCGCTGGCGAAGAAGAAGAAGCGGAAGAGATGGACGGGGTGACTGAGGGGAATGCAGCTGGTAACAGCGGCGTAGCTATACAGGATATCGTGGTGAGCGTGCCGGACAAGTTTCGGCGGAAAGCGGAGCTCTTGCTGAACTATCTGACCACCAACGGTCGCTCCGAGATCTCGTGGGACGACAAGGGGACGATAGCCGTAAGGGGGACTCGGATAGCCGGGACAAACATCATCGATCTGATAAACGACGCGGTACGCGAGAGAAAATCTATGCAGGCCAGGGGGAGGGAACAGTTCGCCAGGATCCTGAACTCGATCAACACGCCGCAAGAGTACATAGGTAATCCCGTTTTTCAAAAACCTACGCGTCACGCCTCGTCACGATCGACAGCCGGCCCATCTCATCAGAGGCGTATCAACGAGGAGGAGGAGGACTGGGGTGTGGACGGTGACATTGACACGAACGAGGCGGGTGAGGAGGAGGATACGGATTCGGACTCGATATTTGCCACACCCAAGAACAGACAACGACCAGGGCAAACCGGAAACGGTGCTTGGTTGAGACTCAGGTTGAAATGAAGATCCTCGAACGACTGTACTACGATCCGGCCAACGAGGCGGGTTACGCGGGTGCCAGGAACTTGACTCGATCCGCGGGTGAAAGAAAAAAGGGGGAAAAAAAAATACCTCGCGCCGCGGTGGTCGAATGGTTGGCGTCGCAGGACGCGTACACGCTGCACAAGTCGATACGTAGGAAATTTCCCCGAGCCAGATACAACGTGCAGAATATAGACGACCTGTGGGAAGCGGATCTGGTGGATCTCAGATCGATCAAACAGTACAATGACGGATACGGCTACCTGCTGGTGATCATAGACGTGCTCAGCAAGTTTGCCTGGGTCGAGCCGCTCGCCGACAAGAGCGCGGCTACCGTTGCCGGGGCTTTCGAGCGCGTGTTGTCCTCCACGGAACGCTGCCCGATTCAGCTGCAGACCGACAAAGGCAAGGAGTTTGTCGGAGCTCAATTCCAGAAGCTGCTCGCTGCCAGAGGGGTGCGCTACAGAGTCACGCGAAACCCCGACATAAAGGCGGCCGTTGTGGAACGCTTCAATCGTACTCTCAAGGAGAGAATGTGGCGTTACTTCACCCACAAGAATACCCATCGCTACCTGGATGTGCTGCGACAGCTGGTAGGGGCGTACAACGCCACCACCCACTCGACCATTAAAATGGCTCCGTCGATGGTGACGCTGGAAAATGCCGCAGCCGCCCGCTTCAACATGGAAAAGGCACGCGGTGGCCCGCCGCGATCCGGTGCAAAGCCACGGTTTCGAGTGGGGGAGCGGGTTCGCATCAGTAAGGCTAAGGGTGCCTTCAAGAAGGGTTACGAGGCTAACTGGACCGAGGAGGTGTTTGAGATTCGACGCGTTCTGCACCGAGCGCTGATCGTCTACCTGTTGGTTGATTTGGAGGGGGAGGAGATAGACGGCTTGTTTTACGAGGCTGAGTTGCAGCGCGTGATCAAGGACGATGTTATGACTGTGGATAAAATAATACGGACGCGGGGAAAGGGGGCCAGTAAGAAGCTGTTTGTCAGCTGGCGCGGTTATCCGGAAAAGTTCAACTCTTGGATCGCTGCGAGCAGCGTGCGAAAACAGGCATGAAGGATCAGTTTTACATCACGCTGCCCAGCAACAGCTCGATGAAATTTTTTCCCCACAACACGACGGCTCGATTCACCACCCAGCTACCGCGACGGATCGAGCTTGTCGGAGAGTGGGAAGTCGCCCTGGTGGAGATCCACTACCCGCTGACGCTTCAAAACATAAACGAACCCTACAACGCGGTGGGATTTCACGTGCATCGGTCGGACACTCCAGCGGAAAATTTTCACGATATTTCATTGTTGCCGGGGGAAAAACGAGTGGCGCAGGGTAAATTCCTCATCGAACCCGGTATTTACACGGATATTTGGGAAATTATCCAAACGTTGAACGGTTTGCCGACCATCAAGGAGCATTTGGAGTTTGGACGAGCCGACAGCGCGGACGATCGTTTGGACGTGGTCAGAAAATGCAGCTGCAAGGATGGTCACTACCTCGCGTTTTCCGGCGGCATTCGTCAACAACTCGGATTTCCAAAGCTCACGACCAACATACGCGACAGGGTGGTGGCCAACCATCCTTTGAACCTACCAAGCGGGATACCCTCGCAGATGTTTGTCTACACGGATCTCGCGGAGCCCAGAATAGTGGGCGATGTCTACGCTCCGCTGCTGCGTATAGTGCGGACGGTGGGCAAAAATTTTCACAACGGTGTCTCGGAAAGCAAATCCCTGGCACCCCCGCACTACGTACCTCTGCTTCTCACCAATTTCCGTACCATTGAAATCGATATAAGGGACTCTCAGGGTAGACCCATGCCATTCACGCGCGGGACGTTGACGGCTACGTTGCACTTCAAGAGGTCGCACTGATGGCTCGCTACCTTGAACATTACGACGATCAGGTGGGTGGTGATGGTATAGGCGGAGTTTATTCCGGTGCGCCGCTACAGCGTGGTAGCGGAATCGGTAGCTTTCTGGGGGGATTGTTTCGGCGCGTGATACCCATTCTGAAGAGCGGTGCGCGCGTGTTGGGGAAGGAGGCTCTGCGGACCGGTGTGAGAGTCGTGGAAGATATGGACGCCAACACACCCTTCAAATAGGCGCTCAAGAAACGCGTCGTCGAGTCGGGTTACAATCTGAGGCGAAAAGCTACAGATAAATTGGGCAATCTGATGAAGGGGTCCGGATATAAAACGCTGCGCGGCGGACCGAAGGGGCAGTTGCTGCGGGGTCGCGGTGCAGGATCGATCGGGTCGCGTAGGAAAGGTGTCAAGAAAAGCAAACCGAGAAAGAAGAAGAAACCGGGGCTTGCCGGAATTAAAAAAAGAAAAAAAACAACTCTGAAGAAGAAGAAGAAAAGCTGTTGCGGGAGTAAAAAAAGAAGCGTTGCTGATATCTTCGAAGCTCGCTAACAACGAAAATAATAAACATCGACCATGGCGTACTTACACACACACTCCTGCGAGTGTCTGAAATCGGAGCTGGATTTGTTCTCTCTACCACCGACGCAAACCACGATCGAGAGCGGGCAGTGGGTCCACTACAAGCCTGTGTCGTCGCTCACGGATGACTCACCCATAGAGTTTATGGTGCCCGGCCTCAGCGACGAGTATCTCGACCTCTCCCACACTATGCTCAGCCTGCGTGTGAGTCTACAAACGCTCAGCGGGGAGCCGGCGGCAAAGGGGGCTGCAAAGGCCGTCGTGGCCCCTGTAAACAACCTGCTGCACTCTCTGTTCAGCCAGGCCGACGTGTTCTTCAATCAGAAGCTAGTTTCACCGGCCAACAACGCGTACGCTTACCGAGCCTACATAGAGTCGTTGCTGAATTACAATTCGGCTGCGAAACAATCACACCAAACCACCACCCTGTGGTACGGGGATACAGCGGGGAAGATGGATGAAATCGGATCGGTTAACAAAGGGTTTGCCCAGCGGCAAAAGCTTCTAAACGGTGAAACCAGCGTGGATTTGATCGGGCATCTTCACTGCGACGTGTTTAATCAGGAGAAGTTTCTGCTAAACGGTGTCGAGTTACGGGTACGGCTCGTGCGCTCGCGGGACGCCTTCTGCCTCATGGAGAGCACCAACACACACGGCGTACACATACTAGAGGCCTCGCTGCTCGTGCGACGCGTAACGATAAACCCCGGCGTCCTGCTGGCTCACGCCAGAGCTCTGGGTAAAGGCACGGCAAAGTATCCTCTTACCAGAGTGGAGGTGAAGGCTATGACTATTCACAGCGGTGTGCAGGGTGATACGTTCGACAATGTATTTCTGGGTCAACTGCCTAAAAGAATGATTGTGGGTTTTGTCGATAACAAGGCCTTCAACGGTGATAAAGCCTACAACCCCTTCAACTTTCAACATTTCAACATAAACTTTCTGTCGCTGTACGTGGACGGGTCTCAGATCCCCTCGAAGCCGCTACAGCCCGACTTTACGCGAAGCAAGTTCTACGTGGATGCCTACGACACCCTTTTCTCCGGAACAGGCATACATTTTCTAAACGAAGGGAACGGTATAGGTCGTGAAGATTTCCCCCACGGGTATTGCCTGACGGCCTTCGACCTCACCCCCGATCTGTCGGCAAACAGCGGCACCCACTGGAATTTGGTCAGACACGGCAGCGTTAGAATCGAGGTGCGCTTCGAGGCTGCCCTGGCAACGACGATAAATTGCATCGTGTACGCGGAATTTGACAACGTCTTGGAAATTGACGCGGCGCGGCAGGTTATAGTGGACTTTGGAGGATAGACAGCGAGGTGAAACCTGAACCACCTCCCCCACCATTGAAAAAAAAATAGCTGACGTTGCGTATCGAGGAAAGGTCGCTAAAGTCGAACGAAACACGCAGTATCCAGTTTTCCGTATACCCGCGAACACGTTTATAGCAATATGGTGGACTACGTGGTCGATGTGCAGGGTTTTCGAGACGCTCAAAACGGTTTTGCTGTCAAGGAGGTTTCCGTGTTAGCTTTGAATCGCGATCACATCGGGCACTGGGTAGCCACACCACCCTGCGCCTTCACGGATCTCCCGGCGAATATTTGTGCTCAGAACAATTATCTTTCGCGCAGCCATCACGGTATAGAGTGGTTCGACGGTGATATTCAAGACAAACAAATCTACAGAAAACTGCGCGCCGTGGCACGTTCGGCCCGCGTGATTTATACGCGCGGTGCGGAAAAGGCGAAATTGTTGAGGCGCGTTATGTCGCGTCAGGTGACGAATCTGGAGGACGAGGACTGCCCCGCATTCGGAAAGTTGCCGCCATCGGATACGTACTGCATGCATCACGCTCTGAGCAATCCCGGGGAATTTGTCTGTTCGTTGAATCGCGCGGCTGTGCTGAAATCTTGGCTGCTGGGGAGAGGGGCGACTGACGAGGTGGACGGTGGCGGGTTTTCTACAACCGAATCCGAAGAGTGCAATGAACAGTCTGGAACTGAGGAGAGTTTTGGCGTTGATACCGACGGCTACGTGTGGCGTGTACGCGGCTGATCGTATTCCTTTGCGGTGGTCCCGCCCCGCGGCCCTTATCGCAAATACCGATGACCACACACAGCCAGGAAGTCACTGGGTCGCTTTCTACAACGACGAGTCCGGTTGTAACGGGTTGAATACCCGAAACCTAGTTCATGGGGAGATAGGACGAGGGTGCTGGGTAGAAATATATCCGACTCGCGAATTATGGTATGTAACAAAATATAACTGAATTTATTCAATGAGCTTAAACCTAATACAAGTGTGAGTGTAGGTGTGTGAGAGTGTGAGCGTGGTAGTCTAGATAATGCAGTTAGTTGGGTTCAGAAAAAGCTACTGACCTTATAGTTTGCAGATTCGATAATTATCACAGATACTTTCTATTATCCACCTGTCGCTAAGACGTTACGTACAAGAGTGACGATCGGTCCTAATGACCGATC
Organism: Tenthredo mesomela; assembly: GCA_943736025.1. NCBI lineage: Eukaryota > Metazoa > Arthropoda > Insecta > Hymenoptera > Tenthredinidae > Tenthredo > Tenthredo mesomela. The sequence goes on from OX031021.1 coordinate 19,206,215, forward strand.
GTCCTCGGCTAGGCTCGGCTCGTTTCGGCTATTTTGAATATTGCGGGGGTTATTGTGACTAGCCATGTCACAACTCCCCCCTCCCCATGCGGGGTGAAGCCTATAGGGTGAACCGTTTTCTGTGTGTTTTATGTGTGTGTGTGTGTGTCATGTGTCTTATCTATTAATATATATACTATTTTCCTTTGTACTGTCTTTCTCTTATTTTCTAATAAATTTGTATATTATTTTGAACTTTTTTCTTATAACTACTCTATTTTTACTTACTTACTCTTATTCCTATACTATTCTAGTTAAATTTTTGCTTTTTATCTCTGTGCTATTTCTCTTTATGTTTGTGCTATTGTTTATGACTATTTTCCTGTCTTGTACTGTTATTTCTATTTTGTTATCTGATTTTATGTTTCATCTACCTGTTTTTCTGTTTTGTACTGTTATTTCTACCTTATTCTCTAGTGTATGTCGTTTTTCGTTGTCTTCTCCTGCTGTCGTGTCGTTCTTTCGTTGTGTCGTTGGCTTTCTTGTTTCTTAGCGTTGTTCTGTCGTTTTGTCGTGTTGCATTTCTGTCTTTTTCCCTCTCTCTCCTTGTTTTCTCTGTCTCTCTTTCCTTTCCTCGTCTTCTTCTTATTGTATAGTGTCTAGTGTGGTGTCTGTGTCGTCTACTTCGATTATTAGTGTGTCTGTGTCTATGTCCATTTCGTCAGCTGTCTCGTATGTTTCATTTTCGGAGTCTGATTCTGTGTCTTGTGTGGTTTGTTCGTGTGTTTTATGTTCTGTCTGTTCCTTGGGTGTCACTAGGTTTTGTTTAGGGAAGGGTGGGTGTGTTCGGGTGCGTGTGCGTTTTTGGTGTTTTATTGTTGTGCTGTGTGTTGGTAGTGTGATTGTCGGTGTGTTTTGTGTGGGTGGTGTTGGTGGTCTGGGGTCTGGTAGGTTGTCTAGGTCTATTAGGGGTGGTTGTGTGGGTGTTGTCTCGTATTTCTTCGCGTTTCTGTTTTTATATTTGATGTATCTGTCCGTCTCTTCTGCTACTGTAAATTGTGCGTCTATCCGGTTGATTAGTTCTGTGATTTCGTCTTGTGCGTCTGTGGTTGGTTTTCTTTTTCGTTCGTATGGGGTCTGTTGTCTGGATGTGCTTGGTGTTGGGTGTGTTGGTGTTTCGTGTGTGTTGGGTGGGTTTGGGTATCTGTGTGCGTGTGGTGGTAGTCCGGGTGTCTGTAGGAGTGGTATTTTCTGTAGTGTGTTGTCTGTTGGTGCTATGAATAGCGTGTATTGTCTTGGTGTTGGTAATAGTGTGCGTCGTGCGTTTGTCGGTGGGTGTATGTTGTATTGGTGTTGAATCGGTCTGTCTGTTCGTAGCATGTCTTGTGTTGCGTAGCGATGTGTGTGTGTCGGCTGTCCGGGTGTTTGTAGGAGGGGTGTCCTCCCGAGTCGTCCCCGCAGCGCTGCTGACATTTGTTTGTTTGTTTTGTCCATTGTTATCGTCTCTGTAATATATCGAATGTGGAATTAGTTACATGTCTTTTTAAATGTACAGTTTCAGGTTTTCTATGTTCCATTTTCCGGCATATTTTCCATTTTCTGCTGTTAATTCATATAGTGTTGGTGAAATTTTGTTTGTAATTATGTATGGTCCAGAGTATTTATGTGTTAATTTAGCTGCTATGTGATCTACCTTTGAAGAGAGTATGTGGTTCTTTTTAAGAACCCTATCTCCTACCTTGAATTCCGTATTTCTACGTCTTAGATTATAATAGTGTGCCTGTCTTTCGTTGGCTTCTGTCAAGTGTCTTTGGACTTCTTCCCTGATTATTTGGAGTCTGCGTAGGTGATCCGTCCATTTGTCTGTGTCTTGTATCTCTATGTCTCCTTCGTTCTCCAGCTGATCTCGTAGGCATTGTGTCGGCTTCAGTTCCCTTCCGAGGTTTAGGAATGCCGGTGTGTGTTTTGTTGATGTGTGTGTACTTGTGTTTAATGCGAATTGTAAGTCTTGTAAGTGTATATCCCATTCCCTGTGATCTTTTTCAATGTACGCTTGAATCATGGTTTTTATTGTTCTGTTGACTCTTTCTACTGGGTTTGCTTGTGCGTGATATGGGGGTATGGTTGTGTGTCTGATGCCGAATTTTTGTGTTAGTTCGCGTATCAGTTTGTTTATGTATGGTGTACCGTTATCTGTTAGTATTACGCGTGGTGTTCCCCAGCGTGATATGACGTGTGTGTGTAATGCGTTTTCTACTGTCTGCGCGTTTGCTTTTTTAAGTGGTATGATTTCGCTCCATTTTGTATATAGGTCTTGAAAAACTATAATGTATTGGTGTCGTGTTTTGGATATCGGCAGTGGACCCATTATGTCTGATGCTACTACTGTCCAGGGTTCTTCTATGATTCTATGTCCCATAAGACCTGCTGGTTGTCTTTGTTCTACTTTTATTCTTTGGCAAATTTCGCATCTGCGTACGTAATTAACTGTGTCTCTGTACATTCCTGGCCAGTAATATTCTTTCGCTATGCGCTGGTATGTTTTTTCTATCCCTAAGTGTCCTGCCTGTGTTGTGTCGTGATTTTCGTGTAATACTTGTGTGATTTTTTCTTTTGGGATTACTAGTTTCCATGGATTTGTGTCGGGTAATAGGTTGGAGTGCAGTGGATCGGGTCTGTGGAAGTATAAGTGTGTGTCGCGTATTTTCCATGATTCGTTTTTCTCTGGTCGTGTCTGTACTTGTGTCTTTTTGTATGTGTACCATTTGTCTGTAGTGTCTTCTATCGCGCCTAACTGTGCTTGTTCTTCGTCTTCGTGTAGTCGTGATAACGCGTCGGGTACGTGGTGTGCTGAGCCTTTTCTGTGTATTATGTTGAAGTCGTATTCGAGTAGTTCTAACGCCCATCTCGCTAATCTGCCTGTCGGATTTTTTAAATTGTGTAGCCATTTTAATGCGCTATGATCTGTAATGACTGTGAACTGATATCCCTCTAAGTATGGTCTAAATTTTTGTATCGCCCAAATTACTGCTAGGCATTCTCTTTCTGTCGTTGTGTATTTTCGTTCTGCTTCGCTTAATGCACGACTGGCGTATGCAACTACTTGCTCTATATCTTGTTTTGTTTGTGTGAGTACCGCTCCTATACCTGTTCCACTAGCGTCTGTTTGTACTTGGAATGGAAGTGTGTGATCTGGGCATGTTAGTGTAGGTGGTGTTGTGAGCATCTGTTTAATTGTGTTGGTTGCGTGTTGTTGTTCTTCTCCCCAAGTCCATTTCTGTTCTTTCTTTAATAATCGTGTGAGTGGTTCTGTGATGTGTGCGAAATTGGGGATGAATCGTCTGTACCAAGAAGCCATTCCTACTAGTCTTCTTAGTTGTTTAAGTGTTTTAGGTTCTGGGTAGTCTGTCAGTGGTTGTATCTTGTCTGGGTCTACGTGTAATCCGTGTTTATCTACTATGTATCCTAAGTATTTTACTTGCGCGCATCCGAATTCGCATTTATCCGGGTTTATCGTTAATCCTGCGTGTGTGATTTTGTCTAATATTTTCCCTAGCCAGTATAGGTGTTCTTCGAATGTTTGTGTGACTATTATTATATCGTCTAGATATGCAAAGGCGTACGGTTCTGATTTCGGTCCAATTATTTTGTCTAAAAGTCTTTGGAATGTCGCCGGCGCTCCCGTTAATCCATATGGCATCCTTTTAAATTGGTAGAGTCCTTTTCCCGGTACTGTAAATGCTGTTATGTGTCTGCTGTCTTCGTGTAGTGGTATTTGAAAGTATGCTTGACTTAAGTCGAGTTTAGATATGTATTGTGCTGCGCGTAATTTGTCTAGTATTGCTGTCATGTATGGTAGTGGGTATGCGTCTTTACGTGATACTGAGTTTACTTTTCTAAAGTCGAGACAAAATCTGTATGTGTTGTTCGGTTTCTTTATCATGACTATCGGGCTTGACCATTCGCTATTGGATGGTTCTATAACGTCTTCTCCGATCATTTTGTCTACTTCCGCGTGTATCGCATCTCTGATTTTAGGTGAAACCATGTAGTATCTTTGTTTTATGGGGGCGTGTCCTTGTGTATCTATTTTGTGTGTTGTTAGGTGTGTTAGGCCTAGTTGTCCTGGTGTTGATGTGATCTTCTCTCTTAGTAGTGTTTGTAGTTCGATGTGTTGTGTGTCGGTGAGCTGTTGTATTCCGCTGCAGATTCGCGGTGTGTGATGTCTGGGATATAAGTTTGGGTTTGGGGGGAAGTTTGGGGTCGGTAATAAGGCTTTTCGGTTCTGTGGGATGTTTGTGTGTGTTTTCTCTACTCTGTTTGTGTTTTGCTTTTGTGTGTATGTGTATGTGTAATTTTTATATAGATTTGGGTTTGGTGGGAAATTTGGAGTTGGTAATAAAGCTTTTCTTTTTGGTGGAGTGTTTGTTTCCTCTGTTATTGCTGCGTTCTGTTTCTGTGTGTCTGTGATTTGTGATTGCTCTGCTGCCTTTTTCGCTAATTTTTCTTGCATCGCTGCTGCTTTTGCTTGTTTAGTGTGTGTTTGTGTTCCCTGATCCCTTGTTTCTTTGTGTGTTTCTGTGGCTTTCTCTTTTATGTCGCTTACTTCTATGACTAATTCTTGATCTTCGCTATCTTTTTGTTTATTTGGCCTTTCTATCGGTGTTGGTGTTGAATCTGGCCATTGTTCCATCCTATATGTTATGTTTGATTTTTCGCTCATGGACCAGTTGCTATCTGCGAAGTTTAATCTCATGCCGAATTGTCTGATCGCGTCTATTCCTAGTATGCATGTCCACGCTAGTGTAGGTATAATCCCGAAATCTATCCATCTGCTTGTGTGACCTACTCTCATTAGTCGTGTTGTTATGCCTGCTATCCCCGCGCTTGAGCCGTTTGCTACTAATGCTGTTGTGTTCGGTGTGTCTTGTATTTCTGTGTGTCTTTCTTTCAAAATTTCGCCGATCTTTTGTCCTAGATACGAGTGTGTTGATCCCGTGTCTATAAGTGCATTGAATTCTAATCCGTCCATTTCTACTCTTATGTGGAATCTTGGGTCGCGTGGATTGTGTGTCATGGTAAATGTTACGTGTTCGGGTGTGTATGTGTTGTGTGTTTGGGGAACTACCTCCACCCGTGTTGGTTGTTCCCTCATTCGTTTCCCGACTGTTGCGGTTTTGTGCATTGCCATCTCATGTGACCCGGTGTATTGCAGTTAAAGCAGCGTCGCTCTGATGTGTCTGTCTGCGTGTACTGTTGTGGTGTGTATTGTTGTGGTGTGTATTGTTGTGGTGTGTATTGTTGTGGTGTGTATCGTTGTGGTGTGTATCGTGGTGATGTGTATGTGAGTGCTGGGCGTCGTGGTGGTTGTGTTAGTGGTCTAGGCTGTGTTGTGTGTGTGTATGCTGGTGGTGTGTTTGGTGTTGGTAGCAAAACTCTACGTAGTTGTGTCTGTATTTGTGGGGTTTCCTGTCTGTGTGTGTATGATACCCGTTGTGCAGTTTGTTTTTTAATTATGTTCTGTCGCGTTTCTTCCCATGATTTATCTGTTTCCCATTGTTTGCCTGCGCTTTCTAATTGTTCAAACGTTTTTATGTCGTATCTTCCTATGTATTGTTTATATTCTATTTTGAGTTTTCTATATGTCATTTCTAATTCCTGTGTTAGTGGGTATGGTGGGTTTAACTGTGTGAATAATGTCCTAATTCTTATCACGAATTCTGAGATTAATTCGTTTTCTCCCTGTGCGCAGTTTCTTATTTCTTCTTCTATTCTATCTCTACGTCGTGTGTCTGTGAATGTGTGTCGTATGTGTTCTCCAAATTCTTGTAGTGTGTTCCATCTACCTCTGTTTATTCTGTACCATTGTCTTGCTTTTCCGTCTAGTATCGGTGTGAGATTGTCTATTAGTTGTCTGTCTTGTATGTTGTATCCTAATTGTAGGTCTCTTAGGTTTTGTAAAAATTCGTATAGATCTTCGTTCGGTTCGCCTGAGTATTTTATTTTCCATGCTTGGATTTCTTTAATTGGGATTATCGGTTTGTGGATTTGGCTGTTATTAAAGTGTTGTACCGTCTGTGGGTGTATTGTCTGTGTGTCGTACATTAACGGTTGTGTTAGTTGAGGACCTAGGTCTATTAAGTTTTGCATTTGTTGTATGTTACGCGTGTTCGTGCCTATGAATGTTTCCGCGCCTGTGATTTCTCTTCTCTGGTTGTCTGTGAGGGGTGTTCCTTCGTGTGTAATAAAGTGTGTGCGGTTTCGTTGTGTATTGTGTGTGTTTGGTGCTTCGAAGTGTGTTAGTGTAGTGTTGTGTATTCGCGTGCTTTGTCCCGTGTATTGCATTTCTCTGTTTATGCTACTCACTTCTTCTTGTGCATTGAATGCACCTGACTGTCTATCGTCTCTAAATGGCTCGTGTACCTGCATGCGCGGTTGAAATTGTATTTGATTCTCCCGTGTCTGTATGCATCTATGTGTGTTTTGACCGTTTTGACCGTCTATATCTATTGTGTTGTTTTCGAAAAGCGCACGTATAGGGCCGTGTGCTTGTGTGCCGCTTGGTAACAGCGGATCGCTTTGTCGCCTGTCTGCCATTTGTATGTATGTGTGTATGTGTGTTTAACCGTTTTTCTTTGAATTTGTTTATTCTACGTGCTGTGTTTTACTGTTTTAATTTGTTTAACGTCCTATTAGTTTATGGGGAAGTGTGACTTTTTACGTTGGGCGCCAATTTGTAACGGGTTGAATACCCGAAACCTAGTTCATGGGGAGATAGGACGAGGGTGCTGGGTAGAAATATATCCGACTCGCGAATTATGGTATGTAACAAAATATAACTGAATTTATTCAATGAGCTTAAACCTAATACAAGTGTGAGTGTAGGTGTGTGAGAGTGTGAGCGTGGTAGTCTAGATAATGCAGTTAGTTGGGTTCAGAAAAAGCTACTGACCTTATAGTTTGCAGATTCGATAATTATCACAGATACTTTCTATTATCCACCTGTCGCTAAGACGTTACGTACAAGAGTGACGATCGGTCCTAATGACCGATCGTCCTCGGCTAGGCTCGGCTCGTTTCGGCTATTTTGAATATTGCGGGGGTTATTGTGACTAGCCATGTCACACGGTAACGGGGTGTACTTTGACAGTTACGGGGTTGCACCCTTCATCCCACACCACGTGCGTCGTCTGCGGAAAAACTGTCCGCGCTACCGGTGCAACACGCGCCAGCTCCAGAGTGCATTTTCCGACGTGTGTGGTCAGTTTTGTGTCATGTTTCTCTATTATATGCATTTTGGTTACACGCTTGATGCTTTTGTGGATATTTTTACGGATGATTATGTAAAAAATGATTCGATGGCCGCGTCGTTTTACAATTGCGTGGCTAAAAAAATTAAGAGTTGCGACAAACTCGACGCCTCTTGTCTATCCTGTGTACAGATATGTTTAAGGAAACGTTGTTAATTATAGGCTAGTTTTAAGCAATATTGAATAAAGCGAAAATTTTGTAACGAAGTAGCGTGTGTCGTTTATTGCGAGCGCATCCCACCAGTATTTCAGCAACGTCAGCAGTTTTGGAGGTGAGAATGGTCATTTAATATCCGTCGGGACATCGAGACGTTTCTTGATAAGTATGTGCCTCTAGGTACGCGATGCAGCGAGGTATATTTCTCTGCAGGAGTCGTCACTCCATCTTCAGCCACCGAGTGAATTAAGAAGTGAGTGTGATTGTTGGCTGCTAATTTTGGCGAAAAGGATTGTGCAGTTTTGTGATTAAAAAAGTTTTTTTCGTTGCAGAAATGGAAGACTTCGTGGCTGCAGTGCTAATCCACGGTGACCCCCGTGATATGTGGTTCCTCAGGGAACATTTGATCGCGATGCTTGCCGAGGTAGACAGAGAGATCGAGGCGCGCGAGGCGGAGTTGCTAGCCCTTGACGGGGATAGCGACTTTGCCCAAAGCGCCTCGACGTTGAGCTCGGCTGCATCCACAATCCCTGAGGACAATGAGCACATTGTCTACGGGGGTCACGGGGGTGGAATAGTAAGAGAGAACGAAATTGAGGAGGAAATACGTGAAAATGTGGAGATTTGGATGGGCCGAGGGTGGGACGAGGGCGAGGAAGAAGAGAATGCTGGTGAGGAAAGAGACTTCGAGGAAGAGCTGAGGGAGATAGAGAGGTTGCGGGAGGAAGAGGAGGAAGACGAGGAAGACGAGGACCGGTGGTGGCTGCCGTCGGAAGACGAGGGGTACCAATCCGGTAAGTTGATATATATATATATGTCGGAGAGTCGAACGGTATTAATGGTCGGCTATGGCTTTACTTGCAGGCTGTTTGATCGTTCACAAGGAGTAATAATGAAACCAAATCTAATAATTGTGTTTGATGATGTTAACTATCCCAGACTACAACCAAACAAATAAACTATTCTACTCTAACGCGTAGAGAAAGACACAATAACGAATCCACCGCCACGGCGTGATTCAAATCAAATCGCAAATGCTTTAGACCAGATCTTCTAATGAGATCCTTCTTTAGCTCAGTTCAAAATCTGAATGTCCCTTAAGAATCACCACCGCCGGGCTGTGGCTGCGTTCGACAAGGATGCCCATGTCTTGCATCCCTTCTCTACGCCACTTATTAACTCTAAGGGCATCTAGCTTCTAATCTCAATACTAACAAAATATACTGAGACTAAACATAAACCAATAGTCTCGATATTTAATAAACACCACAGCCGTGAGAAAGCGTGTCCAAAATATCACGCGCCGACATATATATAATTTTCGTCGAATTTCGTTCGGTTATTGTACTAATAATTCCCGTATGTTTCAGACGAGGTACCCCGAGACGTTTAGATTGTAAATAGTTTTTAGTTAATTTATTTTAGTTTGTAAGAAATGTAAAATAGCTTTTAAATTTTTAATAAATTATTTTATACATTTTTTAAATATAATTTGCGTCATTTCCTGAATATACCCCACCATTTTGAAGAATTTCAGATTTAGATATTATTTAGTATAAGAGAGAGAAATTTAAAGCAGTCGCCATATTGGAATATGGAAAAAAATAGTAGCCATCTTGGAAAAGCCGCCATATTGGTTTGTATGGGCGGGGCCATCTTAGATCAGACATCTTGGATTTTGAAAAATAGTAGCCATATTTGATTTTGAAAAAATAGTAGCCATCTTGGATTTTGAAAAAAAATAGTAGCCATCTTGGATTTTGAAAAAATTGGAAAACGGGCGCCATATTTGTTTATAATATTGCGTATGGGCGCCGCCATCTTGGATCGGACAGTCTGTTGTTTTGACGCCGAATCCCCACTCCCGCCCCGGTCGCTGACCTCCGGCCAGGGTGACGTCATTTGTTATGACTCGCCATGGCTGGCACCTACTACTACGGTAAATCGGCAACGGACAACCACACGGGGGACGTTGACGAGGAAGGTGCGGATGGCGGATATGCTGTACGTAAAGCTATAATGAATAAAGGTCGTGTTGTGGATCTGATCGGTCATCTTCACTGCGACGTCTTCAACCAAGAAAAGTTTCTACTCAACGGTGTAGAGCTGCGCCTACGACTCGTGAGATCGCGAGACAGTTTTTGCATAATGGAGGCGGAGCCCTTGCATAGTCTTCACATCGTCGAGACCTCGTTGTTGGCGCGGCGCGTGAAGATCAGTCCTGGAATTCTATTGGCTCACGCGCGGACACTCGCTCAAGGTAGTGCAAAGTACCCTGTGACCAGAGTAGAGATGAAATCTTTTACCATTCACGCAGGCGTACAGGCCGAGACTCTGGACAACGTTATACTTGGACAACTGCCGAAACGCGTGATATTAGGTTTCGTTAGCAACAAGGCCTTCAACGGAGACAGGAAACTGAATCCGTTCAATTTCCAAAACTTTCTCATGAACTATTTGTCACTGTACGTCGATGGGGTACAGGTCCCTACCAAAAGGTCAAAACCATTACAGCCGAATTTCAAGACAGACGAAGTGACGAGTAATCTGTACATCGAGGCCTATCACACCCTCTTCTCGGGCACAGGTATACATTTTCTCAACGACGGAAACGGAATCAGCAGGACCAGTTACCCGAAAGGATTCTGTCTAATGGCATTTGACCTGACCCCGGATCTCTCAGCTAACTGTCCGTCACATTGGTCTCTCATCAAGCACGGTACCCTGAGAATCGAAGTGCGCTTTGACGAAGCATTGAAAGAAACCATTAACTGCATTGTTTACGCAGAGTTCGATAATATTATCGAAGTAAATGCCGCCCGCCAGGTCATTGCGGATTTCGGCGGTTAAACGAGCCCAACGTCAGCTAGGGGGAACAATAACACGTCATCGGCCAGCCAGGTGTCCACTACGGGGGAGGAGCCGAGTCCTCGAAGCGGTAAGGGCTACGACCAAGAGCTCGTGGGCGAGTTTAAAAGGCCGCACGCCATCACCGTGACGTTCAATCTAGTACCAACCTTTGATTCGTTCGCCATCGTACGTCAAGCGGTAAATATGGACTACGTTATTGATATCCAAGGATTTCACGACATCGAGCGACAATTTATACCGAAAGAAGTGACAGTGCTTACTCTGGAGGGAAGTCACTCCGCGCATTGGATTGTCGAGCCACCGCACCCGTTTGAAGATTTGCATTCCATTGACCAGACCCGTAATAATCACGTAACCTGCTATCATCACGGGATTGAGTGGTTCGAGGGCGACATTTCGTTACGAAAACTAAATAGTTATCTGAGGGAGATTGCTCGCACTGCTCACCGTATTCTGACCCGAGGCAACAAGAAGGCGAGATACTTGGAAAAAGCGACCGCACGGAAAATCGTAAATTTGGAAAACTTTGACTGTCCTAGTTTTGGCAAGATGGAAGCAACGCCGGAATATTGTTTATTTCACGGCGTGAAAAAGGAACAATATTACACGTGTGCATTAAACAATGCCGTTAAGCTGAAAAAGTGGTTAGTAGCCAGTAAGTTTCTCAAACCCCACGACCACAGTCCTCGCGTCGAGTCAGCCACCGACAGCTTCGACTATATTTCCCTATCGAGGACAGCGGTCGACAGTAAGTGTCAGAACGGCGAACGTAGCGTCTCGACAGTAGAAGAAGAACAAGAACAGGTGGCTGCACCACCTATACCGACGAAAAACGAGAAACGACAGCCTCCATCTCGGCCTGAAAGAAAGTCATCTCTGCGACGAAATTCTGTCGAGCTTAGACCGTCCACGCCTGGTATAATACCAAAGAAATTAGAATATCCGGAGGAGACGGAAGACGAAGAAGAATCCATAGTCAGCATCTCCGAAGCTCTCGATCAACTTGAACTATATTCAACTACGACGTCATCACCGCGAGGCATGACCGTATCCGAAGACGAGGGATATGGACAGTCTACAAATTCTGCAGGCCCTACAGATGTTGCACACGGTCCCGTGCGGGGTTTTCGCAGCCGACCGAGTACCCTTGGTTTGGACATAACCAACAGCTATTGTCTCCAACATCGATGATCACACACGACCAGGTTCGCATTGGGTGGCATTTTACGTCACCCCCACCGGACAGGGGACCTACTTTGACAGTTTTGGACTGCCACCGCTCATCCCTGACCATATGCGAAGAATCCAAAGAAATTGCCGGCAATACCGCTACAACGACAGGCAGCTGCAGAGCCTTTCTTCTGACGTATGTGGACACTTCTCTATTATGTTTATTTATTTTATGGCTGCTGGCAGTACTTTGCGCCAGTTTCTCGATATATTTACTGACGACTATAAAAAGAATGACGCCAGCGCACGAACATTTTATAACAAGTTAGTCGGTAAGGGCAAGATATCAAGATCTCGGAATTTTATCCCCAGCAGTTGCCTGCAGTATTGTACCTCTGGGGAATATAAATTTAAAAATAAAGCAAAGTCGTAGAATTACCCCAACACGAAATTTTCAGAACCACTCGAATAAGCGTATAAATAAAAAATTGTACTCGTAGAATTAAGTTGTATTGAATAAACACAAATTGCGTGTGTGTGGGTGTGTGTGTGTGTGTGTGTATCTATGCATACTCATAGGGTTAAGATAGTACTTAGTCCAATATGTAACCTAAGAATTGCGTGAAATTGTATGTACTCATAGGGTTGAGGAAACAAGTTGGCTCATCCCCGTTCTTGTGTACTTGAGAATTAAATAAAAACAGTATATATGTGAACATTGCCGTGTCATTGCATTTTCCAATCTTGAACCCGATCCTCCCGTCCTTATAGTCGTAAGACAGGGGTAGCGTATTTAAGATTTTAGCGAGAAACGACCCCTCCTGAAAATACAGCGAGGGGGGCAGAGGGGTCAAAAATAGCGAGGGGACAGGGGGACAGAGACACCCCCTCGTCAACGGTCAACCTCGAGGGGGGGGGAGTCCAGACGGCCTTGAGGGGGGAGGCCCAGACGACCTTGAGGGGGAAGTATGGCGCCAGGGGGCGGGGGCGGGGGGAAAGGGGGGTTTGTTGTGACGCCCCAAAGCTGCCCTATTCTACTACCGTGGTTCCTCGAATTGGACGACAATTGGATAAGAAACGGTGAGTAAACAAATTTTTCAATTACTCTGCTCACGATTTCCTCTAGATTGCACATTTTTCAATGCGTAAATCTTCACATAATTTTAGCGATGTATTTACCACTTTGAACATGGAAAATAGTATGAATGTCAAAATAACTATTCATTGCTTATTTTGATTATAATTTCAATACCTCAATTCTGAATATCTATATATGATTAGGACAAGATTTTTCATCAACAACACCAAAGTACTGATAATGTTTTGAAAATGAGGTATTCGATAAACTGACTATAATGTTCCAATCGTCAGATATAAGTCAACTAAGATTCATAAATAGCAGTACTCATTTAGAATTCATTTTAGGTGAACCGTTTTAAACAATTATGGGGTTCCAATGTACACAGCAGTACTCGTACCATACTAAAACGCCTCCTCAATGATGAGGTTGCTCAATATTACAGCTGGGTCGGCAGTGGGGCAAATAAGCATGCCTTCAAAGACACAAAGCTCTGTCGATTAGTTATCAGTGAGCATAATTTGATCTATTTTGATTTGTGAATAAATTTATTAGTAATTATAATATAGTGAGACTTAATCTTGATTCTTCAGAGCGACTATATCATTGCATTCATTATTACCCAGTACATGCATGTAACAAGATTAATAATTGCGTAGATTGTGGGGGCTAACTATTCAGAGACGACAGAAAAAGTTATCGAAATCACTGTGTCGAAGTGGCTTGCACAATCAAACTTTAGGCTGACGAGAGCAGAGTGAGTGTCATTTACCTGCAGTTTCCATATTCACTCATATCTTTTGCTATTGTTATTTTTACAGTTATTATCCTATATTATACTCTCAGACAACGAAAACTTCCCAAACAACAAAAGGTAGGCGCTGGCACAGAAAATGATAACCAAACATGATGACTGCAGCAAGACCGACCCCGAGGGATAAAAAATATATCAATAGAGCAATGATTTCAAGTTTCATTTCTCATTTGCATTAAAGTAGAGATTAAAATGTTATGGAACGGTTAACAACGGTGCCAATCTCTGCTAATCAATAAATAATGAACATTTTATCTTCATATATTTAGATATCTATTATATCATAGTGACTATAATATTATTTGAGGACAAAATTCATTCCATATATAAGATTCCATGTGCTGATTGCAGCTCCTGCTATATAGGACAGTCTTCGCAACACTTAAAAAATAGGATTAGAGGTCATAAAACGGATTTAAAAACCAGGGATCCGGATAAATCTGCTCTTGTGTCACATTCACTTACACAACACCACAATTTTGATTTCAAAAATGCCTCCATTCTTGGGACAGAGAGTAATAACCAAAAACTCATTGCTCTATTGAATAACCATTGTATTATCTGCTGTAAGCTGTATTTTAATCATTAGACTTTTAACATAATGTAATTAATGTACACATGTGTCAAATAACTAAATCTGTAATATTTTGTTTTTTTTCAATAAACAGCCTCTGATGAGGGCAGAACACGACTGCCGAAACGTCAGGCAATTTTGACTAAAAAGAATAATTGACTCGACTTGATTGATTGAGACCTTCCTCTAAAAAATAATAACCAAAAACGTTTAATCAAGGAAATGATTCATATCACCAAACACAGTAACACCACCTGTAATAAAAGGACTGACATTCAGAATTTGAGTCATCTCTATTCTGACATTCTTAAAATCTAACTAGTCCAGGGTGTGGAATAGCTTCGTCACCATCTATACCTCTCTATTACTAAGGTGATAGTGTAAACTGTAACAGCGCTCCTTCAAAACATCTCAGGCTTGAAAGAATAACATAACGTTTGGTTACTCCCTCTTACTCTTGAATTTGACATCATAAGATCTAAGTAGTCTAAGGATACAATGACAACTTGTCCAACTACTCGTATTAACTAAGCTGGACATCTTTACACCTCATTGTCTATACTTAATACGGTAACTGGCACTTCCCGTCTATACGCCGAACCGATAACATCTTAAGCGATGAGGAACGCCATGTGGTGGTAATTTCCTTTCCTTATTTTATTTTACACATATTATTTTTATTAAATGGTAAATAATATGCACTAAATGATAACATAACAAGTAAAATATTATAGGGACCTTACCTCCTATCTTTTACAAAAAAATAGATCCTGCACCATGTGCTTAACCATGTGCTTAAAAATTCGTAATTTTAGTTTAGTATGTTACAGAGGCTTAACCTCCTAATTTCGATCATTTGAACAGAGATTTCTTACTATGTTATTATGATTTGTTTAGTAAAAATTCTAGCCAATAATTAATCTTTGTTAAAAAATACATGTTTTCAACAGTCTGAAGATGGCCGGCCGTCGCCTGCCGAAACGTCACACAATAAAAAAGTTCTAAAATGAAAAGAATTTTTCTTTTTCCTTCTGACCGTCTCCGACGAAACTTACTCCTATTAACAAATCACGGTCACGAATTACTACAAATATGAATCTCATCGAAGAAGATTATGGATGTCTCAGCCAATCTCACAATAATTACACTTCTACATCTCCACAACTAGAGAAGTCTCTTCAATTAAGGAAAGGAATCACCAGACTACGACTCAACATCAGCAAAGCTAAGAACCGTCGTATCTATCTACTTAAGTGCCGCTCAAAAGGACTTACTCCCAATTTTTTAAAATTTAACTTAAAAAACCTAGCTCACCTGGCTAATGAGAAAGAATTTAAAACTAGTTTGCAACAATTTCAAAAAACTATAATCAATCTTGAAATCAAACATTGTTATCAAAAAGTGAATCATCTCTCAAAAACATTAGATGAACGTATAGTTCAATTCCATGTCAATGATCCGACTTCCGTAGAATTGGCTAAGTTCATGTCTGATACACGTAGATCTGAGGTAGTGTTTGATAACTTGAAAAACAATAGCATGAAAAAACTGCATAAACTTGAATGTTTCATGAACAAACCTAGGGATGTACCAAAAAACTGGATTGTGAATTTAAGTAACCAAGTTCTTCCTACTTCGGTACACAACTTTCTAGCTCTAGGTCCCAAGCACTCGATTCCAGTGTATGAAAAATCTCACATTGAAGACATTGTTTGTTCAGTTGAAATATCTCTAACAAAGAAAGACATTACTACTAAAGATTTAGTTCGATCCAAGGTCTCGAACACTATCTCAAATCACCTACGTCAGAATCCTGTTACTAACAATAGGTCACCAGAGATTTCCAAGTTCAAAGAAGCCAGAGAATTTTTAAAAAAACATAATCAACTCTTAGTCACCAGGGCTGACAAAGGAAATGTCACCGTAGTTATGAACAAGATAGACTTTCAACGTAAAGCCCAACTCTTATTAGATCAGAATGATACCTATGAACTTTTAAAGAAGGATCCAACAAAAATCTCTGAAAGATCCGTCAATAAAATTATCACAGACTGGACAAAAAAAGGTTCTATTTCTTCATCACTCGGTAGATATCTCAAAACTCACAATTCTCTGCCTTCCAAACTTTATTTTCTACCTAAAATTCATAAAAAGGATACACCTCTTAGACCTATTGTTTCTAACATTGATTCTCCTACGTACAAACTTTCAAAACACCTAGCTTCGATACTTTCAAATGTTGTAGGAAAGACTGACTTCCATGTCAAGGACTCTTGGTCTTTCGTACAACATATGAAGGATTTGGTCATTCCTCCTGATCATATTCTCATCTCGCTGGATGTAACGTCACTGTATACCAATGTGCCTGTCAACTTAGTCTTAGCTGCCGTAGGTAAAAATTGGAATTCCATTAAAGATCACACCAATTTAGACAAAAAAGATTTCATTGAAGGTGTTAAACTTTGCTTAAATTCCACTTTTTTCACTTATAACAACTTGCATTACAAACAGATTTTTGGTGTTGCGATGGGCTCTCCAATTAGTCCAGTAGCTGCAAACCTTGTCATGGAACTCTTGGAACAAAAAGTTATAAAACATCTACCTTTCAAACTTCCGTTCTATAAAAGATATGTTGATGACATCATCACCTGTGTACATAAGGATAGCGTTGATTTTCTCTTAAATAGCTTTAATAATTTTCACCCACGGATTAACTTCACGTCTGAATTAGAAAATAATGGAAAAATTAGCTTCTTGGATACCTATGTCATAAGAGAATCTAATCATCTTATCACGAACTGGTATAGGAAAGCCACTTGGTCCGGTAGATATCTCAGTTTTGACTCGTACCATCCACACCAATACAAACGAAGTGTCGCTATAGGCCTTTTTGATCGTTGCCTTAAACTTGCACATCCTAAGTTCAGAAAGGAAAACATCCGTATAGTGACCAAAGCTCTACTGAACAATGGCTTTCCTATTTCACTCATTGAGTCAGTTAAAAAAGAAAGGGTTCATAAACTTTACAATACTTTGAATTTTCAACAAAACTCCACATTAGATTCCAATGATAAAATAACTTTCACTTCTTTGAGTAGTGACTCTATCGTTCGAAGCCTATTAATTCATACCATATGTGAATTTATCGGACCAGTCGAACCAAATTTTTAAGTCTTCTAACTGAAGCTCACCTCTATATAGAGCGTGCAATCTTCAGATAGACCGAAAAAAACGGAAGTGCATCATAATTATTTTTTTCAAGTAAAAATTCCTTCAGCCCGGGTTTGAACCGGGACCTCCGCATTTGTACTGCGACGCCTTGTCCAATTAGACCACTGAAGGACTGGAGGAATCTTTACTTGAATTTCATGTTATTGTCATTGACCTTCTTAGTCCCAGGTCTGTGTTTATTTCATTGAGTAGTGACTCTATCGTTCGAAGCCTATTAATTCATACCATATGTGAATTTATCGGACCAGTCGAACCAAATTTTTAAGTCTTCTAACTGAAGCTCACCTCTATATAGAGCGTGCAATCTTCAGATAGACCGAAAAAAACGGAAGTGCATCATAATTATTTTTTTCAAGTAAAAATTCCTTCAGCCCGGGTTTGAACCGGGACCTCCGCATTTGTACTGCGACGCCTTGTCCAATTAGACCACTGAAGGACTGGAGGTCACTACTCAATGAAATAAACACAGACCTGGGACTAAGAAGGTCAATGACAATAACATGAAATTCAAGTGAAGATTCCTCCAGTCCTTCAGTGGTCTAATTGGACAAGGCGTCGCAGTACAAATGCGGAGGTCCCGGTTCAAACCCGGGCTGAAGGAATTTTTACTTGAAAAAAATAATTATGATGCACTTCCGTTTTTTTCGGTCTATCTGAAGATTGCACGCTCTATATAGAGGTGAGCTTCAGTTAGAAGACTTAAAAATTTGGTTCGACTGGTCCGATAAATTCACATATGGTATGAACTTTCACTTCTATACCTTACATCAAGGGTCTTTCGGAAAAAATCAAGGCTATTCTTAACAAAGAAGAGATCCACACTTCTTACAAAGTCTCCAACAACATCGGGAGACTTTTCTCAAATCTAAAATCTACAACTCCACTTGAGGACAAAATTCATTCCATATATAAGATTCCATGTGCTGATTGCAGCTCCTGCTATATAGGACAGTCTTCGCAACACTTAAAAAATAGGATTAGAGGTCATAAAACGGATTTAAAAACCAGGGATCCGGATAAATCTGCTCTTGTGTCACATTCACTTACACAACACCACAATTTTGATTTAAAAAATGCCTCCATTCTTGGGACAGAGAGTAATAACCAAAAACGTTTAATCAAGGAAATGATTCATATCACCAAACACAGTAACACCACCTGTAATAAAAGGACTGACATTCAGAATTTGAGTCATCTCTATTCTGACATTCTTAAAATCTAACTAGTCCAGGGTGTGGAATAGCTTCGTCACCATCTATACCTCTCTATTACTAAGGTGATAGTGTAAACTGTAACAGCGCTCTTTCAAAACATCTCAGGCTTGAAAGAATAACATAACGTTTGGTTACTCCCTCTTACTCTTGAATTCGACATCATAAGATCTAAGTAGTCTAAGGATACAATGACAACTTGTCCAACTACTCGTATTAACTAAGCTGGACATCTTTACACCTCATTGTCTATACTTAATACGGTAACTGGCACTTCCCGTCTATACGCCGAACCGATAACATCTTAAGCGATGAGGAACGTCATGTGGTGGTAATTTCCTTTCCTTATTTTATTTTACACATATTATTTTTATTAAATGGTAAATAATATGCACTAAATGATAACATAACAAGTAAAATATTATAGGGACCTTACCTCCTATCTTTTACAAAAAAATAGATCCTGCACCATGTGCTTAACCATGTGCTTAAAAATTCGTAATTTTAGTTTAGTATGTTACAGAGGCTTAACCTCCTAATTTCGATCATTTGAACAGAGATTTCTTACTATGTTATTATGATTTGTTTAGTAAAAATTCTAGCCAATAATTAATTTTTGTTAAAAAATACATGTTTTCAAGAGTCTGAAGATGGCCGGCCGTCGCCTGCCGAAACGTCACACAATAAAAAAGTTCTAAAATGAAAAGAATTTTTCTTTTTCCTTCTGACCGTCTCCGACGAAACTTACTCCTATTAACAAATCACGGTCACGAATTACTACAAATATAATATTATAATACGTACTTTTATTGTGTATTAAAGTTTTGTTGAAATATAATATAGTGTATATTACTGACAAATAATGACAACCTGCATATTCATTCTGGTGTCGAAAAAATAGCTTCTAACAATCATATTTTTGTAGTAAATATTTTAGCAAATATCTGCCAATATTGCTGCGATATTGGTACAATATTGCTTTAATATTGCTACAATATTACAAAAATGCGATAAAAGTGGACATAGCAACGTTGCTGCAATATTGCTAAACATTATTGCAATATTCAGCAATGTTGCCGAATATTGACGAGGCTGAAGCTAGCAGCCGCATCTAGCAGCCGAACAGGGCCGCAGCAGCACGTGGGCCCCTCCGCATTAAAAATTGGTTTCACGCAACTATTATGGGTTATATTCAATCACTATCGAGACAAATGATCTCAAACTATGAGCAAGTGATTTTCGGGTGTAGAAAAACCATAAAGATTCAGGTTTCTCGAATGTTTCACGTAAATTGTGAGTTGGAGAATATTACAGCAGCCACCAACTCGGCGGGGTAGTAGAGGGTTGTTTATTTACACAGGGGTTCGTTACTTGACTAACTATTGGAAACCATCGACTTTTCGAGGGAGCAGCCGGTTTTTTTCGTTTTTTGAATTTTTGAATCCGTAAAATTGACGAAATTCGGTGAAAATTGCAACAGCCGCCAACTCGGCGGGGTAGTAGAGGGTTGTTTATTTACACAGGGGTTCGTTACTTGACTAACTATTGGAAACCATCGACTTTTCGAGGGAGCAGCCGGTTTTTTTCGTTTTTTGAATTTTTGAATCCGTAAAAATGACGAAATTCGGTGAAAATTGCAACAGCCGCCAACTCGGCGGGGTAGTAGAGGGTTGTTTATTTACACAGGGGTTCGTGACTTGTCTAACTATTGGAAATTATTCACTTTCCGAGGGAGCAGCCTTTTTTTTTCGTTTTTTGAATTTTTGAATCCGTAAAAATGACGAAATTCGGTGAAAATTGCAACAGCCGCCAACTCGGCGGGGTAGTAGAGGGTTGTTTATTTACACAGGGGTTCGTTACTTGACTAACTATTGGAAACCATCGACTTTTCGAGGGAGCAGCCGGTTTTTTTCGTTTTTTGAATTTTTGAATCCGTAAAATTGACGAAATTCGGTGAAAATTGCAACAGCCGCCAACTCGGCGGGGTAGTAGAGGGTTGTTTATTTACACAGGGGTTCGTTACTTGACTGACTATTGGAAACTATCGACTTTTCGAGGGAGCAGCCGGTTTTTTTCGTTTTTTGAATTTTTGAATCCGTAAAATTGACGAAATTCGGTGAAAATTGCAACAGCCGCCAACTCGGCGGGGTAGTAGAGGGTTGTTTATTTACACAGGGGTTCGTTACTTGACTGACTATTGGAAACCATCGACTTTTCGAGGGAGCAGCCGGTTTTTTTCGTTTTTTGAATTTTTGAATCCGTAAAATTGACGAAATTCGGTGAAAATTGCAACAGCCGCCAACTCGGCGGGGTAGTAGAGGGTTGTTTATTTACACAAGGGTTCGTTACTTGACTAACTATTGGAAACCATCGACTTTTCGACGGAGCAGCCGGCTTTTCTCGTTTTTTGAATTTTTGAATCCGTACAAATGACGAAATTCGGTGAAAATTGCAGCAGTCACTAGATTATTTCACCACACAATTTTTTCAATCCAAAAGAAAAATCGGGCGCAACACACAGGGTTCTGTGCAGTTAGATAACTACAGAAAACAAGTGGTTTCGGAGTGTCCCTAATGGGCTAGCCCTCGGACTTCCCGCCAAAATTCATTTTGACTATGAATACAAATTATTACTATGAATATTATGATTACTATGAATACAATAGTATATTGTGTAGCAAGGGCGTGAAGTGATCTTTTTCAGACCGAGCACTGCAACCACCCGAGGTCAAAAGCCCACTTAGCCCTTGCTGCACACCACATTTTTTGGAACGCATCTATTGATTTCTGCGTTTTTTGTGTATCTATGTATACAATATATACGTATAGTACATATTATGTATGATGTATATTGTATATATATATGAGCAAGTCTACCAATTCTGGTCGTCGGATCCAGTCTTACCCCTTCAGAACTTTTTCAAATTTTTTGAGTTGAAAGTCCTAATCGGAAGACAGCATGCCAATTTTTTTCAGATTTTTATCCCTCTTATTTTAGGAGTTATTATATGGGGTATTTCGTATAGTTTTGTACTTCTTGTTTTATTCATGTTTTTTTTTTAGTTTCTTTGCCAGTATAGAATTTAAAAAACAAACTGGGTTTCTTGTGTGAAAAAGTCTCAGCTTTTTGAAAAAAATACTTTTTTTTCGTTTATGCTTGTAAAAAGCTCTTAAAATTAAGTTTAAATTCTAAAAAGCTGTTTTTTTACCATTGCCCAAATTGTGAAAAAAATTTCAATACTTTTTTCGAAAATCTGAGAAAATTTCACATAAAATACGTCATTTTCAAGGTGGGTTCTCGATAAACAATTTAGTTATCTCCAATAACCCAAATTATTTCAATACAATTCTCATACTTATTACATTATAAAATAAAATATCCAAAATAAATTCAAAATTTTCTCCAATTTCTGTTTTTTCATCCATTCCTTAAGCGAAGGAGAGACGTGGGAGAGAAAGAGGGAAAAAAATTATTATTGAATGCATAAAATGAATTGAAAATTTTCTTTAATTTTGTTAAGCTATTCACTTCTCGTGTGTTTATCGAGAACCTACCTTGAAAATGACGTATTTTATGTGAAATTTTCTCAGCTTTTCGAAAAAAGTATTGAAATTTTTGTCACAATTTGGTCAATGGCAAAAAAACAGCTTTTTAGATTTTAAACTCAATTTTAAGAGCTTTTTACAAGCATAAACGAAAAAAAAGTATTTTTTTCGAAAAGCTGAGACTTTTTCACACAAGAAACCCAGTTCGTTTTTTAAATTCTATACTGGCAAAGAAACTAAAAAAAAACATGAATAAAACAAGAAGTACAAAACTATACGGAACACCCCATATAATAACTTCTAAAATAAGAGGGATAAAAATCTGAAAAAAATTGGCATGCTGTCTTTCGATTAGGACTTTCAGCTCAAAAAATTTCAAAAAGATCTGAGGGGGTGAGACCGGATCCGACGTCCAGAATTGGTAGACTTGCTCATATATATATATATTAGGGCTAATCATTTTGGGGTCATATTTTTTGATTTGCCCTCGCACCCCTCAAAATGTGAGTGTATGAGGTCAGTATCAGCACCTATCAATATGACCACGGTGCGATTTTTTTTGGCGTGGCCCATTGCAAAAGTATTTTTCCCATTCAAATAACACGGGAAATGTTTTTTTTTTTTATTTGAAATTTTATTCCAATCTAACGAATCATCGCGCTGCAAAAATCAATACATATTCTTGTAGGAAATTAAACGATCTCCAAAAAAGGTCTGATATGATTTTTCGCTAAGTCCGCTCGTTTGAAAGTTATTGAAGGTTAAAGTTCAACCTCAAACGGTATATGACGACTTTTTTTTTCGACCTAGCGAAAAATCGTATCAGACCTTTTTTGGAGATCGTTCAATTTCGTACAAGAATATGTGTTGGTTTTTACAACACGATGATTCGTTAGAACGAAATAAAATTCCAAATAAAATAAAAAAACATTTCCCGTGTTATTTAAATGGGAAAAATACTTTTGTAATGGGCCACGCCAAAAAAAATCGCACCTTGGTTATCATTGATAGGTAGTAATACTGACCTCATACACTCACATTTTGAGGGGTGCGAGGGCAAATCAAAAAATATGACCCCAAAATGATTAGCCCTAATATATATATATATACATATATATATATATATATATATATATATATATATATATATATATATATATATATATATATATATATATATATACATGTGTGTGTGCGTGTGTATAAAAATTCACATACGGTCGTTTTCGATAACTTTGAAAAAAGCGGGCAATAATGAAACTATTATTGCCCGCTTATTGAACAAGCGCGCGATAATGAAACCATTTTTTCCCGCTTTTGAAGAAGCGGGCAATAATGAATCTATTATTGCCTGCTCTTCTCAAGCGGTTAATAAACGGCTACTTTCGGCCCTATTTATAGGTAAAAAAAAAAACGCGTAAATCGTGCATGTGTTACAAAACACAATATATTACTACGGAGATGTGGACAATGATTGAAAATAATCGAAGAAAATGAGTCAAAAAACTATTTTTTGTAACACATGCACGATTTTTGCGTTTTTTGACCCATTCAGCGGGCCTAAAGTGACAGTTTTCAGACGAGCGGGCGTTTTTTACCATAATAATAAAAACGCCCGCTGCAGCGGGCGCAATTCATTATTATAATAAAATCGCCCGCTGCAGCGGGCATTTTTATTATTTCAAGAAAATTATCAACAATGTTGAGAAAACGCGAAAATCGTGCTGTTACAAAAAATATTGTGTGCACCAGGGCTAAGTGGGCTTTTTGACCTTGTGTGGTTGCAGTACTCGTCTTCGGCTCGCAGACGCACTCGTCTTCGACTCGTGCTACCTCGCCTCTGACTCGTACTGCAAACTCCACACTCGGTCTAAAAAAAGCCCACTTTACGCCCTTGGTACACAATATACTATTGTTTTAGATTCTATTGAAATCATCAGTCATTTTTCGATTCCAGACTGTCATATTAGGGTCGGCATTTTGCATTTCTGAAATTTGGCATCGGCTTTGTGATCAGCGATTTAAAAAACTTCAGAGTTCCAAGATTCACCAAAATCCTTTGATCCGTCCTCGAGATATCATCGTTTTTAATGTTGATTATCTTTATTTCGTTCTCCCATTGATGCCCCGGGCCATCTCCACTACTGTAGTCCGCTTCGGTCCCCAGTTGATATGCCTCCATCCACTCTACTACCACGCTGCGTCGTATTGCGTCGCCGCTGTCTTATTCTCTACGGTCAAGTCCGTAGCCAGGCTACAGATACTCGAATGTGAGAACCCTAGCTCTACTACAATCCTCACAGTCAATCTGCGAGCGATTGAAACATTGTAGTGCACAACCGCTTTATATTTTACAATCCTCTCGATGCTTATGTGTATTATTGTATATGATCCAATACATATTTCTCATAGTTCCTTTTTTCCAAAATACTTTTCCCGAATTGTTTTGAAAATTATTTATTTACTGGTATAGATAGACTCGGCTGATCTCGAAATGTCGGGATACGATGAAGCAATAGCGAAAGCTATCTTTGAGGTCTGCCCGAGTACGACTAATATTGAGAGTTTTATAGAGACTCTATTAGCATCGTCCTACAAAACGAAAGATGGCCTCTGGTTCAAAGTTTGTAGTAAAATTCATTGTGATACCAATCGACAGAGAACGATAGCAAAATATGCGCAAAAATACTTTTATAGATTTAAAAGACACCTGAATTCTGTAAAACGTTTTATCGCTATCATTGAGAATATAGCCCTGAAACCGATAGCTTCGATCGATCACAATGAATCTCTGCCATACCACGGTCTTTCGAAACAAAAAGATTTTTCAGATCACGATTTTGTTGACGACAACGAAACGACAGATTCGATTTACTCAGACGTAAAAGCAGCATGTAGAGTCAATTCGTCTCCCATCACCAGTGAGATGGGTAGAACCCCATTGAGCTTAAACAACGGCGTGACCGATATTGAAAATAATAATTATCACAATTTCGTCGGTGACATGACGGAAAATTGGATACTGACGCAGACCGAGATACCGAAAAATACGTCGGCTGATTTTGATAAACACGACGCACCCGCCACTGAGAATAGTACTGTTTGTGGTATAAAATCCGAAAAAAATTCTGATACTGCCATTTCTTTTGCCAATAAACGACATGATCAAAATTCTGATGTCACTATAGCATCGGTTCCTGATAGACCAATAAAAAAGTCCAAAGACAAAAGAGACGTGTGGCTGAGAACTGACAAACACATTGTGTTACCACGAAATTTTTGGGAATTATATTGGTCCGAGGGTAAAACGTTAAAACTGGGTTGGTGTGAAGCCTTCAATGATATATTTGAAAAATCCTTCCCAATTTGTGTCTTATCATTCAAGTGGCACAAATGCCGCTATCGAGAGTACGAAAAAGAACTTGACGATAATTTAGTATCCTTCCAGGCTGTCGCAACTTGTAAGCATAGTTCTTGCACTTCGTTCAAATTCACGGTGCACAGTAAGATTAGCACGCCTCACATCGATAAAGAAGTGATGGTGGCCACGCAAGGCGATATCTGTCATAACGTTGGTGAAGTACACCGCCGTTTTGTCCGAAATCAGAAACGAGCGTCAATTGCTAAGGAGCTAGACAGCAATTCACCAGGTTTTCTTAAATATAAAATGTTGAATGGGGTATCGGATGAAATTTTGGAAGCTGGCAATATGAATAATGCCCTGAGTTCGTCTGTTTTGCAAGGAATATCCAGCGAAAATAACACGAAAGCTGATTTAGACAGCGATATCACTCGTTTTTTATTGAAATTGAGCGACGCGTTCAGAATTTCTTGGCCAGGAAAACATGTTAAAGGTTACATCCAAGAGTATTCTCTATACCCTTTTTTTATTGTACTATTCACCGAGGAACAAGTACGCTATTTGTCATCGCTCAGACCCGGTCCCGTATTTTGTCATCTTGACGCAACAGGCTCCATTATGGACAAGCCACCAGGTGTGCATAAACAAATTTATTATTATGCCATGATTTTACCTGGTTCGAAGGAGTTTGGTCCACTTCCCGTGGCAGAATGTATATCATCTGTCCATAGCGTTCCCTACATTTTGCACTTCTTTCAGGTGTTTGTGTTCAAGTTGAAACAGCTATCGCCCCGATGGCCTATCATCGATAAAATCGAAACTGACTTCGGTCTAGCGATAATTCAATCGGTTGTGCAAGCATTCACGGGCATGACTTTGTCGGAATATATTAAGCAAGTGTACGCCGAAATTCAGGGTATCAAACCGATAAAGCGAATGACAATTCTTCACATCTGCTCTTCCCATTTCATTCACACAGTTTTACGTAAAATCAAGACGTATTTTAAGGACGCTGATAAACGTAAGCTCGCTGGTGCCGTAACTACACACCTTATCCATTGCGACACTCTGGAAAAGGTTAAGCTTGGTGTGCGGTACTTGATTATCATTTTTGGGACAGAAAGGGAACGGGCTGATTTGAAAAGTGCTATAGCAGCTGTCAGTATCTCGTCAGAAGCCGAAGAATTTGATTTTGACGAAGTTGAGAACCGGCCAGATGAGTATGACGATGAATATGAAGTGGGTATCCGCAGAGCATCCCCATTTTATATCTTTTCAAAAGATATCCAACGTTCTGTTGAGTCAAAAACTGACGATAGGGCTGTACGAAATCCTTATTATTCAGCTGAGATCGTATCGTACTTTATGGAGTATTTGCTACCATATCTTCCACTATGGTCAGCTATTGTTATTTGTAGGTTTTCCATTTGCAGAGATTCAAACGCTTCCGCGGAGAATTGGTTTAAAATTGTTAAAAAAGACATCTTTCGAGGTAAGTTAAGAATACCCGCTCCCCGATTTATTATGCGCATGGAATCGATATTACAGTCGAGAATCCGGGAACGTAGGTATTCATTGGTGACGACTCGATGTAGGAAGAAGCAGTCACTGCGACGAAAACAAGCGATTGCTAATCCTGAAATCTTTGCCGAAGAAACCTGGCAAAAAAAAACGCAAAAGTCGCATCAACCGATTCTTCACATGCACACGATACTTGAGGTCGAGTGACAATCAAAAAGCGGAAAGCCAAAATGTTTCTGAACATGTGGCGCAAAATGCCGAAGAAGATGTAGATGATCCGATGATCACACTGGCCGATGAAGGACCACTCCTGCCATCGCCAGAAATGATGTTCCAGGATGAACCTGACTTGGCTGACGGAAGAGAAGAACTTCTCTCGTCATCGCCGCTACACGTACAAATGGACACATTGCCTGACGTTGTTCCCGACGTGCATAACTTCGAGAAAGACCGTGGAATCGACGCAAAAACGAGGTTATTTGACGAAAAGCTCATGTATCCCCCAGGTTTTCCTAAATTGGAGAAGCACATTTCTGGACTATACATAAATGAAAAAGCTTCTACAACACTACTGCCAAATAAATGGTTGGACGATAACATTGTTAACGGGTTTCTAACTATAACAACGAAACTGGCAGGTTCCAATAACTTTAAAGTCCTACACTTTGAAACCTTCTTCACAGAAGTGTTGATGAAATCAGCACAATTGAGTTGCGGGTACAGAAGATGGGCAGCTGCCGCGAATATCTGGGGCTATAATGTATGGTTGATACCTGTGCACTTAGGAAATCACTGGACCTTACTGCTGGTCGACATTAGCCACAAACTTTTCACATACTTCGACTCGCTGCACGGGTTACCACCACCCAACCTAATCCGTAATCTGTGCACTTTCATGGAAAGGCACCCAAATCCTGGTTTACGAAAGGGAAAACAGAATTTGTGTTGGCCATTGTGGAAGGTTAACGTTCCACATGACATTCCATCGCAAATTTCAGGGGAAGGCACTTACGGTAATTGCGGGGTACACGTGTGTACATGGGCGTATATAGTATGCACGGGATCATACTCACAATTTACTGAGAGAGACATGAATACGGCTCGTAAGGGAATAGCATGCATACTGATGAATGCAGAAATCGACGAAAAAACTCAAAATGAAACAACCCGACGACGTGGTTTGATGCTTGATGACAGTCTGCTTGACCCGCCTTTACCAAAATCCACAAGGAAATTCGACAATCACCCGGATATAACAATGATCCGAGAACCGCCGCTAAGTTCCGATAGCACCCTGGAGTACTGCGCATCGCTGCACGTGTTAATCACTGCAACATGACGTGGTTGTTAGTCTGTCACTGACCCATAAGAAAAAGTGATTATATAAATAACAAAAAAGATAAATATTCACCCGTTTGCACCTATGCCGACTGACCGGCTTCTTTCATTTTATCATAATTTACGCATTTTATTATCTCTAGAAAATATTAAAAAAAAAAAAAAATAAAAGTTTGCTCCTCCGAGAACTGGACACTATATGAGAGTTCTAGTCAAGAACTACCCTTATGTAAATATTCACCCGTTTGCACCTATGCCGACTGACCGGCTTCTTTTATTTTATCATAATATACGCATTTTATTATCTATACAAAATATTAAAAAAAAAAAAAAAAAAAAAACCTTAGCTCCTTTAAAAAAGAGCAACTATGTGAGAGTTTTAGTCAAGTACTACCCTTGTGTAAATATTCACCCCTTTGCACTTATGCCGACTGACCGGCTTCTTTTCTTTTATCATAATTTACGCATTTTATTATCTATACAAAATATCGAAAAAAAAAAAAAAAAAACGTTTGCTCCTTCGAGAAATGGACACTATATGAGAGTTCTAGTCAAGAACTACCCTTATGTAAATATTCACCCGTTTGCACCTATGCCGACTGACCGGCTTCTTTTATTTTATCATAATATACGCATTTTATTATCTATACTGAATATTAAAAAAAAAAAAAACCACTGCTCCATCGAAAAGTCGATGGTTTCCAATAGTTAGTCAAGTAACGAACCCCTGTGTAAATAAACAACCCTCTACTACCCCGCCGAGTTGGCGGCTGTTGCAATTTTCACCGAATTTCGTCATTTTTACGGATTCAAAAATTCAAAAAACGAAAAAAACCGGCTGCTCCCTCGAAAAGTCGATGGTTTCCAATAGTCAGTCAAGTAACGAACCCCTGTGTAAATAAACAACCCTCTACTACCCCGCCGAGTTGGCGGCTGTTGCAATTTTCACCGAATTTCGTCAATTTTACGGATTCAAAAATTCAAAAAACGAAAAAAACCGGCTGCTCCTTCGAAAAGTCGATGGTTTCCAATAGTTAGTCAAGTAACGAACCCCTGTGTAAATAAACAACCCTCTACTACCCCGCCGAGTTGGCGGCTGTTGCAATTTTCACCGAATTTCGTCAATTTTACGGATTCAAAAATTCAAAAAACGAAAAAAACCGGCTGCTCCTTCGAAAAGTCGATGGTTTCCAATAGTTAGTCAAGTAACGAACCCCTGTGTAAATAAACAACCCTCTACTACCCCGCCGAGTTGGCGGCTGTTGCAATTTTCACCGAATTTCGTCAATTTTACGGATTCAAAAATTCAAAAAACGAAAAAAACCGGCTGCTCCTTCGAAAAGTCGATGGTTTCCAATAGTTAGTCAAGTAACGAACCCCTGTGTAAATAAACAACCCTCTACTACCCCGCCGAGTTGGCTGCTGTTGCAATTTTCACCGAATTTCGTCATTTTTACGGATTCAAAAATTCAAAAAACGAAAAAAAAGGCTGCTCCCTCGGAAAGTGAATAATTTCCAATAGTTAGTCAAGTCACGAACCCCTGTGTAAATAAACAACCCTCTACTACCCCGCCGAGTTGGCGGCTGTTGCAATTTTCACCGAATTTCGTCAATTTTACGGATTCAAAAATTCAAAAAACGAAAAAAACCGGCTGCTCCCTCGGAGAGTGAATAATTTCCAATAGTTAGACAAGTCACGAACCCCTGTGTAAATAAACAACCCTCTACTACCCCGCCGAGTTGGCGGCTGTTGCAATTTTCACCGAATTTCGTCATTTTTACGAATTCAAAAATTCAAAAAACGAAAAAAACCGGCTGCTCCCTCGGAAAGTGAATAATTTCCAATAGTTAGACAAGTCACGAACCCCTGTGTAAATAAACAACCCTCTACTACCCCGCCGAGTTGGCGGCTGTTGCAATTTTCACCGAATTTCGTCAATTTTACGGATTCAAAAATTCAAAAAACGAAAAAAACCGGCTGCTCCCTCGGAGAGTGAATAATTTCCAATAGTTAGACAAGTCACGAACCCCTGTGTAAATAAACAATCCTCTACTACCCCGCCGAGTTGGCGGCTGTTGCAATTTTCACCGAATTTCGTCAATTTTACGGATTCAAAAATTCAAAAAACGAAAAAACCGGCTGCTCCCTCGAAAAGTCGATGGTTTCCAATAGTTAGTCAAGTAACGAACCCCTGTGTAAATAAACAACCCTCTACTACCCCGCCGAGTTGGCGGCTGTTGCAATTTTCACCGAATTTCGTCAATTTTACGGATTCAAAAATTCAAAAAACGAAAAAAACCGGCTGCTCCTTCGAAAAGTCGATGGTTTCCAATAGTTAGTCAAGTAACGAACCCCTGTGTAAATAAACAACCCTCTACTACCCCGCCGAGTTGGCGGCTGTTGCAATTTTCACCGAATTTCGTCAATTTTACGGATTCAAAAATTCAAAAAACGAAAAAAACCGGCTGCTCCTTCGAAAAGTCGATGGTTTCCAATAGTTAGTCAAGTAACGAACCCCTGTGTAAATAAACAACCCTCTACTACCCCGCCGAGTTGGCGGCTGTTGCAATTTTCACCGAATTTCGTCAATTTTACGGATTCAAAAATTCAAAAAACGAGAAAAACCGGCTGCTCCTTCGAAAAGTCGATGGTTTCCAATAGTTAGTCAAGTAACGAACCCCTGTGTAAATAAACAACCCTCTACTACCCCGCCGAGTTGGCGGCTGTTGCAATTTTCACCGAATTTCGTCAATTTTACGGATTCAAAAATTCAAAAAACGAAAAAAACCGGCTGCTCCTTCGAAAAGTCGATGGTTTCCAATAGTTAGTCAAGTAACGAACCCCTGTGTAAATAAACAACCCTCTACTACCCCGCCGAGTTGGCGGCTGTTGCAATTTTCACCGAATTTCGTCAATTTTACGGATTCAAAAATTCAAAAAACGAAAAAAAACCGGCTGCTCCTTCGAAAAGTCGATGGTTTCCAATAGTTAGTCAAGTAACGAACCCCTGTGTAAATAAACAACCCTCTACTACCCCGCCGAGTTGGCGGCTGTTGCAATTTTCACCGAATTTCGTCATTTTTACGGATTCAAAAATTCAAAAAACGAAAAAAAAGGCTGCTCCCTCGGAAAGTGAATAATTTCCAATAGTTAGTCAAGTCACGAACCCCTGTGTAAATAAACAACCCTCTACTACCCCGCCGAGTTGGCGGCTGTTGCAATTTTCACCGAATTTCGTCAATTTTACGGATTCAAAAATTCAAAAAACGAAAAAAACCGGCTGCTCCCTCGGAGAGTGAATAATTTCCAATAGTTAGACAAGTCACGAACCCCTGTGTAAATAAACAACCCTCTACTACCCCGCCGAGTTGGCGGCTGTTGCAATTTTCACCGAATTTCGTCAATTTTACGGATTCAAAAATTCAAAAAACGAAAAAAACCGGCTGCTCCCTCGGAGAGTGAATAATTTCCAATAGTTAGACAAGTCACGAACCCCTGTGTAAATAAACAACCCTCTACTACCCCGCCGAGTTGGCGGCTGTTGCAATTTTCACCGAATTTCGTCAATTTTACGGATTCAAAAATTCAAAAAACGAAAAAAACCGGCTGCTCCTTCGAAAAGTCGATGGTTTCCAATAGTTAGTCAAGTAACGAACCCCTGTGTAAATAAACAACCCTCTACTACCCCGCCGAGTTGGCGGCTGTTGCAATTTTCACCGAATTTCGTCAATTTTACGGATTCAAAAATTCAAAAAACGAAAAAAACCGGCTGCTCCTTCGAAAAGTCGATGGTTTCCAATAGTTAGTCAAGTAACGAACCCCTGTGTAAATAAACAACCCTCTACTACCCCGCCGAGTTGGCGGCTGTTGCAATTTTCACCGAATTTCGTCAATTTTACGGATTCAAAAATTCAAAAAACGAAAAAAACCGGCTGCTCCTTCGAAAAGTCGATGGTTTCCAATAGTTAGTCAAGTAACGAACCCCTGTGTAAATAAACAACCCTCTACTACCCCGCCGAGTTGGCGGCTGTTGCAATTTTCACCGAATTTCGTCAATTTTACGGATTCAAAAATTCAAAAAACGAAAAAAACCGGCTGCTCCTTCGAAAAGTCGATGGTTTCCAATAGTTAGTCAAGTAACGAACCCCTGTGTAAATAAACAACCCTCTACTACCCCGCCGAGTTGGCGGCTGTTGCAATTTTCACCGAATTTCGTCAATTTTACGGATTCAAAAATTCAAAAAACGAAAAAAAACCGGCTGCTCCTTCGAAAAGTCGATGGTTTCCAATAGTTAGTCAAGTAACGAACCCCTGTGTAAATAAACAACCCTCTACTACCCCGCCGAGTTGGCGGCTGTTGCAATTTTCACCGAATTTCGTCATTTTTACGGATTCAAAAATTCAAAAAACGAAAAAAAAGGCTGCTCCCTCGGAAAGTGAATAATTTCCAATAGTTAGTCAAGTCACGAACCCCTGTGTAAATAAACAACCCTCTACTACCCCGCCGAGT
The DNA here is from genome assembly GCA_943736025.1 of Tenthredo mesomela. Lineage (NCBI taxonomy): Eukaryota > Metazoa > Arthropoda > Insecta > Hymenoptera > Tenthredinidae > Tenthredo > Tenthredo mesomela. The sequence goes on from OX031021.1 coordinate 19,238,887, forward strand.
TGGCGGCTGTTGCAATTTTCACCGAATTTCGTCAATTTTACGGATTCAAAAATTCAAAAAACGAAAAAAACCGGCTGCTCCCTCGGAGAGTGAATAATTTCCAATAGTTAGACAAGTCACGAACCCCTGTGTAAATAAACAACCCTCTACTACCCCGCCGAGTTGGCGGCTGTTGCAATTTTCACCGAATTTCGTCATTTTTACGAATTCAAAAATTCAAAAAACGAAAAAAACCGGCTGCTCCCTCGGAAAGTGAATAATTTCCAATAGTTAGACAAGTCACGAACCCCTGTGTAAATAAACAACCCTCTACTACCCCGCCGAGTTGGCGGCTGTTGCAATTTTCACCGAATTTCGTCAATTTTACGGATTCAAAAATTCAAAAAACGAAAAAAACCGGCTGCTCCCTCGGAGAGTGAATAATTTCCAATAGTTAGACAAGTCACGAACCCCTGTGTAAATAAACAATCCTCTACTACCCCGCCGAGTTGGCGGCTGTTGCAATTTTCACCGAATTTCGTCAATTTTACGGATTCAAAAATTCAAAAAACGAAAAAAACCGGCTGCTCCCTCGAAAAGTCGATGGTTTCCAATAGTTAGTCAAGTAACGAACCCCTGTGTAAATAAACAACCCTCTACTACCCCGCCGAGTTGGCGGCTGTTGCAATTTTCACCGAATTTCGTCAATTTTACGGATTCAAAAATTCAAAAAACGAAAAAAACCGGCTGCTCCTTCGAAAAGTCGATGGTTTCCAATAGTTAGTCAAGTAACGAACCCCTGTGTAAATAAACAACCCTCTACTACCCCGCCGAGTTGGCGGCTGTTGCAATTTTCACCGAATTTCGTCAATTTTACGGATTCAAAAATTCAAAAAACGAAAAAAACCGGCTGCTCCTTCGAAAAGTCGATGGTTTCCAATAGTTAGTCAAGTAACGAACCCCTGTGTAAATAAACAACCCTCTACTACCCCGCCGAGTTGGCGGCTGTTGCAATTTTCACCGAATTTCGTCAATTTTACGGATTCAAAAATTCAAAAAACGAAAAAAACCGGCTGCTCCTTCGAAAAGTCGATGGTTTCCAATAGTTAGTCAAGTAACGAACCCCTGTGTAAATAAACAACCCTCTACTACCCCGCCGAGTTGGCGGCTGTTGCAATTTTCACCGAATTTCGTCAATTTTACGGATTCAAAAATTCAAAAAACGAAAAAAACCGGCTGCTCCCTCGGAAAGTGAATAATTTCCAATAGTTAGTCAAGTCACGAACCCCTGTGTAAATAAACAACCCTCTACTACCCCGCCGAGTTGGCGGCTGTTGCAATTTTCACCGAATTTCGTCAATTTTACGGATTCAAAAATTCAAAAAACGAAAAAAACCGGCTGCTCCCTCGGAGAGTGAATAATTTCCAATAGTTAGACAAGTCACGAACCCCTGTGTAAATAAACAACCCTCTACTACCCCGCCGAGTTGGCGGCTGTTGCAATTTTCACCGAATTTCGTCATTTTTACGAATTCAAAAATTCAAAAAACGAAAAAAACCGGCTGCTCCCTCGGAAAGTGAATAATTTCCAATAGTTAGACAAGTCACGAACCCCTGTGTAAATAAACAACCCTCTACTACCCCGCCGAGTTGGCGGCTGTTGCAATTTTCACCGAATTTCGTCAATTTTACGGATTCAAAAATTCAAAAAACGAAAAAAACCGGCTGCTCCCTCGGAGAGTGAATAATTTCCAATAGTTAGACAAGTCACGAACCCCTGTGTAAATAAACAATCCTCTACTACCCCGCCGAGTTGGCGGCTGTCGCAATTTTCACCGAATTTCGTCAATTTTACGGATTCAAAAATTCAAAAAACGAAAAAAACCGGCTGCTCCCTCGAAAAGTCGATGGTTTCCAATAGTTAGTCAAGTAACGAACCCCTGTGTAAATAAACAACCCTCTACTACCCCGCCGAGTTGGCGGCTGTTGCAATTTTCAACGAATTTCGTCATTTTTACGGATTCAAAAATTCAAAAAACGAAAAAAAAAGGCTGCTCCCTCGGAAAGTGAATAATTTCCAATAGTTAGACAAGTCACGAACCCCTGTGTAAATAAACAACCCTCTACCACCCCGCCGAGTTGGCGGCTGTTGCAATTTTCACCGAATTTCGTCATTTTTACGGATTCAAAAATTCAAAAAACGAAAAAAACCGGCTGCTCCCTCGAAAAGTCGATGGTTTCCAATAGTTAGTCAAGTAACGAACCCCTGTGTAAATAAACAACCCTCTACTACCCCGCCGAGTTGGCGGCTGTTGCAATTTTCACCGAATTTCGTCAATTTTACGGATTCAAAAATTCAAAAAACGAAAAAAACCGGCTGCTCCCTCGGAAAGTGAATAATTTCCAATAGTTAGACAAGTCACGAACCCCTGTGTAAATAAACAACCCTCTACTACCCCGCCGAGTTGGCGGCTGTTGCAATTTTCACCGAATTTCGTCAATTTTACGGATTCAAAAATTCAAAAAACGAAAAAAACCGGCTGCTCCCTCGGAGAGTGAATAATTTCCAATAGTTAGACAAGTCACGAACCCCTGTGTAAATAAACAATCCTCTACTACCCCGCCGAGTTGGCGGCTGTTGCAATTTTCACCGAATTTCGTCAATTTTACGGATTCAAAAATTCAAAAAACGAAAAAAACCGGCTGCTTCCTCGAAAAGTCGATGGTTTCCAATAGTTAGTCAAGTAACGAACCCCTGTGTAAATAAACAACCCTCTACTACCCCGCCGAGTTGGCGGCTGTTGCAATTTTCAACGAATTTCGTCATTTTTACGGATTCAAAAATTCAAAAAACGAAAAAAAAAGGCTGCTCCCTCGGAAAGTGAATAATTTCCAATAGTTAGACAAGTCACGAACCCTTGTGTAAATAAACAACCCTCTACTACCCCGCCGAGTTGGCGGCTGTTGCAATTTTCACCGAATTTCGTCATTTTTACGGATTCAAAAATTCAAAAAACGAAAAAAACCGGCTGCTACCTCGAAAAGTCGATGGTTTCCAATAGTTAGTCAAGTAACGAACCCCTGTGTAAATAAACAACCCTCTACTACCCCGCCGAGTTGGCGGCTGTTGCAATTTTCACCGAATTTCGTCATTTTTACGGATTCAAAAATTCAAAAAACGAAAAAAACCGGCTGCTCCCTCGAAAAGTCGATGGTTTCCAATAGTCAGTCAAGTAACGAACCCCTGTGTAAATAAACAACCCTCTACTACCCCGCCGAGTTGGCGGCTGTTGCAATTTTCACCGAATTTCGTCAATTTTACGGATTCAAAAATTCAAAAAACGAAAAAAACCGGCTGCTCCCTCGAAAAGTCGATGGTTTCCAATAGTCAGTCAAGTAACGAACCCCTGTGTAAATAAACAACCCTCTACTACCCCGCCGAGTTGGCGGCTGTTGCAATTTTCACCGAATTTCGTCATTTTTACGGATTCAAAAATTCAAAAAACGAAAAAAAAAGGCTGCTCCCTCGGAAAGTGAATAATTTCCAATAGTTAGACAAGTCACGAACCCTTGTGTAAATAAACAACCCTCTACTACCCCGCCGAGTTGGCGGCTGTTGCAATTTTCACCGAATTTCGTCATTTTTACGGATTCAAAAATTCAAAAAACGAAAAAAACCGGCTGCTCCCTCGAAAAGTCGATGGTTTCCAATAGTCAGTCAAGTAACGAACCCCTGTGTAAATAAACAACCCTCTACTACCCCGCCGAGTTGGCGGCTGTTGCAATTTTCACCGAATTTCGTCAATTTTACGGATTCAAAAATTCAAAAAACGAAAAAAACCGGCTGCTCCCTCGAAAAGTCGATGGTTTCCAATAGTTAGTCAAGTAACGAACCCCTGTGTAAATAAACAACCCTCTACTACCTCGCCGAGTTGGTGGCTGCTGTAATATTCTCCAACTCACAATTTACGTGAAACATTCGAGAAACCTGAATCTTTATGGTTTTTCTACACCCGAAAATCACTTCCTCATAGTTTGAGATCATTTGTCTCGATAGTGATTGAATATAACCCATAATAGTTGCGTAAAACCAATTTTTAATGCGGAGGGGCCCACGTGCTGCTGCGGCCCTGTTCGGCTGCTAGATGCGGCTGCTAGCTTCAGCCTCGTCGAATATTGAAGATATTGCAGTGTAACATTGCAGCAACGTTGCAGCAACGTTGAAGTGCTGTATGGGTCGAGTTTCAATACAATTATTGGTGAATAAGTTCCAGTCGCCCACAATTGTCCGGGAATACCAGAGACACTCAATTTAAAAAAATATTCATTGCTCATCAAAAGTTGAGTACAATTGAGTCCGATTGAGTCTAAATCAGGAATTCCAAATAAAAAACAATTGAAAAGCCCAATTTCATGAGCACACATATACGTTACAATTGATTTCAAATACGAATTTTGCAATTAGGCTTCAGTTGAAAGTCCATCATTTGGTGAGCGTATTGAAAACTATTGAGTTTGGATGAATAATTTTTTATAAGAAACAATTCAAAAACCTAATTTCTTGTTTGATAATTTGAAACAATTAAATTCTAATGCTACAGTTACAATTGATTTCAATTCAGAAGCCCCCTTTATACGTTCAGTATTTAATACAGTTGAATTTCAATAAGGAACCGACAATTATTAACGATGAACCTTTTTTTCCACCGTTTGAATAAATATTCGGAAAAATTACCTTGTAATATAGAACTTACAATAGAAAGCAATTGTACAACAGTATTAATCGTTTTGTATTCGAAATTTCGAAACAAAAAACGCGATTGGTTACAATTGGCGTTTTCCCAATCGTTTCCAATCGATTTTTTTTAGCAGGGGGAGAACTGGCTCCTCTATTATAGTTTACCAGTACTTGAATCAGTAATCGATACCAAGGTACTCAGGCACTGGAGCTTAGTAGTCGAAAGTTTGCATATACTGTTAAGAACTAACATTACACGTAAAGAATTGGATGAGGCAGACCGTATGCTCCACGAATTTGTCTGTGGAATGGAAACAGTTTATTCAAAAACTGCGATGACGTACAATGTCCATCAGCTATTACATATTGCTAGAAGTGTGTACGATTGGGGGCCGTTATGGGCACACTCGACATTTCCATTTGAATCTGGGAATCATCAATTGCTTACTTCGATCCATTGTGCCAAAGGAGTAAATCAACAAATACTTCGATACTTGAATATGCACCGTACGGTGGATATTCTTGCAAAACACCTGTATCCGTATTCTTCACCTACTGTTGAACAGTACTGTACTAATTTGGCTAAACCACAGACCAAAAAGTGTTTTAAAAAATCTGGTATCACATATTTTGGAAGTACCACTGTAACTGACGAACAATTACTGAACAAGTTTCAATTATCGCCGAACGCAAGAACCTTCATGAGAATTGTGAAGAATGGTTGTTTGTATGCTTCTGCTGTAAAACGAAACCCACGTTCATGCAATTCATTTGCACAGCTTTCTAACAAAGCATATGTAAGAATTCTCAAGTTCGTTCTTGACGAAGAAAGTGATAAACAATTAGTTTTATGCAATAATATACAAACAATGTGCAGTGAATTTGCAAAATCATTACAACTAGTTACTAGAATAGAGAACGATATAATAGCTGTAGAAATAAGCGACATTGACAAGGTCTGTGCGTTCCTTGATGTTACAGATAGGAAGTATATTTGTGCAGTACCAAATTTGTATAAATATTAAGTCGTTCAACAGTACTCACCAAGGTCAAGGTTACTCACAGATCCGAAATTCCTTTGTTTTTTCACATCCATAACTTTCACAAAATCGTGCGTGATTTGATAAATTTGATAAATAGTTTTCTCATTCATGAAGATTGTGTGAAGAATTTCAGATTTTTTAAGAATTTGACACCGAAAGTATAATTTTTATAAGTCTTGAAAAGATATTCAAGTCAGTACTTCTGAATTCTAAATTTTTTCATCAAATTTTGTTGGGAGTGATTAATATTTTTTCAAACCTAGTCTGAAATTTATGACAGCAATTCTATTTCATTGGTATTATTTTGAAAAAAATTCAATTTTTTTTTTTCACTTCATTTCTTCGTACTTTTCACACTTTCATTTTCTTTATCTTCTTCTTCACTGACAAGGTTATACTTATTCTTCTTTGATGAGAAGTATTGCGGAAAAGTCGGTTTTTTCGGCTATTGTTCTTTGTACATACATATATCTGAAAAAGACTCGACTATGAGCTGTGATCCTACTAGTCTCGTATGTTATATTTTATAAGTATTGTTGTATTGCCTAACACCATAATTTTCAATAATGATGATATTTCTATGTGTCTCTCAAAACACAAAAAAGGACATATTAAACGAGTGAATGATTATTATATAGAAAAGATGTAAAATACGTTGTGATCTAATTTTGTAAGTTACACACATATATATATATATATATATATATATATATATATATATATATATATGTAACTTACAAAATTAGATCACAACGTATTTTACATCTTTTCTATATAATAATCATTCACTCGTTTAATATGTCCTTTTTTGTGTTTTGAGAGACACATAGAAATATCATCATTATTGAAAATTATGGTGTTAGGCAATACAACAATACTTATAAAATATAACATACAATATATATATATATATATATATATATATATATATATATTAGGGTGCTTTTTTTGAAACGACTATTTTTTTTTTCCAACCCCCACTCGAAAACCTTGTTGTGGACGTCAAAAGATGAATTGTGTCCAATTTTGAGCTCTTAATTCTAATTCTAAGGACTCGCGCTACTCCTTTTAAATTTTCCCATGCCAAAAGCACGTAAACTTTACGATTTTTTCTTTCGCCGCGCACAACTCAGCCACATTTCGATGGACTGCTATCATCCAAGACCCATTTTACAGAGAATTTAGTGCACTTCAAAATAGTCTCGGGTAGTTTTGCTGTGGTTTCAACCGCTGAACCTGTGTGAGCCTTCAAAGTCGATTTTATGCATAATTTTTTTCTCCTCACTGTGAGCGAATAAACGGTTGGACTTGGAGAAAAGAACTTGACGACAATTTTGTAGGAAATTCAATTCTCTACGAAAAAGTCCAATGGATGAAGTCTCTCAACCTAGTATTTAAAAAGATATCAGGACTTTGATTTTCTTAAATATAAAATCTAATAAAATGTCAGGTTCCATACTTTCAAGCTTTGATATTATGCATATCATTTTTTTTGTTTCACTCATACTTTTTGACGTGTCTAAAAATATTAGTTAAAATTGTCATGCTGAAAAATTACCACAGGATAAAACGAGCGGTCAAAAATAAATAATTCAATTAATTTTTTGTTTATTCTTTTTCTTGTACGCTTTGGTTGGTATTTCAAAGACATTACTACTCAATTATCATTACTACTCATTACTACATAATTATGCATAATTGAGTAGTAATGTCTTTGAAATACCAACCAAAGCGTATAAGAAAAAGAATAAACAAAAAATTAATTGAATTATTTATTTTTGACCGCTCGTTTTATCCTGTGGTAATTTTTCAGCATGACAATTTTAACTAATATTTTTAGACACGTCAAAAAGTATGAGTGAAACAAAAAAAAATGATATGCATAATATCAAAGCTTGAAAGTATGGAACCTGACATTTTATTAGATTTTACATTTAAGAAAATCAAAGTCCTGATATCTTTTTAAATACTAGGTTGAGAGACTTCATCCATTGGACTTTTTCGTAGAGAATTGAATTTCCTACAAAATTGTCGTCAAGTTCTTTTCTCCAAGTCCAACCGTTTATTCGCTCACAGTGAGGAGAAAAAAATTATGCATAAAATCGACTTTGAAGGCTCACACAGGTTCAGCGGTTGAAACCACAGCCAAACTACCCAGGACTATTTTGAAGAGCACTAAATTCTCTGTAAAATGGGTCTTGGATGATAGCAGTCCATCGAAATGTGGATGAGTTGTGCGCGGCGAAAGAAAAAATCGTAAAGTTTACGTGCTTTTGGCATGGGAAAATTTAAAAGGAGTAGCGCGAGTCCTTAGAATTAGAATTAAGAGCTCAAAATTGGACACAATTCATCTTTTGACGTCCACAACAAGGTTTTCGAGTGGGGGTTGGAAAAAAAATAGTCGTTTCAAAAAAAGCACCCTAATATATATATATACAGGGTGTAAATCTTAACTCTGTACATACTTATAGGGTGTGTAGGGGGTGCCAATACAAGCATTTTGAGGTATGACACCCATGGTCGGAAACTCATCCTAACCACTGTGGAGGGCTTTGAAGGATATGGTACCGTGCACGCTTGATCGCAGTTTAATGAATCAGATGTGTTCACTTTCGACCCAAGATTTTATTCAGCCGTAGACAACAGTACAAATCGACGGCTGAGCGGAATAACATTCTATCTCAAATTGTGTTTGGAAACTAGCCTACGTCAAATGACGATTGGAAACTAGCCAATCTCAAATTTTGACTGAAAACTATCCTATCTCAAATTGCGTTGGGAAACTAGCCTATTTCAAATTGTGTTTGGAAACTAGCCTATCTCCAGAAGACATTCGGTTTCTCCGAAATTAAGTTGGTACCACTGTGGCGGTCTCTCTACAGGGCGATTCAGGTTGGACGCACCATATCAGGTGAGTTCTCCCGAAAATCTGAGACTCAAGTTCCTTTACCAAACCTTCCAGGGTCTAATAATTTAGGAGCTGCAGAAGATCTTAGTCGACTAATCAGAGGGCTTATGAGTGACCAGGACAGGGCCGGTTCAAGAGTGTAAGTCGAGCAGTGCCCGCGTCGGATAGATTCTTATCGCCCGACGTTTCAGTCCGACTTCTGGATGAGTATGATGGCGTCGTCTCCTGGAGATATCTTCGTACGGCATACGCATCCGTTCTCGTAGTCCAGGTCCTCGGTTTCGTAGTTCTCGTAGTCCAGGCCCTTGGCTTCGTAGTTCTCGTATTCGAGGTTCTTTGCTTCGTATTTTTCGTAGTCCAGGTCCTCAGCTTCGTAGTTCTCGTGGTCCAGATCCTCCGCTTTGTATTTCTCGTAAACCAGGTCCTCGGCTTCGTAGTTCTCGTATTCCAGGTTCTTTGCTTCGTATTTTTCGTAGTCCAGGTCCTTGGCTTCGTAGTTCTCGTGGTCCAGGTCCTCTGCTTCGTATTTCTCGTAGTCCAGGTCCTCGGCTTCGTAATTCTCGTAGTCTAGGTCCTCCGCTTCGTATTTCTCGTAGTCCAGGTCCTCGCCGTGGTAGTTCTAGTAGTCCAGGTCCTGGGCTCCGTAGCAAAGGACCTGGACTACGCGAACTACGAAGCGATGGATCTAGACTACGAGAAATACCTGGACTACGAGAAATACCAGGTACTGGCGAAGTACCTGGACTACAAGAACTACGAAGCGAAGGACCTGGACTACGAGAACTACGAAGCGATGGATCTAGACTGCGAGAAATACGAGGCGAAGTACCTGGACTACAAGAACTACGAAGCGAAGGACCTGGACTACGAGAACTACGAAGTGGAGGACCTGGACTATGAGAAATACGAAGCGAAGGACCTGGACTACGAGAACCACGAAGCCAAGGGCCTGGACTACGAGAACTACGAAGCCGAGGACCTGGACTACGAGAACGGATGCGTATGCCGTACGAAGATATCTCCAGGAGACGACGCCATCATACTCATCCAGAAGTCGGACTGAAACGTCGGGCGATAAGAATCTATCCGACGCGGGCACTGCTCGACTTACACTCTTGAACCGGCCCTGTCCTGGTCACTCATAAGCCCTCTGATTAGTCGACTAAGATCTTCTGCAGCTCCTAAATTATTAGACCCTGGAAGGTTTGGTAAAGGAACTTGAGTCTCAGATTTTCGGGAGAACTCACCTGATATGGTGCGTCCAACCTGAATCGCCCTGTAGAGAGACCGCCACAGTGGTACCAACTTAATTTCGGAGAAACCGAATGTCTTCTGGAGATAGGCTAGTTTCCAAACACAATTTGAAATAGGCTAGTTTCCCAACGCATTTTGAGATAGGATAGTTTTCAGTCAAAATTTGAGATTGGCTAGTTTCCAATCGTCATTTGACGTAGGCTAGTTTCCAAACACAATTTGAGATAGGATGTTATTCCGCTCAGCCGTCGAAATGTTCTTGCGTGAAATGAACAAAACGATAAACTTAGAAATGAAAAAATAACGAAACAATTTCCGGTGATTTTAAACAGAATTTGAAAAAGTTATGGAAAACGAAAAGCCCAAGTGTGCCAAACCCCAATAGTTTTCCATAACTTTTTCAAAATCTGTTTGTAAGCACCGGAAATTGTTTTGCTATTTTTTTATTGCCAAGTTTATCGTTTTGTTGATTCCACACAAGATCATTTGTACTGTTGTCTACGGCTGAATAAAATGTTGGGTCAAAAATAATTACATCTTACTCATTACACTACGAAAAGCGCGCGGTACTAGAACCTTCGAAACCCTCCACAGCCGTTAGGATGAGTTTCCGACCTAGGGTGTCATACCTCAAAATGCTTGTATTGGCACCCCCTACACACCCTATAAGTATGTACAGAGTTAAGATTTACACCCTGTATATATATTAGGGTGGCGCAAAAAAACCGACTATTTTTTTTTTTTTGAGTCTCGGGTGAAAAAATGTTAGTTTTTGATGTTTTAAGAGCCCTCTCCAAAGGACAGCTAAAAAAAAAATTTTTAAGAGGTCGCTCCAAATTTTTTTAAATTTCAAAAATCGTCAAATATCGATTTTTTTTTTTTTTTAATTTTTTTTCTCGTTACGGTATAATTTTACAGTCCAAAAAAAAATAAGTTTCTGAAAGTTTCAGTTCAAAATTTGAATTTTGAAAGGTCGCTCATAATTTTTTAATAATTAAATAATTGAAAAAATCTAAAGTATGCACTGATAAATTAAAAAAAATTATGAGCGACCTTTCAAAATTTAAATTTTGAACTGAAACTTTCAGAAACTTATTTTTTTTTGGTCTGTAAAATTATACCGTAACGAGAAAAAAAAAATTAAAATTCGAATTAGAAAAAAAAAATTCGATTTTTGACGATTTTTGACGATTTTTGAAATTTAAAAAAATTTGGAGCGACCTCTTAAAATTTTTTTTTTGAGCTGTCCTTTGGAGAGGGCTCTTAAAACATCAAAAACTAACATTTTTTCACTCGAGACTCAAAAAAAAAAAAAAATAGTCGGTTTTTTTGCGCCACCCTAATATATATATATATATATACCTACCTACCTGCGTAACATACCTGTCTATCGATGAATACATATGTCAGGTTTACATTATGCCTCACGAAAATACATACTCGATGAGTAAATCAAGTATAATTGTATAATTGGGCGAAGAAAATTTATATTCTGAAAGGTAACTTCCCAAAGGAAAGATTTGATACGCTTTGATCTAGTTTTATACGTTTCATATTCTATAAGTATAAGTTTATCTCAATGAGAACGTACTATGAATCATGTTTATGTTTATATATTTGACGTTCAAAAAAGCGAGTCACATTGTACGAATAATTTGTTATACCCATGTTCAATGAAAGTGACACCAATCTCTGTGTTCTACCATTCACGTTGAACGTTATAAATAAACGTATTTTTCTCACATTCCCTGAATTATGATTTTATTTCTTAATTTCCCTGCATTAACTCCATTTGTTACTTCGTTTGCTCTTTTGTTTAATGATACGAAATTATTGATTCAATTTGCGGTCCATCGTCACCTTAAAATAAATTGCATAATACATGACAAGCTAAATTGGTCGGTGAATTGTATAATAAATTGTACAATGAATCATAACGAAAATAACATGGTTAATCACATAATTAATTGTATACCGAAACCGGTCATAACATTTTGTGATTTACCATATGATTTAACGTATGATTCATTAGGTCTTTTTTTATGTGATTAATTGTACGATCTTTTTCAGTAGGGTCAGTAGAGAGGGTGCAGTATGGCTCCTATTTTATTGCCCCCCATACAAAAAATAAAAATAATAACGTTTAAAAATTAACTCGTCAAGTTTTTCAAAAAAATCACTCGCGCTTCGCGCTCGTGATTTTGTAACCTGAAAAACTTGACTTCTTGATTTGTTTGCAACGAACCTATCGGGAAATACCCGATAATTTTGAAGGTCGTGTGATATTACTACTGATAATAATAATAACTATCAATAGTTTTTGGGTACAACCCGAGAATGGCCGCGAAACTACCGTTACACGCCCTTCAAACTTTCGGCTGATGATTTCGCAAGACTACTGCCTTAAGCGACTATTTCGATGTTGGGCTTTTGTTGGATAACTTCAATTATGTTGATGTTCGACATTCCAAAATTCGCTATAATTTGATTTCCGGCTGAAGGTGTATTTCATACCTCGTATGTTTATTACGCAACCGCAGTTGCGGATGGACAACTTGCTATTGAGGGCGACGTAATAACTAGGATCACGAGATTTCATGGCCTCGAGTGAGTACACAGTGCACGGTGTATATTATTTACATACATTATCATTGCATTATGGTATTCATAATTTTACCGCTTCATAGGGAGCGCATCATGGATGAACAGCCTGAAAATACATGCGTAGAAACTGGGACTCTACCAACCACGGATTCCCCAAATCAAAGTTCCAACTGTCCCGATCAAAATCCAAATGGTTTCGATATAAAACCAGCAGTTCAAGACTTGCAGGCAAACTCAGAACCAAATGAAAATGACTGTAATATTCCAAATTAACCGTCAACAAGTCAGCCAAATGCATTGAAAGGTACGATTTCATCCCATCATTTCGGTCCTACCCAGGAAAATTTTCATTGCATAATTCTGGAAGCTATGTGCAAGACATGGGGCCTGGGAAACATTTCAAGAATACAAAATCGATTTGGATGCAACTCAGCAGAGATCTGCAAATCAAATATCAATTATACAAAGACCCAAAGCAGGCCGAAAATAAAGACAAAGGTCTTATGAGAGCAAGGCAAGTCATAATTATGAACGATTCCACTTCGGGAGCTTCAAAGATTGATATTCCTCACGCAGAGGAATTTGAGCTTATTGCCAAAATCGACGACAGTGTGCAGCCCGAAATACTCCGATGCGCAAGACAGTGCAACCGACTCAAACATGGTAAAGAAAATTCACAAGTCAGAGCCAGCTCTCTTCAAGATAACCACAACAGATCCACGCAGAATAGTACTGATACAGACGACAACGAGACCAGCGATACAGAAAATTCAGAAGAACCGCAAAAGAAGCAGATTAAAAAGAGCAAACGTTATTTGGACTATAATTCACGTAATTAATCACGGAAACAATTCAAAAGGAAGTCCTTAAGGTGGTTCTTTACCAAATCGACCTATTTAAGGAAAGTCCCATTGCAAGGTTTTCATAAAGACAACGTGCAAGTAGTCAATTAGCACACAATTTTTCCATGGGTCATCGACAAACTAAGCAAATTAAACGATTCGGATAAAATGAACTTTTCAGTGCGTGAGGTTATTGCCATGCTCTTGTTCGGATGTTTCAATGATATAATTAATCCTTTTGACGAATTAGCGTTTACACCAAAAATCAACTGCCTCTTGCCTATTTAATAACGATTCTGTGAATTATAAATTCAATAGGGGTCATCGGGATTTCCAAGGAGATATTTAGTGTTAAATTTACGAAAACATAGATAGAATGTAGGTATATCGTGCATACTTATGGCCGCGTCGACAGCGGCAACGTCGCAATTAGTGACAGTTCTCGCGCTGGATTTGAGATCCAATAAAGTACTGCAAAATCATTAATATTTTACAAACTGCAGCACAAGATTTAGCAAATTTCATTTGGTTTTAATTAAATAACATGTTTATAAAATGAACATACTTTTTAGCATTGCTGTGTGAGTAAATATATGTGCATATAGTAAGGATGCACACATGTGTGCACTTTTCATTGTAAGTTTTTTAATTGTGTATAAATGCTAGTGAATATTTTTTTGCTAGTTGTGACACGTGGTCGACCTTCTATATCTTGGCCGAATAACATTTCTATGCCGACTTCACCTCTTGTTTCAAACGTTTCTGGAAGAATAGCAAAGTCGATACCAGATTTCGCTATTCTATTTCTCATGTTAGCTGAAATATCTTTGAGCTGGTTAAGGGATGCTTTATTTTCGGCATGTAGCATTGCCTTTTTTTGCTCTTGGGTTATTTCAAAAATACTTTTTGCGTTAGCTTTGATTGCGTCGTTAGTATTGCCAATTTTAGTGACAAGTTTTTGCAATGTTTTGACATCATATACAGCATTGTGAGCCCCGTGTAGATCATCGAGTGTCAAAAAATCTTCAGTCAAAGATTGTTGAGTAAATTTTTTTTTTTTTTTTTTGTTTCACTCTTTCGGTAAGATGCTTACGAAAGATAAGTAAGGTATCTGAAAATCCTTCAATAATTGAGTGTACTTTTGGGATAAGCTCGAATTGAGTTGCTAAGCTCAGTATTCGCGGAACATCAAATCTAAAATGTTACCCGGCAAAAACATAATAAATGTCGAAAGTTACCGCTAAGTACAAAAATGGTTTCACCAGCCAAAACTCAGAAGCATCATACTCTTTACTAGCGACAGATTACAAACGTCATTTCTTTACACAAAGTAACACAAAAACCTTGTACGTCAAATCAGGCAACAAAGCCAAGCACTCCATTAGTTCATTTTTATATTTCGAATTATATTTTTCATCATTCTAACCTCAAAATCCTAATGAAAAATAATAATCGTTACTTGTACGTAAAGGCTTTTTGACGAAACGAGAGGTTTACGGCACGAACCGAAGGCGAGTGCTGTAACGAGGTCCTTACTCGTACTGAAATTTACTATTCCGAATGCTAGTCAATGGAAATCAATGGAAAACCAATAGAAAATCATTCGTTACCTTCGACATGATAGCATATTGGCGACGGAAAATATTGCTTAAGGCAGTATCTCGTATGGTGATACAAAGTTGGCGGGCATAGATTGTTCTGAAAATTATCAATCACGGAAATGTGAGGTACGATCAACAATCAGTGTGTCTTTGAATGTCGAATATACTTTAGTATATTCATTATTGTCTAACGAAAAAAACTGATGCGTTTCGATGCATATCCCTGACGGCTTTTGACCAACGTATAACGTCGGTATGTCAACCGTGAACACGTGGTATTGGTATAAACAGAGTAACCGCACCGTGGTAAAACTGTGTGTTGTAGGAATGAATACCGTATTTTTGAGCGTAGGTAATCACTAATAATACGGTATTGAGGCGGAATGTTCACAGTCGTAATGGCAGATGAAGTACGCATGAACAGAGTATGAGTTACGTATGTAAATCATATGTAAACGGTGTTTTTTCTCGAAACATACGGTATGTATCGAGTTGTATGACGGTATTGTTACTCCAAAAATAAAGTATGTATCCAGTTGTACGACGGTATTTTTTTTACCAAAAATACGGTACTATGTACCTTAGTTATATGGTATTTCTGCTCACAAGTTATTTTTCCAAAGGATCTAGATATTTTTCGGATAATTCATAAGCATATAACACACCTAAGCGTATAAACCGTACTTTCTAAATATGAATCAGTGGATAATCACTGTTCGTCAGTGAATAGTCACTTCGGGCCGCAGTCATAAGTATACCACTGATGATCAGCGAAATGTCACTGATTCAATCAGTGAAATCAGTGCACTGATTACATCAGTGGAATTTACTGGTGCAATCAGCGGTATTGAACAGCAGCTGATCACTATTTCAGCAGTGAGTTTCACTGCACAGACAGTGGAGGAAGATTAAGAAATGCGGGTATATATTCGTATCTTTTTTTGTGTTTTATCTATAGTATATAATTATCAATAATCATATGAGTAATGCTGTACACAATGAAATGGTAATGCTGTGACAAAAGAATCATAAAAAGAAAAATCAGAATTGTGATCACAATGGGATCTATATAGGTACTATTAAATAATAAAAAAACGAAACTCAAGAAATAAGTTTAAACAAAAAATGCACTCGTTTGTAAACAAGATCCTTACACATTGGACCATATAAGATTATCAAATTTGAAACTACATATTTCAAAGACATATGTCATGTTGCTTCTAAGCCTTCCTTGAACATGTGTACCTCAACGGTTTATATTATATTTCATCATCCTTGTCGCTGTCGGTATTCTGTGAATTAGCTACTGATTGCAAATTACAAATATTAATGTGAACTGAAGCTACAATACTGTGTGCTTTCACAGGTGGAATCATGTATATATAATGTTCCATAAAATTGTGAAAATTTATAAAGCTTGCTGGGTAGGCCAAATTCAATACGTAGTAGCATTTGAACATTAAATCAAATGCCACGATAAGATTTGCTTTATCGTGAACACTAACAAACCATCCGTCACCCTGGATGAAATACGTTTGATTTTGTTGACCGTCTACACAAACTATGTATGGTTGAACATTCGTGGCAGTCTTCCTCTGGTTCTCTTCAACGCATTGAGGGAGATTAGTACCTTCCTAAGAGCAGTGTTAATATTATGTCGGTGTCGCAGGTGTATACATATAATAGAAACAGATTTAACCAACAAAACGCTCAATGTTTAGTGTGAGGATCATATATATATATATCAAAAATGCTCACTGGTACTATTTGAATCAGGAATTTATTGGGGATTCCCGCAGACCGTTTCTCCATTTCTTGTGATTCCGCAGTGTTATTCTCATCGACTCGTTGCTGAAAATACAATTAATAGAGCGAAAAAGATTCAGGGAAGTCAAATTAACACGTTAATGTTTCGATGTTGATGAGTGTATCATGGATCTATCATATGACCTATACCTTCTTACGTCCTTTCACTCGCCCGCTACTTTTGGATTGGCCTCTGCCTATAACTGTTGATGTATTGGTAACTGGTAACAGCTCAGCAAGGATCACTAAAGCCCTCAGATTTTCTAAGTAAAAGTAAACACAGGTTCAAAAAAAACTACACAGGACATATTTATTGAAGTCTGAAACGCTGAAAGCTTGACCTTGAAATATGAATCTTTTTATTACCATTTTTTAATAAAGATGTGATCTTGGACACGCCCGGCCGATGGGATGCTGCATACGATAATATCTTCTTCGTGTAGTTTGTTGAAAACGATGCTAAGAATTTGTTTTCTAAGCCTTCATACATTTTTGCGAATTCTCTATAAATCTAAAATTATATTTTATTTGAAATGAAGATCAAGTGATGGCGGTGCAATTCTCACATTAACCAATGTGAAGCACGTCTCACCATTTCTCCTTTGTAATCGAGTAAACGTGGATAAGTATTGAATACATCACTAATCGTAGGGTTGTTTTTCTGGGTCCAATCTCTCCTATTACCTATATGTTATGAATTTCGCGGCGAGAGCACATGTTTGACTTTGAATATTAGTGAGTGAGCGCCCAGGCTCACCAACACTTTCTTAGGTAAGACTTGCGTCTCTGATACCTATTATTTTTATTGGTTATATTTAATTAAATATAACCAATCCACAGAGGGTGGGGCATTTTCAGCCATGCGTGATTATATTTTTAGTTAGAAGGCTTGGGTTCGATTCCTGGGACACCGGATAAATTTTTCTCGTCAAGAGTTTTTGTAGAAAGATATAGATATAGGCAACGATACAACAGCACACACACTCACACATACATCATATGTAAACAGAAACACTAACGCATCGAGTCGAAATACATGTATACCCCCTAGACTACAGTTAGTTGCTTCAAAATAAAGGTACAAGTTGAACGTGTTTGAATCATACTCTGTCGGCTTTAATTTATTATTACCTCGCTTCATTTATTTCCCACATTAAGTTACTAAGGATTTCCAACAGGTTATGGGCCCAGTTGATAAGTGACGGTATAGGAGGTGATAAAGAACTAAAGAACTAAAGAACTAAAGAACGAAAGAACTAAAGTGAATTTAAGTTTTTCAAGTTAGTTCGCACAACGTGCGAACGCGAAAGTGAAATGTCAATGGCGAACGGCGGACATCAAGTTTCCATCACCAAGCTGAATAACGATAATTATCAGATATGGAAATACAGGATGGAAATGTTGCTCACCAAGGAAGATTTATGGGATGTGGTAACCAGTAATTGCCCAGTAGCTGAAACAGAGCGGTCAGCATGGATAAAACGCGACGGTAAAGCACGCGCGATTCTGAGCCTCATGCTGGAAGACAATCAACTCGTGCATATTAGGATGAAAACGACGACGAAGGAGACTTGGCAAGCCCTGAAAGACTATCATGAAAAATCTACTCTTACGAATAAGGTATCTTTGCTAAAAGAAATTTGCAATATGCGCCTAAAAGAAGATGGGGATATGGAAAGTCACATCGTCAAAATGCAAGAGTTGGTGGATAAATTGACGGCTCTTGGAGAAGTACTCGCAGATAAACTTGTAGTTGCCATGTTGTTGTGTAGTCTCCCGGACTCGTTTAGTACGATGATAACGGCGCTTGAGTCACGATCAGAAGACGATCTCACTCTAGCACTTGTAAAGGGAAAACTGATGGACGAACACAAGAGACGCAAAGGTCAAGCATCGACATCGTTGGACACAACAGAAGCAGCTTTGAGGGTACAAGGCAGCAGGCGGGGAGGTGCGGCAGATACGTCGAATACGTCATGTTATTTTTGTCATAAGACGGGTCACCTGAAGAGGGAGTGTGCCAGGTACAAGCGATGGAGAGCGAATAAAGACAAGGCGAACTTGGCTACTGCCGATAAAGACGCAAATACAGGTATTGATGATATCGGTATGAATATCAGTGCGGATGTCGGTGATTTGGAAAGTTATCCAGATGTGGCGTTCTGTGTCGGAAATCAGAGTTTGGAAAAAAGGTGGTATTTCGACTCTGCGTGTACTAAACATATGACTAACGATATAAACTTTTTCACGTCAATGGACTCAAGTTATCGTTCTAAAGTGCGCGTCGCGGATAAAAGATTTACCGAAGCTCTGGGAATCGGTATCGGGCAAGTGACATGTGTAAATCAGGCAGGACAGTTTTCAAAGTTGACTCTAAAGAATGTACTGTATGTTGCAGTTGACGGCGCCGTATACTCCAGAGCAAAATGGAGTGGCCGAAAGGAAAAACAGGACACTGGTGGGAGCTGTAAGGACCATGTTATTGGATGCGAAGCTACCAAAAACATACTGGGGAGACGCGGTCGTCACTGCAGCGTATTTACAGAACCGATCGCTGACCAGATGCAGAAATCGCACACCTTATGAGCTATGGTATGGAAAAAGAGCAGACGTGAGTAACATTCGGACGTTTGGATGTAAAGTTTTCGCACATGAGCCAGACGCAAAACGACAAAAACTAGATCATAAAGCGAAAGAATATGTATTAATCGGCTATCCGACAGAATCTAAAGCCTACAGATTGCTGGATCGCAAGCTGGGGAACGTTGTGATCAGCAGAAATGTTAGGTTCGTGGAAGATGAGACGGAGGAAGACGGTTCTCGTGAATCCGTCGATGAGGAAGATGGTACGGTTACAGTAACTCTCGACGAACCACGGACAAACAACCCTCTACTGGACGTAAGAAATGAACCTGAAGACGATTCGGAACAAATCGAGCAAGATGAAGAACCTGGCGAAAATCCAAATGATATAAGTGTTGTCACGATTACAGATTCATTTGAAAGCTTGTCTGAAGAGGATAATTCGGTATCCGAGCATTCAACGACAGGTGACGAAGAGGCGGGTTATGAAGACGAAGAGATGGAACCCGCGCCTCGCAGAATGATTCGACTGAACAGAGGTGTTCCACCTGAAAGATATGAACCAAAGTCCATGGCAGCTCAAGAAAATAGCAAAGAACCGACGTGCAGAAAAGAAGCGTTGTCGGGACCAAACGCATCCGCATGGAAAACTGCAATGGACGACGAGATGAAATCGCTTCGTAGTAACAAAACCTGGAAGTTAGAAAAAATTCCTGCTGGAAAGAAATTAATCGGATGTAAATGGGTATTCAAAACCGAGGAATTCGCGGACAGGCGAGCTGATCGACAAAAAGCAAGGCTAGTAGCACAGGGTTTTTCACAAAAATACCGAACAGATTATAACGAAGTATTTGCACCTGTCGTGAAACAAACTACCCTTCGTACATTGTTATCGATCGCAGGACAGCGAAACTACAAGGTTATACATCTAGACGCGAAGACAGCTTTTCTCAACGGAAGGATTGAGGAGGAAATATATATGAAGCAGCCACCAGGATACGAGGAACCAGGGAAAGAAGACTACGGATGCAGGTTGATACGAAGCATTTACGGGCTTAAACAGGCGGCTAAAGCCTGGCGTGATCGACTAAACGAAGTTTTAAATCGACAAGGATTCAAACAAAGCAACGCGGATTGTTGCTTGTACGTGAAGGGAGAAGGAAACGAAGTCATCTACCTCGCAGTATACGTAGATTACATGATCGTAGCAAGCAGATCATCAAGCGCTATAGAAAAGGTGAAAAAGGGATTGAATGATCAATTTTGCATCACTGACTTAGGCAACCTGGAGTGTTACCTAGGGATACAAGTAAGAAGAGATACGGTAGGAAACTTCTTCATCTGCCAAACAAAGTACATCAAGAAACTCTTAAAGAATACCGGACTAATGGATGCAAAAGAATCAGCGATACCAATGGATGTTGGTTATGCAAAATTAAGAGCAGCTTCACCCGAATTCAAAAGTGAAGATTATCAAAGGTTGATAGGTGCACTGCTTTACGTAGCAGTCAACACGAGACCGGACATCGTAGCTTCGATCTCAATACTCAGCCAACACATACAGGCTCCGAGAAAAATCGATTGGACTGAACTGAAACGCGTTGGACGATATCTCAAGCGCACAGTTGATCATGAATTACGACTGAACAATACGATAGAATCAGACTCAAAACTTGTGGGATTCGCAGACGCAAACTGGGCTGAAGACCACGAGGATAGAAAATCTAACAGCGGTTACATTTTCAAAATAAACGGAGGCACTGTCAGCTGGGCATGTCGTAAACAGGGATGCGTCGCTTTATCTTCGACCGAAGCAGAGATCATTGCTCTCGCAGAAGCATGTCAAGAGGCTACATGGATTCGAAGATTACTAGAAGACTTCGGTGAGATGCAGACGGGTCCGACTTTAATTCATAAAGACAATCAAAGCTGCCTCAACCGACTAAAAGCAGGAGGAAGCAGCGCTAGAACTAAGCACATAGATACAAAATATTTCTACGCAAGGGATTTGAAAAAGAACGGAACAGTAAACTTTATATACTGTCCGAGCGATTTAAACGAAGCTGATTTGCTAACGAAACCGCTTGGGGCGACCAAACTTAATAATTTTTGTAAAATGATTGGAATGCAATTATGGAAAAAGATATAGGTTGAGGATCGTTGAGGGGGTGTGTAGAAAGATATAGATATAGGCAACGATACAACAGCACACACACTCAGACATACATCATATGTAAACAGAAACACTAACGCATCGAGTCGAAATACATGTATACCCCCTAGACTACAGTTAGTTGCTTCAAAATAAAGGTACAAGTTGAACGTGTTTGAATCATACTCTGTCGGCTTTAATTTATTATTACCTCGCTTCATTTATTTCCCACATTAAGTTACTAAGGATTTCCAACAGTTTTTAAGTCTTCTAACTTAAAAATATAATCACGCATGGCTGAAAACGCCCCACCCTCTGTGGATTGGTTATATTTAATTAAATATAACCAATAAAAATAATAGGTATCAAAGACGCAAGTCTTACCTGAGAAAGAAAGCCTGGGCGCTCACTCACTAATATTCAAAGTGAAACATGTGCTCTCGCCGCGAAATTCATAACATGTATACAATCAAAGCACACGATAGACTTGAAAATTGACGAGTTAAATTTGAAGGCGGCCAGGTGGTCTAGTGGGTATAAGCCCCCGGATTGGCAGCCAGTAGGCTCGGGTTCGATTCCCGGGACGCCGGATAAATTTTTCTCGTCAAGAGTTTTTAAGTCTTCTAATCTCCTATTACCGAATGTTTCATTTAAACAGGTCATTTTACTGAGTTTGTTGCTTTCCGATGGGTTCTTGCACTTCATCCATGAAATCTTATCAACAATTAGAGAGAGCACGTTATATTATCGTCCAGGAAAGGAGAATTTGGGATAGCGAAATAGATAGAAGACAAACAAACACTTTCATTCAGCTCTTCTTCTGGTAGAAGCTTATCAGTCAAAATAGCCTTGTTGACCTTTGCACTTCCTGACTTAGAAGTAGCACGCTGGTATTTTTTTTTAGATGGTGATAGATTTTTTCGTAAAGTCCACAATCGGTATTCGATAAAACCACGTTTACTAATCACATCATAATAATGTTCTTGTAGGGAGTTGTCAATAGTAGATAGAATATATTCGCAAAAACTATCATCAAATATAAAAATATTAATATACTCACACATCCAGTTTTAGATTTTTAATCCTTGAGCAAGGGGAATTCTTTTACTATTGCCTTAGCTAATGCAATTTAAGCTGATTCAGGAGGATAGCTGGAATTTATGTCCATACTCATTAACATAAGTGCATAGTTTTTGAATCCTCGAGTATCATTTAAGACAATAAAGTTTAGACAAAACCATCAAGAGCTTCAACTGAAAGTAACGATTGATCCACAAATATACTCACTAAGAATCATGAACTTTTACAAGTTCAGCTGCAAGGATTCGTATTAGAGCACGTCTATCTGGCTCGGTGAATGCGGTTGTAGCTGCACTCATAATTGATTTACCCTGTACATGTTGGACCAAAGTGTCGTTGATGGTAACATAACGCTGCAATTGAGTTAATTATAATATTTTAGTCTGTAGAAATATTTCAAGGTAGAGATTGATTTGTCGGTCACGTGCAATAATTTGGCATAAATTACCGAGAAACTATCGACTGATGGCTTAAGCACATAACGTGGTTGATTCATGTTGTGTTCTATAGTAGAATTGCATGCGGTGAATGCGTTGCAATGATTTGTCCACGACCCTTTGTAGTAGAAGCCGTTTATAGTATTGTAGCATTTGTTTGAGTGAGAGATCCGTCAGCTTCTACCTCGTAGTTCTGAACTGAAATCTGTGATGACTTTGATTCAGTCATAATATCGAATATTTTACCATATTTAATAAGGATTAAGTTCTGTTATAGAAATACAGTAGCAAAACGAGTGAAAATATGTTAAAGAGATATCAAATCGACTTAACATATTTAAACACATACCTCATCTGGTGCATTTGACTTTTCTTTCATTTCTCTGATTAATTTTAATATTGTTTTCCGAGGCCCCATTTTAATTTTCATGTTCATCAGATCTTCGTTGGTAAGTTCCATAAAAGAATCACCATCAATGCACTCATCTATATTATACAAATCTCAATGTTAGACATTGTCAATACAAAATTTCCTACCTCAGCACAAAAAAAAAAAAAAAAAAAAACTGATAATTTGTTGTCATTGGGATCCTGGGATCTTGCATACAACTACAATTTATTTAAGGGTTCGTTGTCGAATTAAGAGTTGGAACTCAGTCGTACAAAAGTAATTCAAGTTTTATTAATATATAAAGTTGTACAAAAGGTTTTACTGATATCGGACTAATCTCTTATATAATGTCTCTTGCTCTGGTCGCGATGTTCTGACCATGAGCGCGTCATCTGCCCTCCTTTTAATGACTATTTAAGAGGTCAGTGCTGCGTCCTACATTGCTATGCATTTCGCCATACGACAGAGTTGTTGCTCTGCTATATCGCGTTAGCGCATTCCTGGATTTAAGGTGTCACAATTGATTGGTATTCGAATTGCAACATCCCTCCCCCCTTGGAAGAAAAGCCTGTGGATTTTCTCCTGAAATCAGTTAAATCTGCTGGCTTGCGTCGTTGTGCGTACGCTTGCCTATTATGCTATATCTAGGTTAGTGGTTTACATAATGTATCCCGTTACAATGTTTTCATATAATCGTTTCTTAATCTAGGTTAGTATGACCTATTTTCTATAACATTTTTCTATCAGCTAAATTGTTTCAAATTCATGAGAATTTATCGGACGAACGAACCAAATTTTTAACTAAGTCATCTAACTGAGGAAGACTTCTCTAATTCGAGAGTACAATCCACAGAAAAGACCGAAAAAAACACGGAAAGTGCACCCAATCATTTTTCAAGTAAAACTTCGGTTCGTTCGTCCGATAAATTCTCATGAATTAACATATTACGAACGATAGAGTCACTATATACAAATACATCACCATGTGGACAAAGAGGTCAGTTACAATAACACAAATTTCAAGTAAAGATTCGTTCAGTCCTTCAGTGGTCTAATTGGACAAGGCGTCGCAGTACAAATGCGGAGGTCCCGGTTCAAACCCGGGCTGAAGGAATTTTTACTTGAAAAATGATTGGATGCACTTTCCGTGTTTTTTTCGGTCTTTTCTGTGGATTGTACTCTCGAATTAGAGAAGTCTTCCTCAGTTAGATGACTTAGTTAAAAATTTGGTTCGTTCGTCCGATAAATTCTCATGAATTAACATATTACGAACGATAGAGTCACTATATATAAATTGTTTCAAATTTCATACTCAAGTCATATTATTCAATAAAAGGTTTCAATCGATTTACACGTACTCTGAGATTCTTCCTATTAACCTTTATGGTGTAGTTAACGTCTGAGCTTACCTCTAGAATAGTATAAGGACCAATCCATTGAGATAATAGCTTCTTCGATCGTCCTCTGCGTACAGTCTCGTCGTACAGTAATACCTTATCTCCAACCTTGAACCCTTTTTCTTTGGTTCGTCGGTCGTACTCGATTTTTGACTTCTCCTTGGCTTGTTGCAGATTTTCTTTGGCTATCAGATTGCTGGCTCGCAATCTCTCTCGTAATTCTCGTGCGTAGTCGTCATAGGTGTACGTCGGTTCTGGATCCTGTTTCAGCGATGTTGGTAGTTCAGCTCGGTGTCCATACACCAGCTCGAACGGTGTAAATCTCGTTGCAGCGTGGGGCGTCGTGTTATATGCAAACGTAGCATATGGTAACCATTCGTCCCAGTTGCTCTGTTCTTCGTTTATAAAATGTCTCAGATATTCAGCTAACGTCCTATGTGATCGTTCTAAGGCTCCATTGGATTCAGGATGATAGGCCGTCGTCTGAATCTTGTCGATCTTCACCAATTTACAAGTATCTTTGAAAACGTTACTCAAAAAGTTCGTACCTTGATCGGTGAGTATTCTCTGTGGTATTCCGTGTTCGCATACGATCCTGGTCGCGAATTCCTTAGCTACAGTGTTAGCTTCTTGGTTCGGAATAGGTATTGCCTTGCTGAATTTGGTTAGACAATCTTGAAACGTAAGGATATATTTATTTCCTTGTTCCGTTTCCGTCAGTGGTCCTACGATATCCAGTGCACATTTCTCAAAGGGTTGATTTGAAGTGTCGGTTATGATCATTGGTGCCTTCGTCTTCTTGCTAAGTTTGTTCTTCTGGCAATTCTCGCGTCTCGAAATGTGTTCCTCGACATCCTTCCGTAATCCAGGCCAATCGTGCTTCAATCGGATTCGTTCGATCGTTCGATTAACTCCTTGATGTGCTCCTAATGGCGTATCGTGGTACTTATAGATGATCCTGTACCGATCTTCCTCCGAATATTCTTGTTCTCGGTTGTTCAATTCTTCCTCTTCCTTCCGCTGACTTCTGGTCACTGCGTACATGCGACTCAAGGCATCTGCGTTGGTATTTGCCTTCCCTGCCTTGTACTCGATCTCATAGTCGTATTCTTCCAGCTTCAGTCGCCATCTCATGAGTCGTGATCCTGGATCTTTGACTCCGAATAACCATGTGAGTGGTTTGTGATCTGTAACAATCTTAAATCTGGTACCATATACATACGGTCTGAAATGATCAACTACCCAGACTATGGCCAATAATTCCTTTTCCGTGGTGCTGTAATTGCCTTCTGCCGAATTCAGAGTTCTACTTGCGTATGCTATTGGCAAGTCACTTCCTATTATTCCTTGCGACAGGACTGCTCCGATAGCTTTGTCGGACGCGTCTGTCGTAACGGTAAACGGTTGTTCGAAATCTGGATATTGTAGAATTGGTGCGGTCGCCAACGTCCTCTTCAAGTTTTCAAAAGCTACTTGTTCCCTCGAAGTCCATCCAAATTTCACCTCTTTCTTCAGCAAATGTGTAAGCGGTTTTGCTAAACTCGAGAAATTCTGTATAAATCGTCTGTAATATCCGGCCAAACCCAGAAATCCTTGAACATCTTTTACAGTTTTTGGAATTGGAAATTCTTCTACTGCTCGGGCTCGGATCTTCTCTGGATCTGCTTTTGTTCCATCTCTAGTGATGACGTGTCCCAAGAAGTTGACCTCTTTCCTCAAAAACTCACACTTGTCAGGTTGTAGCTTCAATAAATTCTGTCGTAAGCGTTTAAGTACCTCTCCCAGTCGTTTGTTATGTTCCTGCAAACTAGGAGCATGTATGACAATATCATCGAGGTAGACCTAACACCTAAGGCCTTGTATTCCTGAAAGTACAGTATTCATCAATCGTTGGAACGTAGCGGGTGCGTTCTTCAGTCCAAGAGGCATGCGATTGTATTCGTAGTGACCGTGTGAAGTGGAAAATGCCGTCTTACACTTATCCTCCTCTTCCATTGGAATTTGGTGAAATCCTGATGCTAAATCTATCGCAGAGAAATATTTTGCCTTACCCAACTGGTCTAATATCTCGGTAATATTAGGCAGTGGAAAGGAGTTTCCTACAGTAACCTCGTTCACCTTACGGAAGTCAACTACGACTCTCATCTTCGTTTTTCCTGATGCGTCTACCTTCTTCGGTACTACTAGCAGTGGTGCATTCCATTGGCTTTTGCTCGGTCTGACTATCCCGTCGGCAAGCATTTTATCTACCTGCTCGTTTATCTCCTGCTTGTGTTTTTCTGGAAGTCTACACGGAGAGGGAATTGGGTAGACGACAGCGCCAATCTCGATAGCGGTGGCTTATGTACTGCAGGCAACGCCACGCGCTCTCATTGGGAAGGCTCAGCTCCCAAACAGTAACGCTGCGATACGCGCGTCAAGGTACCAAGGCATACCGCATATCGCAGCGTTACTGTTTGGGAGCTGAGCCTTCCCAAGGAGAGCGCGTGGCATTGCCTGACAGTACATAAGCCACCGCTATCGAGATTGGCGCTGTCGTCTACCCAATTCCCTCTCCGTGTATAAGGTCTTACATTTATTGGCGCGATATCCGGATTTGTAGTAATTCTGTGACTAGCTGCGTTCGTGTAACCCAGATAGTCTCCTTCTAAGTGAAATACATCATGAAATTCTTCACAAATATCTAGTAAGCTCTCTTTTTCTTCTCGATTCAGATGACTCGTATGTAGGTTGTCTCTCAGCTGTTGCATTCGGCTCGCTTTACTCGGTGTCATTGTTCGACATGCATAAACTTGCGTCATATCTGTGTGCTCTTGGCCTAGTGCTACTATTTGTACACACGGCTGTTCCAGTTCTACATCATAATCGTTTGTATTCAAAATGCTGACTTTGCACTCACCGTCGACTGCGTTGGTGATGCAACTCCCCATGTATACTCCTGGCTGTAACTCGATTCCTTCGACGATACCTTCCGTGTCGTCGTGTGTCTTTGCACGGACTATCTTTTCGCTTCTTCGTTCAAGCGATATGTGAGCTCCTGTGGCTCCTAAATTCCATGTCGTTCCGTACAATCTTGCGTATTTTCCAGATCTCAGCTCGACGTCGTGCTTCTCGAGGAAGTCGCCTCCTAAGAGACCGTCTGCTTCTAGTGGAAAATCGTCTTTAACTGCGTAAAAAGGGTGCGATGTGTGCCTATCACCAACCCTTATATTTAACCTGACCTTACATAAGGTCGCAACCGGTGTTCCGCCTATTCCTCTGAGCGTGATCACACCGTCTTCAGCCATCACTTCGCCGTCAATTTTTTCAACCTTTACTAAGCTTACCTCAGCTCCTGAATTTAATAGCATAGTTCCGTGTCTCGTTTTGAATTCATCTGCCTTGATCGTCGCGTGGATTTTCTGATTAGATCCATTTATCAGGCAATTTACTGGTACGATGCGATACGGTTGCCTGTCCGCCGCGCCTGCTCCTCGTTTCTCGAAGCCTCTTCGTCTCGCCTGCTGGCGTCCCTAGAATGACTTGGTTGGACCCGTTCCTCTCTTCTAGGAGGTGCCTGATTTCTTCCATAGCCTCGCCTATTTTCTTCGGCTAATCTAGTTCTGCAGTCTCGAATAAACTGCCCTGGTTTCTTACAAAAATTACAAATTATTTCAACTTTTCTTACGTATCTGCTTGGTTTCGGCAATCGTTGAGGATAACTGGATCCTGTCTTCGCTGAGTGACAGTCTCGTGCAAGGTGT
The DNA here is from genome assembly GCA_943736025.1 of Tenthredo mesomela. Taxonomy (NCBI): domain Eukaryota; kingdom Metazoa; phylum Arthropoda; class Insecta; order Hymenoptera; family Tenthredinidae; genus Tenthredo; species Tenthredo mesomela. The sequence goes on from OX031021.1 coordinate 19,267,445, forward strand.
CCTGGCTTCCCACAGTTATAGCAACTATTTCCTCTGTTACCTTCTCTGCTGTTGCGCGGTTGATTGTGTTCCCGATCCGATCCACGAATGGGGCCTAAATCTCGTTCCTCTTCTATCGCGAGTGATATGGCTTCCCTAAGATTTTCACACTGTCGGCTCTTGACCAATATCTTCAGCTTGTCGTTCAAGCCTCTGATGAAGATATTGACAGCTTGTTTTCTGACCTGGCGTTCCAGCGTCGGTTTCGAATCCTCTTCTGCGGCTTCCTTCATCGTCACTTCGATCACCTGTGCAGTTAGTTTCTCGACTCGTGCTCCATATGACTTTGCGTTCTCGTTGTGACGTTGTCTACATCTGCTGAATTCTACTTGTAACGAAGCTAATGTCCGTGTATCGATGCTCATCGACTTCAGCTCTTCCTCCAGTGTATTCCAGGTGTCAATTGATTTGTATTCTAAAGCTCGTGCCGGAGCTCCTTTGATCCGCGTGCTCAAAACAGCTTTTAGTAAGTTTTGCGTATCCGCAGGTCGTATTATCTCACGTGCATATTTACAAGAGCGTATAAAATCACAAACTTTTCCTCGGTCACTGCTATCGAAGATCTCGATGTCCTTCAGCACTTGTCTCACGGTAACGGTATTTTCTGCCATGTTAGTTGGAGGTTGATTCGCTTCTCTGTTCTGAATCTGTGGTGGTGCCACTTGCTCTCGAGTCTTGCTTTTAACTAATTCGCGCAATGCCGCACGAAGTTTGTCGACCGTATTTTCTTCGGTTACGTTTATACTGAAATGCTCACAGGCTTGGAAAAGATGATCTCTTCGTAAATCTTGAATCCACGAGGTTTTACCTTCTGTAATGCGTCTTACCACCAAGTCCCAGTTCAATGGCATTCGCTCTTTTCCCGAAGATTCTTGTGCTGCTGCAGCCAATGATAAATGCAAGGCGTGCCTCTGACTGGGAGGTAGTACGCTAAACAACGGTGAATTATCCCCAAAGCTTACTTCTCCTTGTAACTCAGGTTTAGTCGGAGAGTCTACGGATGCTGATCGTTCTATTCCTTCCTTTGACATGTGACGTCACGGTTCTTCAACGATGTCACGATCACTTATTCTTCTGATTCACTCGCTCGATACTTGATTCACTTGTACGATTCGACGATCCTTGCCGCTGCCACCAGTTGTTGTAATTGGGATCCTGGGATCTTGCATACAACTACAATTTATTTAAGGGTTCGTTGTCAAATTAAGAGTTGGAACTCAGTCGTACAAAAGTGATTCAAGTTTATTAATATATAAAGTTTTACAAAAGGTTTTACTAATATCGGACTAATCTCTTATATAATGTCTCTTGCTCTGGTCGCGGTGTTCTGACAATGAGCGCGTCGTTTGCCCTCCTTTTAATGACTATTTAGGAGGTTAGTGCTGTGTCCTACATTGCTATGCATTTCGCCATACGACAGAGTTGTTGCTCTGCTATATCGCGTTAGCGCATTCCTGGATTTGAGGTGTCACAATTGATTGGTATTCGAATTGCAACAAATTACAATATAGTTCAACAGTTTGAGAAAGAATAGATGAGTCTTTTAGACTTTAGACATAAATCATAAGCCAACACCGACACTTGCTATTCATGTCTAGTCTTCTACACTTCATAACAAATCCAATAGTAAGCATTTATTTACAGTTGTTACCATTTAATCAGCCAAATAAACACATTCAAAAACAAGCAATGCATCTGCAGCCAACCAAGTAACATAATTTTTGCTCACCCTGCGAAAAATTTCACAAAATAATGTGACGAAGACTGATGTACAGGTCAGCAGAACTTAGTACAGTCCAACAGCAAACAGGTTTAAAGTACGCAAGATTCGAAATTTGAACGAAACGTTGAGTATTCTCTGCATCACCACGTTCAATAAGATATGCATTCAAGTTAGTGTCCAATAGGGATGATGTGCACAAAGATGTCAGCAAATATACTTCGCTGTCTCCGAGTAGAACAATTTCTTCAATACAGCCAAATAGAGGTAAGTTATGACTAAGATCGTGTTTTGCTTCAAGGCATACAAACCAGGCCGAAGCTCTACCCCATTCAGACATACAGATTTGGAGCAAAAAACTTCGTCACTGTCCACATAATCAATATCGAGAAGAAACTCTCTGCTGTGGCTGTTTTCTACGCAGGTCGTTTGGCCATTCCCTGCATGGACACGGAATAGCTTGACGTCTCTGGAACCCCACTTTGAGATCTGACCGCATTGAGAAACTCGTATAAGGGTTTTTGGTGGATTTATGAAATTATGAACGTTTTGAGCTCGTACTTTAATATCATTGTGCTTGGCTTCATAACGCATACAATAATAATGGACCAATGGACCCGACCACGATATACACTCAGGATAATGAGTGAGATGATGAAATTTGTTGATGGGGTTTATATTAGGAAATAATGTCATGAAAGTGTGGAAGAAGTCTGCGATAAGAGCTGTCAAATAGGGGGCAGTAGAGATTCTGTGATTTTCGGGGTGAACACTTGTTCCATAATTCTGAGCAAAATGATAATCAATGCCATGTGTGGATCTCCGTTAGGAATTTTGTCATGAACCAAGAATGGATAAACGCGGACGAGGCACCACATTTGCATTGCCTTCTGGCTTAATGTATGTTCCTTTTTACGGAGCATGGCCTCCGTGAAATTTGCAGAGGGTTTATTGCGCCGTTCGACAAATCCGTATTGAAATGAAGATATTCTGCCATTGAAATATTCAACCGTGAACTTACGTTGCACCGATATAAATTCATATGTTACAGCTTTCACAACAACGTGGCAAATTCCACCAAGAAAATCATGCATTGAATCGAATACTTTGTTTCGAGCAATGTGAAAATATCGAGAACTGTGTAAGCAACATTCTCCCCGAAGACCTGTTGCTATCTTTGAAATGGGAGAAAAGTTTGTGCGTTCTAAAAGAGCGAGATGTTCTCTGAATACCTCTTCACTTCTTTCTCGGGCTGGTTCTAGAGATCCAGCAAGTAAGTTTTCTCTGGAATACAGGCACATTCGACAAAACTTATTGGCTGACGGCCCCAAAAGGTTAAAAACATCGTGTACTGAAAGACCATCGCCACAGAAAGCAGCTATGGAACCGCGAAGCACGAGTTCCTCATTCCCTGCTCGAACTAATACACCATCGTCACTTTCCAATTTTGCCAGATCCCTCAAAAAAGGAGAAAGTATTTTTTGAAATCCATATTTTTTAACATCTGAATCGCAACAAAGAACAAGAACATGTATGTTACTTAGTTCCGAATTCATATGTGGTGGCAAATTCTGAAGTGTGTAGTAAAAAGCTCCTATCTTGTGGATACCAGTTTTGGACCCTAATGGATTTACTATTTCTAACTCATCGTAATACAACTGGATTCGTACAGCATGGTTGTATCGAGAAAAGAATGAATGGATGTTGAAGTACTGTCCATCGATAAAGGAAGCTTATGAACCATCAGTCGACTTTTTTCCGACGTAATAGCTTGACGTACATCAGGACTCGACAACACTAATTTCAGCGTTTCAATGATTGGAACATATTGACAAGTTTCCATGATCATTTTGGGTACAAAAATGGCCTATTTTTCAAACAATTTCTAATGGACGCTAAATTTTTTTGGAGAACGTCTGTCAGTTTGCCAAAATTTTTTTTTTTGGCGCTTACGTGACTATGTTATTAAGCTGTCGTTATGTGCCTGTTTCGCCGTCCAATCCATTATCTAATCGATAACCCAGAGGAATTTCAATTGGCTCAATATAGCCACAATTCTTGTTTAAAGCCTCAATTTGCTGATCTAAGCTTCTCAATCCATCAAAAGGGTTATCAAACTCAAAAGCCTGTAATGCATCTTGAACTACGTCATCATCCAGCATCTGTTGATCGCGAAAGACTTTAGTAACTTTATTTTTCAGGAACCGTCGTGTAGTAAATAAAAGTTCTTCACATTCATCAACCACCTGCGTTAACATGCTCCCCGTCATGGAAATGTTACACTGAAATCGTGCTAGCATTCGAACAATAGAAGTACGTAAATCAAAATCGACATCATTATCCATGTTAGCATTTTCATCTCTGGGTTGCGATTCTGTAACTTTCCGCTAACTCGCTAACACGCTAAGTCGCTAACTTCGTCCAATCGGAGATCGTTGCGGCCCGTAACGATCTCCGATTGGACGCTCCTCAGCCAACCAACGGTCTTAGAGCGAAAAGTTAGCGAGTTAGCGAGTTAGCGAGTTAGCGGAAAGTTACAGAATCGCAACCCTGATTTCATTTTCATCTTCAATTCCTCGATCATGATCAAGCATGCCCATATCCTGATCATTTACTTCGTCGTTTAGGTGGTCTGGAACGTTTGCAGTATTGGCATCGGGATTGATGCCTCTATCGTCAAGATGTCTTCGCCTAATATGTTTTCTAAGAGAAAAAAAAATTGCAAAACTTCGATGACAACCATCCTGGCCACACTCGAATCCGCTTCCACCCATACCACGACTAATTGTGAGTCCATGAACCGCTGTAAAATGCTGAACTTAACCATTCAATCCTCCAGGGATCATTTTATGGCACATGTAGCAATTAAGTTGCTCCATTATTTATAATAAATCAAAATACTGTTCCTGAAAACAAAAAAATCCTAA